>CM023195.1:2070000-2760000 GCA_013167095.2 Daphnia sinensis | reverse complement strand
ATCCTTATTACTACTGTAACAAAGTAAGCATATAGCTTTACGAGCCTACAAAAATTGCTTTTGCAATATTATCTTTTCGAGTTTTCTAGTAATAGTAAGCAATATTAACAACTCACATGGCTCAATGGTTGAGCACCGGCAATGCATGCTGAAGTATTGGGGATCGATCCCCGAAAGAGTTAAATGATGAACTATAACAACTATGCACTACATCTGATAAAGAAATATATGCAAAAATTCCATGCAAGATAAGCAGGTAAATAAGACTCTCATAATATGTGAACTAAAATTTCTAAACAGCAGGCTACCAATTCCAGGATTGGAATTTCATCTGCGGGAATTCAAAGGCATTCCGGGATTCCCACACAATACTACAAAACCGCACACCAGTGGCCATCTCAGCAGTGATAACAGTTCAATCCTAAATATAAAAAAAAAGGTGTAAGGTCAGAAACTGTAAAGTGTGAAACGAAACAAAAAATAAAACTAGTTTTTAAAATTGAATGTAAAACAAATGTTTTATTGACAATTCTCCACACAAAGAAATATTTTGCAACTTTTGAAAAGCAAACAAACCATTTCAAAAGTTGCTGTCAACCAAGGCAGGGGGAGACACTGCCTCAATTGACTCACCGGGGAGATTACCCAGTGCGTGGCTAAGAGAAGCCGGAAGAAGAGCCGAAGATACGGAACATTTTTACAGGAGCGATTAGCCTTTAATTCGGATTTGTGGGTAGCGACATAGCCCTCCATAAGCATTTCATCGAACTATGAGGACCCCCACGTCCCCTTTCCGGCCAGAGCCCTCCAAACCTCGGTATATGTTATTTTTAAATATACCGAACAGTAGGGGCATGACCCCCTACGGGCTTATCACAAGTCAAGGGGAAACGGGGCTTCAGAAAAGAAGGGAGCCCAGATATGCACTTCAAATTGTCTTTAATAAAATACCTTAACGTGAGAGAACGATAATAATTCAAGGATATTTCTGACAGCCCTTCCAACTGTCATCTATTACTTTGGTGCTCCGCCTCAGTCTTTAATCCGCCAAATGCGATGCCGTAGTGAAATTTTCCTTCCGTGAACCCGGCTTATCCAGCCAAAAGTTCAATCAGTTCACCGACTGTCATGCGAGATGGAAATCCGTAGGGATTCATGATTACATCTGGACAAACTCCAAGCTCTGTGAAGAGTAATTCTTCTTGTTCTGCAACAAGCGCTGCAATAAAGAAAATTGGCGATTTAGATACTAGTTAAGATTGAACAAGGTCCATACAAGCAATTCCATCCATGTCAATGTTGGTTTCTTAGTTGTTAGCAAGTTGAACACACAGCAAATAATCTAATGTAAATGGGACAAAATCTGTACGTACCTGTGACTCGTGTAGTGTGTGGCAGTTTAAAAGTGTAAAAGATTAACAGATCTTGCCTCCATAGAGTATCTGGATATAAAGAATCAGACAAGTTGAAAACATAGCAAATAACCTAAGGTAAATGAGACAATATTGGTACACACCTGTGACTTGTACGCTAGAGACTTGCCAATGACATGGCTATCCCATTGTCAATTTTAGTTCTTATTTAAACAACGTATATTGGAAAATTCTATGAATCTAAATAATGTCTGATAATCTAATAATCCCGGGTGGTTTTGCCGTCAGGTCTTACAAGACCACGGAAATTCCTGGAATTTACGACGGACGGCTTTAACCATCTTGTCTAACACCTAATAACGGTATCCGTGTTTTACAACAAAATCAGTTTTAAAAATCAACAACTTCTTATGTACCTTTTGGGGCAAACTCCAGTCATAAAAGCCTGTGAAAGGCACGGTCGAAAAACTACTGACCGCTGGCACGATGGAATGCGTTGACTCGAATCGCGATCAACGTAAAGAGGGATCAATTGGCATCTGGGATCTTCTTATAACCCCGGTGGAAAGATCAATCCAGTTTAGTTATGTTTCATGAGAATTCAGTGCTACGCCATAGCTATAAATTCGACAACCTCCCGTCAAGGAAGAGAACAACCTTTATAAAATTCCACCAACAAAACGTCTAAGTTGAGAAGCTCTTGTACCTGAACATCGACAATGCGAGACAGTAGCGTGGCAACATACTGGTTGCGGCTGGACAATTCTTCAAGAATAAGACACTCTTTTTCCGACGTCGCGATTTCTATCTGATTGGGCAAGGCTGCTACGTTCTGGGCTGCTACGTTGGCATTTAAACGATTTAGTATTTGCGTCTCACCGAAATCCGCTTCCATGAACAGTTCTTCGGCGCAAATTATTCGAATTGACAAACCGGAACAAGGAAACGAGTGACGTTCCAGTATAAATCCTGCGGGCAGACACAGTTCGCGACCTAGGGCTCCTACTTCATCTTTATGGAAGCCGGTTGTGAAAAATTGCGAAAAGACCTAAAGATGTTGTTTAAATGCCATAACGCATGAAACACCTTAATGCAATTACCTTTACGATTACCTTTACGCAGGAAACCGTTATCGACATGTACGGCGTGCACTCGCGGCGAGTCTTCACCCTGTAGAAGTGAACCCTGAAGAGTGTGTCTGTTGAAAAAATAGCAATGAAATCATTGAAAATTTAAAAATGAATAATCATAATTGCCTGTTACAGCTTGGGATCAGTTGAGGAGAGCTATGTCTTCAGGAATGTACAGATTATTAAAAGTCTCCTCTACAGCCAAGTTTCCGTTTCAAAGGTGTAGAATAAAGGCCGTTGATAAAACCCAAGAACGTTAAACGTTGATTAACTAAATAAACCTTTTGTGCCACAGATATAGAAGTCTCCTTCCTTCTTGGCAACGTCTTTGTCTTAAGACTTGAGTTTCACTCCGTTGAAATCAGTCAGGAAGTGAATCACCATGCCCCCTTGTACATACATTCGTTCCATGAAGGTCCGAGTAGTAATATTTTCTTTCATTACAACTTCAAAGGTCCTTTGACAGTTATCAGGATCAATTGGTCTGTTGATTTTGTCCAATAGGTTCGGGGAAATTTTAAATGTTCTATCGTATTGGTCTTTTCGACATGAGCAGTACGCGCGGCTAAATCACCGTTTGCGTGAATGTTCCGAGTCTATCCGCAAAGACGGTGGATCCTGCAATGATCACCAGGAATTAAGTCCATTAGGTAATCAGTAAAATATGACAAAAACTTACATTTAATGCATTTTGGAATTTCGACAATACTGCATTGCACCAAGCTGTATGGCCAAAGCCATATACAGGGTTCCTTCCTATTTGAAAAAGACACATTCTTCGAGTACCTCGCCAGTGATGTGCTGGATACTAACTAGTGTCATCCAAAACGAGCTTTAAGTCAAATATAAACGTAACGATATCTTGTTATACCTTGAGCTCCAAATTCCGACACGAAACAAACGCAACTTAGCGTCAAGTTGCCATTCCGTCCCAGGCCGGCACATTGAAGCCTCTTAGAGGTGTTTCCGGTACGACAGTTCTTAGCACATTTTACACGATTTTCGGAAAGCAATTCCACTGAATACCAAGCCTCCGGCAGTTTCCACGGCTATTGGCTCCTCTCGTTTCAAGATGACTTCCACGTCGTACCGTTCCATGTTCCAATTACACGATATACACGGACCTGTCTCAGACAACGATAAAACCAAATAGATTTCTGGGGGAGGGGTAGTTTTTAATGTTTATAACCATAAAAACTATTGCTTCTTGATGCTGACATCTGACGACAGCTTAAGAAACCTCCAATTTCGTCCGCAAGAAATCCCTCCAATTCGACATTTTATTCTACTATTAACAATCCAGCAATCCACCTTCGAACAATTGTAGCTGAAAATTCCATGAAGTATACACGGTGTACTTCACGAAAATACTAAGCATCATGAGCTGTTGTTGTCATCTACGTTGGCTAGAAAAAGTGGCGTTGACTGGTAGAAATTGTTTAATACTCAATACTTTTAAGGAATGGTGTCTTAATTGTTTGAAGCTTGAAGGTGGATTGTAACTAGATGGTGGTGCAGATCCCTATGAATTTTCCCAACTTCACTACAGAACAGGCATTGTCTATTAAAAAGTGGGTCAAGTCTCAAGTGGTATTCTTAACCAAATTTGGTATTTTGCTGCACACCTCTTATATGGGTAAACCCACATTTTTTTAAGAAACATAAAACTTAGTTTATATTGAAACAACAGCATACATACCATGAAATAAGTATTCTCCCAATTGCAGCAAACATCCACATGCCAAGTTTCCATTATAACATAGATGCAGTACTTTATGTCAACAAACATAAAAGTGTGTCAGTTTCAATGAAGAATATTCATAATACAAGCAACCAATAGTACCTCAACCTTGTTGACATTCTTGTTCAGAAAACTTTGCTTCTTCGTTTTTTAATTTCTTCATTTAGGATAAAGATGCATTACGTCAATACGACAATGGTATCAGGAGGAAGAATTGATAACTTGCTTAGATTCAGAATTTTCCACATCCTACTTCTGAAAGTGAAATATATCTTCACATACTGTACACATTTAGTATTCATCCTCAAGTTACCTGTGTGGAAAATAATTAGGGAGTAGCAGAAATCTGTGGCGGAGATAAGAAATTACCCGTTTTGGATGAATGCTGCATAGGTTAATAAGAAAGAAAATCTTTGTTGCCTTTCTGAAGTTGAAGAGCAGCTAGAAGATAAAATGCCAAAAAAAATCAAATTTACTCAACTTCTAAACATGTGATCCAGAATTGTTAATGAATTACTACCATTGCCTATTTATTATAGCCAAGTTACTAACTTGTTTGTTACAGTTATCTGTCTTTGCTGATGCGTGAGGAACTGAGGATGTAAAAGGTGTGTTCTCTTCAGACCAGCGCCAGCATTTTCCTTCGACCACGTGGGAAGCGAGTTCGTCATAGAAAAATGAGAAAACTAACATAACATAAAAATTTTTTGGCTGAATATTTTAACTGTACCTTTTTATTTTAATGTTTTCAGATTTTCATGATGTTCAGAAACATTACGCAAACTTCTCCGTTTCACACGTACAATTCTCGCTGGATATCGACACAATCACATCCTTCTAATGGAAAATAGAAATGGAACTAAATGATTGACGACGCTTAATTCGTCTGCTATTGCCCCGGGGATACCAGGTGACGCTGGTGTGGTGAATGTGTTATGCTGCCCTGACTACCTGTATACTTTACCGGTTTACCCGCCATAAAATCCCATATACCATACGATTTTCCGGCAAAACTGACAACGTGGCATATCCCGATCCCATTAATTAAACAAAACAAACAAAACGAAAAAGTCGGGCTTTAGTTGAGTTTTTGGTGAAAAAGTTCAGCAAGCTGAAATAAAATCGTATAATGAATAATCCAATCTAGACATTAGTCAGTAACACATTTTTGTTTTGTTTACCAAATACAGGTTGAAAAGGAGTACTATTTTGCCAACGTAATAAGTAATAATAATGGAAAAAGAAAAATGTACAAATGAATGAACGAAGAAGGAGCCAACAATTCACGGTGTCAACATTTTTATGGCCTATCACCCAGTTTCATTGTATAACGAAAATAACAAACTTACTTGCGCAGGCAACTTCTTCCAAAGGGCATACACAAAAAAAAGGAAAAAAACACAACAAAAACTTTAGATATGAGCAAGTTATAAATTGTCCTACGCCAGATAAACAAAATTGGGAGATGTGTTAAAACAGGGAAAAGCAATTCCTGTCGTAATCGAAATAAGGTATACATCAGCTTTAAGCAAGTAAACGTCATTAGAAATAGACTTGGTATCGTAATAGCGTATAAACAAATAATCAATAAAAATCCCCGCTAGTGTAACCATTCCAATCTTCTCCTTCGGTTGTAGTGCCGTCGTTCAGAATAGCACCTTCTTCTCCGCCGCCATCCAATACGTCTTCAAACAACACCTGGTCCAACGCTGATGACCAATACAAACCAAAGAGGAATGTCACTTCGAAATCCTTCGCAATTACACGGCAGAAAAGTATGAAAAATTTACCTTGAAAGACCTGTTCGACGCGTTTCATAACCTTGAGCGTTCCCGACAACTCCCTAGAGCTTGACCTCCCTGCCGTCATCGAGTGAATGGGCGACTCCGAAGCGCAATCAGATAGGCGGTTTAATGCGTCGTCAATCAGACCCAGTCTTTCCAAATCGTCAACATATTGTGGCCTAGCCAACCGTAAAATGATAAGCTCCCCCGCCAACAGGAAATGTCATCGAAAAAATGGTACCTGAGTTTCCTCATCAGGCTTTCGGCGTTAGAGCGTATTTTTGCTGACATTCCATAAATGGTGGAAATAACCAGATTGTCCAGCGCTTCGAGTTTTGTGCGGGCTCGTAGCGACGAATTGGAGGCCGAAGTACGCATCAGAAGACTGTCTTCCAGGTACAACTAGAATAGTCAAGGAAGAGTTTGATCATTTCATGACAAGAAGGGCCATGAAATTCTCTTTTTAAAAAATCGAAAGATAAAAATACCTTTCTTCGCGGAGAGCCAGGGCTGGAGGTTAAATCTACATCGTTGCTCATTACACTGGCTAAATCGCTAAAATCGGCCGGCAAACTGGGTGGAGAATTGTGCGAAGTTGTCTGCATCAGGTTAAGGCCCATATATTTGCGTGTGGTCATCGGACTCGGTTTGGGGCTAGCCTTCTTTGGTGGACTGTAAAGCATGTCGTTTTCGTCGTCCGAACTGGAAATTACAACAATGGAACTTTGAATGAAATGGGCAATACATATCGCAATGCAAAACAGCGCTGATTTTACCTGTATAGTAGGGCGGAGTTGTGCATGGATACCGGTTTGTGATGCGGCGTCCTTCTGCTGTTATTGTTATACTTGGATTGCTGCCCACCAGCATCCATGCCGCTCGAACGAGCTTTAGTGTTGTTGACACACGTGAAGGATGCAGAACGGATAATGGTCCGCGGTGGTGGGCTGTAAGTAATATTAAATTTAAAAATTTAGATAATCCATTTGGATTAAGAAGCAAAACGATAACAATCCAACAAACCTGGGACTTTGAGATGAAGGGCTGCTGGCCATGCTTGTCACGGTGCCAATCATGCTCTGGCTCATGGTCAGCGTGGTGGTCTGTGCCCGTCGGGCAGCCTCTTTCTTTTTGCCTTCAGCTGCAGCTTTCATCGGGTCGTAGTTCTTTCTGCGTTTCCAATTTTGGAATTCGGCTTCTTTGGATGACAGGGTCGAGTTGCTACGGCTCTTGCGAGCGCCGGCAACATGAGGGGGTTGCGGAGGAGACGCCATCACTTGCTGTGGTTGCGGAGGTGGTATATTGCCACTCTGACTCTTATTGACTTTCGGCTTGAACGTTGAAGCGCTGGCCGATCCCGTCTTTTCCGTTTTACTACCAAGACGTAGGCTGAACCGGCCACCATCGTTGCGAGAGAAAGAATTGGAACTGGCGTTGGGTGGAGGACCTCTTGCACTGCTGGTCGACGTCGCAGACATTTGACTGTTGGTCGAAATGGACGACAACTTTCTGACCAACGGAGCAGTGGAAGCGGCCGGGACTTGAGGGCTGGAACCACGCGACGGTGAATCGTTAGGCCGTCGATGGTCTTTATTAGGGGCTGAGGATCCAGCACCAGACAGTGAAGCGGACGAGTTCCGCTCAACATCCAGACCAAGTCTACCTCGACGTAAGCTGAGGGCTCGGTTGTAACGCACTGCCGGGGCATTATTCTAAATGATTCAGACACGCATTTTTTTTCCAGTTAATTAAGAACTTGTCATAAAAATAACAATTAACACTATCATACTGGTGTCTTGTTATCCTCGTGCGCGTGTCGTGAGCGGGTGCTAGTCTCTCCGGAAGTGAAATCACTGAGACTGCTATCCGAATGAAGGCTCTTGGCATCATCACCGTGTAGTTCGTTGTGGATTATATTAGTTGTTGTGGTGGTGGAAGTGTTGGAAGTGTTCATTGCGTTATTGGTGCTATTGTTGGCTGTCATGACGTAAGTGGTTTTGCGGATAGGGGCTAAAGGCGTCGCAGTTGTGGACGTTACGGGGTACTGTTCATCCAGACTGCGGATCTTGGCTCGCAATTGTGCGCTCAGTTTGCGACCTGACATTAAAAAAAAAACAGAACGAATAACAAGATTAATAACGAGGTCAATGCAAGATGATTGAAAAATACCAATACTGTTTTCTAGTTCGGCAGGGACGACGGAAGAATGGACGGACGGACGATAGCTGCTACTGCTCCGCGTTTCAGCATCGGATTCGGTACTACTGCGGCCATCGACCCGTGCCTTCAAAATTGGACGTCAAATTGTAATCCAATTACTCGTTAAATCCTCAACCAATTATCGAAGAGAGTTTTCACACCTGCATAGCGGAAACAACCGATTCCGTATCACGTAAGAAAGACTCCGTTTCTAAGCTGCTGTCACTCGGATCGGACATGTCACTCGGGCGGGGTGATGAGCGCGAACGCGAGCTACTGTTACTAGCACCGGGCGGGACACTCGGCAGTCGACGTCGAGGACGTTGGGCTGTCGGCAGTTCTGGCGGAGGTGGACGGGGATGCGATGGAGGTTTGGCTAAATTGGCCGGAAGAGTCGGTACGTTGACAAGATGAGCCAGGGGAGCTTCTTGTTGTTGTGCAACTTGTGCGGCCCACTCACGAATCCATTGCGGAGTTGAGCGATTGTTGTTTTCAATCGGGTCAATTTGGCCGGCACTGCTGACGCCCGTCGACGTTTCCGATTGCGCCGAAATGGACACTGACGGCAGGAGGCCGAAAACGCGATCAATGTCGCGTCTCGATTGATCCTCATCTGGGGACGGACTGTCCTTTCCGATAGTATACGTGCCCGTCTCGCTGGCCGCATCATCACAGCGATCCTCCTCTTCCTCTACCGTCTCCGCCGCTATTTCACTGTCATTGACGGCTTCCGGCTGACGGCCACTCCCAGTCACTCCCATCATCGTTTCCTGGTGGTGATAATCATATCCGCCCTCATCCGAATCGATCGACTGTTGGTGCTTCAACTCGCGGGCCGTCGGATGTGACGCCGTCCTGTTCGACCCGTTAAGGTAAGCGGACCGATTGTTGGTCTTAATCGGAGACGGTGGAGGGGTAGGTGAAGGAGAGCGCCTCACAAGCTCTTGTGGTTTTTTCTTCAATCCGTTCGATTTGTTCAGTTCGCACGTCCTGCCGACGGATGAATTGCGGTTGGCATTCGTACTCTTAACACCTTAACGAGAAGGAGAAAAAAAAAACTAACACTGTCAGAAACAAAGAGATTCAGTCACTGATGGTTGGACTCACTCTTGGTAACCGCCGTGGAACGTCTTGGAGTCTCGACCGTCTCGATCTCAGGGCTGGTATTAAATTTCGACAGAGGACTGAGCTGACCACCCAGCCGGTTGCTGAAGGACTTGAGCATCTTGGTCTCGGGTTGCTCCGTTGCGGTGCCACTTTCACTCTAAAAAAAAACAAACAAACAAATAAAATAATTAACATAAGAATAACGCGCAGAAACAAACAACAAGAGAAAAGTAGGATGTTCAAGCAGCGCAGGTCAATGCAAATGGCTATAACTAACAACTTGAAAAAAACAAAAGGCGAGACGGACGTACAGCGAGACTGGGATACACTTGAGAAGTGGACAAGAGGTGAGATCAGACTACGCGACATCCAAATCTCGCTGACCAGTTTTCGTGCCAACAGAGGAGAGAGAGCGAAAGTCACCTTAAAGCTCTACCTTCTAGCGCACGAGGTAAAAGTTGGATCGCTGCCAAGCCTGTACGTACCATCAGAGGACGGTCCATATCGAGCGAGATGAAGGTCAACATTCAAACAAACTCAAGCGAGAAAGAAGGAGAGAGAGAGTTTAGAAAAATGGCTGTTAATTCCTCCTCCTTTTTTTTTGTTATCCCATCTGGTTTAGGGCCTGAGCTGCCTGCCTGCTGATGACATCACCTTTTTTTTTCTTATTTATTCTTACCCTTGAGCCGGACAGGCCCCATCACGAGAAGTCATTGCAATACTGTATACTTTTATATGTATGTATGTGTATGCATGCGTGTTTGTGTTTAGGTCTGTGTTAGATCTCCAGGGCAAAGAAAGTTTGTTTTTTTTCTTTTTCGAAAGAGACCTTAAAAGGAGTTGTCAATGTCGTAATGGAGATTCAATCACCTTCTTAACTTCCGCTTTGCTGGGCGGCGTAGTGCGTTTGCCAAGCCCTCCGCTGGATGCTGCGGCCAGCCGTTCGGCGAATCGTTTCGGAGGCGCTTCTTTCTTCTTGCCAGGGATGACGTCGCCAAAATCGATGGTGAACGCCAACGGTTCCAACTTGACCGTCTCCGTGCAACTGCTCGTTCCGTCTTCTTCTTCGCCCACTTCTTCTACGGCGGCAACGTGCTGTTGCCGTGATGGAGCGGCTGGCTGCGGCTCAATCACGCTCCTCTCCAACGCACCAGACGAGTTAAGCGAGTCTTTACTGAATTCCAGCAAAGCAGCCGACTGAGCTACTGAGGACGATTGAACGGCGACTGGGCGTTTCTCTACCGCCATGCACGATCCGGTTTCCGGAATCCAATGACCTGGAAAGGTAAGAGACCATATCCGTTAGTAAAATAAAAGCTAGACATCTATACACAGACTATTGAGCATCCGTTACTGTACACCCTCACGCGCTTTTCAAAATTCGGGGAACCTCCGGCGTGTGACAAGTGCACCTGAAAACCGGGACAACTCCCACTGACTCAGCTTGTCTATGTATCTAATTCTGCATCTCTATTGTTTTCAATTCGATGTCTGTGTGCATGGGGGGGCAGGCCAAAGGCACCCAAGCAGGCCGATAGTTTATACAGCGGCACCTCCCCGCCCCACTCTCACCTTAAATTTATGCCATGGTGGTTGAACTTAATCAAGAACAACATGGGAAATAATCAAGAAAGTGTTGCTCAACGCTGGGTAACAGCCGTGTTCGAAACGCCCAGATGTATAACATCAATAAAAGAAAAGGCTGAGGGAAATAGAAAACGAAATAAAACTCATGCAACCGATGGGACCTTCGGTTCACACTGGAAAAAAATAATGGAATGAATGGCCTCACTGAGCTACTGACATACCACCATCGGCGGTAATCGATAAATATTTCCGACTCGAGTACATCACCGCCGTAAGTAGGCAGAAAGGTAAACAAACAAGCAAACAAAAAACGGAAAGGGGGCTCCCTGAGAAGCCACCGCGGGGCCGGAAATCGGGTTATTCGGTCACTCGTACACATTCACGCGCGAGGGGCAACTGATTCTTTCCGCAGAAGATAAACTCATCAAAAAAATGTAAAGCATTTCCATACGTTAAAAAAAAACGTGTTCTTCGACAACGGAGATAGAGAAATACAACCGCAAAACTCGAACGACCCGGTTATTCTACTTTGAAATGTTTGATCTTTCCGTCCATTCTAACTTTGACCGTCACGTTTCTTTCGAATTTCCAGCAGAATGAATTCGTGCGTCAACACTAAGGTCCAGCGGAAACCAGCAAGTCTTAAAAAGATGGAAAATGTACGGCCTGACTCGAAAATAGGGGGGCGGACACGGTCACGAGCGTAACAAACGAATTTTTAGCATGACAACGTGGGCGACAATCTAAATATGCTCACATTTGATTAAAAGAGTCTCGGTGCTCCACACAAACGCCATTTTATGTTTTTTTTTTCAAACCAAGATGAGTGTTATTATGTTGTACATTAGTTTTCCCACGCATTGTGTGCCCCCCCCCCCTTTGGGGGTGATGCCTAAAGGAGACTGTATCATCCGGGCGGGTCATTCGACCCTTCGCTTTTTTTAACATTCGAAAATGGCCAGCATTTCCGGCTAGGACAAAAAGAAATTTACTTTCGTCTCTTTGTTTGACTAAATCCTGGAAAGGTCCCTGATCTTTTTGTTTTTTTTAAGTACCCCCCCCCAAACAAAAACTACGTTACGCAAACATTGGTGGGTGCAGGCTGCAAATGACGTGCCAACTTTCTTCAAATTTTCCCACCTTGAAAAAGAAATGTCTCACTGCATTGCCAAAGGAAGGAGCGTCCAGCTTACAAGTTCCGTTATCCGTCACCACAGCTCTCAGGCAAACAAACACGCACGCACGCACGCACACACAAAAAGGACGTCGTGTATGAAACCACAAGCTCAAAAAGAACATTGGACGTCTGGCTTGTTCCAAGCTCAAAAGTCGAATGAGGAATATGGATGAGGTTTTCTTTTTTTTCCCCTTCGTCTTACATTTCGAGTCGCACTTACTGTGCTCTACCACCCACACTAGCCCGTCCTCTTTTGAACATCGTATCTTTTTTTTTTTTTTGGTTTTTGATTATTTTCTTCCCTTTTTTTTTCTTTTCTCCTTCCTCAACTGCAAATCACGGTCGAGTAACGACTCACGAACTGATTGCGTACTTGCGCTAAAAACGGGAGGGGAGAAAAATACAAAAGAATGAAACATTTCACGAATAAAATCGTGACTTGGTTTCATGGTCGAACTTTGGCTTCCTGCTATTGACGCCGTTTTCCCGTGATTGCGTGACCTTTAATCATCGCACCCAACCCCAATTGGATATTAAAAGGAATTTGCGGGGGAGCTCCACATGTTGAACGTATGGTCACGCAAAGCGTACAAAAAAGCGCCTTCTATCACGTGCTGTCTGCACTCATTCCAACATTTTTCAATTACTTTTTTTGGTTATTGCTGTTGTCGTTTTTTTGGGGGGGACGGTCGGTATAGGCTTGGGATTTTCTACAACGAGGCCATTCGCACTCAAAGTTTTCCTTAATGGCTTCGTAGCCTCTTTTTAAGTTCTCTTTACGCACCTGAACGCCGAGAAGTCTTCTGACATAAACCCTATGCCGTCCAACCGATACGAAATGAAACAATTGAAAGGCTAAAAAGACTGGACAGACTATTGAGTACGCCGGAGTAACAAAAGAAATAAAAAACAAAGAGAATTTAAGAATCCATTGGCTGATTCCAGTACAAGGACCAATTCGATGAATAAAAGAAAAGCGGTAGACTTTTCTCGTATTGTTTTTGTTTTTCTAACGAAATTGTAGTCAAATAGAAAGGAGTAACTGGGGCACGACGCCGACACCCACCAGACGGTTCGGATGTTCCAGTGGATTTACTTATCATGCAGCTGACTCCCTCTCTTTCGTCGCTCTCAACTACGGTCAGAAATGGCTTTAAAAACAAACAAACATGTACCCACGAAGAATTAAACGCTTTCTAGATAAGAACAGTTACGATCCGAATGGCTACCCGTTACTTTTAATGCATGTCGTTTTCTCAATAGAGAAAGGGATTTTTCATATTAGTAAAATACAGCCAAGGTTTATTACCCGAGCTAGTATTTTCTCTATCTCTTTTTTGGCTTTTTTATTTATTAGTTTTTATTGCTTTTTGGGCTTACCCGAATGACTGTCGTAGTTGATGTTGTTCCAGCGCTGGGCGACAGGTGTCGCGCCACCAAATTCGCTGGCGATGCACTGCTGACAATTGTGGTGGTTGCCGAACCGTTGCTGGTGTTGTCCGGCCATCAGCGAGTCCTCCGAGTAGGCAGAATGAGCACTTTGGATACTGGCGTTGCTCATGCTGGTCGTTAGAGGTGCGGCAACTACGGGAGAAAGCGACTTGTCGCGTAGTGGCAGCGACAAACCGCCCGTCTGCGCCGGACTGGACGTGTACGGTGGCGAGCGTCTGCTCACTTGAGGCGATAGGATTCGATCCAAACTCGTCTTGCGGGTCGGTGGTGAATCCCTAACTGTAAACGGAGTTGTTATCCATAAAAAAAAAACACTCGAGTTAAACAAGAGGAAAGAAGCACAAGCTTTCTATTCAAACGACGGACCTGGTCTGTACTCGAGCGAGTCGGGTTCCTTGCTGTCGTCGTTTTGGGCGTTCGTAGATGCACTGAAGCTGGAGACTGGCGTAAAATAATGGCTGGATGTGGTCGAAGCCTCCCGCAGTTGTTGCTGATGTTCGGCTGCTCTACCACTACTATTACTACCACTGACCTGGCTCAGTGGCGAAAGCGAAACGGGTTCTGCACTATTGCCGCTGCAGTGACAAGTGCACGCCATCTGAAATTATTTAGAAAAAAAAAAACAACAAAATATAAGCACGAACAACAACAAAACCCGTTATGGTTCTGCTGTTTAGCATAAACCAACAAGTTATTATAGGGTCATTCGACCCTAAGAAGGAAAAGTTGATAGATCCGTTGAAAAAATTCCTTCTTTTTTTTCATTTTTCTTATCGATTTATAGCGGCAAAGAACCGGAAAGGTATTCTAGAAAGTGTGTACACGACGCAGAAAGACGGCGAACGGAGAACACAAATCGTTTTTTTACTCGCTTTTTTGGGCAATCATCTTTTTTGAACATTTCTCTCAGAGTCGGCACCGCCTCGAATGGAAACGACCGTAAGGCACAACATATCTACTAGAGCAAGGTTATTTTGAATATTATGACTCGAACGTAGTATTATATTGTTAAAAGCTGATTGCCCCACAAGTTATTAGAGTGTGTAGCAAACGGCTCCATTTTTGGGTCTTTCCGAGATAAGAAAGAAAGGGCAATCCTGGGGGTAAAGAAAATATCGTGAAACGACGCCTCAGGAGAGAGAATGAACGTAGAAGAGAGAGAGGCCAGATGAAGACGGAGAGGAGAGAAACGTAGCGGATAAGAGAGAATTGAATGAACAGGTACAAGGTCTTTCTTGCTAGTTCATGTTTTCTCTCTTAAGAGATGTTTGTGTATTGGTTTGCATACCTCCGTGTGCGAGGGTGTCGCTGGAAGGCCGCGAGAGGCCCAAGGTGTCAGCAGGCCGTCCGCGTGGGAATCCATGGCTTCACGCAATTTATTCAACTTTTGGGCAGGCACACATGAAGAATCAGGCGGCGGCTGAGGCGGCGGGTCTGTCGATGAGAAAACAACATATCAAACAAGATCACTTGTTATTGGCCAATATTTGCGGTTTGCTTTATATATTAAAAAAAAACGAGCGTATGGCTAACCACGATTCTCAGACACTTTCGAATTGAACCCTTTAAAAACTGATTGGCGCAAAAGTTTTGGACTTGGAGGCGGTCGGATCACGTTTGGGTCTTGACTTTTCACGGCATTTAACGGCGCTTTGTTGCTGACAATCGTGGGTTGCTTGACACTTTTAAACGAAGAATTGGCGTTAAGTATGCGCTCGGGATTGTAAACGTGGATGATCATCTCCAAAACGAGAAATTCCCACGGCCATTAATGAAACGTAAAAGAAACGCTGGAGAATGGTTTGAATAGAAAGAAGGAGATGGTGATAAGCGTGTACGAATGAATCGCCGGAGCAGGGGAGACTGAGCCGATGAAGCCGAAGAGGGAGAGAAAAGCTGGAACAGTTGCAGGTGTGGCCTAGCCACCTAGCCATATACCCCTGAACGAAGGGGAAAACACCGACCTTCAAACCTTAAGTAAAATATATGCAGTCACCTACCTACTCGAAAGGAAGAAAAAAATTAGAAACCGGTTGAAATGCTATCAGAAACCGCGGACAAAGAAGGCTTTGCCACTTTCCTCTTGGCCCGTTTGGCCATTTCGACTGATTTTAAATAGCTCCTCCCACCTTGGACCATTTACGTTGGGTTATTTGATCGCCAGAGATAATTGGCGGGTAAAGAATAGAACTCATCCGTTCCACTTTCGACATCTTCAGTTTATGAAATTTGTTTAGAAATTTGTTCATTAGGACCTACAACATGGCAGCTAAATTCTTTTTCCCTTCACTTTGTTTCTTTATGAACATTTGTTTTCAGAACAGAAAAAAAGAATATTAAAAACATTTTTAAATGTAGGCCTTTGCCTGGAATAGGGTTTGCATCTCCTTATAGGTAACACTGATGCTGTATACCAGCTGCTGAATAACAATGACTCTGAACAAAAATCATACAGCCTCTGGCTACGAAAACAGTTGGCGAGACAGTTACATGCTTTTCCTAGGAGAGCATGAAATACCACAATTTTTTTTATAATGAAAGAAGAAGTAAATTACACACAGGCCTCCTCTGCATGTTATTATAGTATTGTAACCTGTGACTGTTGTTAAAGACCGAGTAAATGCTACTGATGCTGCGGGGTTTTAAGGAATTCCAGGGATAGGAGTTGGTAAGTAATCAGAACTATTCAACTGATTCTAGTTTTATACCATGAAAATGTTTAAAAATACTTACAATATTAAACATTCCTTTACATGGCTAGCTGACTCAATGATGGTTGACAAGGAAAAATAGTGCAGTTCACATGCAAAGTTTGGTTTTGGTGTTGTCAGGCTTATCTGTGTGCATTATGAGTCAGCCATTACTGCAAATAATGGTATTAAAATTCTTTTTTATTTACCTTTAAATGAACTGATAAGTTGATAAGCCGCTTCAAAAACAAAACAGAGGCCAGTGAAGTGAGAACGCAATTATTACATGATACAGGGACTTTACACCTGACGAAACACGAAAGCCGCCATAGCGGACATGTCATGGCAAAGTGTTAACAAATTCCGATAGATGGCAGACATTACAACTATACTAAACTGCAAAAAAACTATTTTGGAATTTGATGGCTCCAAATTCCAAAACATTTTGACAGGACAATAGTTTTCATTGTAATTCTATCCATTGTACAATTTCCGTTAAGCTCTATATTTTAATAGACACGATCGATGCTCTTGATATAAATACACAAGCACACCAAAATTTAACGTATTGTTTTTAAGCCATGATATGGAATGTTTCTTTTACTACTCACTACACAACTACTAGTACATAAAATCCCTTGGGGAAGAACAAACTTTATAATATTTAATTAAAGAGTATTTTAGTTATTGGAATAGTTTTTGATGGATGTCATGGTCCCCACTGTGACACGAGATAAACTAATTCATAAATTCTTGTGGCAGGGTCATGGTTCCTGAACGCAGCAACTTGGGTAAACTAGTTTATACAACCTTCAGGCAGGACTGCAGGAACCGAGTAATAAGTGATGTCATTCGTTAAGTATGTTGATCGAGTCGTATTTCGGCTAGGAGAAGAAACATTACTGCTACCAGAAAACCGGGGTCAAGGCGTACGAACAAAGGTCAGAAACTCCTCGCGTGTCTTGGAATCATCGCGAAAACCGCCCAACATGGCCGATGTGACTGTCTTTGCATTGATCTTCTGAACGCCTCGCATGACCATGCACATGTGTCTATGGTACGCCAAACAGAAAATCAATGACTTGTAAATCATTCCATCCGTCATAAGCTCCTTAATAATGATAAACTTCAAAGCTTACGTTGCTTCGACCACAACGCCAACTCCGTGTGGTTCTACTGCCTCGCAAACGGCCAGGGCAATCTGCTTCGTCAACCTCTCCTGGACTTGCAAGCGGCGGCTGTAGATCTCCACAATCCTATTTTCGAAAAAAAAAAAAACGTAAAATGAGTGTTCCAGTTTTGAATTTAGCAACAAAAACAAACCTGGCCAATTTGGAAAGTCCAAGAACTTTGCCATTTGGTAAATAACCGATGGAGACTTTGCCAATAAAGGGTACCAGATGATGTTCGCACATTGAGAACATTTCTATGTCCTTGACAACGACCATTTCGTCGTGATTCTCGTCAAAAATGGCATCGTTCAAAACCTCTGAAAACAAACGCAACGCACAATTAGTTACTAGAATGCAATAAGGCAGTGGGCGTCAGCTGTCAAGCAGTCACGCAGATAATGGTCATGAAAAACGACATATCTTACAGCACTCAAAGAGTATCAAGATCGGTGATGGGACAAACAAGACGGCCAAATGCCACGCGAACGAGCAGACATTCCCTAACAAAGCTGGTTAGTATATAGTCCTCTGCACGATATCGATCGTGTTTGCAAAGAAAAGAAAGTTACGCGCATCACGTACTCCTCGAGCTCCACATAACGAAAATCTTTTACAGCAAGATATCTGAGCTCAACAGGCAGCAATCAAGCGCTCTTGTACAGCGTATACCGCGCTAATTGTTCGACAGACTAGACTGGCAAGTTAAAAAGCTAAATGTTCCTTTAGGCTGTTCGTTTCGGATCAACAGGGACGTGGATGAGCAGACGTAAAAACTGTAATAAAAAAAGAACTGTTTACGACGGCCCCATCGTTCTGCAGCGGGAATGAAAGCAACATTCATTGCAAAATGGAATGAGAGACCCCTTGATTGCTGCCGTCCTAGTAATCAACAGCGGTCCGTATCACTTAATTACGGGGATCTAACGGGAAAACGTTGGGTGAGATGATTGAACAAAGAAACGCGTAGAGAGAGATAAGAGAAAGAAAATCTGCGAGACAAGATTGATTGGCACGAATGAGTGCCGTCAAATAACCTTCTAGCGTTTGCTCGTATCCTTTTGTGAAAAAGAGGAAAGCTTTAGCAGCTCTCTCTGGCGTTTTCAGTAGCCCTTGGCGACACGGGTCCTCTCCTACGTCGGACAGCAAAGAACGATAGGACTCCATCATGGCCGGCAACATTTCTTCGCGATTTAGCCGAGGAGAGCGCCGTAGACTGTCGACATCTATGAACACATTAAATAAGAATACATAGATTTGATTAACAATTATTTTCTTTTTTAAGCCAAAGCTGTCAAGAAAGGGCGTTTAAAAAAAAGAAATGAGGCTGTGCCTTGATTAGAAATGTAATAACACCCGAGACGTTGAGTTCCCTAAAGATAGTCTTAATGAAGTTGTTGCATCACCTCATCACGCAAGACACGAAGAGAAGCAGGTCACCCATAGGTATATCATTCTACATTATGAAATATGATTTTTCTTTGGAACAATTTGACACCGCGGGCGACATTTTTATGGGTCCCGCAGTTCGGACACGTATCGACCGTCCCAGCATCTCGGATTTTATCCAACTGACGTACAGCAAAGGGAGCGTCATATAGAATATCAGACGCGGGATAAAGTACAATATCGTGCCACACACGTAAGCTTCAGAAGTTTTCGGGAGTGCTCCTTATATAGATCTAGGTGTGTCCATCGGTAAAAGTTGAGACAAATATGCAAATATGCGATTGAACCCCGATGGTCTAAATCTACTCTAGACACCTCTATTTTGGCGACAGATCCAAATTTAAAAGCTCCTTTTCGGACTTTTACGGTTTTCACACAGACTGCGCCAAACCGAGTCAAGGGCATTTCTACAACAGACATAGGGTCAATGTGTTTATAACGGAGAAACAGATTAAACCTCAACACGAATTTTCTTAAACTCTAGTCTAAAATAGAGAGATTTCGAAGGTAGGGCGATGGCGGATTACACTGACAAAAGAAAAAAAAACTGACCTATTGTTCGCAGTCCGTTAGTGATTGCTTTGCATTCAGCGTCGTCTCCATTGACAGCCGATCCAGCCACCGCCTTGCTGTTTTTGAGAGCTTCCATCTTCGCCTTCAGTTGATCTAGAGATTAAAGAGAATAAAAAAATAGTGAGATTTTCTTTACAAACAGTAGTTTTAGCGATAAGACATTCTTTAAGCATTTACTCTACAATACCTATGTGTTAATTTAGAAACTTGTCCCCCTTTTATTTTGTGCGAAAACAAGAAGTGCTCAACTGCACAGCGTTTCTATCACCGATGGTGCTGTAGCTTCGGAGACTGTGAGGAGACTGTCCTTCTTTTGCCGCCTAACGCCTTTATATACACACGGAGAGCGTGTGCCGAGAAGCAACAGCTCTCTGGTTTACAATCAGGTTGTTCATCGCCAAGAGCTTACGTAATATTTGGATCAGTCGCAAATTTTGGAACTGCGCCATTACAACGAAACTGGGGGGGGTTTACAGAGTACATGTCCATTATTGGGAGAAATAGGTTCAAACCACGAGACAATAAAAGAGCAATTAATAATAACGCAAAGTTTCGTACGAAATATTTACGTCGTTACGCTACCACAATTACAAGAAACGCCCGGAACACAGTGGTGGTAATCAAGTCACGTAGACAGTCGGATGATGACGCTTGAAGCTGTTCTTTTTTTCGTCTTTACAATTTTCATTTCTTCTATCGAACGCGGGAAAATTGTCTATCGTTCAGAGATTGCGAGTAGGGGGAGCGCAACAGTGCGTAAGACTTTAACAAGAAGTCAATCACCCATAAAGAGAGAGAGAAATCGCATGTGCCTTGATGAATTTCTAATGAAATTGCCACTTATTTCTACTCCCCCCGCCCTCTGCCATTCCATTGACTTGCATAGCTGAGCTCGCCCATCTGGTGACGCGGGAAGCTCCCGGATCGATGGCTTTTCCGATGGTAGATGAGATCAAAAGACTCGAGCTCTAAAACCTGATCTCATGTTCATTCATCGATAGTCTGAGCGCTCTCTGCTCCAACAAGATGCTCGAGGGAACATTGTAAAAGGTCTGAATCGATCTACTTTGCTACCATATCCAGGAGCTGCGTTCAATTTGATAAGTTGCGCAACACGATCTAGCTATCGGTGCTTGCTATATCTACGTGAGTAATGGAAAAAGGGCTTCTGTATAGCCGGCACGCGTCACGATACTTGATCGATGACCATGAGCGCTTTCAATCAATCAATGATTCTATAGACTAAGTGCCTTGGTTAAGAAATATGAGAAATTAGTTTACCCTAATTTTTTTGTCACGTAACTGCCATTGAAGCCATAAAAGCATTTAAATGAGCTGCAGGAATATTTCCATATTTTCACTGATTTTGGGGGATTTTTAAACTAATGCAATCTTTCAAAGCTGACAGTTTTACCACCAAATGACAAAGACCTTCAAAACTGGAATTGGTTGGGCCGTGAGCAAAGCTAGGTTAGGTTGGATACTGTGGTACGAAATTATGGCAATTAGGTCAGGGCTATTAATACCAACACAAACATTATTATTTGCAAAGCATTGTCCCCAATATGTGTTTAAACCCTGAACTAATTCTAGATGTGAAATTTAAAAGTTCATAATCAACTTACTGAGATGGTAGTAAGTAACTCAGGTGTTCCGTGGAAGTTGGTAAAAAAACTGCAGAAGTAGATCTAGGAGATGTTTGAATTTCACAATGCTGAAATAAGTCTTCGCTTGCGCAACACCACGATTTCTAAGGATCTAAAAATAAGACGAATTAAACTTTTCTATAACTATTTACGCCATTATGGGAATTTTCGTGTTCGTTGGGGAAAAGGCCACCGATTCAGCCCAAGTCGTAACTCATACTAGTATTGCTTTTCGATGTCGTTAGGTCCCTGCCATCAGAGATAAGATCAAAACATAAAAGCTTGAGCAAGTTATGTGAAGATATCAAATTCAAAATGTGACTCCTGTCAACAAACAACTGTCTTCCTCAACTAGCAGACGAGCGCAGTAGTGTCATGGTAACCTGCCATAGCAACCGTTTTGTTGTTGTCGCTTCAACTTTTCGAAGTCGAGCGTCGTTATTTAGTTTACGATGGAAAAGGGGATATGGCAGAACTACATTTAATAGGCCAAATCATCGGTGGAACAGAGTTTTCTGATAAATCCATCTTCTGTCGCTGGCAATTATCTTCAGGTAAAGCGTCAATCGATTTCTACGACTCTTAAAGCACCTCAGTTTCGGTGTCAAATTCTAATAAAACATTACAGGCAACAATTGGCGTGTTCTCGAAGGTGCTATAGAGGGACAGACGCAACTGGACAGCCCACAAATAGGCTCACTGACTAACTGGAATCATCCGTTGGATGTCCACTGGGCTACCAGAGGTCTTCAGGGCTGGCCCCAAATTCATTTTCAAATTTATCATCTAGACGCTTACTCGCGAACTAACCTGATCGGCTACGCCTCTGCATCCATTCCTACGCGTCCTGGTATTCACTACGTCGACGCTCCAGCGTGGAGACCTTTAGGTGCGTTTTCCTGCAAAAGGAACAGATGTTTTAGTATCTCCTCGATAAAATATCTTAAAAGTTATTGATCGATCGTTTTACAGGAACATTTACCGAAGAGCTGATGCGCCATTTCATTGGCGGTGGGATCGAGCTAACCGACGCTGAGCGTATCCAAAACGGAGCCGATCGATCCCGTTTGAAGACGGAAGCTGCTGGCAAAGTTCACCTGGAAATCGGATTAATCTTTCGGGATTTCAAAAAATTTGGCATCGAGTACTGAGCAGACAGAAAATGACCAAGTTACCCACCATGCTGTACGTTATCGTTCAAATTGGATTGCTCTTCTCCGAAACTTGTATCTCTGCTCAATCTACTACGCCATTGACCAATGTCCAACCATCTGAAGTTACTAATCAAACTGACTTGTCAAACACCAACGAATCGACCACTACGAGCTCACCTGTTTGGGAGAATGCAACGTCGATGACTACTTCCTTTACGACGGAACCATCAACTAGTTCCACTACAGTAAATCCCGAGCCGGAAGGCGATTTCGTCAAGTTGGACCGCGACCTGTTTTTGTGCACTTGCGATTTGATCGTTGGGCAGTGTGACGTCAATTGCTGTTGCGATCCGGAATGCAGTCCGGAAGATCGTCGTCTCTTCAGCCGGTGTTGGTCACCTCCGAGCTCCTATTTCGACCGTTACTATTGCTCACCGGATCCCGATCGTTACGGCCTCGCGTGGAACAATACACCGGAATTCCGGGTCGAATGGAGCGCTCGTCGAGGAATGTTTTGTATCGTGACAGACAACGTTCCTAAAAAGAGAATGTTTGAAGATAGACCGCCACTGGCAGAAGACGAGGTATTCCAACACATTTTACCAAAACTGTCCGGTAGGTGGAACGTTCCAGGGTCGAATGTCGAGTTAGATCAATGGATTTATCAACCGTTCTACAAAGAAGGATCGCCTCTTTTCACTCTACATGTCAGCGGGACCATTGGCGTGTTAAGTAAATTCCTACAGAATGTATACATTTCTAAATTAAATTACATTTTTGAAAATTCGTTTTAGAATTGCCGTTTTCGCTAAATAGCGCAACATGCAATATTGCGAAAGATATCACCTTTCTGCAGTCGGACGATCCTTATCAATGCATCCTACCAGCAGAGGATCGATGCAATCCAAATATCCGCCTTGAACAATGGATGTCCCATTTGGCCGTCTTCCGGCTTCCGTCGTATTCGGCATCTCCCGGCAATGCT
This sequence comes from Daphnia sinensis, assembly GCA_013167095.2. Classification (NCBI taxonomy): domain Eukaryota; kingdom Metazoa; phylum Arthropoda; class Branchiopoda; order Diplostraca; family Daphniidae; genus Daphnia; species Daphnia sinensis. The sequence goes on along the minus strand of CM023195.1, from coordinate 2,736,784 downwards.
AACAGCAGCATCCGATGGGGAGATACGGACAAGTTAGCTCCAGTAATAATCAGAATATGCCATCCTGATTCCGGATGCAGATCGGATTTTACGGCAACAGAACCCAGCTGCCAGAATCCGCTGACAGCCGTGACGTTAAGAATCAGTTACAACGGGACGGAAGGCATCCGTTCCGTATTGGTCGATCTCCTGTACACGGCCGGAAAATCGGGTGCAGTCCGATTCCGAACGATCCATCAATCGTTGGATGACATTCAGAATGGAGGTGGAAGTAATCCAGTACGAATGCGATCGGGAAATCCGGGCTACTTCTACGGCAAACCCGTCCTTGCGGCTAAACTGAACTCTTCCAGCGGCGAAGGAGCATTTCAAACGCTGGACGTGTTTCCGGGCACGCCCAGGTCGCGAGTCATCCGGTTCGGAGAGGACAGTTACCACTCCATCCGCGTTAGCAGCCCCAAAGTGGATAATCGAACGGAATTGTGCGACAAGTGGCGCCAATTTGTCCTCGAGTCCTTCTGGGGTCACGATGTCGAACGATTGCGTCTGGGAGCTTTCGGCAACGTCGAACTGAACGAAACGGAACTCTCGGGTCTGTGGCTGCCCATACGCATCCAATCGGACGAGTTGGTCTGCTTCAAATCTCTCATCCAGGCCGAGTTGGTCATCATCTACACGAGGTCCGGCTCTTACGACCAACCGCAGAACAAGCTGGTGGGCGCTGGACTGCAGCTTCGGTCGTCGGGTGCGGGGTATTGTGCCGTTGAATCGGCCAGCTGTTCCCTCGTGCTCAGTCAGACGGTGTCTTTCGTCATGGCCGACTCCCCCACGCTCATGATTCTTCCTCAACCACCGCGTTGGAGAATCCAGCTACCTTACGATTTCTTTTATCCTTTTCTTTTGTCCTCTGGTGCGTCCAGCACAAGTCCATTAACCTTCTTCATGGTCCTTTCGACGCTGTGTTTTTATCACCGACAGATGGCGTTGGCTGCCTGAATGGAAATAAAATTAAAAAGGTGGTTACTTTAACGTTCGGTAGATGGCGTAAGTGTCAATGTTTTGATTGTTGAAGGGCAGACTTGAAGGATAGGACGGACTGACGATCGACTAACGGGAAACCACAAAAGAGAGAAGAAAGATCAGAAGGTCCAGGTAAAAAGTATTTTCTAAAAAGCCCAATAGGAAAGAGGTCCAAGTTCGTTTGCATAATGTCGAATATCGCGTGACACGAAAAACCGAGTGACATTCCAATACAAACACGAAAGAAAAACAAATATTAAAAAAAAAGGGAAATTCTAGAGGATCATCGTATTCGATGTATCGAACAGGGCCACCGGATTATAGGTATATAGTCAACGTCCAAACAAGAATAAACAAAAGAATACCGATAGGGGCAAAAACAAAAACAACGGCGACATCAAGAACGACCGAAAGAAGAGGACGAAGCCAAAGAAACCACACCCACACACACAAGAGTAAATTTACTAATATATAATGATGAAAATAATATCACCCGAGAGACAAAAACAACGGAGTGAGGGGGGAAGAAGTGAAAGGTGAACTGACGACACGAAACTGGTCGGGATACTTAAGGACATGTAATATTCATAAATACTTGTTACGTATACGATGCGTGCGTGTGTGTACTGTGTATAAATAGTTCAAATTAGCTGGACAAGATAGTGAACGGCCACATTTAGCTCCGTTCACGCACCCATTTCCCGGCCGCAAAAGTCACGATCTCGAAAAGCTATAATTTAATAATTACAAACAAGAAAAAAGGGAGGAGGGGAAGACCAAAACAAAATGCGTTACAAGAATATCGATCGTATGTCTTGCCTTTTCTTGTTTAACGACTAAGAGCAGTGTGACGACAGATGTCTGAGAAAAGAAGAAAGGCTTAGTCCAATTAAGAAAAAAGGTTCGTCCATGTTTACACGAACGACGCACAGTTGTTCTTTGTTCCGCGGGAGAAATTGATATTAACGTGAAAGTTCTCTACGCCATCGAAAGCCGAGTATCTTTTTCCAATACAAAGCTTATATCAACTTTGAAGACAGTATATCTCTTTTAACCGGCCCCATTATTTCGAACGATAAAGTGTTGTTATTGCAAGTCACGTGACCGACGTCTGTCGAAGATGAGCCGGTCATGGAACGACGCCCGTCGCTTTTTTTCGGCGGTTGAACGCCCCCACCATTTCCCGTTAACACAACAAGGGAAGGAAGTCACGTGCCCCGGATGAAAAGATCCTTCTGGTTTTTATACGGAGGGGGGAGGGCTTATTGATCCGGCTGCTGGAACAATCCGCAAACGATACACACATAAAAATCGAGGGAGAGTACATAGGGTGATGATGAAACCGCTAATTAACCAAAGCCAAACAGTGTCGCCCGATGATTAGCGAAAACAAATTGACACTGCTGTCATTTGTCAAGTGGCCTGTCTCTATCCGCACAAAAATTCCGGACATTGTTGAAAATGCCAATAAAGACCTTTTTTTGAGGTAGCCATGAATAATTCATTGGCCGGAACGATCCCTGTATTCAAAAAATGGGCGGGTGATTGGAGCGCACACTTTTTTCAATATTTCTCCACTCTATGAGGACTTTCAGCCGGTCGTTTCGTATAACCATCGTCCCTATTATTATTGTTATTCTTTTGGCAGTGGCCTTCTTCTTCTTTTCCACCATTGTTAATGCAAAATAGGGGGGGAACGGTGAAGCTTAGAAAGAAAGTAGGGGAGTGATGATTTTGATATGGATGGAGGAACAAAACCAAAAATACCCCCCTCAATTTGACAGGGCCCACGAACAATTTCTCGATCGTCTTTTTCAACGACAAAATCAAACATTAAAAAAAAAATGTGTCCCCTTTTTTCTAGCCTAACAAAAACGTTGGGAGCTGTCTATCATCGCTGTGCTTGTTGCAGCCGGCCAAAAAGAATCGATACAATATCAATAGGGCACCGAATAAAAAGTACACACACATACTGATGGCAGCGGTTCGGTTGTTATTACAAGAGACGTGTGAATATATACCATCTCCTCTTGTGCACACACAACGGGCCTAGATGTGGTATAGGTTCTCAATGAAATCGCGGGGAGGGTTAACATTCGTCGTAGGCCTAACGGTTGGCCAAAGTCAACACGACGGCTAAATATACACGATCTCTCACTTAAAAAAACCGACGTGGACAAACATTCGAACGCACATTCGTAATAGTCACATGCTATAAAAGAGGGGTTGACATCTTTATCGACTCTATTTGAACAGGCCAATAAGAGAGTTTGGAAAAGAAGCAGCTGAGATCGATTAGAATCTATATATGCTTCCGTCTCGTGTTCTCCAAAGTGGAAACCGCTAATTTTTCGATGCCATTTGCAGATTGTACGGTCTAAAAACATAAACAACAACTGAAAGGGGGGATGCGATGCTATCATTCAGATGGCTTAGAAATGGCCAAACGTGTGCCCCACTTTTTTTGTGTGAATAAAAGTGTCTGATGTCGGGCGTGCGCCATCTTAATACTCATTTTCAATCGTTGGATGAACTTGAGGAAAAAAAAAATTCTCATCTCGGGTTACCTTTTGATGTAATAGATTGGGAGGAACACATAAAAAAAGGTGGAGGGGGAGGGGATAGAGAAAAAAAAAGAGAAACTCTTGTGTCAACAATTTCGGTGTTCCATGCGAATTGAGTGGGGAGGGTTTCGAGTTCAACTGCGTTCGCCAAAGGATAATAATCGTTGTAATAATATAGTTTCATTGTTGCATGTAGAAGAGAGCACGCGACCGTTGGTCTCTCCGATATCAACGCATTTCACACCCTAACTGGAAATATTCAAAAAAAAATGGAAGTCAAGGTAAAACTTAACTGCAATTTAAAAGGGATTTTTAAAAAAGGAAAACTTTTGTACGAGGATTATGTGTGCCGCTCCTCGAGTCTCATTGACTTGTTGGACATTCAAAGGAAAAATGGTTTAAACAGTTGCGTGGAATAAACACACGCATCTCGTTTAAGTGTGGCGCTATATTTAGGTGGTCTCGACACACATCCGCTTTCTTTAATCTTTCATTTGTCTGCTTTTATTATTATTATTCATAAAAAAAAAGTACGTGTGGCCAACACAGCACGTGGTCATCTACATACAGTCTTGTATATACAGTAGATGCGTAAGCTCCTTAACTTTTATTTTTTACGAATCAAAAGAATGTTTCTACTTGGCCACTTGTGGAGAGACGACGTTACAAGAGTCGGAAATAAGCGCATAATTTACAGCGGATTTCTGTGGCAGGCAAGGTTACGTCCTTAAATTTTTTTCAAACCAAATTTGAATTTCTTATTTTCAAAATCCCGCTTTTCTTTTCGTAGAACCTTCCCTCTTTTGTTTGTTACAATCAAAGTCTACAGCACGCGACCGTTGGTCGTATACGAAAAGATCCAAACATTCATTCTAAAAAAAAAAGAACTTTTTTTTAGATGTAAAAGGACTTAAAACGATAACATCTTATATGCTGTCTCTCCATAAGCGAAAAAAAGAGGGGGCATCCTTAGTTATCTGCGGTGTAATCAAACAACCCGATTGCCTTGATTGTGGGGCCTATATCTAAAAAAGAGTTTCGATTTCTTTTGTGTCCACACACACACACAAACACAATCCCCCACATACAAGTTTGGAGTGTATAGACATTCAGAGTGTATCTACATGCAAGTTGATGCTCGATACGGCGAGACGGATCGATTATTAACGCTGAAACCGTTTGGACAAAACGTTTTCGCATCTACATCGATGAGAACGTTACGGTAAACACACTCAAAAACGATATAAATAGGCCAGCATGCGAAATTAGCAATTTTCTGCCAATTGAACCGCAACGACGGGCAGCCAAAAACACGGGCAAAAAAATAATTCTAAACAATACATAACTGTACTCCACTGCTATTCACCTGGACCAACTCCACCTACCCCCTATATTCCTAAACCACCTTAAAATAGACGTAGACTATATAAAGCCGGACAATCAAAGAAATAGAGAAAAATGAATATACATCCATGGAAAAAGAAGCCTATTATTATAACTGCAAGGGGAAAAACGAACTGATGATGGCCTGCTGTGCAATGATATCCATTCCTCATTTTTCTGCTCTACTTCACTCCCCCCCCCCCCACTCTTCCTTCCTATAAATGTATACATAAGTAGGGGAGAACCCTCTATACACAAAGGGAAAAAAATTTTTCTGTTTTTATTTGTAGGCATATACGTCTAAACGTATGCGCAGTGTGTGTGTGTGTACAGATAGATGCCGAGGCGTGAAATGCTTTGCCTATTGATACACACACAGTTGCTGTCGACGCTTGTTGGATTCGATTGGAAATGGGGGGGGGCTCTTTTATGCACACATTTGCCGCCTGTCACATTGCCTCCACACAAAAGGAAAAAAATCTTTTCGCGAAAAAATAGATTTCCATTCTCACTCCTTTTCATGTGTCAAATTTTCTTCTTCGACTGCCGCTTTTTTCAAACTTAAAAATTCGAACAATAAACGGAAAAACGTTTTCTTATTTTCAGATTTGACAGTTGTCGAATTCCGAAAATAGAAAAATAGTTGTAATTGATTCATTTAAAGCTCTACTACACGAAAATCTCATCACGAGCTCTGATTCTCGAGATGATTGGATTGCTTTTCTTTTTCCCCTCCATTCAGCTTTGTGTGTGTACGAGTGTCTTTAATTCTTTACCGATCCCCATAGATAATCTACACAACGATGATTTAATACCATCCCAATGAATGGTATAGCAGAAAAAAAAAGAAAAAGGCTTTTCCTTCAAAAAAAAATGTGTGTGTTTAGCCCTGCGATCAGAAACAAACAAACATCATCACACACGACAACCGTCTTTTATTTTCTTTCTAGTCTATTATATATATACTTTGTACGACACACTGGGCTAAAGTCGACTGAGCTTTGAATCAACAGCTTATTGCGGGTTCTCATCTCATAAGTCGATTATTGCCGCGTCTAACGTTTATAGATTGTGTCAACGTGTTGCTTCTGCGACGTGTTTCTACTCACTCGGCAAAGATAAACGAAATATTAAAAAAAAAACAAGAGCTAATAACACCGACTGTGCAAATTCACCGGAAACACACGTTCTTTAGCCTCTTTCAAGTAGCATATAAATAGTTTGTGTGTGTACATATAAAATAACATCAACAAGAGATATATACACCCGTACATATAAAAGCCGATCAAGTGTATATATAGGGTGTCTCTCTCTTTTGTATTTATATGCTACTTAGTGATGGCTTTTTCTCGCCCTCAATCAAAATCCGATCCTTCTTAGTCGTCACTCGTCATTTTTCAAGTGTATTAGCTCTTTGGCTGTTGTATAGAGACTTGCTCTCTCTCTTAAACGCACGTCTCATCCTAGCGGAGAGTAAATGAAAAAGAAGAGAGCCGATGACCAACACGGCCATATCACAATAGGATTGCTAATACATCTTAGACGGTATTAAATCAACGAGTGTGGATGACACTTGTTTTTTTTTTTTTTTTTCAATTGTATCTCTTTTACAACTTGGAAAGGCAGTGTTGGTCAACGACTTAACCCCCTGGATCAGACCCGCAAAATCCTATTCTGCCTCTATCATGTTGTTTTATAGGCTACTCTTATTTTCAAATCATTTGTCGGATGATTTTTTTTTTATTTTAAAAATTAGCAAAAATTGTTTCGAAAAAAAAAAATGGGTGACGGAGGTGCGCCGGACGGAGTGAGGATTGGGCGGATGCAAAGATCCGGAACGAAACGCGGCCACATCCAATGGCAAGACCCATCCTGGGCGGAGTTGGCCAGTCTGATTGGTTACAAGCAAAGGCGGATCCGTAGGGCGGAGATGGAAATCAAAAGGCGGGGCATCCGTACCGGACCAACGCTTCCATCAACTTTAGCTCCCTCCCCCCCCATGTTAAAAAAATTTTTCTTTTTCCAACCCAACGTTAGTAACGACACACACACACAAGAAAAAAAAAACAATTTTCCACGATCGAAAAAGGGAAGGGCAATCCGAAACGTTTTTCCCTATATACGCCGTGTGTGTGTGTGTGTGTGTGTGTGGATGGTTTGCTTTACGGTTGTGTGTGCTGCTGCTGCGCTAGTTGGTCGTCGCACTGCCCCGAAACTCTCTGTGCTGAAGAGCTAAAACATCACTACACGCAGTCAGTCAGGCTACGGGAGAGTAGGAGGCTTATCGCAACGTCGCGTGGTCAGATTTTTAAGTACACACACACACACACACAGGCCTTAAGTACTAGTACACTAAAGTCTAGCAGCTTAAAGCAAGAAGAAAAAAAACGGGGGCCCTTCTCTTAAGACCATCTTAAGTTGTGAGAGCATACACACCGGCTTTTGGAAGCCTCTTACAACTCGCAAAAGGACGGAAGCGAATATAAAAAAAGAAGGAACTTTAAACATCGGTGAATCGAAAACACGCTGTGTGAAAATTCATCAAGTGAATATTGGTGAAAGTCAAGTTGTATAGCTGCAAAGGGATCGTTTTTCAAAAAAAAAGGTAAGAACATTTTTTAATTTTCAAATTGATTTTGCGGGGGGGATTTTTGAATTTTGTTCAAACGTTGGCGGGTTAAAATTCAAAACGCGCAAAATGAATGGAAATGAAAGAAAATTGTTTAACAAGAATGAAAAAAAAAAAAGGGAAAGAAGAAGTCAATAGAAGACGCGGCAAAAGCCGGGAGCTTATTGGTTTATAGACTCTCAATTTGACTAAGACACTTTAGGCCGATTATTAGAAGCTCAGAGCGGCTCACTTATCTCTACTCTCCTCTGTATATATATATGTATATACACACACACATATATATGCCCTCTCTTTACGTGTGTGTGTGTACATACGTGTCGATGGGTTAAGTAGTTTCTATTTCCGAACGCACACACCTACAACACACAAATCTGACCGCGTGAAACCCCCCCTATCAAATTCAATTTCATCAACAAACAAAAATCCCAAGTTGTAGCAATTCCGGAATTCTTAGAAAATAAACAAGGATTTCCCGTCGGTGCCCCATCAAATGTGAATGTGTGTTCAAAGCGGTTAGCCTATAAAATATAAATATCTAAAAAAGAGACAAACAAGGTATAGCCCTTCTTTTTCCCTATAAAAGAAGGTGTATAGAAGAGGGGGGAAGGAAGGATTGATGGGCGGAAGTGCGCGGAAGTTAACTTAACCCCCCCTCCCACACCGCATATTTGTGCGTGTTCCTTTTGAGAGAGAGAGATGACATTATTATATGAAAAAAGGTGAGTTTTTCACAAGAAAAATGTGCACCGCGTTAGCGATACGAATCACGAACCAATAGGGGGGGAGGGTTTGCATCCGACTTCCGGATCTGGAAAAGCTAACAGAGATTCACTGACTGTGTAACTCTTGTCTACGCTCATATTGTTTTTTTTCAAATCTGTTCGCCGAATCCTAAATGACCATCCCAAACTTGTCCCTATTCCCCTTGTTTTCTTCCGGCTTCCGCACATATCCGGTCGGGAATATCAACGAACACACAAAAATTTTCTATTTTTTTTTTTGTCCAATGGCCGTGAGAATGTTTCGTTTTGTTTTTCATTCTTGGATGTGACCTTTTCCACATTCCCTCCCCCCCGATCCATCATCGGAATGTCGGATGGCTCGTGCCTACCTACACCCTCTCTCTCACTTCCCAATTGCAAATGAAAAAAACAGTACCCCACGAGAATAGGTGAAATAACCCATCAAGAAACGATCATCTTTCCATCTATTAAATATCGCTTCTCTTATTCAGTGTGTCCATCACATCACCCTACGATTTTTACTTGGAAAATCATTAAGCTGTTTTAACCCCCTTCTCTATAAAGAAAACAGAAGAAGAACGGGGTCTCTTATAAGGGTAAACGACGAGGGCCTATCAACCCCCCCCCCCTTACCTTTTTGGAAACGTGTATAAAGGTTCAAGGAGTCAATTAGGCTCTACCACCTAGGGTTTCTACCTCAGAGGCTTCCAGAGTCCGTTAGCTACTGTTTCAAATGGACCTTTCTTTTTTTTTTTTGCAAATGAAGATGATTGGGAATTTAATAATAGTTTTTTTTTTCTTTAAACAAAAGAAAATGGACAGATTTTTTTTGTAGGTGAGCTCTAGAGGGGATTGGTTCAACTTATTATTTGTCATTGTAAAACATGAAGGGCGAAATTGGTACAGTTCAAAGGTCGTCCTACCCAAAAAAAAGGAAGAGTTTTGTGTGGGGTGGGCCTAGCATAAAATGATGATGGCCCGTTGTATGAGCCCGAAAAAAAAATACAACAACAAACAAAACAACATGAAAGAAAAGAAATTTTTTTTCTTACCGGGGGTAGTTCGGTTGAGATGCTAACACACACAAAAAGCCAGGAGAGGGGTAGTAACGTACGCAGCTGTCAGCGAGCCCAGCAGGCGGTAACCAACCTATATCTCTGTCGGGGATGTATAGTTGGGGCATTTTAATCCTTCGATTTGTTACTTTTTTTATTTCTTTCACCATACACACACACACACACACACACATGTATATATACTGGTAAACTCCCCCCTTTTTTTCCCCTGTTTATTCACTTCTTTTCTTGTCCACTGTATTCGACTCACTTTTCCCATGCACACACCCCTCTGGTGGTCGTTTATCAACGCCATTTGGCTACAAACACGTTTTGAAACTCTGTAATCATCACAAGTGTTTTCGAAAATTGCCTGGGCGTTTGTGGCAAATTCGCACAATGTCAATTAAAATGAAAAAAAGAGAGAGCAACACACGTTTGAGAGAGAGACAACATGCCTAGCAGACGACGATCATGGCTGTCGAAACGATTCCCAAATGAACGTTGCCATTTTTTTAATGAGAAAAAGAAAAATGGCGGAAAACCATTTGTTTTTTGCGTCCGTGGGAAACACGACAGACGGAAACTGTGACGTTCCCTAGAGTTTCTTTAAAAAACAGATTCTTTCATGAAAATGTAGCAAAAAAAACTACGATCTATCAAAAGAATATATACATAGTTTTTGAAAGATTGATTGACAAGTGGGAGATGAATAGGCGTGGTCAAATCAGGTAGCTGAGTGTAGACTCTTTTATTTCGATTGTTGCTATACTAACCAAGTCTACCTTTTAATTGGGTCCTCTTTTTTTTCACTCAGTCGTAGAAAACCCTTTCGTTTATCTTTTGTCTCTCTCGGAAATGAAGAGATACCTTTCAGATCTCAAACTCTTGACGTTCTTCCCTCCCACCTGATTGTCCCCAGACGTGGGGAAAGCAAAAAATGAAACAAAAGAACGAAAAAAAGAAAAGTATGCAAATCGTTTCTTCCTCCCCTTAAAAAAAGAATCCGCCATTTTGATTTTTTGTGTGGGCGTTCGTTCTCATCCCCCCCCCCTTCGCGGTGGCCATATTGTTTCGCAAATTGCATAACCAACATTTCCCTTTTTTTTGACACGTTTCTCATCAACAGGTTGCATTCCAAATAGCTGAAGTTTGTGGAAATCAATTTGGTCAGAAGAACTAACTTTCAAAAAAAAAAAAAAAGAAAGATAACCAAGAAAAGCAAGCCGAAGGCTAGAAAAAAAGGTGGAGCTGGGAATCCAGGAGGAAGGAGAGACGGCCAAAAAGAACCTTCACTCCTCCTTCCACTACGTGGGGACACTCGCCTCCCATTTTTCTCTTGTGAACTTGCCATATCGTCACCGGTCGTGAAGGTTTTCTTGGAAAGAAGAAGAAGAAAAAAAAGGGGGGAAAGGCGAGGACACACTGGAAGAAAAAGAAAAAAAAAAAAAAGGGAGGAGGAGATCCAAATCTTTTCCTTTTTTTTTTTTTTCACTTGTGTCAAGACTTGATCCGGCCCAGGCCAGTGCAAAGTGAACTATCGACCGGCTGTGACGTGTCTCCTCAGACTTCGTACACACTCTTTCATTTGAAATAGATCCGAATTAAAGTTTCGAGTGGTTCCTACCTTTAAAAAAGTTGGAAGTGTTGTTTTGCATATTCGGTGGTGTTGCACTTAAATTTCTGAAGAATCATCAAAAGGCATCAGCGTGGAGTGGGTGCCGATCGTTGCTGCTGATCACTGGGAATCATCAGCAGCAGTCGACGTTTGCAACGACATCTTGAATTACGTTTTCGAATTGAATCATCGTCTGCTAGAGCCGTGCGGAAACTCGAAAATTGATAATTCTGCAAACATCATGGCCTACCTGGCCAAAGGCAATCCTTACGCCATGAATATGGGTGTGGGCATGGGTCCCGTCGGCCTCCATCATCACCACTCGCAGGGAGGTTTGGGTCACGTTGGCGGAGGTGGAATGCCCGGCTTGGCCGGATTGGCTATGCCTCCGTCGGCCATGGATCCACTCCATTCGGCCGTCGGGTTCCCTCCAGGTATGGACCGACCATGTAAATATGAATTTTTAATTATTTTGGTCTTTCCATTTTCTAATTTTTTAAAAAACATTCAACATCTTTTTGGCCTAATTGTGAATTTCGTTTCAATGATTTTTTCCAAAGGGAGTAACGGTGCTGGACGGAAACAGAGGCGAGAACGGACGACGTTCACTCGTGGCCAGCTGGATGTTCTTGAATCCCTATTCGCTAAAACTCGTTATCCGGACATTTTCATGCGCGAAGAAGTGGCTCTCAAGATCAACCTGCCCGAATCTCGTGTCCAGGTATACACTACATTTCTATTTCTGTTTTATTCTCGGCCCGATGGGCTCGTTTAATGGCGGGCAATTCCGGCATCGTTTGTTAATGTTGTCGTCGTTGTACACGCGCCAGACAACTTTTCCTTTTTCGAATGTCTCGTTTTTGAAAAGAAACACATTTGAATAGGCCCCAACGGTTGATGTCTTTTTGAAAAGGGCCGGCATGTCTTAGTTGTAAATCTTTTTACCTTTTTTAAAATGTGTTCCATGACGTTGTGAATAGAAAACGTTCTGTTAACACTTTCTTTCGCAATTTAAACCGGGCACAAATTACGTCAGCTTCTTTGCATATTTCTAACGGGAAAAAGTGTAACTTTGAATAATTAATTAATTTTTTAAAATTCGATTTGAAATAGGTTTGGTTCAAGAATCGACGGGCAAAGTGTCGCCAACAATCTCAGCAGCAACAACAGCAACAACAACAACAGCAGAGCACGGGCGGAAGTTCTGGAGGCAGCAAAAGCACTGGAACGCCGAGGCCTAAGAAGATCAAGAATTCATCCCCCGGTAGCCCCGTTTCCAGTCGCCAACAACAGCAACAACAACAACAACAATCGTCGATCATCACTCCGAGTCAGCCGGGCCTTGGCTTGCAACAACAACAACAGCAGCAAATTCAGCAACAACAACAACATCAAACGAAAATGCATCGCGATTGCAGTCCGCCTTCTTCGCTGCCCCTACACTCTCCGCACACGCCGTCGTCTTCTGTCACGCCTACACCGACGCCTCCACCTTTAGGCACCGGCGGACTGACGGGCGGTTACGGCACGATGGTGGCCGGTATGGTTGACGTATCGACACACGCGTCTACTGGCGGAGGTGTAGGCGGTGTAGGTGGAGGTTACGGCAATGGCGGCAATACGAATTTCTGGGGTGGACACGATTTTCACGTCCCTTCTCCGCAACGGGCCGGCTCTTACGGCCTGGCCACTGGACCTAAGATGACGGGATCGAGTTCGTCCGTCGGGACGCCCATGAGCGGATCTATGGGCTCGTTTTCTTCGCCTAGTTCCATGCACGGCATGTCGCCCATGGGCATGATGCCCACCGGTTATCCATCTCCCAACCCGAGCCCAGCCGGATGCTACGGTGTGGCCACAGCTGGAGGCTATGCGGCCGCTGCGGCTGCTGCGGCCAACGCGGCTCCTTATTACAGTAACGTCGGGATGGACTATCATCATCATCACCACACTACACACTCCATGGCCAGTCATCATCATTCCATGGGCTCTTACGGACAGGTAATTTGACCCGCTTAATTAATCCATCCGCAGTTTGTTCTGAATTGTTTTATTCGTTAAATTCAGATGTCCAGTTATCCTGGATCGGCTCAATCGGCCTACGCTAGCGCTTCAGCAGCGGCTCAAGCGGCCGTTCAGGCCAATCATCACCATCATCACGGTGGCGTCATTGGCAACGGCCGGCCAGCGCTGCCCACGGCTGTCGGTGTCCAGCAGCAACAGCAACAACAACAACAACAAGACTGTTTGGACTACGAGGCTAAATTTCAAGTGCTGTGAGCGTACACAATTTCTTTTTAATTATTTTTTTTTCGTGTATAGATTCTGAAATATTCTTCATTAACTTTCTATCTCCTCGTGTGTGTGTTTTTTCCCGCCGTCATTTGTTTTTTTTATTAATGTGATGACTTTGAAAAAAAAATTAACTTACACAGAAAAAGAGATCAAATAGTGTCTTCCCCCATCTTTCGATTTCCCAAAGTCCTTGGATCCCCCTTTTTTCTTTTATAATTATAATTTTTTTTTTTTTTTTTGAATGTGACTATATTTTCTTGACTACGGATTTAAAGAAAATTTAAAGCTGGGGGTGAAAAAAAAATCATTTATCGATATTAATCGTCATTTTTGTCTTCTTCGTGTATCCAGCTGCCCACCCCCCTTGATTATTTTATATCCCCGAAATTCCTTTTTTCTGGATTTTACAACAAGAATTGTATATTTTGATTGAATAAGAAAAGGCAAGACAATTATTTGGATTTGAAAACAAATTTGTTATGGTATTTTAATTTCGTGTTTCGGGACGAGGGTTAATCCGATGTTTTTGGATGTTTTTCAATTAAATTTTGGTATTTATTTTTTTTTTTTGAAAAAGAAATTCCAAAAAATAATTGAGAGAATCTGTTGATTATAGCTCAAAGTGTTCTGTTTTTTCTTCGAACGATTTTGATTTTCTTTTTTTGTGTTTTGTGTGTGACGTTAATTTTCATTTTCAATCGATGAAAAACGTGTAAATAGTTCGGCGTAAACTGAATTGAGTTGATTCTCTTCTTCGTTTGTGGATTTGTGTGTGTGCATTTGTTTCATTTTCTCGATGGAAAAACAAAACAATGGACAAGATTTTCTTTCTGATTGCGTCATATCACGTAAACCATTCCCCTATCGTCATTTGTTTCTTGTTTTTTTTATGAACAAAACAAAAGTGTGTCGCATTCCGAGTCATTTCAATTCCCTCCCGCAAATTGCGTGTGTGTACATCTACTATTGTTTGTGTGTGTCTGTCTCATTTTTTTTTTCTTTTACCATCTTTTGTGTGTACGTGTGTGTGTGTGACAAAAAAAAATTGAAAACAAAAAAAAAAATTCAATCGTATCCATTTCCGCACATCACCATTTCTAATTGGGAGGGGTTGTCTAAAAAAAAGAAAACATTTGTTTTGCCATCAACTCATTTCCCTGGAATAAGATTTCCGTTTATCTTTGATGGCGAGTTTGTCTCAACCTATTTGAAATATATATATAAATATTTATAACATTATAACGATTTTCTCTCGGATCCTATCACACAACAATACACAACATTCGGTTCAATGTTACAAATACGTTTGCCCATCTCCATTTTCACTTTATTTTGAAATGAAAGTTAAAATTCAGTTTTGAGAAACGCACAGCCAATGAAAAAACATTTGATGGAATGAGCAAAAGGAAAAAAAAAGGGGGGGGATGGTTTTTTTTTCGTCCAGTCCGGAATCATCCGCCGGATTATACACACATCCCTCCCTTTCTATTCATTCGTCCCTATTTCCCTTTCATGTATACGCAACATGCAAAGGTCTCTGTGCCGTCATGATGCAAAAATAAAAAAAATACAAATACAAATCCTCGGATGGAATAAAAAAAAAAAGAAAAAGAAAACAACAACAAAAACGGGACAGCTGCGACACTTCCCACACCTGGATCTAGATCAGGTTTTAAATGTCCCAACTGTTATCGCTATCAAACGTTACGTAGCTAGCTATGATTCAAGCTACATTCTAGTTAGCTAAATGCAAGCTAAATTTTAGCTAGTTAAACAAAAGTATAAGGCTAATATATACAACCATAGCTATATCGATATCTAAATTGATAGGTAAATTAGCTATAATTTAGATCATTTTTTTTAAACGGAGCAATCGAAAAATAGGGCGCGAAAAAATGTTCGAAATGATTCCAACGTGACTGTGCGGGATTGCAGCACGTTAAACAAGTCAGAAAAAGAAAAGAGCTTCTATGTACAGCTCTCGTGAATGAAAAAAGAAGCGTGATTTATAGGTTGACGTGGCTATACAGCTACTGTGTTATTCACCTTCAACAGGGCCCTAAAGGCTTCAAGACGGGTAGTCGTGAAGGCCTTTTGGGACACACAGCACACAGTAGCTCGTCTTTTATCCTCATACCGACCAGCAGCAAACAGGATGATGTTCATATTTTCAATTTTTTCTTTTTTTTTTTTGGTGACTCACTATAGAAATAAGGTGTCCACCTAATGTACATAAAAAAAAAGAAGGGCTGCCTGCAGATGAAGCTGAGAAGAAGAAAATGTGAATCATAACGGAAAGGCTCTCGTTGGCCGCAAAGGTGACGGAAGACGTTACGTGTACATAGCCCCCGTCGGAAATACATATATATAAAAAAATAATTCATATAACACCTATAGAGATTGTCAACACGACTTCCTGTTCTTGCGCGCCCTCGGGGCCAAGCTTTTTAATACGAACCTGTTCTCTATTCAAACCAGTTCCTCCTTGTTCAGCACGAAAATTGAATGCGTAGATTGTTGATGTTCGCCCATTCTCAATGGTCCCATGTTTTTTTTTTTTATGAAGGGCATTTTTTTTTATTCTTATTTATTTATATCGACTTCCAGCTAAAAAAAAAATTCTTACGTAAACCGGATGTGGATGTACGTTCTTTCCTAACATGAAAAAGGTGAGCCTTTTCACATCTCGGTATATGAACTCGTTTGTTGGCACACCTTTTCTATTACGTTAAAGGATTTTTTTGAGGGGGGGGGGTGTCAGACTGACGTGAAATATTTTTGAAAATTAGGAATGTCTCTATTTCGTTTTTTTTTTTTTTGTTTATGTAAATAAAAATCCCCCCCTTTTTGTTTTGTGCGTTTGAACTCGCGACATTCGAGTCTTTGCGGCGCTTCTTTTTGTCTTTGAAATACGATCGTGACACGCTAAACTTTCAGTTCGCTGATCGACATCAAATAGCAAAGAAAAACTTCAAAAAACAAAAAACAGTAGGTGTTGGAAGCAAACAAAATTTAAATATAAAAATGGTCTGTCGTGCAAAATGGCGAGCAACGCCCTCCCGCAACACCTTTGGCCTCACCCTGTTAGCGCGGGATTTAAAATACGTCGGTCACGAAAGGCAAAGTCAAATGATTTCAATCCTATATCAAATAATAGACAAATCAAATGCGTGTCGATAGGATCATCGCTTCAAATCGAACAGCTTTCATTGATAACAACTGGTCAGTTTTACACACGTCAAATAACACACAAACAAAATCTAATCTTTTTGTTTGCCAAGGATTTTGTGCGGTGGAAACAAACCAATATTCAAATGTACATATCCGTGTGTGTGTATTATACTTTAGCTCATCATCAGCTTTGCTCCACTTGAATTTTTCCTCCTCTCTTGTTATCTATTTGAATAACAAGAAGCTGCCAAAAAAGAAAAGCTGAACGTCGTTTTTAAGGCGATTTTCTCATATCCTTTGCGACGACACCACAGAAAATCCTTAAATCTATTGGCATATTATTCACTTTCAAAAAACAAAATTTAAACCGATACATATTTCAAAGAATTGTTTCTATACACAGTACGCACAGGTGTGTCACAGGCGTGAGGAGAACAATGAAGACAGAGATCAGGAAAAAATCTAAATCAATCGTTGAGGGCGTTTGGGTGTGTGTGTGTGTAATAAAAGGTGTGATTTATTTTTTATTATACACCCCCAATTGACTTTGCTCCTGTGTTAGCCCTACACACAGGTGGAAGTGCGCCCCCCCCCCCCCCAGCAAGAACACGCACCTGAAGGTTCTTTTCTGGTGGTGGAGGAACCCCAAAAAAACAGAAAAAAAAAATGAAGTAGGGGGGAGGGGGGTAGGGACCGGAGAAGTATGTCACGTGCATATAATTGCAACTGGGAGAGAGCACAGGGGGGGTTTTGATTTAATAGCTCCCATTGGGAGTGTATATATATAGGACTTGTATTCTTTGTACACAGAGGTAGATATGGCCCCAAGTTTCGACATGTAGTTAGCAGAAAGGTCACGACCCTTCACCCCGCCCTCCTCCAACGATTGATGGATGTGGTGTGGGACTGTTTTTCAACCGGCCCATAGGGTGGAGGGTAGAGTTTTTTTTATTGTCCAATATATATGACAGTTCTCACTTTCACGTATGTGTGTGTAACAGCATCTCGTTAGACACCTGGAATTCCTGCCTCACACAGCACACTCACCTATGAATTGTACGTACGTTATTTCTTTTTGCCAACAGCTGAACACGGGAAATGAATATCAGAGAAAAAAGAGTTACAGTTCCGGATTAAAATATTTTTTTTTCAATGGGGGATTATTATTACGAATATACCCTACCCTTATCATCCAGACACAGAGAGGGGGGATGTATATATATATAACACACAATGAAAAAAGAATTCCTTTTCTTTTTACTCATCTTTTTTTTTTGTGAGATAGTACATAGATATATGCCGCACACCAACACCCTCCCCTTCTTTTATTTTCTTTAAAGAAATCCTAATACACATACACATAAAAAAATGTGTTTGTATATGATGTAATAATACTATATTCTTTTCATTTCTATAAAAAAAAAAAAAGGAAGATACAAACAATTTTTTTTTTTTCGATGCGGTTCGGGCTATCATTCCCAAAAACTGTTTGGGAAATGGAATAAGGCAGACACTCTAGCGTTGCTAGGAAGGATTTATATCCTATTCGTATATGAGAGAGAGAGAGTTTCTAGATATCAAAAGGAAACAGGGGGGAAAAAGAAAACTTCCTTCTTCCGAGAGAGAGGGGGGGCCTGGATAACGACCGATATATACACACAGAGATGTTGTATAATGTTATTTCTTTATTTATATTTTAATCCTTTCCGGCCCGCTGTTATCATCGTACCAGAAACTGTATTTTTTTTTTTTCAAGCTTCGTGTGTTATTTGATTTGTTTTGAAAAAAAAAGGGTCAGCTGAAATACAAACGTTTTTAGACGATGATTTTCTATTTGTCGATGAAACTCTTTAGACAGATTTGCTGGGCGTGAACAGCACATCTTAGAGTATTTCGCCAGGTATGTATGGTTTGCTAAAAAGAAAGATGATCCATCATCACATGAAAGAAATGTACTATACATATTTGAAATGACCCCACCCAAAATGTTTTAAAAGGACGCTGTGTGAAGGTCCCCTTTTATTTTTCTAATCAAATTATGAACAAAAGTTCGCATCCTTTTTTTTTTTTTTTTTGTATAGCAGCACTCTTAAATACATATAAATAGAGTAAAGAACATAACCAGTATATATTTAGTTATAAGGGAAGTCATATGGCGTGCAAAATAGATGTCGGGAACGAAGCCCCGATGAGTTTGGAACGCGAGACCGTGGGTGCCTCTCCGGCAGAACTTTAACGTCCTATATATCTAGTCACATATATATTGTGTCTCTATATAGAGAAAATATACACCAATAATAAGGAAAACCTACAGAGTTAGAGAGGCCATCATAGACAGAGTGGGAGGAGGGGAAGGCCAGTCCTCAACTCTTCCCATGGCTAAAATGTATGGGACGTGGGGAGTATTGGGAATGGACAGCACAAGAAATATACATTTGAAAGTCTTCTTACATATTTTTTTTTTTTTCCAATAATTTTTTTTTTTTACCTACCACTCCCTTTCCCATGTGTGTATATAACTATACTTCGTTTTTTAATAATTTCTTTCCCGCGACATGACACGCAGCACGAGCGGGAGAAACCTTAAAGGTGTTCGCCCTTCGCTACCTGTCGTGTTTCACTTGTCTGATGTTTTTTACGCACATATACAAATTAATTAATAAATAATAATATTATAAGTAATTTAATTATTTGAGAAATTTTTCTGTTTTTTATTTATTTTTTTTCATTCATTTTTTAAAAAACCAATAAGAAATTAGAAGTTGATTGAGCGCTGGCCGGTGGTTTTTAAAGGTAAGCGGGCGGATGGGCGGTGGGGGAGACAGTGTCCACCCACCCTTCGTGATGAATATGTTACCTACGACGTGTCCATTATTGTTTGGAAAAAGTGCGTTCATGTGTTATAGACGACGGTTGTTGTGTGTGTCGTGTAGAAACTCTTGTAGTGTCGGCCAGTTCTTCGAGTGTTGCCAATAAAGACAGGTCGTAGTGGCCGGCATTGAACGGGCCATTACAGTCACACACATTGTTCAATTTTTAAATTTAAAAAAAAAAATGGCTGAACATTCTTTTGGTGGCTTTTGAAATTCAGCGCGCGCAATTCAAAAGTTTTTACCGATTCATTTTCCTCTTTTTACCTTTGATTTTTTTTTTCGACGTGTTGTTTGGCTGGACATTGCCGAAAAAGGGAAACAACACCTCGATCGTGTCCAGTCGTGCTCTCCGAGGATTTTAAGAATTTTTCTTTTTTTTTTTTTTTTTTCTTTTATTACAAGAAGAAAATTCTTTGGTGTCCCTGTTGTACTACCTCTCCGGCAAGTGTTATTGCCCTTCATCGTCCGGCCTAGTCCGCAAACGCTGGCCGGGCTTTTAAACAAATTTCTTTTTTTTTTTTTAAGTTCCAAAATACTTTCAGTGACATCCAGCTGCATTATTGCTCCGAGTGCGTTCGTTGTGTGGTGGACAAACATTTCTTTTTTTTTGTTGATTTCTCTGCTGAACTTTCGTCCATCGGTGAGTCATTTCCGGGCCATTTATTTCATTACTAACCATCCTTATGTACACGTCCTAATAAGCTATATCATATCCGCCTATCGATCGATTTGTCGAGAGTTTTCGGCTTCAATCAAATATAACAAAAAATGTATAGTATCGAATGTTGAGGGTTCGGTCTTCCCTCCACCCTCTCCCCTTTTTTTTTTTCTAGACCCGCACGATTACAAACTTCTATTTTCCCTATGGTATATAAGGTATCGCAACTGTTCGATATGCGATACACACGTAAAAAAAACGGCATGTTGCGGTCCGCAAGTTGAAGGGGCCCCATCTGTTCCGCGCAACCCAAAACTCTGCTCAGAAATCGAAATCAGAGAAACCCCCCAAAAAATCTTTTTTTTTTTTTTTTCAAAATGAAATACATATGTTGACGAGATAGAGATAACCCTCGTAACATTTCCCTTATGATGTAAACGAACTATTGTCTTCATTGAAAAGTGCATAGATCGAGGAGAGACAGAGTCTCCCGCAGGTCCTCGACTTTTAGCACAAAGGGATGGCTCTCTCTGTGATGCGTAACCCACATCATCGGCAAGAGCATCTGTGCTCTATTATCAATCGATTGTTGTGCGTCTGACAAGTGCACTCGTCTTTTTTTTTTGCGGGAGGGGCCGTGATTTCCTATACGCAGTTTGTGGCAACAAAAGCGACTTCTTTCTTGTCCTCTTCAACACTCACAGAAAAGAGAGGGAAGAACAAGTGTTTGATAGATTGCGCGGGTTTGTCAAGCACCGTGTATCGATTTCCCTGTGTCTGGAACGATATATTAGACTGACAGCTAATTGCTTAGCACTTTGAGGCTTGATCAAGTCGAGTTTGTATTTTAGCCCTTTTAAAGTCCTTTTTTTTAAATCCATCAGGAATGTTTTTTATCGATTAGGAAAATCTGAATGGACTTCTGATGTATGTAGTACCTACGTCAATGTATATATACCTTTCAGCAAGATCTCATATGATTTCGGATGTTTGTGGGCGAGAGAAGTTGACTGGAACATGATTGACGTTTGCAAAGCTACTGGTTTTCTTGTGTATACGTCCGATCGATAACGATAATTTGACTTCTTCTTTTGAAAATGTGGCATATCCCCTTTTTTTGGAGGCAGGGTGAACCCATCAACTATGAAAAAACATGATGGCGTATATACGATGGTTCGAAATGTCAACCGTTTCCATTTAGAACTCTTCCGCATTGCTCTGCCACAACGAGATTCCAAGTAAAGAGCGCAAAAGGGACCCTCTTTGAATATTTAATCAACTTCTTGATGTTAGTTTGTGACGTAACCGTTTCTCATTAAACTATGTACAGTCATGTATATCAATGGGCCGTTTTTTATCGATACACTTGCACAGGCCCAAACAAAGAGATATTATATTGACATGTGCCCTTCTTGTTGTACAACGTGTATAGAGAAATAGCAATAAAGAACCTATTGGTGCGCGTTCGTCCGCACGGCTATGAATAATCACGCTCTCCCCCCCCACCCTCTTTTCTGTTGAACTGCGGTCTCGTATATGTGCGTCCAGATCAAATATTGACACGTGACTTTTCAAGTGGGCAACTTGAAAATATTTTTTATACATTCACATTAGAAGGGGGGGAATAAAGATATAGTTTTAAATTCCGATAATCAACTGAATTTTGCGATATGTGACTTGAAATTCTTTGATGTACTTTGATCGATAGATTAAATCAATATAAAAAGACAATTCGATTGAGCGGAAATAAAATGTATAAGGATCATATATAGAAACTCTGTTCTATTCCACATCGTGATTGATTGGATGATGCAATCGAGCGGAAAAGACGATCCTCCCTCACCCGCCCACCCAAGTATTTTTTCTTTTCATGAACGTATTAAAAATAACAAAGTTTGATCGCAATGTATTGGGTCATTCGTCTATTGCGTCTCTTCCGTATTTTCCAACAGGCTCCGCGCATTCGTCCAATAGCCGAGAGCCTTTTCAATTGTTCACACACACAAAATACAAGGAATATAAAGAATACA
Source organism: Daphnia sinensis (assembly GCA_013167095.2). Lineage (NCBI taxonomy): Eukaryota > Metazoa > Arthropoda > Branchiopoda > Diplostraca > Daphniidae > Daphnia > Daphnia sinensis. The sequence goes on along the minus strand of CM023195.1, from coordinate 2,714,742 downwards.
TTTCTTTTCATTTTCTTCTTACGTGCTGCACAATACCCGATTTAGTATTTTCCCATCGGCCGTTTGTTCCGCACCATCACGAAGAACCTGAGAATATAACATTCAAAAAAAAAAAAGAAATTGGCAAAAAAAAAATCCCCCCCTCTCCCCTGATTGTGATTTTCGTACATTTTCGGTATATATAAAATACATGTAGGCAAGAGAATAGGTGTGTACTATATCCTCACGAACAATGTTTGGTGGGCGGACAAGGGCCCCGAAACCACAGAGGAGGGCAGAGGATTTTCTTTCTTAAATCTTTTAGCAAAAAAGAAAAAAAAAAAATTGTTTAAGTATATAACCTGTCTCATGGATATATAGTAGTTTGTGAACCTCCCTTGATAAGCCGGTCATAATTGGACGGACTGAGGTTTTTCTATTTTCTTCTTTTCTACCTTAGTGGACACGGAAAATCGATTAGAAAACAACACAAGAGAAGAGAATAAAAAAAAAGACAAAAGAATCAGGAATCTCTCTACCCCCCCCAACTAGACGGGGGTGGATAGCGAAATCAAAGAAAAAGAAGCGATAAACCTTTGGAAAAAAAAAAAAAAAATCTAGTTGTCGGATGGACACATGCGGAGTGTGTAATGGGAGATGGTTTCTGCTGCTAAGGTGTGTAAGAAGCATGCGCTGGTGTAGTAAGGCGGAGGCTGCGCTTTAGAAGAAGGGAGGAGTCTTTTTCAAGTTCTTCGTCGCATCGTTCTACGCCGATTGGCCGGGGGCCGTGGAGCACTACCTCCTCCATGATACGTCACTAACAAACGCAACTATCGACCGTATAGCGTTATAAGACTTGCCTAATTAAACGCATACACAACATTTGGCTCTTTAAAAAAAATATATCTTGAATATTGCCATCGAAATTGAAGTGCGTTGCGATATATAAGAATTTATGAATGCGATTCCGCCAATGGACGTGACCGCATCCACCATGAAAATGCGGATAGATTATATTTTCTATGTGTCGTGTATGTGCGGTCTACACACAAAATCACCTCCCCCTCTCCTACAATTTAATCCTTGGGCAATCCTCTAAAAAAAAAATTCTTGTCCGTCTTAGCATTTTTTTAAAACGCAGCCGGCGCTTTAACAATCTCTAGAAAAAAAAAAATCGATCGCGTCAATGATTTGTTGGAATTCTTCCCGTTTGATTCGAAAAACAACATTCCAAAAACCCATTCAATTTTCACAGAATGTCCCAAAAAAAAAATCAACTTAAATCATTTATAATTAAAGTCCCTTTCTATGTATACATATACACGAACATATTGGGTAATCAGAAATGATGAGTGCATAATCCAGAAAAATATGATTCACCTCTCAATCCTCTCTCTCCCCCCTATCACTATATCCCCCCCCCCCCAATCTCGACCATCTGATACATTTTTAGGCGCAGCCGAACACACACGAAAACGGATTAATATACGAGTAATAGCCAAACAAGTACATTTGTTAATAGCATCTCTGTTAAGTGGAAGTCCCATCTGCAAAAAAAAAAAAAAGAAGAAATGGAAACATGGCGGTCAATCCAATCGGATGTTGCAATAGGGATATTATACGGCAACTGATCAATACATCCCCCCCCCCCCAACGTACGTTCTACATATACAAGAAAAATGACATTGCAAAGTCCAGAGATGCACTCTGATAAATATGTGTGCGTTCCCTTTCTGAAAAAAAAAGCCGGATGCGTTATAAGCTCTTCTCTCTCACGCACATGAAAAGAAGAAACCCACCGTTGGACGTATTAAATCCATCAGGTCGTGCCGCTATATAACAGAGGCCGACACCATTTTTTTTTTTTCAGGCCTCAAAAAAATGTTGATAACTTTAAAAAAAGATTTCCAAAATGTTTTAAGAAGAAAAATTTTTGTTTTTCTCTCTTCCTTCGGGCAGCGTGTTGACGTGCTGGTCCTGTTCGGCTATTTTATTGTGTGTTGCCGACTCTGTTCAATTGCTTCTACGTGAGATATCAACGTCGTTTAGGATTAGCATCTACGCTGCCTCAAACAATTCTCCCTATAAATATATATCTGTCTGTTTCTTTTTTCCAGTGTGAGATGCGCGTGTGACGTTGTGGCCACGAAAGAAATGTTACTCTGGCCAGTTTTTCTCACCAATTCCAACGCATTGTCTGTTTTTCTATTTTTTCGGTTGTGTATAGAGGCCCTAAATATTTCCTATGAATAACATGTATATATAAATAAGCATTGAAAATGGACGTAAATATTTCTTTTTTTTTTATTGCGTCAGTTCAAGGTTTCTTATTCTTCAAAAAAATGGGGGAATATAGGGGGAATAGCCTAATATTTCTCGAACAAATCCATTCGGTATGAAGCTCGTTAAGAATGATGATTGAAACGTTCAATTGTTTATCTTCCGAGTTCCGCTTCCTGTTAAAACGAGGCATCGAATAAAAAACAATTAGACGTATATAAATCAACTGTGGCAGCCTAAAAAAAAACGTATGAATACATCAGCTGTGATCGACGCGATTATTTGACGTCCATCATCGTCGACCCTGTTAATCCTCGTCTTGTTTTTCCGTGTGCGCACTCACTCGGAATGCGTGCGCTTAATACACTCAGCAGAAAAATACAAGAGAGAAAAAGAAACAAATGTATCAGATATCGTTCTTGTTGTTTGCTGACACGTCAACAAGTGGCGAAAAATATACACACAGCAAAACAACAGGAACAGCAGTCCATCGAGTTCCACAATGCCGAGACGGCACTTCTGATGGTTATCGTCTGTATAGATTGGCCCCTCTATTTTTTGCGCTTCCATGACGGGCACACCATAGAAACGTCCATCGAGATGAAACCCCTTTTTTTCTATACTCTTTTGTTGTGTGCTGTGGGATTTATATGTACTTGTTCGTGGAAACTCTATCCTTTAATCCTTGCCATCCAGCGTGTCTGTAGCACCTCTCGTTTGTGGCCCTGGACGGAGTAAAAAGCCCCGAAGGTAACCAAGGTGTCCAATGCCTTGCTGTGCAAAATCGTACCAGTGATAAGGTAGATACACAGTAAAATCCGAGAATTTATTTTTCAAAAAAAAACTTGTCAGGAGATGCTCGAGCCAAGATGTGTGCATCGTTTCTACCTGTTTTTCTTTATACAGGAAAACGGGATCATGTTGTTTTAATCCGATGGATTTGAAAAAAAATGTTCTTTTGTATTTGGTCGTTTTCTGCACTGCTGACCTCTCTGTGTACTCAGTTTTATTCAAACGCACACACCGTTCTACCTTACGAATATGCGTATACGCAAATAAAGCAAACAGCCGTGCAATGGGTCGATTCTATTGACACGAGACCCCCACCTATTCGCTAGTTAACCGAGATAGGCTCCAAAACGATACAATAACAAAGATATATTCTTCTTTCAACCAAATAACCCGATCGGGTTGTCCAAAAAATTCCGCACAGAAAAACCGTTATCCGTTAGCCATCACATTGACGAGGAATGTTTATTACATTTTCAAGGTGTACGTCAACATTCATTTTCTATAGCAAAACTGATTAAAAAGCAAATGGAGGCGTATATAGCAAAAGGGAGGAACAGCAATCTCTTATGATTTAACTATGTAGGTTACTAATTCGAACCTGCCTAGAGAGAACGTGTTACATATATTTAATAAGGAAAAATAAACACAAAAAGGAAAAGGAGAAGACTCAATGAAAAATTCAGATATCCATTCCGGAGTAACCGGATGCTTTGGTCCGGAAGAACAAGTTTTCTGGCATCATTTCGTGGCTGTGTGTGGATCATTAATAAATGATAACTCAAGTTTTCTCATATACACGACGGTGCTAACGTGAATAATCTAAAAACTACGGCGGAATAAATTACAATGACATTCTGTATATATAATAACAAAGATATATATGATAACATATGAGATCTACGGCCGGATGTGTCGATCCGTGAAAAAAAAAGACAACCATACACACACACATTTGTATTATCTTTGATCGAACTTGATGGCGGCTCTCGTATAATAATTTGTACACAACGAACGTCTCCGGATAAAGAAAATGGAATCGCTAATTATTAAACACTAATATTACATTCATCAACAGATGTTGTTTCATGTTTAATATCAACTTCGTCATCATAGTTTATTTTGACGATCCACATTTGTCTGTATGCTAATATGCGCATAGGATTTATTTTTGAAACAACCCGGATCAACTTGTTTCTTATTGTCTGTGAAAAGTTATTCACTTTTATTATTTCTTTATATCTAAATAAATAAAATGATGTTTCAAAATCTATTTCCTTGTGTTTTGTGTGCAGGAACATATAAGACGCGATCAATAGATTTGCCTTTGCGCGGTGGCAGCAGGTGCAATTCAGCAAGGAAGTCGGCCCAAAAATAAGCCCGAAACATATTCAAATTTTGAAAAGAAAAAAAAAAAAACAAAAAACAAAAGACTGGCGTTTACAACTTACGGGGAGCTCTTGGTGGATGTGCCAAATCAACAAATCTTCACGACCCCACAACCGGCCCAAAAGCCCGCTTCCGGCATCCAGCAGCACAAGACCAATACAATCAATAACAGTGGCTCTTATTTCGCCGGAATGGCTATGGGCATGTCGATGACGTCTGACCCTCAACACCACACGATGGGCAGCATGAACGGCCTCTCTTACAGTCACGGTAAAACATAACTTTTTATAATATCAAAGCCTTTAGCTCGTTATATCAAAAAAAACATCCTAAAGGTGGAGGTGGACGTAAACAGAGGAGAGAACGGACGACGTTCACTCGAGGCCAGCTGGACGTGCTGGAATCGTTATTCGCTAAGACTCGTTACCCGGACATATTCATGCGGGAGGAAGTGGCCCTTAAGATCAGCCTGCCCGAATCACGCGTTCAAGTGTGGTTCAAAAACAGACGGGCCAAATGCCGCCAGCAGCAGAAGCAACAACAGCAGCCCCACAACGTCGAAGGTGGTAACAGCAAAACGGAGAAAAGGGTTCGTAAAAGAGGTCCAGCCACAACGACCGTCACTTCCACGACGAGCAGTTCGTCGGCCAAACATAGTAGAAACGTCGCGGCCATGGACCCTGTGTCGTCTGTGCTTCCGGCGGAGAGTAGCAGTGCTGGCCCTGGTCTTAGCTGCGTAACCATGGCCAGCAATGCGGCCGTATCTTCATCCATGACGACGGAAGGCGATTCAAGTCTGATATCATCGCCTTACGGCAATTTAGCTATGGCACTCAGCCCCATTCCGGCCAGCATGATGTGCAATAGCAATTCGCCACCGTTGATCCAGCAACAACAACTGATCCAGCAACATCCGCTTCCTTTCGGATCGGCTTCGTCGTCCACCTCGTCGAGTAGCAATTCCACCAACTACGCTGCGGCAACGTCGTATCAATACCATCAACAGTCGATGAATCACTTTCATCAACATCCGTCATCGTTTGGAACACCCACTACCAACAACAGTAGTAGCCTGTCCGGCTTTTTCCCGCAGTACACGACCGCCAATACGCCAACGTGAGTTTTCCCATCGTGAATCTCAATTTGATTAGGAATTTTTTCATTTAGGATTTAATTTTTTCAGGGTGGATATGATGCTGTCTTCGCCAACGATCGTAGCGGCTGTGAGCAACATTAACAGTGCGGGCACGGCCGCCGGAATGAACTGCGTCGCTAGTGCCGGAAATAACGGCGCAAATCAGGCGAGCGTGAGTTCGTCATTCTGGGCCTCACCACCGCCAATGATCGATTATGGAAGTTCGCCTTCCATGTTGTTGCCATCCAGCACTCAGTCATCCTCATCGTATTATTCTTCGCTGGACTATTCCCTCTACGCGCCCAGTCTCCATTTGGTAAGCATTTTAAGACTTAAACAAAATTTGAGAATTAATTTTTTAAAAATTATTTGAATTACATGAAACAGCCAATAGCGAAGAGCTCCGGGGTCGATGAAGTGGATCAGCTCATCCATCGGGATGCCTGCACCAAGAATTCTAGTCCAGTTGAAACAGACGACGATCAATCGTGGGCCAAATACACCAACTTTCAAATCCTCTAATCTAGTTTCAAATTCACTTCGTAGATCTTGATTATGTCAGATGTGTTTTTAGTGTGAGAAATAATCAATTGTACATGTAGAGTTTGAACAATTTTTGAAATTTAATTTGTTTCTTTTTTTTGGGGGGGGGGAAGGTCATCGTTGATATATCTCAGTTTGCAATATATAAGCCTTCTTTTAAAAAGTCCCATATTTCATACGTGTCAGTGTAAGTGCTCGTCTTTTATGTGTGTGTGTGTCTCTGGTGAATACATCTTTTTCATTCTAACACAGTAAAAATCCAATTTTCACTTGTATTTTTGTTTGTTTTTTTTTCGCGCATGAAAGTTATCCGACTAGACGCCGTCCAAATATGTATATATCATACGGGGGATATAAAGAAGGGGGGGAGGTGATATAAGATGCAATTCATTTCAAACGAGAGAAATACGAAAAAAAAAGGCTGAGCTAGAGACCAGAGCATTTTGCAGAGATGCAGAGAGGGGGACTAAGAAATTAAAAAAGAAATAATAATATTAGAAGAATAGATAAGCAAAGCTTAAAATCAAATGTACCTCTTGATTGTTAGTTAGGACGAGATACAGCACACGATTAAACAACGTGACAGCGCTAACATGTTTCGGGAGCAAGGGGGAGGTTATCACGCTCTTTCGTTACAAAGTCGATGGAACTATTTTTTTTAACTAGCACTTTTTTTTAGAAAAAAAGGAGTATTCAAATGCGAAATGAGTTTGTGGGGTAGGGTAGCCAGGGGTAGCGAAATAGAATCCTCTTTTTCAATGGTGATCTACATGTAGGAAAAAACAAAAAGCCAATGCGATCATTTTTAGCGTCGGCTACGCTAATTCAAAGCAGAAATTGTATGGCATGATTAATTATTATGATTCCGAATTATTATTGTTCCGTTTGATAAATGTTTCCGTTTTCCGTGCAAGGCCCAGGAAGACGGTTGAAGGGGTTTAGGCCTATTGAATCACGCAGCCTCGGTCGTGATTGCTCAAATCAGCGTTGTGTACTTCCCTTTGAATCAGATCATCTTCTTCGATCCTGCACAAGAGCAAACACATTTTCACGTGAACAAATATTTAAACGAGTGACACACTCGGAAGACACTTACGCCTTCTCTTGACTGTCCAAGTGGTGGACGAGCTCGTCACGCTTGTTGACGATGGCCACCAACTCTTCGAGCAGCAGTTTTTCGCGCAGCTTCTGCGCTTCCGTTTTCTGCCAATCTGTTTGTGCGTAACGGACATTTAGAAATAATAATCAGACCACAAAAGAAGCGATATCACAATATTTGTGTTGCACGTTATCAAACGGAGAACGTTCAAACCTTCCCTCGTTCCAATTTGAATAATAATCAACTTATTATTCGCTTATTATTTCTATCCCCATACATATAATATACAAAAAAAAAAGGGGGGAAATGACAAGACGAAAGAAGGGGAACTCAAAAGAGAAAAAAAATAAAATCGTGCTCTTCGTTCCACGAGGCTGGAACGTTACGCCACCAGGTTCTTTCTCTCTCTCGGAGAGCTGTGGGAGCTACGGAGAAACTTATAATCGGCTTACCAGCTTAGCCAACAATGCACTCAAGGCACAGAGCTCTCTCTCTCTCTCTGTGTCTGTCTGTCTCTCTTCAAAAAGTCAATGGCTTCCAAAAGAACAAAAAATATACACACACACAAATAATAATATTTCAACTACACTAAAGCATCAGAGTGACACAAAGAACCTTTGGAACATGGCTGCATATGTGGCCTTTAAAAAAAAGAAGAAGAGAGAGAAACTCAGGGAACTAGACGAGCCTGAGAATTGGAAGGCACAGCCGGATGGATTGGATCCGGATGGCCCAGCTAAACGCCATCCCCTATAACTCGGTGGAGGGCTCCGTACGTATTTAGTTACTAAGTCATCTGGTAATATTTCCCTCTTCGCGGGCAGAGCCTATAAACACTAGCTGGAGGTGAAAGAAAACCACATCCAGCAGATGTCACATCATAATTTAAGGATTTCTTTTTTTTTTTTTTTTAGTTTCCTCCTGGATTCAAGATGGCCTACAAGGTAATACGTGGCTATTCTTTTTTTCTTATTCCCATCTTAGCCCAATCATCTGATGATTAGGCAGGGGGTAGGTTAAGAAAGTCGAGAGAACTACACAAACTAAAAAACTTGCTTCTCCAATCCGATTGTCTTTTGTCTAATGGGGGGAGGACCAATTCTCTTACTTCTCAAATTACAGCGTGAACGCTAGAGAGGTACAAGGTGGATACAGTCTTTTTTTATTTTAAGTACACCTTCCATGCCAATTAGCCGTTGGATTTTCTCCGCCCCTAGTGGCCCAACTTTCCATCTGCGTCAATCCGTTCGAATGACCGTCAAAGAGATTTCGTAAAAATCCGCCCAAAGTGTTCCACTTTCAGTAGAATACAACACGGGAAGGGACAAATCGAACCGGGGGACCCCCTCCCAAGATTTTAGCAGACGCAACAATCCAATTGATCTCGATCAAATGTTTTGCTTTTTGTTTTTTGTTTGTTTATCTTGCTATTTTTCCTGCTGTTACTTTGGTCCCCACAAAAAAAAAAAACCCTCCTCCATCCCGTTCAACTTTTTCGAGAGATCTGATTGGTCACGGGGGCGTGATCGAAGGCGGGACACGAACCGTCCGGGAACGACGACACCTGCCTCGGGAAAAGGGGGAAAAGGACAAGATGAAAAGAGACTGACGAAAGAAATACTAAAAAAGAACGACACAGAGCCATGCCAACAAAGAGTTTAACTTGAAGATGGAGGAGGGGGAGGGAAATAATAATAAATAAAAAAGGAATAAAAAAAAAAAGAAAACTGACTCTTCAAAAATATAAGGGGGGAAAATCGATACGAGAAAACGCTCGGAGAAGCAAGACGACGAGAAACCAAGATGAAGACATAATAATGACCTCCTCCTATTTCTCTCTCCCTCCCCCCCGCCCCACTCTCTCGTTGCAACCAACGTCCCGAAAGAGATAATCGGCTTAAAAGACACGGAGGCTGCACCGTGCAGATATCACGCACACTGCCAGCAACATTGAAATGCACTGCAACTCTCTCTCTCTCTCCGCTAGTCACATCACCTCCCCCCTCCAGTTTCCCACTGTCCGAAAAGTCTCTTCCCAATCTCCAATCAAGTTATGAAAATAGTTGAAAACTTAACGTTACCTTCGATAGATAGAATATCACGCAGCTCTTGGTCGAGTAGGACGAATCTCCGTTCCAGGTCGTCCTCTTTCTCACTGTTCAAAACGAGAAAGATAACATCAATCAGACAGCCGTTTACATATGTCATCAAACATGCAATCACTACTACAGTCCGCCCCTCTCTCTTTTTCCACTCAACAATAGAGGAAAGAGAGGGGAGGCACACACGAAATTTCATGGTTTTCATATGCTCCGAATCAAAGTCTGCGTGTGTGTGTGTGGGATGGAAGACGCGGTCTCTCTCGGGACGAGGAGCGGACATACAATCGGACAGGGGGAAACGAAGAGAGGGAGAGGAAGTAGTACTCTCCATTAGTGGGGCAAGAAATTCAATCATCCCTTTGCGACCGGATTAGAGGCAGCAAGCGACGGCGGCGTCGCATTCAGAACCGTACAAAAAAAAATGAGAATAAAAAAAAGAGGGGGGGGGGGCTGGATAGAGAGCCCAATCACGCGTGAGTTTCACTTTCATATCTCGTTCCAACCCCGCTTCTTTTTTTGTTATCTCTTCGCTGGGCTATATACGCTCTTCGTCATTCATGAGACCGCAAATGAATTGGGGAGTAGGGTCCACCATCCCTTATCTCCCAAAGGGAGACGAGAGAAATGGAAATAGGGGGGTGGTAAATGATTTTCATACGCTCGGTACACACGTAAATGGAATCGTAACTGATACCATAACAAAATCAGTAGTTTCCTCTCTCGAATCTTTCCCCCCCCAACAAAAACTGTTGAATGCTATTCGATCAATTCGTAATGAAATGAGTCTTTTGAGGTTCCGCCGGGCGAGGTGATGAAGGGGAGCAAAAAAGGGGGTTGAGGACAATCACGGACAAGGAAGATGACAAAACTTACAGAATGTTGAGTTGCATTTGTCGGCGAATGAGAGCGTTCTTTTTGTTCACCAATGTAAACCATTGCTGCATGAGCTGTTCTTCGGTCTCGTTGCGGTTTCCCACACCGATCCCGCCGCTGGGCTCCATCAGCTTGCGTAGTTTACGCTCCAAAATGGCCGCTTGTTGGTCAATCTTCAACTGCTCCTTTTCCAGCGTCTCCAGCTCGTTGGCTATGTAATTGCTCGTGTCACGACGAGCGCCTTCGGCGGCGGCGCTAGCGTTGCCGATGTACACCGGCGTTTTTTCACGATCTGGCGTCTTTGCTGTGTAAATCAAGAAATGAAACCAAGGAATTGCGTTTGAAATGACAATGGTTGAAAGAGAGGAAATTTACATTTGCGATTGGAAGCCTCTTGAGCCTTGTCTACCATTCCTTTGAGGTGCTGCAAGCGGGTGCCACCGCTGCTCAGGAACTTTTGAATGGATTCCGTCGGGCTGGGACTCGGACTGTGGCTGTGACTACGGCTGCTGGAACTCTTCCGGCTCACGCCGTTATTCACCGATTCGACTGGCGTCGATGCGGGGGTCGACAGACCTTGACGGGCTTCAGCGATCAATTTGCGAGCCCGTTCTCTCAACTGCTGCTGGCGTTCGTCCTCTTCCTGACCAGCGAAAATTTTAAATAAATTTATGGTTATTAGGTAATGTTATTAGAGTTTTAACCTGGGAGCCTTGTTTCGATAACGACTTCGCCGATGAAGAAGCAGCTGCTTCTCGTTTAGTTTGTTCCAGTAGTTTTCGAGCTCTCTCCTTCAAATCGTCCGTTTTCGAATCCCGTGGATTCGATTTGATCACCTCGAATTCTTCCTCGGCCGTTCCGGCGATGACCAATAAAGAAGGGACTTGACTATCACGTCGGATCTTTTCCGCCGTCTCTTCTCTTGGACTAGGACGTCGTTCCGGACTTTCATTCGCCGCTTTGGTTGGGGTTTCGTCCTCATCGTCAGAGCCGAACGGATCCGTCAGTTGCTGACGAGTCATCAACGGAGGACCGTTTCTTACCTAAACGACAGTATGCAAATTACAGCTCAACCGACTCAGATATGGGATAAGTGGAAAAAAAGATACCTGACTGGGTCGGACTGGAGATTCTACAGGACTGGAAGGCGATTTCTCTTTCGTAGGCGATAAAACTTTGCCAAATTTGATCAATTCAGATGTGAGCGATTTCGCCTTGTCTTTGACCATCTGTACGGCTGCAGCGGCAGTGGCCGTCCCGGAAGCGATCATGACATTTTCGTCCGCGGGACTAACACGTTCGCGACGGAAGATAACTCCAGTGCCACTACCGCTTCCGCTACTCTGCCTTCGTCTTCTTCCGGCCTCTTCTTCGGCGGCTTTCAGTTCTTGACTAATGATTTCACGTGTGATTTCGCTCCTTTCCGATTGATTATCCGACGGATTTTGAGAGGTGGACGTGTAGGAAGAATCTTCGCTACCGCCTGCAAGCTGGGCGACCGACATCTCCTGGCCAGTAAAATGGGCCCGCAACTGATGCAGATACGTCATGACGGCCAATTTGTCAGGCACGTTTAATAAAACCTGAAATAATTAACGTTGTTACACATCCCACTTTGTCAAACATAGATAGATCGATACCATATCGGCAGGTTCTATTACTCGAGGAATGCCCAGTTTCTCAGCCGTTTCGAAAGCTAACTTGCAGTTGCCTCGAGTATCTTGAGAGCTCAATGACTCGAAATCTCTACATGAAACAAGATAAGGCTATCTAAATGATGTTATGAATCGTCTAACCGCTAAACTTACATCAAATCTGGACGGAAACGATGCAAAATAGCACAGAAGGCCAAGCCATTCCTCCACGAAGTTGTCATGTTTGTTATTCTTACTCCGCTATAGCCTTGCGTGACTTCTTGACACCACTCGAGCAGATCTTTGCTAGGATTTACTGCCACAGGGGTAGGCTGAGCAACAACCGGTGTTTGAATTTCGATCGGTTGATCTTTGACTGCCACATCTGTAGCTTGACGATCCAAACTTTCTTCTTCTGGTTGTTCGACCGTAGGACAGACAGGAACAGGTTCAGCATGGGTATTCAGGTCCAAGGTTGTTGGTCTAGGCTTCGAACTTTCGTGGATTATCGGGGGTGATTCTGAAACTTCTTGCTCGGTCATCGGTTCGCTGATTTCATTTGTTTTTGGGGCGACTGACGGTTCCACTTTTTCCGCTGTTACTGCCTGATAGCCTTCTTCAGTTTCCATAAGAAATTGACTGATTTGTGAAGTGAGGTCCAATAATTCTGAGTTGGGTTCAATACCTTAACGATGTGGAAATAAAAAGATAAGGTATGAATGAATAGGTGGGGAGCTCGTTTCATACAACTTACAATCTTCCTCTTCAAAATCTTCTAAAGGAGCGATGTCTCCTGTTGTGTTGACTGACATTAAACTTGCTAAGCTTTGCATGTCCTCATCCCTTCATTAAGGTAAAACAATGAGGTAAAACGATATGGGAAACACCTAGATTAGCGGCACTTACGTGGCTTTTCCTTCTCTAACGAAAACGCATGAAACAGTCAAGTTGAGAGATGCGGAAACGATCTTTTTCGAAGAGATTGTCATCTTCAGCTTTACTGGCTGTTGACTTGGTACCATACTAGCATACAATTTCATGTTCAAGCAGGCGCTGGCTAGTTGGCGGCGCTTTCCTGTACTAGAGATCTAATCAAAAGTAATGCCATTATTCTTTTAAAACTATTTTTGTAAAATTTGTATTTTTAGAAATATGAATTCTTACATCTTCAACAAAAAAGGTCCACATTTTATCTTCAAAATCATGGGATCTCGGGTCTCCAAACAGTGTGATAGAGGCTTCTTTGTTTTCTGGAACAGTCCATACCACCAGACCTTTCATTGGGTTTTTCATGGTAGGATCCCATTTTCTAGGTTCTGTGGTAAGTCTGCGATTCCGGCGGGTCCATGTCACTGACAGCATATTTGGTTGCCTACATTTGAATGAATGTAAGTGAAATCATGGAATACATAACAATAACAACATCTAACTAAACAAATATTACCCACCATTTGGAAGTTGTTTCCACCACTAGTTCATTGTATGACACAGTGAACTGAAATTTGGCTGCTCTTTTGTTTACTCGCTGAAGACGCTTCCACACAGATCCCATTTTCTATAGGGTGTAAGAAAACATAAATAAAAATAACAAAAACTTCTTGACAACTTATTTCAAAAACTAGGTTGATCCAAAAAAGGTAAAAAAATATGATAAATTAAAACGCATAAAGCAGGAAATAACAGTTAAATCCTTACTGATCACGATTTGCCAAAACAAGCAGAAAGGATTCGATAGTTAACTAATTGATACGAAATCGCAACGTTATTGTGATGCTAAATCGCCATGTAGCAGACATCGTAAAACTTAAACAAATTCTCAAGTTAAAAGGAATTACACATATTTTACCTACTATTTTTAAACAAAAGGAGGGGCTATTCAAGGACGCCCATGAATGATATCAGTTCAGTAACTTAGTGATTACGCTTCCCTATCATTCCGTAGCAGACAACAATTGTTCTTTATACACACCGCGCCGATCAAAACACTGCGTTGACGAGCGCACAGCGCGCATTCCCGCATTTCCGCGTTCCGCATATTAAGGATTTAAAGGAAAGAATTCCACATGGTTTTACTTGATCGACACAAACATTAAAAGCATTTTAACTTTAAGTTGCTGCTTAATTTTTAATTTACATTTTTAGATACCGTAATTTAGTTTAACTAAATGAATTTATCGAATAGGCTTGAGCCAGTTTGTATCATTACAATGCTGTCATATAAACATGACCAAAGATGATACGTCTTTTTTATTGGGCAAGTTTCTACCAGTTTCGTCTTTCGTCATCGTCAGTCCTTTACTAGATCATGACTCACGATTTCACGAAAACAGGCAATACCGGGATTCGAGGTTGGTCCACAAAAGACCGTGGCAACTTTCGAACTGTTCTAGCAGACTAAAAAGCAAGTTTTTTCCCACCATTTTATCGACAAACTGTACGTGTATGACGTAAATATATTTACAATTGCATCCAGGCAGCAGGCAGGATAGACTTCGTCTGATGAGATTGTGTGCAACACGTTATCTCCTTGTTCGGCTCTTATCTTTTTAGTGCAATACGCCCTTTCTCAAAATTTTCTCTGAACACCTTATTACTCACTGAGGAACTTACGAGCAAGAAAATATGGCCGCCACGTCCATCACAAATCCGGTAAAAATAAATTGTACCTAACATACATATTTCGAACTTTAAGATTGTTTCCTGTTTTCACCAGCAAATGCCTCTTTTAACACCCATCCCTGGTGGTTTCATGCATGGGAAAATCATACGCATCAGGGGCTCACTTAGTCCTACAGCCCAGCGGTAAACTTCTAATATTTTTAAGATCTTGCATGAGTCACCATATTCTATCACTAGCATCTTTGTAGAATCACAAAATGCTCAAGTTTCAAAAGTGCAGTTAAACACATTATTTTCAGGTTTCTATTGTGAAGTAGGTCTCTGTAACTCTAAACCTGTTACGGTTCTGCAGTACCAGCTTTTTTTCATTGCTGTTATAGAAAAAAAGTGTTTACAGTTGATTGTCTGCATTATGTTAAATCAATTTTCAGTTGTAGAGAAAATTCACAAATAGTTCTCGTTTATCAAAGTTTGATTGGCTTTGCAAAAGGAGAGTATGCCTGTGTTTCAATCAATATTTTTCCTTTTTCTGTAATCAGATTTGCCATAAACCTTCAGTGTGGACCTAATACCAATCCGCGTGATGATTTGGCTCTACATTTGAATGCTCGAATCCATGAGCGCGCGGTTGTTAGGAATTCCCTGATCAGTGGGAATTGGGGACAAGAGGAGCGCCATGGTTCTGTCTTTCCCTTAGTACCCGGACAAGGATTTGAAATATTATTGCTAGCAGAAGTCAATAACTACAAAGTTAGTTTAATACCAATATTTTGTCAAAGTAAAATTATCAATAAAAATTATTTTTTTTTAAGGTTGCCATAAATGGCCAACACTTTACCGATTTTCGCGCCAGATGTCCAATGGAACGTGTCTCTTATTTATCAGCCGATGGCGAAATTATGATAACTACAATTAACTTTGAGGGTGGCACACATGGAGTCCCAGGCATGCAGTCCCCAATGCCTGTTCCAATGCCAATGCCTGTGCCCATGCCTATGCCGGGAATGCCTCAACCTTATCCTTCATCTGGAATGCCCCAGCAACCATATCCTGCCCCTGGAATGTATCCGACGCAACCAGGAATGGGTTATCCAACGCAACCTGGAATGGGGTACCCAACACAGTCTGGAATGGGATATCCAACACAGCCTGGAATGCACCCAGCTCCAGGGATGCATGGGGCTCATTATGGCCATTTGTCTCCAAAATCAGCCGTAAGTAACAAAATAAATTATTTTCGTTTTTACGATTTCTTTTACACATCACATTAATGTTTAAAAACTGTATTCTAAGTTCATCGGATAATCCCGTTGGATTTCCAAGACTATAGCCAGATATTTTGGTGTAGGTTGGTTCCGTGTTTGTGTGTTTTTTTTTCTTTGTATGGTCATGTTTTGCCAAGTGTGAAAGTTTACGACAACGCTGCCCATGGACTTCCTAAATGATATGTTGCTCTATGAAACGTACTAAAATTCTTCGGCTTCGCAGCCCTATTATGATCCCTACGCGCCCAATCCTGATCCATATGCTTCCTATCCAAACCCATCCGTTCCCGCCGGCAATGCCGGATCTGGTACAGGATTGACCGGTTTGATAAATAAGGCCTCGACGGCTGTTGCTGGCCTTGGATTGGCATCTGGAGTCACCGGAATATTGGGATCTCTTACCGGAGGAGGAGTAAGCTTAAATGAACCCAGGCTCAAACCCTGCATGACGACTTCGTCCACATTTCTATCTGCGTTTTTTTTTTTTTTTTTGCTTTTCTTGTTGATCTGTTTTTATCCTTATGTTCCGTTTCTGCTAATCATCGAGTCGTACGTCTGGTCCATATTTTCCTCTTTTTTACTAGCCAAAACAGCTTCTGTCTTTTTCCTCGTCATCTTGTGATAGGTGTGACGGCACACCATATTGTTTTCTTGTTTTTTGTTGTCCAGCATCGCAGCGGTGGTTATCCTGCTGCTGGCTATCCCGGTCAGTCGGGATTCATGAATCCCGCAGGAGGAAGTGGAGGGGGCGGCCTTCTTGGGGGCCTTGGCACCGCCATGGGGGCGGCTGCTTTGGGAACTGCTTTGCTCAATCCCGTAAGCAACTTAGCATTGAGGTGTTTACATGGAGTAAACACGTAAAATGAGAAAAGAGTATTGATTTATTAGAAATCTCTTTTAGTAATATTTAACGGCTTTCAAGATTTTGTTTTTTGAACAAGGCTTAGCTTCATTTTTGTTTTATTTGTTCTTTGTTTCGTTTTCTAGAAAAAAGCTGCCAAAAAACAAGCAAAAGCTCAGAAAAAAGCGTTGAAATACGGACTTCCTCTTGCCGCAGTCGGAGTTGGAGCCTATGGTCTTCACCACGGAATGAAACATCACGGGTATCACGGTCGCAGTAGTAGCTCCAGCAGCTCTAGCGAATAAGAAGAAATTCGTACTCTCGTTTGAAACGTACGGGATGACATATACGCTTTCAGTGCGTGAAGCTCTTTTCTAATGGTTGTTTTTCCCTTTTAGATGTTTAGGCTATAATAACCTACAACTATAGTTCTTTGGTGGTGTGTTCCCCGTCCCCTACTTTTTTTTCTTTCTAAAAAGCAGTGTATGAACTGAAACTTGCGGCCTTGGGAAGCTTTGTGATTGAAAAGTATTATTGGTAGACAGGACAACATGACAGTAGCTTAGTGTACAGTGATCTACATCAAATCACGCCAACGTTACGTCCTAAAATGGCCTATTTCCCCTAAGAATGATTTCGCTGCTCGCATAACCACAAATTTTTTACGATTACACCCTACACTACCGACTCGGCATTTACATCGTATCGAAAAGTTACTTATCAATTAAAGATTAAATACACTTCGATGTTCATACTGAAGTGGAATATATCCACAAGTAGTTTATTTTAAAGAATCGATTTGTGTTGGCTGGGTGGGTCATTTTGGTTTTCGGGGCAGGGCGAGCCCCAAATTCTTCCGATTTTTCCGCAATTTCCTTTCCACATTTCACTCCCAGAAGGGGCTTCATATACACGTACTGTTCCCGGAGAGGAAAAATGCGTCGTCTGCTAGTCTATCTTCTGACAGAATGTTCAAGTCGTAAACTGACACGTCGGTAAAAAACTGAGACGTAAGCAACTCGCCCCGCACGTAGACTAGGGTT
Source organism: Daphnia sinensis (assembly GCA_013167095.2). Taxonomy (NCBI): domain Eukaryota; kingdom Metazoa; phylum Arthropoda; class Branchiopoda; order Diplostraca; family Daphniidae; genus Daphnia; species Daphnia sinensis. The sequence goes on along the minus strand of CM023195.1, from coordinate 2,697,151 downwards.
TTTGTACGTAGTTTGTGTTTGAGGTTTATAAAAAAAGCAAGAGAATGGGTCTTTGCAAATGTCCTAAACGAAAAGTAACGAATCAGTTTTGTTTTGAGCATCGAGTCAATGTCTGTGAATCATGCATGGTTTCAAATCATCCAAAGGTATTATATTTATCTTAAAGCATATAAGAAGAATACCTTTCTCATTGTAATATATTATTGCATTTATTAGTGTATTGTTCAGTCATACTGCCAATGGCTAAAAGATAGCGATTATAGCCCACTCTGTACGCTATGTTCAACAGATCTATCACAAGAAGACTGCATCAGACTAATTTGCTACCGTAAGTCTAAGAAAATTCAAAAATATTTTGTTCATCAACCAAGTAAAGGCAAAAATTAAATTTTCTGTAGATGTGTTTCATGTGAAATGCTTGGATGCCTATTGTAGACAGTACCCAATTAACACAGCACCAGCAGGATACGTGTGTCCTTCTCCTTGTTCAAGTCCCATTTTCCCGGCCTCAAATCTTGTTTCTCCAGTTGCTGATGTCTTAAGGTCTGTTCTTGCAAATCGACCATGGGCCAGAGAAGGATTGGGTTTACCCCTGTTGCCATATGACAATGCAATTGATTCAAATCCTCCTGAAATCCACCAAGTGAAAGTTGTAGCTGTTCAGAAAGAAGGAACCAATTACAGTATAGTAAATGTTGAGGGAGAAGCCTCCAACACAATTCACAGGAATGAACCTGGTTAGAAATCTATTATTTCAATTTGACATACCTCATCCTAATTGTAGTGCCGTTATTTTTCTAGTTGTCCACGCCAAACGTCCAATCGGTTTGCTTACTGACTCAGATCGTGACGAAAGTATTAATAAATATAAACGTAGGCCGCCATGGGAATCTTTTAAACGAATGCTAAGGTAATCTTTTAAAATTAATTTAATTTTTAAAATGAGCTAATGTTTTTAAAAAATAACTGTCTTCAAATGCGTTAAATGTGTTTTTCCTCTAGCAATCTATTGGACCCACACTCCAGAAATCGCCAACGAGGTCGATTTCGCCGACGTTACGCCTTGATTTTGGTTATGGCCGTCTTCGCACTTTTGTTAATATTTGCTATTGGCTCAAGAATATTTAATGGCCCACAGGATCTAGAGCCCCTAGACGCACCCTTTAATCATAGGATTGCCTCAAACTAATAACGGATAAATGACTTTCATTTACTAGACATATATTTCCGACCTTAAACTAAGTTAGCCTAAAGCACACAGTTATGCTAATTATCCATCTCTTTCTGGCTTATATAACTACAATAACGTGTAAGTGTATATATTACATTCGAATGAGGAAAAGATGCATTAATCCGTTATGTGGCCAATGAGAACAACTCAACATTCCACTGATTCTCGAGATTCTCACCTGCATTTGAAGTATCCGGAAGAACACAGACATCTTATTAGGTAAATTAAGGTTAGTTTCGACGCCTACGCTATATTTGCACTTATTGTTGTATTTTGTCAAGCACACTGGGGCACTGTAGTGTTAAAACCCTTTTTGAAACCATTGTTTTAATTTTTCCCCTCAAATAACAAAAGTCTCTCCCGAATCACGGCGCAGGTCACGCTGGGCTTGCATTTTCATTTAAACTAGTTGTCTTACAATGTAAAAGGGGAAAGTATGGTAAGCCGTGTTTGTTCTGAAGTGATAGCTATAGTTTGAACGAGTCGCTGGGGGACAGCATCGATCCAACATCCGACCTACCTAATTGTGTATGGAACCATTGCTTCCTTTTCATACCAACAACGTCAGTTTCCTGGGCTGGCTGTTTTCCCGTCAAACATTGAATAATTAGCAGTTGTTTTGTTCTCATTTAAAAGGTGAGTGCTTACTTAACAAAAACAAATCCAGGGTGACTCAGTCACAATGTATCCAAACGTTTGACAGGATGGTCAGCCCAGAACCTTGATAGGAAGAACACAAAAGAAACAGGTAAAATGATCAGGCGAAAAACCAAACAGCAGGCCAGTGAAAAGCAACGACTGTCTGAGGCAAAGGCAGAAATCCGTGAGAAAGATCGAGAGCGGGCTATCTTCTTTCGTCATATTGGTGAAATAGCTGATCGATATGCCTGGAAAGGTATTCACCACGACGGTAATCTCTCACGGAAAAAGCGGCCAGCCAGCAAAAACCCAACTAATCCTACAGCTATAATTCCTCTTGGGAATAAATCACTCGTTCCATTTCCTTCTGCCTGGAAAGAATCTCTGCTTAAAGTAAGTTATAATTTTATCGTAGATGGATTACACTCCCATTAATTCCGATCTCTACAGCGTGTAGGTTTACAGAATCGAAACCCATCATTGATAGATGAGTTATTACAAGAAGTTGATTCGGATTACTGCTTAGTCCTCAAAAATCTTAAACCAATCAATTTAGCATTTCCATTAATTCCTACAGTGGAATATGGACTCGTGTTGGATAACAGTAAAAACAATTTCAAAGAGGCATTTCGGGTTATCCAACGCAATCTACTTCGATGTCATCCTCTGATACATCGACCGGCAGTTCATTTGCGATCAAAATTGAGCAGCATTCGTTTGAAACCTCTACCCAGGTACAGAAACACATGATTGTCCTAACATACCTGTTCAATTTTGATGTGTCAACGTTGCAGCAAACAGTACGTACGACTTGAAGATATGGTTGAATCCATTTTGTTGGTGTGGACGAAAACAACTGAAGAATTCAAGCAGGTTGCACTCGGTGTCCGCCAAAAAATACTTATTAAAACAAAGAGCAGCCCAACGGCAGTTCAACGGTTAGCCAGAGTAGATGCTACTGTGTGTGTCATGCTTTCTTTGCAGGTTAGTTGGTTTTGTCATCTTCCTGGTCAAATTTAGCCTAATTAAAAAAAAAATAGGTACAAGAAACGTGTGCAAGATTGATGAAAGAATTAGCTGCTTTAATTGAAAGTCCTACATTCGTTCCAATTTCGATTGGTGTTGGTTGCAGTAAAGAAAACCTGATAACTGTTACTAATTCAGCAGACGACATTGAACAATCTCTGAGAGGTCTGCTACAAAAGGTACAACACGTGCTTTGTTTCGGCGATTAAAGAATGGCTTTATGACTTTTATCCGTTGTAATATTGTTCTAATATTATCAATCGTACAAAATTGTAAGATTATTGACACAGTACCTTTTGACGTCGACGCTATTCCTGCAAAATGCAACCTAAATCTTACCATTCCAACCGACGTTCAATTGATGTTCGAAGATCGTATTCGGTGTTTCACCTCTAAATGCTGTCAAGAGAAGGACGTCTACGTTACAGAATGTGGTACGTATCAGGAATGTGTACTTGTTTGCAAATGCTAAATATGCCAAATTTTCATCTAAAGAAGCTCGTTTTGGCGATATAATTCGAGGGGAAGTGACGGCCAAAATGGATGAGCTTTTGGCTATTGAAGAACCCAGTATTGATGACTGTATCCCCGCAATAATCGAAATTCGTTCGCGAATGAAACAGGTGAGCCTCCTGTGGGAAATCGAACCTCATCACCGTTTGTGGTACGTCAAAATGTCATACTAGTTATTTTATTGATAACTTAAGTAATCTTACCACTGCTAACAGGTTCCTCAACAGGGAATTGAAAAACGTGATGCTCAGCCGTTTGACGTACAACAAGAGTCGCTTAGAAGAATGTTTACTCGGACAGTATCGTAAAGAAACCAATCGGTAGCTTAAAATCAGAATTTTTGTTGAAAAAACAATGATTTTCGAGTGGTTTCGATTCTAAGTTTGCTAGCTGAATTGGATCGGATGAAAAGGCAAATTCTGCAGCCTCCTGCGAATACGATGGAACTCCTTGGTCGCAGTGCCTATCTGGAGGAGGCACGCAATAAACCTTTGAATGATCTTATCGCCTCCATGACAGCACTTAAAGGACTTTTCGTTCGGCTTACGGACATTGTAATTTACACTGATGCTGACGTCATCCGGTCTTCCCAAGCCTTCTATGGACCTGATGAAATTGTTCCAATGCTTGACGATGGCACTGAGGTAAAGTTCTGTGTTCTTGCATGCACATGGTAAAAGGCAAACTAAATTTGTATTTTATCAACAGTTAATTGCCAAGTACCGGAGGCAATTTGAAGACCGCTATCAAGAAGTGCTTGAAAAAACCCAGAAAGACTTGAAACGATTGAAGGTAAAGATGAAGCACTTCAACAATTGCGGAGACTGGGATTCCGTTGAGTATTATGTTAAAGACATCACTGCCATGTCTCGCAAAGTCCAAGAAATCCAACGCACAGCTAATTGGATTACTCAAGAAGAAATTCAGCTGAAGTACCCCATAACATCTTTCCCGGAAATTGCCGAAATCAACACTTATATCGAACCCTACATTCGTCTTTACGTCAGCATTCACTCTTGGCGTAAATTGCTTAAACGATGGTTAGACGGGGATTTCCATAATTTAAATGCTGACGATATTGAAAATCAAACGGACGAGATGTCAAGGTAATTAGCTTTGTACTTCCACTAAATCACGTTCCAACAAAATATATTCTTTCCTCTAGGGAAATGTTCCGACTTCAAAAAGTGTTCCGGGCCAGAGGAAAACAATTGGAAGTTGGAAATGCCCAGTCAAGAAAAGCAAACGATGGTGCCAATCAAATGGGAGCATCGTTAAAAATGTGTCAGAGAGGTTTGGATGACGTCAAAGAATTCAAGGTGATACCAACACATGTGACATAAAAACCTATTTTCTCATCTAAAATTGTTTGGAAACATAAAATTTAGGTTCAACTGCCTATAGTGGGAGTCATTTGCAACCCGGGTCTACGAGACAGGCACTGGGTATGTTTTTTGTCGATATTATAACCACTAAAATTTGAATTTATTTTTGAACAATGAATTTAGAAAGACATGTCTGACCTGGTAGCCAAAGATCTGAAACCAAATACTGGAACCACTTTGAGAAAGTTCTTGAATCTGGGCTTGATGCCCTATTTGGAAAAGTAAGATTTCTTTAATGATTCCAGTCTTATTATTATCTAACATAAAGCAATTTATTCTCACCTTGTTTTGCAGATTTGAAGTTATCAGTGGAGCGGCCAGCAAGGAATTTAGTCTAGAAAAAGGCATGAAATCAATGGCTGAGGAATGGAATGTCGTAGTTTTCTCTACAGCCAAATACAGGTATAGCTGTGTGGTATGGACGTATATTAATCGTATTCGCCTTAAAATAATGTTGCACTCCTTACAGAGACACAGACACGCCTATTTTAGCAGGTGTGGATGAAATCCAAGCTCTTCTAGACGATCACCTTATTAAAACACAAACAATGAAAGGATCGCCGTTTGTACGCCCAGTTGAAAGTATCTTTAGGAATCCAAATCACTGTTATCGCCAAAGTTTTTCAAAGTTGACATGTTGAACAGAACAATTACTGGAATGGGAAGGAACTTTGCTCCGAATCCAGCAGACTATCGAGGAATGGTTAATTGTCCAGAGTCAATGGCTGTATTTGGATCCGATTTTCTCCTCGCCCAATATCATCGACCAGATGCCAGACGAGGCTACCCTTTTTAAGGTATTACAAGTATAAGAATCTATACCTGGTTCTTTTATATTGATTTTATGCTTTTATGCAGAATGTGGATGCAATTTGGCACGGGGTAATGGGCGCACTCGTTTCAAATCCAAACGTGATGCAAACAGCAGGATCCGTGGGGATGTTGGAACAGCTAGCTCATTCTTCAAAACTTCTAGAACAAATCAACTTTGGTGTCAATGCGTATCTTGACAAAAAACGGCTCTATTTTTCAAGGTTTGCCTTCAAAATGTGTACTGTTTTAACCGACTAAATTTCCCAACTTCACGTTTTAGATTCTTTTTCCTTTCAAACGAGGAAATGTTGGATATATTGTCGGAAACTAAGGATCCGCTAAGGGTTCAAACTCACCTTAAAAAGGTCTTTGAAGGAATCGCCTCCTTAGAGTTTGATGAGGACTATGTCATCCACGCAATGATCAGCCCTCAAGGTGAGCGGGTTCCCTTCGTTAATCCTGTAAGGACAGCGGATGCCCGCGGAAGCGTAGAAGTTTGGCTTCTCCAGGTAAAAATGCACCCATTGTTAAATTCGTTTCATAATCGACTTATTCTCTCGCCAAGGTTGAGGAGGCGATGATTGATGCATGTCGTCATATAATTCGGCAATCACTGCTAACCTGTGTAGAATCTAATCGACACGATTGGGTAGCAAAAACACCCGGACAAGCTGTCTTGTGTGCCGCCCAAGTTCACTGGGCAACCGGTATCACACATGCCATTATTCAAGGACCTAAAGCCTTAAAGCAATACTATCAAGATATATGCGTAAGTTGCGTTTATTTTATCCTTTCTAGACAACAGATTTACACGAATATTTTTTTAAATTTCTGTTGTGCGTAGACTAAATTAAATGAAAGCGCATCGCTTGTGAAGATGCCCTTAGCCAAACTGACCCGTACCACGTTGGGCGCTTTAGTAGTAACGGAGGTCCATACACGAGACCTGGTTCAAGAGCTGATAGAGAACAACGTGACTGACATCAATAACTTCAGTTGGATTTCTCAATTACGGTAGGTAAATGTCTGTTGGTAAAATTTGCGTTCATTTCAATTGATTTATCTTTTCATCAGGTATTACGCAGACGAAAACAACGAAATCATTGTCCGAATGATCAATGCCACTTTGAAGTACGCGTACGAGTATCTAGGAAACACATCACGATTAGTTATCACACCGCTAACTGATCGCTGTAAGAGCTCCGTGCAATGCAAATATTCGATTTCCTCTGTTAATGTTTCTTTTTCTTAATATTAGGCTACCGAACTCTTATTGGAGCGTACCACTTGCACTTGAGCGGAGCTCCGGAGGGTCCAGCTGGCACAGGCAAAACAGAAACGACCAAAGATTTGGCCAAAGCTCTTGCGGTCCAATGTCTGGTATTTAATTGCTCAGATGGTTTGGATTACGTGGCCATGGGAAAGGTAGGCTCTTAGTAATGGCAAACTGAATAGCCATTAAACTTTTGCGCGTAGTTTTTCAGAGGACTGGCTTCTTCCGGAGCATGGGCCTGTTTTGACGAGTTCAACAGAATAGAGGCCGAAGTGTTATCGGTGGTGGCACAGCAAATGCTCTCTATTTTACACGCCATTCAGTCTCACATGAAGACTTTTATTTTCGAAGGAGTTGAGTTGAAATTGAATCCCATGTGCTTCGTCTGTGTCACAATGAATCCAGGTTACGCAGGTCGTTCTGAATTACCGGATAACTTGAGGGTGAGTCCATGTTCTAGCTAAAATGTGAGCAAAACATAACTTTTGTTGGATGCAGGTTTTGTTTCGAACTGTGGCTATGATGATCCCTGATTATTCCATGATCGGAGAAATCTCACTGTACTCATACGGATTCACTGACGCCCGCAACCTAGCCACTAAAATTGTCACCACTTATAAACTCTGCTCGGAACAGTTGTCCACACAGAGTCACTACGATTACGGTATAAAATGTCGAAAACGCTTTGTCATTCATAAATTTGTTCACCCGGATTTCCTTTTTCTGGGCTGTGTCTTAGGTATGCGTGCTGTGAAATCTGTTTTGGTAGCGGCTGGTAATCTCAAAGTTCAGTCGCCGGGTGATGCAGAAGATTCTTTGATTCTTGTAAGTTACAAAATGTATATTTTACGAAGCAAGTTCTTCAGTGTTAATTTTCTTAATGCAAAACTTTCCCCCCATGCTCAACAAAAGAGATCTTTGATGGACGTGAATCTCCCGAAATTCCTTAGCGGGGATCTAATATTATTTCACGGTATTATTGCCGACTTGTTTCCAGAGATACCTCTTCCTCAGTCTAAGCACAATGCTTTGCTTGCAGCCATTCAACAGGTAAACCTTTGTTTTCCTTGACGTTCACATTTTTTTAACCACTAACGACCGACCATCAGGCTTGTGATGAAAGAGATTTGCTGTTGACTGACAAGTTTGCACAAAAAGTGATCCAGATGTATGAAATGATGTTAGTGCGACATGGATTCATGCTTGTAGGTCGGCCAATGGGAGGCAAATCGACAGTAATTCAGGTAAAATGAACCATTTCGTATTGATATCTTTAAGATGTATTTAGTAATTAAATCAATTAACAGGTTTTAGCGGCCGCGTTAAATATTCTTTCGTTGGAGGACAATGACGAAACTGGTGTTATTTATCGTACGTTAAACCCAAAAGCCGTTACACCTGGACTGTTATTTGGTCAATTTGATCCGGTAACCCATGAATGGGTTGATGGAATTGTGTCGCTAATATTTCGGTAGTTTCACCGTTTGTGTTATCTTCCATATTTCTCCTTCATTTTCTTTCTCATTTAGTGAACTGTCAACATCAGAATCGATGGCACGAAAGTGGATCATCTTTGATGGACCTGTAGATGCTGTCTGGATAGAAAATCTCAACACTGTACTGGATGACAACAAGAAACTTTGCCTAGCGTCTGGTGAGATAATCGGCCTCACGCCATCAATGTCCTGTATATTTGAAGTCATGGATCTCGCACAGGTTCGATAAATGTAAATCATAGCAATGACTTTATCCCAATTAAAATTTTTCATTCTAATAGGCGTCGCCTGCCACCGTTTCTCGTTGCGGTATGGTATACGTCGATCCCGGTGATCTTGGCTGGCAACCTCTTTTTCACACTTGGCTTAAATCCTTTACGGTAAACAAGTTAGAATTTTGTATTAGGGGATTGTTTGTTTAAGGCCAGCTTTATTTACATTTTGATAGGCAAACTGGAAAGTCGCACTTGAACCTGTGCTCGTTAGTCTGATTCAATGGCTTATTCCGGCCTCTCTTAGTGGCATCCGCAAATTTGGCGTTGAATTGTTGAATGTTGAGGAGAACAGCAAAGTTTCGTTAGTATCCTATCATCTCTGACAATTTTGAACATTTTTATTGTTTAACTAATCTATTGATAATTACTTAAGGTTCCTCTTACGCATGGTGCAAGCTCTAATGCAACGGTGCTGCGCTGGATTGAAAGATGTGAGATACGGTCGTGCCTGGCTACAGGCTTCCATACTTTTTGCACTTACTTGGACAATTGGTGGAGCTTTAGAAAGCGAAAGTCAGATCAAATTCGATACGTTTATCAGATCTTTGTTGTCAGGTACTTTAGCACTCGATGTAAACCTTAAATGGAATTCAATTCGTACTAATACGTTTGCATAGGTAAAAGTGAAGCGTTTCCCTATCCAACAAGCGCGGGACGTTGGGAGTGTCATTTGCCTTCTGATGGAACTCTATATGATTACGTTTACGAGTACAAACAACGTGGGCAGTGGCGTCAATGGGCCGAAACTGTCCGTAATATACCCATTCCTGATGCCAAGTCGCTTAGAGAACTTACTATTCCGACTGTGGACACTGCTAGGTAGGTTTTTGTTAACGTATAGAATTTGTTAACAAATATTAATTTTTTACTTCCAAGATATTCATATCTGCTGGACTTGAGCTTGGCTAGTCGTACCCCAATCCTTCTTGTTGGTCCAACCGGAACAGGAAAATCGCTTTGCATTCAGGAAAAGATGAGCGGATTTAGCGAAGAAGAATTCGCTTCTCTTTGTATGACATTCACTGCTCAAACATCCGCTGCCCAAGTTCAAGTAATATTCCAACTAAATTTATTTATTTTACCTTCTGTGACTATAAACTAATCTATCGGTGGAAGGATCTTATACTCAGCCGATTGGAACGACGCAAAAAAGGCATTTATGGGCCTCCTGCCGGCCGACGTTGTTTAATTTTTGTAGACGATCTTAATATGCCAGCTAAAGAAACTTATGGAGCTCAACCATCCCTTGAACTTCTCCGACAGTACTTTGATTATCATCAGTGGTAAGGAGATCAAAGAAGAAAAGGTCAAAATAATGTTTTCCAGCAGTAACTTCCATTTTGCTTTTACAGGTATGATCGAAAAGAGGCTAACCTTCTCGACATACAAGATCTTCAAATTTGGGGCGCAATGGGCCCTCCAGGTGGTAGCCGTCAAGAAATATCGCCACGTTGTCTACGCCACTTTCATATTATTGCCATTAATCCATTCTCCGATTCCACGATGACTCACATCTTCAGCACTATCCTTACAATTCATTTGAGCGTAATTTTTGATTATTAACCCCGTAAAGTTGGATGCCTCATTGTCGAATTTCTGTGTTTAGAAAGGAGGGTTTCCTCCTGACGTCTTCAGTCTGGTTGGTTCAATCGTTTCTGCCACGCTGGAAATCTATCGCGCAGCTCTAAGAGTACTTCTTCCAACACCCTCAAAGGCTCACTATGTTTTCAGTTTGAGGGATTTTGCTCGAGTCATCCACGGTTGTTGCCTAATTCAAAAAGACGCGGTTGAAAACCGCAAGACATTCCTAAGGTTATTCTTTCACTCTTCTTTTCAGTTTGCTTTAAGACTAATATTTCCAAATTCTTATAATGTCTTTTAATCTATATCACTAGGCTTTGGATTCACGAAGTATTGAGAGTCTTTGGTGATCGATTAGTTGACGAGAATGACACTAATTGGTTATACAACATGCTACGGGAATGCGTTCGCACGCATTTTCGTGAGAACTTTGACAGTTTACTTGAACATCTTGGACGCACAGATGGCAGAGTATTTACTTATAACACAATTCAACTTTTTTAAAGTAATAAACTAATCTTTGGGATTGGCTAGGTGACGTTGGCGAGTTTGGAAAACTTAATGTTTGGAGATTACACTGTTGCGGACTTGCTCCAGGAAGATAGAATTTACAAGGAGGTTACAGACATTCCTCGTCTCGACTCCGTCATCATGAGCTATATCACAGATTATAATAACACTAACAAAACCCGATTGAATCTCATCCTTTTTCAGTATGTTAAGGTCCCATTAGTGCTAAAACAAATGGAAGAAATAACAGATTTCTTTTTCAAGATATGTTTTGAAACACCTGAGTCGGATAAGTCGAGTTTTGCGGATTTCCGGGGGCCATGCACTACTTATTGGTGTAGGGGGATCGGGGAGACAATCCCTAACGAAGCTGGCAGCTTCCATGGCAGGATACACGCTATTTCAGCCGACTGCAAAACCTAATTATGGTAATCAAACATGCAAATTGGTTTCATGATAAAAAAGTTGAATATCTTTCTCTCTGCTTTTATTCTAGGAATTAACGAATGGCGAGAAGATGTGAAACGTGTATTGCGAACGGCTGGTGGTCTTGGTCGTGATGTTGTCTTTCTCATTTTGGACTCCCAACTAAATAACGCTGCCTTTCTTCAAGACATCGATTCAATGCTCAATAGTGGTTTGGTGCCTAACATCTTTTCCGTGGAAGAGAAACAAGAATTAATTGAAGTAAGAACTATGTAATTGTGAAAAAATCAGATTGCTAAACCTATTTTCACGATATGTTTAGTTGGTTAGGAAAAATCGTCAGAGTGCCCCGCAAATGGAAAGCAGTCCTGCGTCATTAATGACTTATTTTGCCCAACAATGCAAGGACCACTTACATTTGGTGTTGGCTTACAGTCCTCTTGGATCCAGCCTACGGGACAGTGTCCGGTATTTCCCCTCTTTGATAAACTGTTGCACCATCGACTGGTTTGAAGTAATTTGATTCTTCTCGTTTCTGAAAAAATAGCCAAGATGTAATACGCACTTTTGTTGTTGCATATAGGCGTGGCCCGAGGAAGCTTTGGAGAACGTTGCTGTGAGCACGGTCGAAACGATCGAAATCCCTGCTGACACAAAGCGAAAGGTCGTTGTGGCCTGTAAATATTTCCACATGACAGCTACGTAATGATTTTGAAATAATTGTATGAATCCCGAATTATAATAATGGTTTTTTTTAAATTAGGAAATATGCTAACCTGTTTACATTGAAGTTGGGACGGCCAGTTTACGTCACCCCTGCGTCGTATTTATCATTACTTGCCGGGTTTAGCAACTTAATGTCGGAGCAGCAGCAGCAGATCAGGCAAGCGATTGAGCGATACCGAAATGGTTTGTCTCGTCTGGCCGAAGCATCCGCTCAAGTCAATCAAATGCAAATCGAATTGTCCGAACTCCAGCCTAAACTTGTGGAAGCTTCCAAGCAAACGGATCTCATGATGAAAACCATTCAGCAAGAATCTGGTGAAGTGGAAAAAACTTCTACTCTTATTCGAGCTGATGAAGTTGCAGCAAATGAGGAAGCAGCCATTTCACAAGCGTTAAAAGCAGAATGTGAAGCTGATTTGGCTGAAGCATTGCCAGCTTTGGAAGGTCAGTTATTGCAATTTGACTTGTTCGAAGTATTATTGTAACCAAGACACCCACAGATTTCCCTGAGAGAGCTATCCGTCAGGATATTCATGTACCCTAAATTAATGAAATCTTTGAAAATTGTAGCTGCTTTGGCTGCGCTCGATACTCTCAAACCCGCTGACATTACGTTGGTCAAATCGATGAAGAATCCACCCAAGGTTATCAAAACTGTTATGGCTGCTGTATGTGTCATGAAAGATATCAAACCAGAGAAAATTCTAGATCCTGATGGATCTGGTAAGAAGGTAAGTCATCTTAAATTGTAAGTATACATGATGTATGATAATGATGAGCCGTACTTGATTAGATCCTTGACTACTGGGGACCTAGCAAGAAATTACTCAACGATTTGGGATTTCTTACTCAACTTAAAGGTAAGAACGTGTCCGCTTAATGTCAAAGAAGTAAAATAACAGTACCCTTCTTCATCTAAAGAATATAAAAAGGATTCGATCCCACCCCATATTATGCAAAGAATTCGCACAGAATTTCTACCGAATCCAGACTTTGAGCCATCTGTCGTGGCCAAAGCGTCCAGTGCTGCAGAAGGGCTTTGCAAATGGGTCAAAGCCATTGAAATTTACGACAAGTAATCGTTATACATAATCCTTTTTTATTGCGATTCATTATTGCTATTTCAATTCAAACAGAACTGCCAAGATTGTCATGCCGAAAAAGGCAAGATTAGCATCCGCCGAAGCAAGCCTTGAAGAAACGATGAACTTGTTGAACTTGAAACGAAACCAACTCGCAGTTCTAGAGGCCCGGTTAGCTCAACTGAAGGATGATTATGCCGAAGGATGTCGAAAACGCCAACAATTATCCGACGATGTTGACATGTGCTCGAAAAGACTTAGTCGAGCATCAGCTTTGATTGGTGGATTAGGAACAGAGAGAGAACGCTGGTCTGAAGCCGAAATCAAGTTGATGGACAAATTAGAGAACTTAACTGGAGATATTATGCTCTCGGCTGCCGTTATGGCCTATCTGGGACCTTTGACGTCGGCATTCCGTGACAAGTGTACAGCCGATTGGGTCCAATTTACTACCAATTTGGGAATACCATGTTCAGCTCGGTTCAGCTTATCAGACACACTCGGTTCTGCCGTTCGGATTGAAGGCTGGACTGAATCTGGTCTTCCTAGAGATAGTTTTTCGATTGATAATGCGGTCATGGTTTACCATCAGAAGAAATGGCCACTATTGATTGATCCACAAGGACAGGTTGATGATGGATGGTCTGAGATTAAAGTTTTGTTTACCTGTTAATAATGTGACATTTCCAGGCAAATGCATGGCTAAAAAGCTGGGAACTTGACCGAGGTTTAGTGATTTTGCGAGCTGGGCAAGCCGACCTTCTTCGTCAACTCGAACAAACCATCCCGTCTGGTCGGCCGGTGCTCATTGAAGAAGTTGGTGAAGAACTAGACCCTTCATTAGACCCTCTTCTATCACGCTCCATCCAAAAGCAAGGCGGAGTTGAAATGATCCAGCTGGGTGATGGAATGGTGATCACTTTGATATTGCTGAAACATCCCGAAATGTAATACCTTTCGTGATTTCCCATCTAGGTCGAGTATCACCGTGACTTCCAGCTATACATGACTAGCAAACTACGAAATCCTCATTTCCTGCCAGAAGTTACAACAAAAGTTTTGGTCATTAACGCCGCCATTACCTTAAAAGGGTTAGAAGACCAATTGCTTGGTATCGTGGTGGCTGAAGAACGGCCAGATTTGGAAGAGATGCGCCAAAAGTTAGTGAAGGAAGGTGCAGCTTGTCGTACAGCCTTGCAAGAGGTAGAGGACCAGATATTGGCTACGCTGAGTAAAGGAGGTAACCTGTTGGAAGACGAAGCGGCCATTCGAGTTTTGGATGAGTCCAAAGTCTTGTCGGCTGAAATTGTTACAAAGCAGCAGTTGGCTGCAGAAACGTCAATTCGCATGGAACAGTCAAGACAGGCTTACATGCCCGTGGCTCAGCATGCAGCTGTGCTCTTCTTCTGTTTGGCTGAACTGATCAATCTTAGTCCAATGTACCAATGTAAGTTTAACAATTGGGATGTTTAGAATTTATTTTTCCCCATGGTTTAAACGTTTTTTTTGTTTGCAATCTTGCAGATTCTCTGAAGTGGTTTATTCGATTATTCCTTTTCTCCATCCGCAACTCTGTTCGTCCAGAACGTGTTGAAGAACGATTGGACATCCTTCAAAATCACTTCGATCGGGCATTATACACTAACGTTTGTCGAAGCCTTTTCGAGAAAGACAAACTTCCATTCAGCATGGCACTGACTTCGTCACTCATGATACAACGAGGAGAAATGTCCGCTGCTGAGATCGACCTCTTACTCACGGGTAGCAAAAGTCTAACCCGCGGTGTAGCAGCCGAATGTCCTGAATGGCTAAGTCTCAAGACCTGGGATCAAATCTGTCAGTTGGCAACGGAACCACCTTTTATAGACGTCAATCTCTCCCTGATGCGCCAAGGAGGTCATTGGCAATCAGTCGCTGACGCAATCAACCCTTACGAGATGGATTTACCAGAAGACTGGAAAATGAAATGGAAACCATTTCAACGTCTCCTTTTCCTACGCTACTTGGCACCTAGCAAAATTGTTCGGATGGTAAGAACGTTTGTTGCTGAACAACTTGGCGAAGAATTCGTCCAGCCACCTCCATTTGACTTGTCCTGTTCTTTTGCGGACTCTGATTCTACAACACCCTTAATCTTCTTGCTAACCGCTGGCGCTGATCCTATGGCCTGCTTACTTCGGTTTGCTGAAGAGCACCGTGCTGGCGATGGAACTCTGCACATAGTTTCTCTTGGTCAAGGGCAAGGCGTCCTGGCCGAAGAAAAGATCCAGCAGGCTATAGGCAGTGGAGAGTGGGTGATTCTCCAAAACTGTCATTTGGCGGCTTCGTGGATGCCAGCATTGGAACGCATTTGCCAGAAACTAAGCAGCCAATCTCTGCATCCCAGTTTTCGCTTGTGGTTGACTAGCTATCCGTGGGAAAGCTTTCCAGTTTCTATTCTACAGAATGGAGTTAAAATCACGAACGAGCCTCCAGTCGGCTTAAAGGAAAATGTCCTGAGGACTTTCAATCCTGACCCGTTGGACGATCTTGTACAGCAGCAAGATGAGCTTAACTGGCCAAGCCATAAAATGTTGACATTACGAAAACTGAGCTATTCTCTCTGCTTTTTCCACGCACTAGTACAAGAAAGACGTACGTACGGTGCCATCGGCTGGAACATACCTTATGCCTTTGACGATTCTGATCTGCAAATTTCATTGAAACAAATTCGGATTTTCGTGACCGACTACGAGCAGGTGCCTTATCAAGCACTGCAATATCTGGTGGGAGAATGTCATTATGGTGGACGCGTGACAGATGATTGGGATCGACGCACGTTAAGCACTCTTCTGGCTGATTTTTGCAATCCAGAATTGGTGGAAAATCCCAATTATTCTCTCGTGCAGCCAGTTCATCCGCTATATAACCTGCCACATTCGGCTGATTATGAATGTTTTTTGGAAGCAGTTCAACGTTTGCCAGTTTTGCAAGCACCCAACGTTTTCGGTATGCACGAAAACGTTACTATTGGGCGTGATTTACTGGAAGGCGACTATCTGCTCAGTAGTCTTCTAGCGCTGCAAGGATGCTATTCTTCCGGAATTGACGAAAGCGGAGATGGTGAACAAGCCGGTGGAGAAGAAATTCAAGAAGATTCAGCAGAGAAAACGCAACAACAATCTGCACCAGCTCCTCCAGTTTCATCACAAAAGAAACCTACAGATGCAATCTTAAATGAAATGATTCAAGACTTGATCCAACAGCTACCGGAAAGCTTTGATCTTGATTTAGCTGAAGAGAAATTCCCAATTAACTATCTCCAACCATTGAACACAGTTTTGGTTCAAGAAATGGGGCGTTACAATCGCTTAGTCGGAATTATCCGAACAAATCTTGGGTCATTGCAACGAGCTGTTTGTGGTCATGTGACAATGACAGCAGAGCTGGAATCGACTGGCAAAGGTTGTCATTCATATTCATCGTTCTTCAGTTATATTTGATAGAACTAAATCTTGTTTCTTCTTTAGCATTGCTCAGCAATCGTGTCCCAGCGGTCTGGAAAGCAGCATCTTATCCTAGCCTAAAGCCCATGAGAGGTTATTTCAGTGATTTGCTGGAACGGCTGCAATTCTTCAGGTCCTGGTACGAAGACGGACAACCTGCGATTTTTTGGCTGCCGGCTTTCTATTTCCCCCAATCCTTTCTTACCGGCGCTTTGCAGACCACTGCACGTAAAAAGCGAATTCCAGTTGATTGCCTTTACCACCATTGCCGGGTCATGAGTCCCCAAAAAGTTGGCAATCTTGATGCACCACCGGCGGAAGGTGTATACGTTCGCGGTTTGTACCTCGTAGGAGCTCGCTGGGACGGTGACGAGGAGACATTGACGGAGCAACGTCCTAAAGTTTTATGGGAAGAGATGCCCGTTCTATGGCTCAATCCGTCCGAGCATTTAAAAGGAAACAACAAACAAGTGGCAAACCAGCTAAACGAGTCACGTGAAACATACACCTGCCCTCTTTATCGCACATCTGAGCGACGTGGGGAGCTTTCAACGACAGGCCATTCTACTAACTTTGTTATGTCACTGGAGCTGCCGACTAAGATACCACATAGCCATTGGATAAAACGAGGCGTTGCCCTCATTACCCAATCAGATGATTAAAATCAATTGTTCAGCATGAGCAAGTCTTTGTTGTTACTGCAAAAAGTTTAACTATACTAACTTAGTAGCTTGACAAGACAAGCAAGCAGACACAAGGTATAAATTTTCAAATTTTCTTGGCCTTTTTTCTAATTCTCACATGTTTATTTTCAGGAAATGTGAATGAGTATGGCGGAATTGCCCAAGTTTAATTTAGCTGCTACTAAATACAGTCCGTTACGTTGCGTTACCTGTTGCAGCTTTTATCATCCACTTGTAGATGAATGGTATAGTGTAGAAGGTAGACGAAGTCTAACAAGCATTTAAGTCGAACGGAACAATTTTTCCCTTTTTTTTCTAATGTTAAAATACTGATCTTTGAATCAGTGCAATAATTTATTTTACCAGCCTCACCCCCTTTTTT
Source organism: Daphnia sinensis (assembly GCA_013167095.2). NCBI lineage: Eukaryota > Metazoa > Arthropoda > Branchiopoda > Diplostraca > Daphniidae > Daphnia > Daphnia sinensis. The sequence continues at coordinate 2,679,625 of CM023195.1, read as the reverse complement.
AGGTCGCAATTCACGCTTATCTGTCGGGCGGTGGGACCATAGCAACTGTCCTCTCCGCGTGGAATAATTGGCGCTGTGCTACCGTCACGAAGTATAGCCGAATGCTAACGCCTATAAAGTAAAAGGTAATTAAAATGAAATTAATTTACGTTTTTCCATCCGCAATGGTCTGAGAAAAAAAGTTCCACTAATGTTTTTGGTTACCCGTATGGTTTTGGTGATTACTCAGTCAAAGGGAAAAAATTGATTCACTTACAGATGCTGTATTTTCTTGTCTTTTGACAGGTGCATGGCGTTTTTCCGGAAACTTCGGAACAGAAAAAAATCATTTGCCCAAATGAGATGCCATGTGTATAATGGTCTCTGCGGTCTGCGATGAAACTCCAAGTCATGGAACTAGCTTGAACCAGTACGTGTATAGAAATAGCGCTTACTTTTCATTTTATACTCTAGGGAGCTACTAGTCAACTACTGAGTAAGTAGAGTTCATAGCAGGAAAAGGGCTGATGAAAATGGAACATTTGGAAAGAATCGAGCTGCAAACACAACTGCTGTTGACGTGAACGAAATCCGAAAATATGGTACACAATATGTGCTTTAAAAACAGCCAGCTAAACTATCTGAAACAGCTGGACCCCATTCCTAAGCGCCTATTCAACTCCACGTCGTTTAAAAACGACAATGAATCGACCAGAACACCTGAACGCTGTTGCTAACCCTCTGTGGATCTCCACGCCCAGCCAAACAAAAAATATGTTTAGCTGGTATTCAAAAATTGAACACATGACAACAGCAGATAAAGCATTGCGTTTGTGGCAGAGACACCACATCGGACGTGTCTTAGCATCAAGCAGTGGCTAATCAGCATTTCGTCGAACAAGTTACCTTTAATTAGGCCATACTGAACCAAAACATAACTTTGCATTCGGCTACAGATATTGAAAAGAAAAATGTCACAAAACGCCATCGAAATTAAAGACAGCACAGCCGAAACGAAGCTTGGTGATGGATTGTCGAAGCTGCGCCTTATTAAGTTCCTGCTTTTGTGTTTGCTCATCGATGTGATAGTCGCTATTGTATTATTCGGAAGAGACGTCAAGATATTTGCAGAACAATTGCCGACTTTCACTTTGTTCGATCAATTCGTCTTGGCGCGTAAGAAAAAAACGATTCTAGTATGGAACAGTGCACATCGAATTGAAACTTCCGGATTCGGATTTGGATACCAACCATTTGTCCAGCATAGGTGTGAAGTCTCCGATTGCATCTTGTTTAATAACGCAACATTGTCCGTATGGCAGCCTCTCGAAAACTACGACGCCATTATTGTGAACATGCACGAATTGTGGTTAACCGAAATACCCGCCTTTAATAGGCAACATTTTCAGCGTCTCATTTTTCTAACGCAGGAGTCACCTACTACCATGCCTATCGACGTCTATGTCCTGGGAAATATTTTCAATTGGACTATGACTTATAGGCTAAATTCGGACGTAAAATTGTTATACGGACGCATTGGAGCTGGTCCAACAGCTCCAAAGACAACAGAGGAAACATTCAAGATGATTGAGCGAATGCGTCTTCCTTCGGCCAAAAACTACGCCGCCAAGAAAACTAATTTAGTGGCTTGGATGGCATCGCACTGTGAAACAAACAGTCTGAGAGAGACCTACGTCCGACAACTGCAGAAGTTTATTCCAGTCGACGTCTACGGCGGCTGCGGCAATTTAACTTGTCAACGAAACGATGATCATTGGCTCTCTTATCCGGAGTGCTACACCATGCTCGAAAAGAAATACAAATTTTATTTGTCGTTCGAAAACTCGATATGCACCGATTACGCCACGGAAAAGTTTTTCGAGATTATAAAACGCAACATTGTACCGATTGTATACGGAGGAGCCAATTATAGTCAAATCGCACCTCATCACTCCTTCATCAACGCTCTCGATTTCACACCGGATAAACTGGCTGAATTTTTGAAAATGGTTGACGCTAATGACACCGTTTACAACGAATACTTCTGGTGGAAAGGCCATTATCAAGTGGAAGCTGGCATCGACCAAATGACTGGCCATGCGTTCTGCGACTTGTGCAAGAAACTTCATTTGGAGGATAACGTAACTAAGTACTATCCAGAAGTCGTAACAGAGTGGCACTCCGACAAGCATTGTAAGCAAGTTGTTTCATGGGAGACGAATCAATCATCAACACAACATTCATCAAAAGTTAAATAATGATAGAACAAAATAATGAAAAAGTTAATTAAAGAAAATATGAGCAATAAATGAACGTTAACAATAAATGAGTAAAGTTAATAGATATACAGTTAATAAACAACTTAAATAAATCTAAATTAAAAAGCCACTTTTAAAAGGTTTCATGTCATTCAAGATTCGAACATCCGTAAACAGGCATGCTAGTCGCGCACTATATCACTGCGCCATGCTATTGCTCTTACAGATGTCATACGTAAGGTATTTATCCAGATGACCGCCGAAGAAAGTTTTGGTTAGGATGTGCGGTCCTGGCACAGTGGTTATCGCCACTCCCTTGTATGGTAGTTTCCCCAGGTTCGATTCCCGCCACCTCTAAGTTTCCCTACCTCCCGTTTTCCCTCCCGCCCTTCCTCCCGCCCTCCATGCTCTCCGCCCCCATTGTTCCCTATGCATGTATGTGTGTCATCATTGAAGATTCATCGACATCATCAACTCAACGCTCAAAATATGCTTCAGCTGTTCCAGATATGCAAGATATGCTTCATCTAAATGCTTCAAAGAAGCCGCCTATATTAAAGGTCATCTATAACTACACGACACTACCACACAACAATAACAAAACTACACGTATGACACTAGCACAACAACTAGACACCTTACAGACGCTGCTCGATCTAGTAGTACCGTTCACTACACATAAAGATCGAACCCGTAAATTGGCAGAGAATTGGTAACTCGTAGGTTGTTCGTAAAACTCCCCGTGGCCCCTAGGTTCATGGATGCAGGCAGCTTATCATCGAGCCATGACCCAATTCGAAACCCGCAAAAACCTTTTTCCTTTTTAATGCTCCGGAAGTCCAGTAAACCGGGGCGTGGGGCCGAGCTCTACCATTCTACCTCCGAATGTTAGTTGTCGGCTTCGTCTCCTTGACTACACCACTGTACATTCTCGTCGTCTGCTTAGCAATGTCGTCTCATCTCATGGTCATGGCAGTCATGGTGTCATTCAAAAATCAAGAATCAAGACAGTGATCAAGACTATCAAGCTATCAATAACACAAACAAACCAACGGAATTTTAACGGCACAACGTAGCAAGTTATAGAACCACACATTTAATTATCAGTGACGAAATTGTCGAAGTACATTAGTAACTAGGTTTGTCGACGAGCCTCGTGATAGATAGCTAAAACGAAAATTTGCTCGAAAAATTCCGCATAAAAAGGTAAGTCTTTTGTTGTTTGTATACGTGGCGCATAATTTTTTTTTCTTGCAGAATGATCAAAGTAAAGAAAGGAAACGGTTTTTATGCAGGATCTACGTCTGCCATGCATTTTGTTCTTCCTCCGTCTGCCCTTGCATGGGATGTTGTTCTTGATCGTGAGGTAAATCAGAGATGTTATTATTTACTTTCCCTTATTTTAAATGTGGCTTGGTTGCCTCTCAAATCTTTCTAGATCCATGCAACAAATCTTTTGTGTGTTAACAGCTTGACTTTTGTCAGTACTATGGCAGGTTCTTCATCGTGCTAGGGTCTATGATGGTGACAACATGTTTGATTGGGGCAATAGACTTTTCCATTTTAAAATAAGGTCATGCTGTGAAACAAAGTTAATTGTTGCAAAAATTGTGAAACTTAGAAGATGGGAAAATCACACAGGGATATCTATGGATATTTTGAAAAATTTTTAGAACCTATAAAGGCTTTTGAGGTATTTGAAATGTTAGTTTTTTTAGATTGTAGAATCTAATCTTTTTGTCGATTTTGCAGGAAAAATGGATGTTGGTTCCAGCTTTTCTCAAGAACAAGGGATTGGTGAAACATTAAATTGATTTCTACAATTACTTTGTCAATGACATCCAGAAAATTGTTCAATCGAATTAAAAGGTCCATGCTGACCAAACAAATGCTAAATTGGAGCCATGCTGACCAAACATTCTACTTAAAGTACTTGGATATTCATGTGGGACAACCAGATTCCATAGAAGACATGCACCATGTAATTGCTTTTTTGATTCATTTAAAGTATCAGCCTTTATTCCACATTCCTTTTAAAATCACTAGGCTCGTCTGACCACACCTCACGAGTGCAGATTAAGATGAGCCATAACCTATTTGGCGCCAGTTACTGTTGAAATTTAGTGTACCAGAGGGCAGCAAAGAGTTGTACGCAACGGTATAGCGATTAGAAGAATGCCAATCATGTTAAGGAGCTCAAACTGCACATTGGCTGTTATTTCGCCTGCAGAAATGGCAAAGAAGAATGGCTGTCCATATGATTGTGGTGCTTATTTCATTGTTTTTGGAAATGAAAACTTTGAAAAGGTATAAAGATTACAAAATACTGTTTATCACAACCTTTCAGACAAGTTAATTTCAGGTGATTAATTCTTCGTAGATGCGCAGTGTCTTAATCATAACTTTTGTACAAGTTGACAATTTCACACCCACAGTCGGAAAACTGATTGAACTTATGGCTGAAAAACCAGACTCATTGAAGAAAAATTTCATTACGGCATCACATTTGGCGGATCAAAGGTGTGGATTTTAATATTTCATTTGGGATTGGGAAAGTTGCTTTTGGTAACAATTCCACTCATTGGACTAGCTCTCCTTTGTAGGCCAATGAACAGCCAATCATCAACGGCCTCCTTTGTACTCTATTACAGACTACTGCTTAGTGCTTAGCCCCATGCAGTCATTCGTCATTGCTGTGTGAGTGTGACTGAGATGGAGGAGTGCTCGTACTGAAGCTGTAAATAACTAATGGTAATATTTCACTTCTATATTCAAGTTAGTATAGATTTTTATCTTCTAGGATTTTAAAATTAACAGTCTATGGTATGCAAGATGAAACTTCCTTTAGAATTTCTACTCTGGTGTACCATGCTGGTTTCAAGTTTTCAATTAACCCTTGGAATCCTTGAATTAATCAGTCACATTTTCATCTGGCTTTATGCTTTCAGGTTACGAGAAGATATCCCAAAGAGGATTTAATTTTGCTTTAGCCCACCAGATCCAAGTAATTTAAATCATGCCCCGAAAAAGAAAAGGCAAAAGAAAATAAGTATCAATCAGGCCTCAACTCCCCAAAGTGAATTATGGCGTGTTATTTATAACGCCGCAACAATTCTGGTAAGAATCATGCGTTTGTTATTTATTATATTGCAGGTTAAACACATGTCAGTTATACGAGATAGGCTAGCAATATTCATATAACGAGTAATCGATCGATTCTTCAAAGAACCATTCCACATTAATCCTCGACTGCATCATATGGTCAATGATGCGGTCGACATTGTCATTTGGCTAAACCAGTGTCCTTAGCTAAAAGTCATCGGCTTTTCCGTTTATCCTATGCTCCAAGCCATGGTATCATAACTAACTGATCTTCCTTTTTTTTGGAGGAGAAGACAAAAGTCTGGCTAAATCTGATGACACACAGGCGAGGGATGTATAAATGTCCATCTTTCTAATTTAAAACTAAACAAAAAGTTGTATAATTATTATTACTTTCGTGGTAGATGACTCGGCGCCTTCATGTGGATCAAGTTGGTACCTGATTGTTGCTGACCTGAAAAATCCTCACGGATTCTTTGCTATTCTTCATCGTGCGTGTCTTCTCTGGTGAAGGAGACCAAACTCGACTGAGCCGAATGTTCCGCAATCCACGGATAGCTGAAAAACTCAATCACCACAAGGTTGATTGAGTTTCATTTTCACTTTTTCATTTTCATCGTTCGTTTTCATCATCATTCATTCATTCATCAATCATTTTCATCATTTTCATCATTCGTTCATCATTCATTTTTTTTATTTCAATTTCATCCAGACTTTATCACCGCTATCACTTGGATTCGATCTACAATCTGCTGCCACCACAGCCAATGTATTCCAAGAACGCTTGTTGGATGGGGATCGTTTTGGCACTGGGGCATTTCAGCATTATCCTATACTACGTGAAATTCAACCTGATTGGGCTCCGTTCATCTCACGATTGGCCTATCACGCGTATGATATCTTCGTAGTCAAGCATATCCGCTTGCTGAGAGAAATGGCTACCAATCTGGTTGCTACAGCGAAATATCTTCTTCCGGGCATTGACAAACATCCTTATTTGCCCAGCTTTACATTGAAGGCGATGCGTTGGTTTGTTTGTAACTGTGAAACACTAAATTGTGTCGGGAACTGTGGACATCCCACGCGGGAATCCATTTGCGTCAATTGTCGCGTTGCCCTTAGTCAAGCCTATCCCAATCCACGACCTGGTGTTCGACGAGCAACCGCCAGAGACTTGGAGGCACATTGGGCCTATGCAAGAAGAGTCTTTGCTGACCGACAAACACTACAACTGGAACTGGCCAGGAACGGTCAGCTGCGCAAAACTCTGCCTTTCCTGAGTTTCCTACTGGATGATGAAAATTGGATGCGCAAATTGAATGCATTGCAATACCTTGGCGACGCTTTGCGTTTTGTCGCTCTCGTCCGCACTGTTTTGGCAGGAGAAATAACTGTATTGGAAGCAAACCGAATGACCATCGCCCAAGGTTTGGTAAAAATCACGAATATCGTTATGCAGAAAGTGATACTGTTAGATCGCGGGCGCCCAGTAGCGACTAGAGAACATGTGATGGACCTGTTTGATGGTTTCAAACAGTTGTGGGATCGATTCAGTCAGCTACAAAACGCGGAGAAGAAAACGTTCTTGGATTACTTCGAATGCCAACAAGTTGATGTCAACGTTAGACCCAAAACAATATTTGATCAAGCTGCACCCCTTATTCTGATTTTGGCCGGCAGTGAACTGCCGGAGACTACGTTCAGTTGCCAACTACTGAGTCACGCCGTGGAAGCTGCTTCATCCATCGCCCTCACCGACTTCATTCAGCCGCATTGTCGAGTAGGCTCAGGACGCGTCCGACTCTCATGTTCGAGCGCTGCAGCTTTAACTGACTTCGATGAATCACTATACGCCCACGTTTCAACCGAAGAGGTCGACAATTTTATTCGTGATCATGTTATCGACCGGTCCACTCTCCAGCTTGCTGGGTCATTCGCAATGGCTGCCATTTTAGGACCGGCTGGTAGTACAATAACGGAAGAGTTGTCTATTGATGTCATCCCAGAATTTGTCTTCAAAGACGATATGGAATCGGGAAATTTTCTTGTGAGTCTGGAGAGGCGCTCTATTGCTTGGCAGCCATCTACCATACCTCCTCAACACCAGGAACTCATCCTAGCTGATTTAGTACGTTATCACAAGAATTACATTTTTTAAAAAATGTTACATGTTTCGTCATGTTTCTATGAAATTGCAGGAAAAAAATCGCTGTTTGGCCGAGGCCAGATCGGTTCTCATTTCCGTCGTCACGCATCTTCAGTCACATTCCGAACCACTAGTCGTTAGCAAGGTGCGGAAGAACTACATCTGCGACGTATTGGAGAAACTAGTGCAGGCAGAAGTTATAACAGAACGCCACGTATCGAACGCCACCGTAGGCGCCCTCAACAGACATTTGAAATTGGAAGTCCGTCACGCCTTTGGTTTGCTGAAAGCCATTGTGGCTCGAATGAAAGGCGATGACATTTTCGGTGGCCGCGTCCGAGATGGTTGGACGACGATGATTCCAGAACGCCTTGCTCAACTGACGAGCCAAAAATTAAGAGCCGATGCCCAACCCGGTGGAATCCTGGAAAGTGTGTTACAGATAATCAACGTTATGTCCGGTACTCAGCCTGTCCCGGTGGAGCTTACCCCCGACAAGTCTTTGTTGTATGCCATCAGACAGATTGAAGGTCCGGAATGGGATGGCATTCCCGCCGTATTGAAAATGGAGCATCTTGGCCACCTACTCTTGATTGTCGAATCCGTTGCAAAAAATTAGCATTAAGTCAGTTGTTACCTTGTCTTTATTTTTAATCCAGTTTGTTTTGTTATCCTATGTTACACCAATTAAGATTAATAATTATTGACTTCTTCCTGCAACGTGTGATCAAAGATTTGGTGAAAGTCATTCCTGTATCTTTATTGGCAATTCATTTCTCTGATTAAAAATTTTAATAATAGTGGTTACTTTTCATTCAGGGTTTTTTCTTTTTTTGAAACTTGAAACGTTGAAATTTCTAAACAGCGATTTGTGTTTTACCTTTCTGCAATGCGGCAACATAGGTTTATATGTCGATCTGTGACCGTTTTGTGTCGACTGTACAGTGAATTTTCAGTGTAATTGCGGGAAGATTGCAAGCAAAATCTGCATGTGTTGTGTCGTTGTTCTAAGTGCTGGTGACGTATTCCGTTTCGAAAAAGCGTTCGTGTGTGGGAACAATACCTGAAGTTAGCACTGCTTAGTAATGTTTACATGCTAAGTCCTAATTTATGACACCGGAGGCTACAACGTTTCAACAAAGATGTAAACAGTGCATCTTCTATATGGCTGGCCCCACAATCTTTTCAGTCTTCGTGCAATAGCTGTAAGTCGAATAGCCATTCCTGTTGTAGTTTCATAAACAACATAATACTCCCCATTAAATAACACTTTGCTTTATTTCTTCCATTTAGAAGGCCAAACAGTCTAAGTGCTGGTGACATATTCTGTTTTGAAAAAGTGTTCATGTGTGGGAACAATACCTGAAGTTATCATTGCATAGTAGTGTTTACAATCTAAGTACTACTTTATGACACTGGAGGCCATAACGTTTCAACAAAGATGTAAACAGTGCATCTTCTATATGGCTGGCCCCACAATCTTTGCAGTCTTTGTGCAACAGCTGTAAGTCGAATAGCCATCCCTGTTGTAGTTTCATAAACAACATAATATTCCCCTTAGATAACACTTTCCTTTTTTTCTTCCATTTAGAAGGCCAAACAGTAAACAAACAGCAGCCTGTAGGAGATCATCGTGGATCGTCGTGCTATGGTATTTTTGTTATTTGGCCCCGTCTTCGCCTCGCCCGTCTTCGCCTCGCCCGTCTTCGCCTCGCCCGTCTTCGCCTCGCCCGTCTTCGCCTCGCCCGTCTTCGCCTCGCCCGTCTTCGCCTCGCCCGTCTTCGCCTCGCCCGTCTTCGCCTCGCCCGTCTTCGCCTCGCCCGTCTTCGCCTCGCCCGTCTTCGCCTCGCCCGTCTTCGCCTCGCCCGTCTTCGCCTCGCCTGTCTCCGCCTTGCCCGTCACCCCATCTTCGCCTAATGGTCGCCCAGACATCGCCTCGCCCGTCACCCCGTCTTCGCCTCGTGGTCGCCCCGCCCCGTCATCGCCTCGCCCCGTCGTCGCCGTCATCGTCGTGGTATCATTGTATTTTGTTATGTGTGTGCTAGTTAAACTGTTGGCTGCCACGCCGTTTTATCCCCTTTTTTTTTTAGCGTGTAGGGACGGGCCGCGCTGTTCTGCTCCATGGCGTATTTGCCATGGGGTGGGACAGTCGCAACTGCCCAAGATTGGCCTTCGGGCCATTAGGCAATGCACCAATAGGGACTCCCTTTGTTGGCAAGTTTATGGAGACCAGGGGTGTGCATTCCCGCAATGGTCACCTTGAACTTGTCGGCCCGGACTTGTCTTCGGACAAGTCCCCCTTGGCGCCATCCCTCTGGTGGCGCGTAGCAAATGTAGAAACGCAACCCACGGGTTGCATGGCGTGGCAGCCAACAGGTTAACTATTTTTGTGTATGTATGTATGTATGTCTTGTATGTAAAACAGTGGTGGAATTGTGGGTGGATGGTGGGACAATACAATTCAATTTATTTAAAATGCTTTTTTTGTTATTAATTATTTATTTTTGCCTTAGCCGAGATGGGATTCGAAACCAATGACCCAAGTTGAATAGCATTCTAGCCTCACGCTCTAACCACTGAGCTATGAGAGTTACGTAAAGAAATTGTAAGTCTTCTACACATTATAGGTAACAGTGCAGAGCAGTCAATAGACTACCAGTTCTCATGGGGGGGATAATAGGGGGGGTTGCCAGGAAGGTATCGCACTCGCCCAGCAACTCCGAGGTGTGGGGTTCGATTCCCAGTCAGGCTTCCAACCTTCCACGTCTGCAAGTCGAGTCGAGAAACTTCCCCGTTACGAAGTAACGGGACGGATATTTTGGCGACACATATTATAATATCCAATAATAATTTCTAATAAATATTTCAATTATATTATCACATTAATTCGTGTTTTAACAATTATAATACAATAGCTGACATACCTTTATAACCATATATGTCATAATTCGTATGACTTTCACGGGATTTGAACCCGAGACTTCCGGCATGTTATGCCGATGCTCTACCATTGAGCCATCTGTCGTATCATCTATTTAACTAATTCTTCGTGTCAATTGAGTTCAACAAATCTGGACTTAGAATAATTTTGGCAGCATGAATCAAGATAAATTCTTATTGAAACACACTTGATAATAACAAGTGTAAGAATTTAAACTTTCCATTTCCATTTGCTAATTTATCCTCAACCGGGGTTTGAACCCGAGTCCTTTGAGTCAGTACACAAACACTCTACCACAGAGCTATTATCCTTATTCCAGCAGTAACAAGGTAAGCAAATAGCTTTACGAGCCTACAAAAATAGTTTTTACAATATTGTCTTTTCGAGTTTTCTAGTAACAGTAGACAATATTAATAACTCACATGGCTCAATGGTTGAGCACCGGCAATGCATGCCGAAGTATTAGGGATCGATCCCCGAGAGAGTTAAATGATGAACTATAACAACTATCATAAGGTAATATCTGATAAGGTAATATAAGCAAAAATTAAATGCAAGTCAAGCAGGTAATTAAAACTCTCATTATATGTGAATAAAATTTGGAAACAGCCGACTACCATTTCCAGGATTGGAATGTGATCTGCGGGAATTCAAAGGCATTCCGGGATTCCCACACAATACTACAAAACCGCACACCAGTAGCCATCTCAGCAGTGATAACAGTTCAATCCGAAATATAAAAAAGAAATGCAAAGGTCAGAAAATGCAAAGTCTGAAATGAAACAATAAAAAAAGTTTTTAAAATTGAATGTAAAACAAACATTTTTATTGACAATTCTCCACATAAAGAAATATTTTGCAACTTTTGAAAGGAAAACTAACCATTTCAAAAGTTGCTGTCAACCAAGGCAGGGGGAGACACTGCCTCAATTGACTCACCGGGGAGATTACCCAGTGCGTGGCTAAGAGAAGCCGGAAGAAGAGCCGAAGAAACGGAACATTTTTACAGGAGCGATTAGCCTTTAATTCGGATTTGTGGGTAGCGACATAGCCCTCCATAAGCATTTCATCGAACTATGAGGACCCCCACGTCCCCTTTCCGGCCAGAGCCCTCCAAACCTCGGTATATGTTATTTTTAAATATACCGAACAGTAGGGGCATGACCCCCTACGGGCTTATCACAAGTCAAGGGGAAACGGGGCTTCAGAAAAGAAGGGAGCCCAGATATGCACTTCAAATTGTCTTTAATAAAATACCTTAACGTGAGAGAACGATAATCAGTTCACCGACTGTCATGCGAGATGGAAATCCGTAGGGATTCATGATTACATCTGGACAAACTCCAAGCTCTGTGAAGAGTAATTCTTCTTGTTCTGCAACAAGCGCTGCAATAAAGAAAATTGGCGATTTAGATACTAGTTAAGATTGAACAAGGTCCATACAAGCAATTCCATCCATGTCAATGTTGGTTTCTTAGTTGTTATCAAGTTGAACACACAGCAAATAATCTAATGTAAATGGGACAAAATCTGTACGTACCTGTGACTCGTGTAGTGTGTGGCAGTTTAAAAGTGTAAAAGATTAACAGATCTTGCCTCCATAGAGTATCTGGATTTAAAGAAGCAGACAAGTTGAAAACATAGCAAATAACCTAAGGTAAATGAGACAATATTGGTACACACCTGTGACATGTACGCTAGAGACTTGTCAATGACATGGCTATCCCATTGTCAATTTTAGTTCTTATTTAAACAACGTATATTGGAAAATTCTATGTATCTAAATAATGTCTGATAATCTAATAATCCCGGGTGGTTTTGCCGTCAGGTCATACAAGACCACGGAAATTCCTGGAATTTACGACGGACGGCTTTAACCATCTTGTCTAACACCTAATAGCGGTATCCGTGTTTTACAACAAAATCAGTTTTAAAAATCAACCACTTTTTATGTACCTTTTGGGGCAAACTCCAGTCATAAAATCCTGTGAAAGGCACGGTCGAAAAACTACTGACCGCTGGCACGATGGAATGCGTTGACTCGAATCGCGATCAACGTAAAGAGGGATCAATTGGCATCTGGGATCTTCTTATAACCCCGGTGGAAAGATCAATCCAGTTTAGTTATGTTTCATGAGAATTCAGTGCTACGCCATAGCTATAAATTCGACAACCTCCCGTCAAGGAAGAGAACAACCTTTATAAAATTCCACCAACAAAACGTCTAAGTTGAGAAGCTCTTGTACCTGAACATCGACAGTGTGAGACAGCAGCGTGGCAACATACTGGTTGCGGCTGGACAGTTCTTCCAGAATAAGACACTCTTTTTCCGACGTCGCGATTTCTATCTGATTGAGCAAGGCATGTTTCTTGGCTGCTACGTTAGCATTTAAACGAATCGGTATTTGCGTCTCACCGAAATCCGCTTCCATGAACAGTTCTTCGGCGCAAATTATTCGAATTGACAAACCGGAACAAGGAAACGAGTGACGTTCCAGTATAAATCCTGCGGGCAGACACAGTTCGCGACCTAGGGCTCCTACTTCATCTTTATGGAAGCCGGTTGTGAAAAATTGCGAAAAGACCTAAAGATGTTGTTGAAATGCCATAACGCATGAAACACCACAATGCAATTATCTTTACGATTACCTTTACGCAAGTAACCGTTATCGACATATACGGCGTGCACTCGCGGCGAGTCTTCACCCTGTAGAAGTGAACCCTGAAGAGTGTGTCTGTAGAAAAAATAGCAATGAAATCATTGAAAATTTTAAAATGCATAGTCGTAATTGCCTGTTATAGCTTGGGATCTGTTGAGGAGAGCGAGAGCTATGTCTCCAGGAATGTACAGATTATTTAAAGTCTCCTCTACAGCCAAGTTTCCGTTTCAAAGGTGTAGAATAAAGGCCGTTGTTAAAACCCAAGAACGTTAAACGTTGATTAACTAAATAAACCTTTTGTGCCTCAGATATAGAAGTCTCCTTCTTTCTTGGCAACGTCTTTGTCTTAAGACTTGAGTTTCACTCCGTTGAAATCAGTCAGGTAGTGAATCACCATGTCCCCTTGTACATACATTCGTTCCATGAAGGTCCGAGTAGTAATATTTTCTTTCATTACAACTTCAAAGGTCCTTTGACAGTTATCAGGATCAATTGGTCTGTTGATTTTGTCCACTAGATTTTGGGAAATTTTGAATGTTCTATCGTATTGGTCTTTTCGACATGAGCAGTACGCGCGGCTAAATCATTGTTTGCGTGAATGTTCCGAGTCTATCCGCAAAGACGGTGGATCCTGCAATGATCACCGCGAATTAAGTCAATTAGGTAATCAGTAAAATATGACAAAAACTTACATTTAATGCATTTTGGAACTTCGACAATACTGCATTGCACCAAGCTGTATGGCCAAAGCCATGTACAGGTTTCCTTCCTATTCGAAAAAGACACATTCTTCGAGTACCTCGCCAGTGATGTGCTGGATACTAAGACGTAACAAAGGAAACGTAAACGTAACGATATCTTGTTATACCTCGAGCTGCAAATTCCGACACGAAACAAACGCAACTTAGCGTAAAGTGGCGAATCCGTCCCAGGCCGGCACATTGAAGCCTCTTAGGTGTTTCCGGTACGGCAGTTCTTAGCACAATTTCCACGATTTTCGGAAAGCAATTCCACGGAATACCCAGCCTCCCGGCAGTTTCCACGGCTATTGGCTCCTCCCATTTCCAAGATGACTTCCACGTCGTACCGTTCCACGTTCCTATTGCACGATATACACAGACCCGCCTAAGACAACGATAAAATCAAATAGATTTCTGGGGGAGTGGTAGTTTTTAAAGTTAATAACTATAAAAACTATTGCTTCTTGACGCTAACATCTGACGACAGCTTAAGAAACCTCCAATGTCGTCCGCAAGAAATTCCTCCAATTCGACCTTTTATTCTATTAACAATCCAGCAATCCACCTTCGAACAATTGTATCTGAAAATTCCGAGCTGGGCTGTCATCTACGTTGGCAAGAAAAAGTGGTGTGGAGTGGTAGAAGTTATAGTGTAACCAAAACATGTTTAAAATTGGGTGTATGTTTCATTCAATACTTTTGTGCTTAAGGAACAGTGCCTTTGTTTGAAGGTGGATTGTAAGATCTTGGTGCAGATTCCCTGTAAACTTTTCCAACTTAAACTACAGAACAGGCATTGTCTATTAAAAAGTGTGTCAAGTGGTATTCTTAATTAACCATATTTGGTCTTTCTCTTCACACCTAGTATATGGGTGAAACCAGAAATCTTCTTTTAAGAAACATGAAACTTAAGTTTAAATTGAAACAACAGCATATACATACCATGAAATAAATTTTCCACCGATTGCAGCAAACATCCACATGACAAGTTTCCATTATAGCACAGATGCAATGCTTTATGTTAACAAACATCAAATTGTGTCAGTTTCAATGAAGATTAATAATGTAAGAAGCCAATAGTACCTCAACCTTGTTGACATTCTTGTTCAGCCTCTTCCTTTTCAATTCCTTCGCTAAAGATAAAGATGCATCATGTCATTATGACAATGGTATCATTAGGAAGAATTGATGACTAGCTTCGGTTCAGAATTTTCCATACCCTACTTCTCAATGTGAAAAAAATCTTCTTCGTGAACACATTTAATATTTATGGTCGAGTTACCTGTGTGGAAAATCATTAGGGATTTGCAGAAGTCTGTATGACGGGAAAAAGAAATAACTCATTTTGGATGAATCTGAGTTACTTTTCTGAATTTGAAGAGCAGCTAGAAGATAAAATCCTTAAAAAAATCCAATTTTACTTAACTTCTAAAGATGTGATTCAGAAATGTAAGTGAATTACTTTCATATTTATTACAGCTAAATTACTCACTTGTTCATTGCAGCTGTCTATCTTCGCTGATGCGTGAGGATGTAAAAAATATGTTCTGTGAAGACCAGTGCCAGCATTTTCCTCTTACCACGTGGCAAACGAAATCGTCATAGAAAAATGAGAAAACTAACATTACTATTATTTAAATTTTTCGGCTGATATTTTAACTGTACCTTTTAATTTACTATTGTCAGATTTCCATTGCATTTCAGAAATATTACTGTTAAACTCCTTCTCCGTTTCTCACGTACAATTTCAATATCGTCCACAACAACATCCTTTTGATCGAAGATGGAAATGGAACGGCCGAACAAAATGGTAGACGACGCTTTACTGCTATTGCCCCGTGGATACCAGGTGGCGCTGATGTGGTGATTTGTGTTGTTCTGCTGTATAGTGTACCTGTACCGCTTGTACGGTACCAGCCAGGTAATATAAAATGTAAAATGAAGAGTTACTGATTTAATGAAAAAACCAGTAACTCAGTCGAAATTAGCGTAAAATTTTTGTCATTATTTTTTTTTCCTTTCTAGGTACTCTCTCTCGGTCACCACCACTTTTCCACCACTCTCGCTCCATAAAAGGATTTGGGTTTTCTTTTTCAAAAAAAAGAAGAAAGAAACCAAAAAAGAAAAAAGTTAGAAGAAGAAGGAGGGGGGGGATAAAAAATATGTTTTATAAAGTGGTCCAGCTGTGAAACTTGACACGCGACAGCCCATCATATGCTGATTCCCAGCAGGTATAAGAAGCACGACACACACACACACAAGAGATGTAAATCAACTGTGTGTGATGTGTATTCTTATAGCGCACAAACTCGCTATGCCACCGCCCAGGTTGTTTTCTTTTTCTCTCTCACACAAACATAACAACCAAAAAAGTTTAATGCCACATCTTATTCCAGCAGTAAGTAAGAGAGTAGGAGAGAATAGAAATAAGGGAAAAGTCCACACGATCCATCACCGTCAAATAGCCCAACAAGAATTCAGTAAGAAAAAAGAACGTACCTCTGAAGCTCGGCCTCTCTTTTTTAAGGATCACATCAATAACACTGTATGGAAATCAAACCTGACGATCAGGTTTTTTTTCCTTTTTCTTTTCTTTTTCCGAGTTAGGCAGAGAATGTCCTTAATGCCTCGTTAAAAATTTTTGATTGTTCTTGTTATGCCTCTCCAACAAGAACAACAAAGTGAAATTTGTTGTTCGTGGCTTCCTCGTGTTTTTTTTTTACGACGTCCAGGAATCCTCTCTTTTGTGCTTTAATGAAAAGCTTTAAGGATGGCGATAACATTGTTTAGACATTGGACCGCGTTCTCTTCTCGGGATACTCTTCATTCCCGCCAGCTGAGTAATAACGATGACGCCATCGTGTACCGAGGCAGCAGGAGCGTCCGTGATTGCGCGTGCGCGTCTCAGCTTGCGACCGCGATGACGGCATTCAAAGTGCGATATCAGATTGAAAACAAGTGCCAGGAAAAGCCAGGAATAAAGAGATCCTTTCTCCGTGGAATTTTCACGCTAAAAAATAATTAAAAGGAAATCCTATCGGAAATAAGGTGAGGGAATGTTTGGGTGTGCCACGAATGTTCAAGTGGCCGAAAGTATACGGAGAAAAGGATTGTGACGTGATTGCCATTTTCTATTTTAGCTTACATCGCCGACTGATGATGAATTGCTCATCTCCGGTTATTGTGCGGTGGCCGTTCTGTCCACACGAATTCAAAAACAAACAAGAGAAAAATATTTTATTAATAGAAGCGCGAACGCGCGTGTGCATCGTTTTACGACTAAAATAAAATAAAAAAACCCACTTCGTACCGGAAGAACCGCATCACATGTTGCGATCCTTCGTTCCAGCCAGAAAAAGAAAAAGGTGGGGAGTGTTTTTGGCTGTTACGATTTTCCTTTTAATTCTTTTTTTTTCCATCTCCATTCAATTTCTTTTAATTCACTGCTGCGGCTGTGTGAAACCCTGGAACGAAATTTGAAACCGAAAAAAGTTAAAAGACTTTTTTTTGAAATTAAACACAAGACGGGCCACAGATGTCCTCCCAACAGCACTGGAACCCCTTCAATGTTGTGTATCGCCCTTTCTTGTTTCCCTCGCCTCCACGACATTGTCGCCGTGATTTATTTGAAAAACCATCTCCTCGACGACCCGTCTAGATAATCCTTCTGCATTCAATACCACCTTTTGCGGGAGAGGGAAACGCGAAATCCTAGCCGGGCGCGAGTCATCCGGATGACGACATGTATACTCTATACGCACCATGATTCATCTGGTCAGGGATGTGCAATCTACGCCAAAAATGGAATGAGACAACTCTTTCTTAATTTTTTTTACGTTTCTCTCTGTGCGCCGGATGCTGATCGTGACCGACATGTCACAAAAGGTTTTCAATTTGAATTGTGTTCCAGCTGCTCGTGATCTTCAAAATTGCCACCAGCGTTCCCGTGGTCAGTTTACAAACAGCGCTGTAGGTAACCGGAGCCGTTTAGCAAAATTTTTCCAAAACGCCAATCCCAAACGCACTCTGCAATAGAAATGAAACAAAATACATTTCGTTACAACTAACTAACGAAAAAACAAAACATGGAAAGATATAGACACCCGTTGAGTGGGGAGAGGTTGGCGTGGGCGTGATTGGCGGAAATTTGAAACATTAGTATTTCTTTTGGCGGAATGTTCGCACATACACACACACACACGCACACACGCAAAAAGGAAACAAAAGAAGCATACGTGGAATGTTGGAATAAATAAATAAATACAAAATAGAAACGTTACATTCTTTGGTGTGTAGCCTCACTTCTTGGCTTGTTGGGAAACTTGACAGCTGATAAGGCAAGCACGCACGCATAGACTACGTCATGATTAAACTATTACGAAATGTCAAGGACGTATTGAAACGTCGTCAACTTCATCGCACGTTTCTCTCTAGGTAAAACGTTCGCTTTCGCTTCTGTGTAATATACGTTGTTTGATGATGATGGCTATTGAACCCCCCCCCCCCCACCAAAGAAAAAAAAGGGCCAGATTGTGCAGCTAACTGAAAAACATCTGCTGACATGTTTTCGCCTATTTTGTACACAGACCCTGACGTATGCAAATGCGATAGATTTCATCAGCTGATTATATTATGCTGGACAAGAGAAGGGGGGGCCCCGGCTGGAGGGTCTATGTCGGAGGGCTAGAGAGTGCATTAGACTCACTTATGGAGCTCTCAGTGTTGCATTTGCAAATGCACACAACACGAAAGCTGGACATCTGCTCTCTCTCTAAAAACCCCAGCTGACATTATTCCTTTTTTTTTAACTCTCTCTTTTTTTTGTTCCTGTCATGTATATAACTCGACGAGAAAGATATGAAAACCTATCATAAATCACCGACATTATTTCCCCCATAATAGCAAATAAAAAATAAAAACGGTTCCCTTTTAAAAAATACAAGTAATATATTATTTGACTTACTCTTTCGTGGTGCTTTCCATCTGCATCATCAGCGGAGCGAGCAACACGCAACAACATCCGCTGACTTCCTTTTTTTTCTTTAATTCTTCTTCCTGGCATGGCACCGTGTGTGCAACCCTTTTGGGGTCCGTTATCATCACACATATGCGCAAACTGCTAAATATAGCCTTTGGGCGATATTCAAGCAACGCAGATCCCGGGAGTTTGATTCGGCCAGCGCACACGTTCCGCCTTCGGGAGCTGCGCTGTTTGTTTCATTTTCTTCTCTTTTTTTTTGTGGGGGGAGTTTAAACATTTTTTTCCTCCCCGTTTTCTTTGTTGTTCGTATAAGCTGAAAAAAGAAAAAAGACGTCAGCCAAGCGGGATCAAGCAGACCATGTGTTTGCAAATGATCGATTGATAAAAATTGAAGGTTGCATAAAAGTACACACATACTACACCCTGTACACACAAACTTTACAAACTGATAAGAGAACCCATAGTTGGCGCCGAACCAAACAAAAAATTTGTTTTGTTTTTTTTTTGCTTTATACGAATAAATGAAATTTCAATTCGTTTCACCTAATGCGATATGACCCGCAAGGTAGTGCAGCATCACAGCAATGGCGATGTAAGCCAGCGGGCAAACGAGAGCTGCGTTTGGTGGAGGGGGGCTAGAAAAACAAAACCAAACAAGTACAGTCTACAATCAAGCGCACAACAGTTATCTTACCTTTGGCCCGTTTCGGTTTCTCTCTCTCTCTCTCCTTCTCGTTCATTCCTCGCTTCTCCTGTTGCTCCGTCTTCTTTTTATAAAAACAAGTTGTGCGCGCCACGGGCAAGGCAGTCGGGCCGAGTCGTCAGCCGCGGACGGTTCACGCTCCCACACATCCGATCCTTTTTTTTTCATTTTCAACGGTTGATATCTATTAAAGGAAAAAAAAAACAATTTCTCGTTAAAATTTCAAAGTGTTTTTCTCCGTGTGATTTGCGACTGTAATAAGATTCTGTTTTTCGCCAAATCTTTTCGTGACCATCTTTGAAAGGAGACAAAAGACAGACAACCTTGGAGACTCCTTATTTTCACAAATAAAAAAAAAAGAGCCGGGCAAGATTTTTAAGTTTGGCCCGGGCCATTTCGAAAAAAAAAGGTGGACGAGTTTGCTGCGTTTTCTCTTAAAATAATTGACCAAGGATGACTTGAAGTTTTTCTCCTAACTGCAGCTGATTTCTATACTTCTTTTAGTGCGCGTTTTTTTTCTCAACTAAACAAGAAGAAGAAAAACATTTCTTTTCACAAAAAAAAATGACCAAAAAGCTGCTTCGTCAGCGTGCAGTGCATGGTCGTTTTTTGGCCGCTTGGAGGTGAACGAGGCATCTTGAAAACACCGGAGAATAAATAAAAATCAGAAAGGTAGAAAGCCAAACAAGAGTGAGCGATTAGAAGAAAACAACATCAACAACAAAAAAAAAACCTGTGACTCTTTCGCACTTTGAAGGGGGGAGGAGGTGAGATTGTGTGTCACACAGGTGTGCGTGAGTGGCGGTTGTTTTTTGTTTTCGCAACTGTTTATACATAACCGTAAGAAGAACAAGAACCAGTCGCCCACACAGCGTTCGTCAACAGCGGAAGCAACAGACAACAACAAACCCAACAACAATTGCCAACTGATTGCCAACATGGAAAGGTACGGCGCCATGCTGGCCGTCTTCATCCTGCTGGCAGGTAAGAGACTACATGTATCGCCCATCCATTTTTTTTCTTTAAAAAAAAAAAATCTGTTACGACATGTCGATCGTTTTTGCTGACTTGTTACCTGTAGTAGTAATCTACTTCTATTTTTCGAATTTCGGCTTTATGGTAATCCAAAAATCAAATCAATAGCCTGATGATATTGCGCAAAGGTTAAGCAACGAGTTTGGCAGCGAGGTTTTGCATACATAGCGATAGATAGACGCACAAAAACGAGAGAGAGAGAGAGTGCGTAGAGAAAGAGGTTCTTAAAATACTTACCACGGATCGATTGATGCCATACGGCCATGGCGGGGAATATTGGGGTCGGCCAGTTCGTGACGGATGTATGCAAATGCCCAATAGAGCCAGGCCAGGCAGCAGACCAGGCGCCGGCGTGTTGTCTTGGAGTGGAGCCCGTCGCCGCCGTAGAGTCTATCTCACACACGCAGACACACACACACACACACTTTCTGGCTCTCGCTTCGTGACTCGTTTTTGAGTTGCAAAATATCGAGACAGTCGTAATCTCTCCTACAAGAAGTGGAAGAGAAAAAAAAGAGAAACTGTAAGTCCAGGAGATCAATTAAGAGTTTTTCTGCTCCATTAAACACACACACACACACGGGGAAGGGGCCGGGAGAGAGAGAAAATGAATGCTAACTACTAACCTCACTTCTTAAGCGATGAAAGAATTATGGAATCGTTTTTCGAGGCTCCCCCAGTCTTTCGCTAAATTTAGAGCCAGACGTGTGTATACTGTAGAAATGAGAAAGAGAGCGTTGCCCTTTGCGTCTCGCAACCCCCTTTTTTTTGCACGAAACATAGTTTCGTTTGCATTTGTCGTTATTTTTCACTCACGCTCGCTCCCGTTGAAACAACAGTCGTCTTTCAATAGGCCAAGAATTTTGTGCTGCGAGATGCTCCTTCCAAGATAATCATCGGCAGACAAATAAACAAAGCGTCTCAGATTTGGAGTGGAGGTTATTCGGCAGAGCAGATGATGTTTCCTCTTGTCTGACATCCGATTGGAACGGTTCACTTGTTTGTTTTCGTTCGTGTTTTGTCTCGGCAGATAGGCGTTTTGATTTTTTCTTCTCCTTTTCAAAAACAATCGTCAGAGAAATGAAGAAACAGCTACAGCCATCTGGGTCATTCGTTCGCCTGTCAGTCTCTCGTGCTATCCCGTTATTTTGGAATGTTTCAAAATAAACTCGAAAGTCCCTCTTTACAACATGACTTGATTAGGGGGCGTGATTGATTGTTCAAGGATCTGTTCACGGAAGAGAAAGGGAAAATGTGGAGGCTGACTGTCTTATTAAATAGCAATTTCGTAAGAAAAAAAAAACAATTCGAAAATGGATTACCCGATATATACTACTAACACGCCCCGGATTCCGGCCTTGAGATGGCTGCAGTAAGATTATGAAGACCATACGCAGCCGTAGTAGTAGCGGTAGCAGTAGTAACGGCCCGTGTAGACGACAACGTGATGAAAAATTCATCTTGGCAGCTCGACGAAACTCTAGGAAAAGCGTGATCTTTTCTCAAATATGAAAGAATAATTAAGCAAAAAGGGTCGCAACAGGACAGCCAGTGGCGCCACGGACCGTTAAAATAACACACATATATATGTTTGTGCGTGTTGCGTGTGTGTCTGTATACGATCTATCTCGTCTAACGATCACGCGGACTCTCATATTCAAAAATGCCCGAGAAGACAGAGCCACTGTTATGAAAAGAAAGAAAAAAAAGGAGACAAGAGAATGGTGTTTTGCTACTTAAGGATTGATGACGTTTGACGTTCTTACCTTTGGGCTCTTTTAAAGATGATCATAAAAACGTGAATTATTGTTCGAAACACTTCCAGCAATTGCGCGCATATCGCCAACCTTGGCGGTTTGGTTGGTTCAAGGTCGGATCGTGTAGTCACGGCGCATATTTTTTCCTTTTAAAAATGGCGCCTCCGTTGTTTCCGTTTGTTGTTGCGTACGCCTCCGGTCGGGTTGTTTCATCTGAACCCCTAGAAAAAAGAAAAAATAGCCCACAAGAATAAGAATAAATAAATAATTAAAACAAAAAATTTAAAAAAAGAAAGTTGGCTTGTGTGTGAGAGAGAAAAAAAAAACGTACAAAGTGCACGAGCGTGAAAAAGAAAAAAGGAATCACGGAAACAATGGAGGCTGCAAAGAAAAGAAAAAAAAAAAAACAACAAAATCGAGACGCGTGTGTGTGGGTTTTGCGTGTTCTACTTGTATCTCGTTTTTTTTGGCTCAACGTCTGCCAAAATGGTTTGCGCTGGAACAAACGATCAAGAAAACAACATGTCTGCCAGAGCCGAAAAGAGATTAGCAATCGGACACAGACAAGCGTGAATTTTCTGTTTTTTTTTCGCTTAGCCGTTGACAACGAAGATGGCCGTCTGCTCGGTGATCACATTTCACGCATAATCACGCAAGACAAAAAGTCGTTACATTCCTGCATACGTAGAAAAAGCTTCGCAATTTTTCCTTTTTTTACATGTCTTGCATCGTGAGTTCGTGCGTGAATTTGCGCCGCACACGACCGAGACGACGAAACATACAGTCCGGCATTGAATTAACGAGCTGTTGCGCAAAATTCCTTTTGAATCTCCTCTTTTGTTTTTTTCTTTGTGCGACTCTGCGGGATTTTAACCCCCCCCCCCCCCCCATTTGTATATTTTGGTTTGAAACTTCTCACGGTATAGTGTCCTTGATAACTTTCGTCTCTGAACGATGCCATTACCACAACAATGGAATCCTTAATCTCGTCTCATCTCGTCTAAGGGCTTGCCTGTTGCCGGGCGCAACAACAACAACAACAATCCTGCACGGTGGACGGTGTGACCTATGAAGACGGATCTTCCTGGCCGTCGCTGGACGGCTGCCAACAATGTCGCTGCAGTTCGGGACTGACGTTTTGCGTGCGCGTCTCTTTCTGTCGCGATCTCGGCCAATGCGGCGTCATCGTGACACTTCCCGGAGCATGTTGTCCAGTCTGCTTTGGTAAGTCAATCCATTTTGTTTTCTTTTTTTCTTTTAAAAAAAAAAAGAGCGGCTGTAAAAAGTTGTGTGAAACAATAATGTAGCCACAACCGTCATTAAGCCTGTCGTCGACGTCGATCGTTTATCTTCACGTCTCCGCCCATTTCAGTTACGGACGCCATTCCCTTTCTCTCTTGCTTTAACCACAAAGACTAGAACACAGGGGAAAAAAAAACAAAACACAAGCGTTAATGAATCATTTGCCCACTAAGAGAAAAGACAGCGATCATTTCGAGCTAAGTGATAGATAGTGGCGTTCGTTTTCAAGCGCGTTCAAAACTTTCAAAAGTAGCCTACATTCAGGGACAAAGTCGTACGTGTTTTATCAGCTTCCGTGCTGAAAGAAAAAAAAAGGCCAAACCTTAATGGTGTTTACCAAAAGGAAAGAAAGGACATATTTTGAATGTATACGTGGATTATCACGCTTTCTAGTGTGCGCATCCAAGAGCTGTCGACGCCGATGCGATTTGAGATGCGTTTCACCAAACTGCTGTCAGCCAAACACGAGGGGAAATAGAGAGCAAACACGTAGCGCACGTACACGTTTTATCACGCAAACGGTCAATGACTTGTACTAAAAAGTACGAAGAAAATCTCTCCATCAAACTGACAGGTATTTTTTTTCTTACCCAACCCTAAGCCGCCTTTAAAAAAAAACGGGGGGGGGGGGGAATACAATCAGACTGTAACAGGTTAGTACGACAACAATTTGAACAAAAGGGAAAGACCCTTGAAATGTTAAACAGTGTAACATTTCTAATCAATTCGTCTATAAAAAAAACAGGGCGATAGATCTCTATTTCAACTATTTCATCATCGCAATACTTTCGTAATTCGTGATAAGCAAGAGCGAGTTGAGAAAACAAAAAATCCTTTTGATGTTACAGTTCCCTATTTTATCGATCGGTTTCTATCCAGGGACGTTTCATTGAGGAAATATCTTGTTTTAATCGACCAACATTCCTAACAACTGTGCGATGCCTACCATACGGTAGACAAAGTGGCGTCGTACTATAGGTCTAAAACGACGGCACTTAATAATCACCACAAATACGTGATAAGATAACTTTATGATGGCGGCGGATGCGTACGCTATTGTGAAAAGGGACAAAAAGGACTGACAGCTAAATGTCTTAATTGATTTTACCTTATCAAAGGCTGCGTAAGTCCGTCCGGTAGGAAGATGTCACTCAACGAAACTTGGATGGAGGACGATTGTACAACTTGTGTTTGTCGAGACGGCCAATCCAAATGCCAAGCCTCCTTTTGCCGGACGCCTTGTCTCCAGCCGCGTAAAGTTCCAGGAGAATGCTGCCCAGTCTGCGATGGTATAATATCAATGATTATTATAGTCTAAAAAAAAATTGAAAGTATTGTATACGTAACTTTGTGTGTCAGATGACTGCCACCTGCAGTGCCTCTACGGGCGGGCAGTGGACCCCAACGGCCGGGAGTTGTGCGAATGTCGCAAGGTGCCCGACGAAGACTTCCGTGATTTGCAGGTGACCATTCAAACGAAGGTGGTAGACCAGGATGATCGGGAAGGAGTAGACGGGCAGGAAACCGATGGAGACTTTGTCATGGCCGGGGCCAACGAGGCCATCAATTGCCCCAAGGTGCCGTGCAAACGGATGTGCGCACACGGTTTCCAGACGGACGAGCGTGGATGCCCAGTATGCAAGTGTCAACGCTGTAAATCCATCCAACCATGTCACAAAAAATGCGCACTGGGTCTTGTTCACGACGGACGAGGATGTCCTACTTGTCAGTGTCGTCCGGCCGGCAGTACGTTGCCCTCGCAGATTGGCAGCGGTGCAGCGACGCGCCTACCGTCCATGACGTCATCGTTTTCTGTCAGCAGCAGCACCAACGGCAAGTGTTTGGCTGGCGGAGGCAACGTTACCTACAATTACGGTGATCGTTGGCAAATGGATGACTGCACCCACTGCGTCTGTCACCCTGGAGGACCCACATGCACAGAGATGGCATGCCCGCTCCCTTGCCACAATGCCATCTTCGTTCCGGTAAGCTGATGTTTGTCTGCCAAAATTCGCTGTCTCTGAAAAGTAAACATTGACATTAACACTCCTTCATATACACACACACACACAGGGCCAATGCTGTCCGGTATGCGGTGACAACTCACGCACTTCGGCCACACCAACTGGTGGCTCGTCCAACCAACAACGCAACGAGACTCGAGGTATATGATATATGCCTCGTCACATAATACCATTACTGAACAAGACTTGACCATGGGCTTCTCCTTTCATGAAACATAATGCGTGACTAGGCGGCTTTCGGCTGTTCCTTTTTTTTTTGTTTTCTTTCGTGTCTCTTTTTTAACGATTTACCCACGTCCAGGGCAAACGTTTCGTTTACTTTTGTTGATTCTTCTTTCTTTTTACTTTGGCTGCATGATTTTTTCTTCTTACCTTTGACGTGATGTAGTACGTACAGAAAGCCACACCAGAAAAGAAAACCCAGAGTCGTGAGTTGTGTTTACTCAGGTGACTTGGGATTTTTTTTTCTTTCATATACTTCCTTCGTTTATTGATGCGAAACACGTTTTTTCCACGGAGTAGTCTGGCTTGAAAGAAAAGAATTCATTTAAAAGTCTAAAACAAAATATTATATTTTATGATACCTAGATGGAATGGCGGATGGCACGGCGTTGTTGACGGTAGTGTTGGTATGCGTGGCCCTGGTAGCCGGACTTATCCTCATCGTGGCAATTTTAGCTGTCTGCGTGGCCCGTCAGTGCCAACGTCTCCAGCAACACGAAGAAAGCATGGCAGCGGCAGCCGTCAAGCTAACGGCCGTCAATCAATTGAGACCCAAATCCACCAATCTTGACTATCAGTACAATTTGTATCTGCATCGTTATAGGTATGACCCATTTTCCACATCCTGCTTCTTGTTTTCGAATCATACTTTCTACAGGGAAACTGTGCCGAACGGCTGGCCATTTGATGGATCGGAGAGATCGACCGACTCACAAGACAAGGATGAAGGCGGAAGCAGCCAGTGCAGCAACAGCCCTTTACTGATGGTCAAATCCGCCTAAAGTTCCAGCCATGTTCAACAAGCTGACCGCGATCAGCCACCACTTTTTCAAAGGCTTGCCTGTGGATGCGCACTTTCTGTACATAGCTTCAACCAACATCCATTTTATTTAATGATAATTTGATAGACAGGTTTTAAGAAAGAGAGAGTAGTCACCTTAGGATAGATTTACCATGACGACTGTTAGTGTTTAACTGTTTCACGCTCGTGTTCACTATGTCGGAGGGATCGACATTTCGGAAGAATTTCACCAATTTTTTCAAATTAAATGATTATTGAATATAGTTTTTCTCTACCTGTAAACATCTCTGTAATCTCGTTGTAACATTATCAAAATTATTATGATACACTGGGACGATTACCGAGGAACGGCGAGACATCACATCACATGTTTTTCTTTCCTTTTTCCCGTTTTAAGCCCTCATTATTGCTTCTAAGCTCCTTAACTTGCAAAATGATCAAATGCAAATCTATCAATTACTACGGTTGAGACCTGGGTGAGTGTAGAAGGCAATCCGTTTTAGCCGAGTGAGAAGACGGGTTGCTTAACAAAGTGAATAGAATCTGGCATTTTAATTCGGCCGAGATAGTCATTGTACGGTGATCCCAAGTACATATAACCATTCTGAAAGGAACCAAAAGAAACAATTAATAGAAAATAAAATGTTAATTTTAAAACGATACGTACGATGATCTTTGCGTCGCTGAAGAACCGTACGTCAGACAAATTTGAATGCCAAGAATTGATTATTTTTCCATTCCAGTCCACTTCGAGGATCATTGAGTAAGGCGGCAGGACCGGTAAAAGGGTTTCAAAATTCATAATCTAATAAACAAACATTGATTAGTACATTTTTTTACAACAGTAGATTTGTAAGTTAAGTGTAAGTCATACGTGAGAAGCAATTTTACGGAGAATGGGCAGATCCACGTATTTCGCAGCAAAATCAAAAGGAAATTTCACAAGGTGCAAAAGACGGACTGCAAGCTTTCTCAACAATGGTTGAGTGTACATGAATTCAAGTGGGTTAAATTCACCAGGTAATCGTACACTAACTAAAGCAACAAAAATGTTTCCATCTGGAGACAGATTCAGATTGTCCGGAGAACCGGGTATACCATCCAAAAATATCTCAGAAGTGCCTTGACGAAAGACGATCAATTATAAGTACCTAAAGGATGTGGTGTTACACTTTCTTTACCTGCTTTAGGACCCTTAACGTAGTACTTGTGGAGTCTATATCGAAGACATTCAGCGAAGATCAGATAGTCTTCGTCCGGTGACAAAACGATGCCGTTCGGGAAGTGAAGATCCTCTAGGAGGACTTTGTTTTCATTAGTTTCAGGATCAAAAACTACAAGGCGTCCAGAGGGGGCCCCAAGCATTTCTCCAACAGATTCATCCAGATGGTAGTTTGTACTAGACACTGTGTAATAAATCTTCCCATTTCTGGCAGGAGCTACGCTGTTGAAAGTTTTTGCAACTTTTCCATCCACTTCTGTATCTTTATTTACAAGGTTTGTAACTTGTCCTGTTGGGAAAAAGTAAATTCTGTGTTTAAATGAATGCTTTAAACCAAGATATAGCTGTTACCTGATTCAAAATCAATTTGATATATTCCTAAATATGAATCTGCTGCAATCAGCTGCCCTTTGTAATTGAAGTGAATGCCCAAAGGTCGTCCACAGTTCTTTCCATCCCAATTTCCATCACATTTCTCGCCAAACTTGGCAACTGCTTTCATTTTTTTACCATTGTCAGATATTTTAACAATAGCACCTCCTTGAAGAGTGGTATAAAAGACATCAGGTTCAACTGGTGATACTTCCAGACATTCAGGTCCCACAATTTCCCCTTCAAACAATTTCTCTGCCTTAGCAAGAGCATAGTCTTTTGGATCAAGTGCCCCCTCAAATGGTAAAGGCGGAGTAGCTGTAAAAGGCTCCAAGCTATTGTAGGGTGGGAAACCTGGAATGAAGAGGATGACACCCAAAATGACGGTGGTGTCAACAAAGACTCTCAGAAGATGTTTGGCTAACCCCATCTTCAATCTATAAAAATTGAAAAGATATTGCTGAGCCTTGGTTTATCATCATGCATTTTACAATGGCACATTTCTTATTCTGCCTATACTTTTACTTTACTCTGTGTTCCACAACAAGCTATGTATGGGGAGATTCACAAATTCTTATTAAATAAAGGAAATTTATACAAATTGCTTTTATCTCTACCTTAGTAATTGGGCTTCCTGAACTCTTATCGACTTCCTTTATCCATCAACGCGGGAATCTCCCCAATCCTACGATAAGGATGAGCACACTTTGATTCGGTTCGGAAAGTTCGATCAACAGGTCCCTTACCTCAACTCCCAGAGTTGTCTAATTGAAGAATTGAAGCTATAACCGGTTTTAAATAATAACTACAGAGCTTCCATCTAACGGTGAAAATTTAAACTATAATTTTGTTAAACGGAAACAAATTTGAAAAAATAGAAAAATTTGACAAACAAAAATACTAAATCACTTATCTAGTTCGAAATATAACGTAACATAGTTGTAGAATATTTGTTTTTAAACAAAATATCTGTCGTGTGAAATCAGGCAACAGCTGTAGTGTTTTAACAATTATGTGTCAACTGCAGACGATAAATTATGATATTTCAAATTACGTAATGGACTGTAAACTAACATAAACACGTTACATGCTCCAGATTGTGAAGATGACAAACAGAGTAGCTGTTTGTTTGTTTCGTAATGATCTAAGATATCATGACAATGAGGCAAGTAGCTTTCAACATTAAACCTAATAAGAAAACATTACCTCATAAGATCAACATTAAACCTAATACAAAAAATTTCCTACTTTTAGGTTCTCGCACATGCACACAAAAATGCAGATTACATACTACCGCTGTATTGTTTCGATCCACGCCACTTTGTAGGAACACACCACTATGGTTTTCCTAAAACAGGATCTTTCCGAACAAGATTTCTTCTGGAAAGTGTTGAAGATTTAAGAAAGAGTTTGCTAAAACATGGAAGCAACTTGATGATTGTTCATGAAAAACCAGAAGATGCAATTAGCAAGATTGTGAAAAGTCTAGTAGGATTCAAGCTTACACTACTTCTACATGCTGAGGTAACAAAAGAAGAAACTGATGTTGAAAAAAGTCTTCAAAAAGTATGCCAAGAAAACAAAGCAAGCTTTGCCAACATTTGGGGATCAACATTATACCACAAAGGAGATCTACCTTTTCAGATCAGTAGGGTCCCTGATGCATATACAGGTTTTCGAAAAGATGTGGAAGAAAAGCTAAAAATCCGCCCAGAAATTTCAATGCCAGAAAAGCTGAAGCCAGTTCCTTCTTTTCCATCGCAAATGTCTTGGGGAAATCTCCCATCTTATGAAATGCTTAATTCCACTGAGCCACTGTTAAATCCTTCTTCAGCCTTCCCATTCAATGGAGGTGAAACAGCTGCATTGCAAAGACTGAAATCCTATCTATGGGACACAAATGCTGTTGCCCAATATAAAGAAACAAGAAATGGATTGATTGGTTCCAACTATTCAACAAAATTCAGCCCTTGGCTGGCACATGGCTGCCTTAGTCCAAGAAAAATTCATTGGGAACTTGAGAAGTACGAGCAGCAGAGAACTAAAAACCAGTCGACTT
The DNA here is from genome assembly GCA_013167095.2 of Daphnia sinensis. Classification (NCBI taxonomy): domain Eukaryota; kingdom Metazoa; phylum Arthropoda; class Branchiopoda; order Diplostraca; family Daphniidae; genus Daphnia; species Daphnia sinensis. The sequence continues at coordinate 2,649,320 of CM023195.1, read as the reverse complement.
ATTGGGTTCGTTTCGAGCTGCTTTGGCGGGATTATTTCAAATTTGTTTCGATGAAATATGGAGACCGGATATTTTATCCGAATGGGATGAAAGGCAAACGTCAAGAATGGAAGAAGGACATGGAATTATTCAAAGCGTGGCAAAGTATGTTTACAAGGTTCTCCGCGTTCTTTTTTCCCTAAACTTACAAAGTCTCAGTTTAATAACTAATCTTTGCCTTCACAGCGGGGAAAACAGGAGTCCCGTTTGTAGACGCAAACATGCGTGAGCTGTTAACAACTGGTTGGATGTCAAATAGAGGACGACAAAATGTGGCCTCGTTTCTAGTTAAAGATTTACACCTAGATTGGCGCTTGGGCGCAGAGTGGTTTGAATCTTTGCTGCTCGATCACGACGTCTGCAGCAACTATGGCAATTGGAATTATGTAGCGGGTACTTTTCTTGGACTATAAACAGTTAACTGATTAGTTTCTTAAAATCACTTTTCCTTGTGAAGGTATTGGAAACGATCCCAGAGAAAATCGGAAATTCAACATGATCAAACAAAGCATGGATTATGATCCCGAAGGGGACTTTATCCGATTATGGGTTCCCGAATTGAGAGAAATACCAGGATCAAAAATTCACTCACCCTGGATGCTCAGCTCAGGGGCCCTCTCTGCAGCGAATATCCGACTAGGACAAAACTATCCCAATCCTGTTGTAGTTGCACCCGAATGGAGTCGTCATCAAAGGGATGGAAAGGTAATTTTTCTTTCGCTTCAATATTGTTTACGCCGTGCAGCTCAAATGTGACGGTACGTTTAGGACGGCGGCCATGGTGGACGAGGTCACGGAATTCCTAAAGGAGGGAATCAACGAGGGATTGATTTTTATTTCAAGAATCCTGGAACCAAAAAATAAAAAAGTACGTTTTTTTGTGAAAATACTTATCTGAAACGTTTTCGAAATGGCGAAGTACAGCTCTCTTTTTGAGTTTCATCTTCCCAGCTGAGAATCCTGTAACATACTGATATTTATTACACCAAAACACTTTCGTGAATTGAATTCACTTGCAGGCGAATCGTCTCTTGTTGAATCTTGTGTAAAATGTGTTTATTAGTTGACTTTAAAACATGGCGCATAAAATTTTCGACATTTAAAAGATAACTCGTTATAAAGTTTAGGAAATCATGAAAAGAATTTAGATAAAATTGATTACCATCAGTATTTTTTAAAAAATCCTTCGGCGTACTGCATTTGTTTGACTAGGTGATCTAAGTGGGCATTTCTTTTCCGTATTGCACGAGGAGATTTATCGAGACCATTTAGATTGCGCAGCTCTTCCACTGTCTTCGTCATATCGTTCCATATGACTTTTAGCTCTGCCAAGTCCTGTTTACACACCCACGTGTTAACCATAAACTCTTCGCTTATTCGGTAATGATTACTCCTCGTTTGAAAATATTCGATGGTCGACAAGAACTTGCGTCGTGCTCCCAACGAGTTGACACCGATTTCGCGCAAATCGTTCTCATTCATCGTTAGAAATACCTTTGTTGAAAATATAAAATTATCTTCACAAAATCTAGTAAAATGTTTTGCCGATTTACTTGTAAGTCAATGTCCTGTTCTTCGAAATGCATTTGGTACTTGGCGAGGCCTAAATTCGCTAGAACAGTGGAGAGATCCTTCGGCAGTTTGACTGAGGCGTTTTCTTCATAGCGGCTACTGCTGGCGTCATTGCTACCCACGATCGGGTACCGTTGCTCGCCAGCTGGTGACCAAGGACTGAGTAGCATTTTTGAAACACTGCTGGGCACAGGTTTCGCAATAGATTTCTTGAAATGTCTGGGACGTTGATGGTCGTTTCCGGTGCTGGCAATGGCCTGCTTGAATATCATCGAAGTGCCTGGCCACGCATTGAATGGATTAAAAGCTTCTCTGGCTGATTCAACACCTTCGGGACTGCAGCGCGTTATATCACCAGGTGACGGAAACCATTGAGCTTCGGGTACGCCACCGTCAACGTTGTCGATAACAACATCAGGAATCCGGTTAGATGAAGGTTCGGAAAATTCTGGAAACTCGGCGAACCTCTCAAAAAAGGCAGTATACGGTGATTTTGGCTTAAATCTTGTTGGCGCTGGTGCCAAATAAAGGTGGTTTGGTTTGGGTTTCTTGGTGTTTTCAAAGGCTACGGTGCTGTGGGTATTGCATTGTTGCTGATGTCGCAATTGTTGTTCTTGTTGTTGCTCCGATATCATGTTTGCAATTGGCGCGTAACCATTTCGTAGAGCTACGTGATATGCTGTGTCGCCGCTAGATGTCTTTGCATTGACATCTACGCCCTTTTGAATCAAGGCGCGCGCTATAGCAAACTGCCCTGACTGGGCTGCTATATACAATGGGGTCTGCCCGTGAATCTCTTCCCTGGGAGGCAATAATGGACAATTACACAACGATTAATCAATAAAGATTCAAACCGTCTTTACCTAACATTGGGATTTGCGCCATAATCAAGCAACAGTTGGGCAGATTCACCGTGAGTGGCTTGAATAGCCAGCATTAGAGCTGTAAACTGGTCATGGTCTCTTTCTTCTATTAGTGCTCCATGCTGAAGAGAAAAAACAGATAACAATCTAGTATGAAACACACATTAGTTAGCACACAAAATGCTTACCATAAGAAGAAGCCTGATTGTTTCTTCACTGCCACAAAGAGCAGCCAGCATTAATGGTGTTTTTCCATTTGGGTTTTTCAGATTAACATCAGCTTTCATTTCAAGTAAATACAATACTGTCTCATTATGGCTGAAAAGACTAGCATACATGATTGCAGTCCAATTGCCACTGTTTCTCGAATTAGGGTCCACCTGGCATCTGAAATACAAATAAAACAGTTTGAGAATGAATACGTAATTGGCTGTGAATATAGTTAGTTGCACCTCTCAATAAGGTGTCTAACACTTGATGTAATTCCCAAGCTTGCTGCAGTATGAAGGTTGAAAGGCATTAAATCATCTTTGTGCAATAGCTGTGTCAGCGTGCTCTCAAACTGATGGTAAAATTCAGCTTGTGCTTCATTTTCTTCATAATCATCCATGGCGTGGCCCATGGGCGATGATGCAAAGCGATCATTGTTTTCGGCTTCTACATTGCAGTGAGGCAATCGTAGAGGAGGCGGCTTGGCTTTGACTTTCGGTTGACTCAGCATTTTTTTGCACCGTCGAGTGGATAAAAAGGGAACGAGAAATAAAACTTTGCTATGGATAAAACTAAAATACTCCAAACTTGTTAATAAGTAAAAATATCATCTAGCAAAACCAGAACCTGCAATAAAAGATTAGAACAAAAAAAGAAGGAGGTTTAACCCTTAGAGCATCGTCACGTGAGAAATTTCTCCAAGTCACTCACCCCAACAGCAGCAGCCACGTTTTCACTCCCAAAACTGTTTCCGAAAACTGAACGATGAACAAAAACAGCTGATTATCTTTATAATCGATCCTGATTGGTCTGTCAAAGTGGGGATTGATCGATACTCGAAAACGATTTAAAAATGATTATGATTGTTGTAAGAATTAGAAAAAGAGACTATTTCCTCGATCTGTAATTTAGAAAGCTTCCGATGTCAATCACCAAAATTACACGTACGATTTTCAAAACGGAAGATGGAATGAAAATAAACATCCAAATTGGGTGTTATATTCTCAATCATCTAATTCGTTCAAAAGAACATATAGAAGCTCAGCCAGCACGATCATCAAGAATATCAGGATGTTTTTTTTTCCAACATATGAAGTATCCTGTTTATTCTCATGAAAACTCGCGCAGACATGGACGGCTGGACAAACTAATAATCAAAGGAGAATCGTGACTGGTGTAAAACAAAACAGGTCATACTCGAAATCACAGCCATGCAGTCATTAATTCCAGCAGTTGTCGATGATGATTCCAAAAAAAAACTAAAAAGAAAATAAATAATAAAAAAACATTCCAGAGGAAATGAAACAAAAATGGCTCTTCTCTGGTCTACATGTGATAGGCATCCTCGAATTGAAAAGCTAACCACTCTTTGCTATACATCCCACTTTTACTGTGAGACTTTTAGTCGTTTCGGATTTGCCCAGTGAGTGAAGGAAAAGTGTTCTGATAACGTGGACATACAGATACAGTATACCCTTGCTATAAGAACATTAAGCCCACCTTTTTTCTCTCTGTCTGTCTAGCTTATCTTTGAAGGTTCTTCACGTCTTCCCCTTCGGTGGCTGTTTCTCTTTGCCAGATATATGTAACAGGAGGTGTCTAATTTGTTTTCTTTCTTTCTCCCCCCTTCTTTAACTCCAGGGCTCTAATGACGGTTGGGACCTGGTTCGCGCATTGCGAGCCACTGGTCGAAAACCTTCCCCTTTGAACTCAGCCGGTCCAGTACCCTCCACAAAAAAAGTCGAGATAAATATGGAAAAAAAAGGCCGACAGCTTTCTAGAATCCGACAAGTTGGCCATCCCGAAAACAAAATCAAGGGGAAACAGCAAAAAATTCTAAATAAATGTTTGTTGTTGTTTCCAAGGGCTATTAGTTTTCTTTCTAACTCATAATTTTAACTCATCGAATATATGCTTTTTTCAAACGAAATAGAACGTCTCCTGGTGCAAAATGTTATCATTCTAAATTGGATATCTGTTCAATCAAGCAAACCTTATTAGATATCGAATGTATATCCGTCCGAGCCATAAAACGTAATTAGACCAACTTGTTTTGAAAACATCCAAACTCTTTTAGTTCGTGTATATTTCCATTCCGGAAATGCTCAATGGTGCATTCATTTGCCTCCGCTATGGAGATGCGGTCAGAGCCAAGTGTTTGTTTCATTTGCGCGTATATATCTAATACTGTGTATAGTATATATATAGGAATGTCATATATATACGTTGGCGGCGTGTAAAATTATTTATTGAACAAGTGAGACGTCGCGTGTATTTCATTCCGCTCGACTACAACCAATGGGAATAAAATAAAGATATACCGAACCGTAAAAATATATATACGGCCAAGGAGTTTTGCTTGTGCGGATGAGGGCTAAACGCAGCAGCACACCGTCGATTATATGACGCGTAATGGGCCGCGGCTATTTACCTGCGCTATATATTTGTGTAGTGTTCATAGATACATACCACTGCAACCCCATTTTTTTTTGTGGGGGTCTTTTTTTGTTTTCCCCCCCCTAACGTGTTTTCCACGGTTTTACTCTTCAATGAACATCCGACAGTAGTCACAGGTAGACAGGATGCGCACAACACGAGTCTTCGTATAGGCCGTTCTTATCCTAACTAAAAATAGTATAGCTATAGAGCATCGGTCGGAAAGCCATTATAAAAACTTTAACCCCTTGGACAAAAAGAATGTATATATAGACGTGAAAGTCAATGCTGCATGCGAAGGATAGAGCTATGTATGCACGCCCCCGTTATTATCGCATGTCCTTTTATCCAACTCGTAGAACCGGTGGATGACTTTGAAGTACACGAAATAAATGAAGAATAGAAAAAGGATAAAAAATACCCAATCTACCTTGGTTGGCAAAGTTATAATAGAGAGAGAAGAAACACATATCTGTTATTGTCTGATCTCTCAACAATCCCATATAAGAACGTTTTCCAATGTATGTGTGATCGGTGAGGCGGCACGCGGAATATGTTGAGGGAAACCCCCCTCCGAAAAAATGTTTATCGGAAAAATAAAGAAAAGAGCTGCAATTACCGGTTATAAATGTTTTGGGAGAGAGCCGACAGTTTACCACCGTCCTGCCCTTCGGTAGCTACCAAGGAAAATATTTTTTTTTTTTTTACAAGAGAGATCGACATGGTGTGCACATCGGTTATGTGCACGTCTGTTATCCACAAACAATTTGTTGTTATTCTTTTTTTTTCTGTATATATATTGTAGTCTCTTCCTCAATTGAGCCATCATATACAAATAAAATCATTGAGCCGTTCAGCAACATTTTCGGTACAACTGGAATAGATATAACCTTCTCGAATTCTTGTTTTTTTTTTTTTACCACATCATCACGAGCATGGTCGGTCACTGCTTCTCACAAAGCTATTTCACAAGGTTTCGTTCGATACGTATCGCCCATATAAAATAAATTTTAAAAAATAAAACGTAACATTTATTTTATTCCAAAACAGCAGCATCTCTTTTAAGACTCTCTCTCTCTCTCGCTCTATGTGAAATTGAAGCCGGAGAGAAGTTTTTTTTTTTTCTAACAGCGCTATGTGATTTGCCTTTTATAGGCGGCTTTCTTATATGTTGCTTCGGATGCACACACACACAATAACCGCTGCTGCATGTTATCCGGAGATCAGCTTTTTTTTTTTTTATGGAAACAAAATCTCCCTCTGTGAATTGATCATACATATAAAAAAAAAATGAAAAGAAGAGGTAGCTGAATAATAATATGTTATTCCGTGTAAAAAAAAAAATTGAAAACAAAAAAAATGTCTTTTTCTTTTCGGAAAATGTCTTCGAAGTGGATAACACGAGTTGTTGATCAGGTTCATTTTTTTTTGTGTGTATGTACTACTAACTATGACTAAAAAGACATACTTCCAATCGTTGACATGTGTATAGCCTAATAATAACAGGTTTGGAAAGACGTGTTCTTCTAAACTGAATTTTTGTCTCCTTTTTTTTTGTTTGTGTGTGTGTGTGTTCTTGTCTTTCGCGCATGTGCTGTTAATGGAACGTGAGGCCTAGATTAGAAATGAATGTTTTTGCATAATTCATTTATGAAAATTAAATAGCATCGAGAGACAATATAACAACAATTTTAAAAAATCCGGTCGATATAGAATGTGCTGGGGTTGGTATACACATTGATTAATGATGTGATCGAGAGACCCATGCCAACGGTTTAATCAACGGCAGGTGTGTCCGCCGCACACGTCATTATGTATATAACGATATACAGAGGCCCAGCTCATGATGAATACATTTTATGATTTACACAGAAAAACAAAACAAAACAGGTTATATATGCCAACCCTATTTTAGAGGCCCTTCGTTTGGTTTAATGAACGGCTTATATCCGCAATGACGCGGTATGTAATTGGTCAACCCGTCTGCTCTTTGCTGAATTCTGCTTTTCCTATAAATATATTAGGGAAAGGGGAGGGGGAAAAAAATGTGTCCTGGTGTGTTTCCACTTCCGGAGTCAGGAAAAGGCCCCCCTCTGCTCATTTAAAAGTATAGAGGGTTGGATATATTTTGGATGTTTAAATATACAAACTAGAAAAAGGCCTGCACAATTTCGCACAGAAGCCTTCATTTGTTCAAATTGTTTATCCTCTACGACAACAAAAAAATATGAAAGGGACGGACCTCTTTTTATTTTTTTTGGTCAATTTGTGGGTGGTTTATTGGCACAAAACAGGGAGGAGGGTTGTTTCCACCCTCTTGCGCTGTTATGCCTTGTGACGGAACGGCGCATATCAACAGCGGCTCTTCTTTATATCCTTTCTTTCTTTAGCTTTTCCGCCATTTTTTGTGTGTGTGTCCTGTTCAGTTTTTTTTTATGATCATGATATATTTTTCCAAATGGATTCGTCAAAAACATTGAGGGTGGCATCTCCTATATCCGCTGGATGGCAATGTGTTGTCAGACGTCCTTTCATTTCGCTGGAGTTAAAAGATCGCAGGCGGGCGCTGAAGCGGCGGCGGCAGACGGCGGCACAACCTCCAATCGATAGATCCGCTCTTTTGCTTTCCACCAATCGCTTTCATTCCTCACATTTTGTTTTTTTTTTACTATCCCTTTTAACTGTACAAACTCCGATATCATGCGCACACAAAAAGAAATTTAAAAATTCATGGTCTTTCCTTTTCTTTATTTTTTCTGAAGGTCTTCTTTCCATAAAATTTAAAGTCGGTTTCACTGATACGGCCATTACAATATAATAACCGTATACACTATAGTTGTCATATATCCTGCTGAATTAAAGAATGAAAATCTTTCTTTTCACATGGTTAGATAGGGCTAAGCAATCAGCCACTAAGGACAAATGCACCCGATGATTGACTTCCAGGTTGTTTCTTTCTAAAGAAGAAGAACGTGAATAAATAATTGGAAAGATAAATAATAGTCGGGCACGAGAGTGAGCATGGTGTTTTAATTTGTAACTGGCATGCTACATGGGCATTGTGAGAAACTAGCGCATATATCGATACATAAATCAGTCTGCGAAAGGGCTGATTGGCTTTGATGAAGTTGCTGGCCACCTCTCAATGTGAAAAAAACGTCTGAAAAGCGGGGATAGCCCCGGTGATATTCATTTTTTTTTTTTTCCCCAAACCACTAGAGTGTGTGTATATCAGCCGGTAATGTATGCACGCCGGATGGACTTATATGGTGATGACATGACACGAGTTAGAGAGAGCAAAGAAGATATATACAGGTGTGTGTCTATACGGTTTGGCTATATAGAAAGAGAGAACGTCCTATATATATATATTTCTCTATATAGATGCACTAACGTTTGGAGACCACAAATGTCAAACACAAAAGCCGGGACGGGCAAGGCCATCCACTTTTTTTTTTGTGTGGGGGGCTGGTCGATATATCTATACATGTAGTGATCTGTTGTTGTATAGAAGATGTATAGAGTTCTTCTCAAATCCAAAACGATTGAAGTTGCATACAGCCATCGTAAATTTCGCTTGAAACTCATTTTTATACCTGAGGGCTTCATCTTTTTCTCGCTGTGTCCGGCCAAAAGAAGAACTATAAGAAAAGCATGTTGGAATTTATAATAGCCAACAACCATGCAACAGTGGGATGGGCTTTCTTTCTTGATCGTTCGTTTTTTTTCGATTGCGTGAGCTCGTTTGATACACGTCGCTTTTCATGTCGTTACGAATCAATGTGTTTCTTTTTTTTTTCACTCAATATTCCATGGCTTAGCATTAAGTTGATTAGGAACATCATACTAAAAAAAAAAAAAATCTGAAATCAAGTTGATGGCGTTCAAAAAAAAAACATTTCCGTGTCTGACAGGGACGAGTCGTTGGTGAATGAACCAGGTAACAAGTCATACAACAGGACATCTGTGAAAGATAATGTCGTTGATCTGATTAATTAGTCATTAATCAAGTTTTTTGTCGTACAAGTCTAACTTTTTTTTTTCTTCATCCTTTTCCAATTCTTGTTTTTTTAAATAGAATATATACTCGTTCACGTTATATCCTACCTGCTGCCCTCTTATGTTCCCAGTATGGATTTGTGTCTATATTCACACGGCTATAGTAAAACAGAGAGATAGACCTGGGCGTTTGATGTATCCCCCTTTTATTTTTCACGATATCTTTTTATATATATAATATTTTTTGGGGCTGTGGTTAAACCCATTTCTTGGCCGAGCTCACGATAGTTCGATGTCCATCAATCAGTAAGAACAATCGAACCCGCCTTGACCTTATACATCATCGAATGGCTTCATCGTTCATTGATACAAGAGCTGGCATCCTTCTATAGAAATATGATGTAATTTAAACGTATGTATATATATATACTGGCGCAGCATATATTGACTCCACCCGCGCTTTGGTTGGTCCACCTTCTCAGGATGACCAGCTTAATTCCGATCGCACGGTCATATCTCGACACAAACACCTGACCTTATTCGGCATTGAATGGGCATCCGTAACATAATTTTCCTAGTTAATTAAAAAAAAAACTGGACTTATTTCTAAAACTCATTTTCTGTGTGTGTATACATTTAAAATGGAGCTGTGTAGGCTACGCACTTGTACGTAAGGCCGCAAAAGCAAGCTAGGCTATAGCTATACGCTGGATAGCTTGCATTTATTGGCTATATACATTGGATAGCTTGCATTTAGCTATTGGCTTGCTAGTGGGCTATTGGCCTTTCTCCAACTTTGTTTTTCATTTTACATTTATTTTGAGAAATGTATAACTATGTGCGTAATAATAAATGAGATAATTGTATAGTTTTCTTCTTTTAAGGTTCATGGAGAACGCGCTAAGGGATGGCCAAACTCATTACCGTTGAAAAGGTGTGGACCCTTCGTTCCAAAATTTCTTTTCTTTTTTTTTTAAATAGACTCCCTTTTGCCTTTCATTCTCCCCCCCCCCCCCTTCTTCTCCTGATATATTGTCCTCCTGCTTCTTAAGAAGCCCCAGCTCCCGTTGATTTTGCCTCTCTTATTCTTCTTCTCTCGTTATAAATGGAGTGGGGGAGATATATATACGTATTAGATGCGACAGGTTCTTCTTTTCTGTAAGAAAACAAAAGACTATCGACCTTTTTTTGTCTCGCATTGGCATCGCAATCTTCGCTGTCGCACTAAACATTTCGCACAGTTTTTTTTTTAATTTTCTTTTTCGGAAACAAAAGTCCGTATAAAATCAGGAGACGGACTTGAATAAGTCAGAAAAGATATGACGATTCCAGTTATTCCAGTTGACCTTAAAAAATCAGCTGATGTGTTTTTTTTTTGTTTTTGTTTGGTAGGTTACGTGTGTGCCGATTGCAAACCCATTCATACAAAACAATTGGAAGAGCGGATTTTTCGACATTGTGTAACCGATACACACGTCGCAAAAGCCAATCATGCCTCGCGGTAGAATGTGGATTGATATACAAACGAGTTTTATTTGTTCGTGTGTTCGATTTCGATCGAGAAATGGTTGCGTCTATACCTGAAATCGAACGATGTGCGCAGTCCATTTCATACGCACGTACAATCCAATAATCTTCCTGGAACATTTATTCGAAATTCAATTTGCTTATATGTAAACAAGCAAACCTTATAAACAAAAGCTGGCCATCAATAGAGAACAGTGGCACGTGTGTAAAAAATCAGTGATGATATCCGGAAATGATGGGAGGCCAGCAAGCAAAAGTTCCATAAGACGGAAAAGAGAGCCCTGGAAAAACAAAAATAAAAAAGGAGAGGTATAATAAAAAGTGAGACACAGAAGAGAAGGAGGTTGCAAAAGAAGACGATAGTAGGAGGAGCCATCGGCTTCCAGTGCTGCAAGCAACAAAAGAAGCCGGTTGGCTGCTTGTTCCAACTCGGGGGGCCGTGCTGTCCCTCTGTGTGGATGTTCCAGCACACGATGTCTACAGTATATACCCTCACAGACACAGTACAAATAAAAACAGGTTTTTTTTTTTTTAAACCCCCCCACTCTCTCCCACCCACCTGAGAACTGTATAGTCATGCACACACACAAGCGTTTGAGAGCGGTGCCTTCCTCCTCTTTGGCCATCACCCAGAAGCTGGTGCTCTGCTGCTACTATATATACATATTCGATATATACACCCAGCAAAGAGGGGGCCGCCAACGCCACTGGGCTTGTTTCTATCTCTCTCTTTCTCCTTCGTTTCTTACTATATAATCTTTCGGGCTGGTGCACTGTGTGTGTGCTGGTGGCGTTGGGCAAAAAAAGAACTGGAGGAACCGGCCCGAGCGCTCGGGTCCAACCAACCCACAACAATTTTCAGTTGTCGACCGGCGGCTACTCCAGACGGTTGCCTCTTTTGTTTTATCCTTCTTATTTTGTTTTTTTAAATGTGCTATTCTTTTTTTTTTTGGAATTAAAAATATATACAAACATAACGAACGCAACGTTACACACGAGAGACGGACAGTGAAGTTTGTTTATTTGCATAATCAATCGAGGTGATTCCAATGCGCGCAGAAGAAGATAATTGATAAGTGAACTGAATCTCTTCGTTTGAATCAAAGTGACAAGTCGATTCAATTTTTTTTTTCGAACGAAAAAAATTTAATAGGAGAAGTGAATTGATTCATTTAAAAACAAATTCGCAAACGATTAGAAAGCAAAGATGGATGGTCTGAAGATGGCCCAACATCATTCGCTGAGTGCCGCTATGATGGCCAAGGGACTTTTCGGAGGCAGCGCGGCAGCCGCCGCTGCTGGGATGGCCGGACTGGCCGGCATGGACCCGCGCAGTTTGGCCATGGCGGCCGCATTTTTGCCCGTCAATTTAACTTTGGACGGACGCCTACATCCTCATCATCATCAGGCGGCCGCAGCGGCCGCCGCCGCCGCCGCTGCAGCCGCTGCCAGCCTTCAGCACGGACTTCATCAATTGCAACAAGAAGCCCGTCACTGTCAGGTGCGTTTCATTTCAATCATTTCAATCCTCCCGCATTCATTTCCCTAATTAAACGATATTCAAATTCAGGCGATGAATCGAGCGGACAGTTCGAACGGCGATCGTTCACCGACGCCACCGACGCCCATGATGGAAACGTGGGTGTTGATCCCACCTGAATTATCGCTGGTTCTGCAACCGCCTTCGCAACAGGCCCGCGTCTGGACCAGAGTTCCAGTCACACAGGGACGACGCTGGTCCCCTTTCCAGGGCACCGTCCGTCTCGGTGTGATGCCATCGACGGCCGCATCCGACGCCGACACAGAGGTAAAAAAAAAAAAAATTAGACTATCTTTTGATTTATTTATCTCGTATTCGTGAATTGCCCCGACGTCATTCGTTATCAGCAACTCACGAACGTTGAACGTCATTTTTGCGATCGGGAATTCTTATTGAATTAAAATTATCAGGCGGCTTATTTAAACAGGTTTAACTTTTCTTCTAAATTGGAAGGGCCTTAAAAAAAATGCAAGCCCCGAGGTCTTTTTTAAAATCATGATTACACTCGTAGGCGATGTATAATTGGTAGTTCTACGTGACTCTCAACATGCAATATTTGTGTTTGATTGAGAGATAACTAGAATCGCCGCAACAGGCATAGCTGATTGTGTCAATACGCTTTCGCAATTCAATTCAGGTCCAGGTGAAAGGCCAATTTGGAATTATTTCTTATTCAGTTAACCTAACGCTAACACAGAGTTTTCAATCAACAATTAGAACGTGTCAACACAGCCAGTTTTTCAATTCGCAAGAGTCGGGCCTAATTGATGTCCGTGTGCGTGAATGACGGTCTGGCTCAAATCAAAACCTGATTATTCACATGTTATACCCTTCCCTTTGAATTTGAATGGCATTAAGATCAAGACAAATAACTCTAGACTGCCCAATGTAGGCCACTTTCTTCTAATCCATTCGACTATATGCGCGTCCAGCAAAACGTATAATACGTTAATCGGTTAAATTGAACAGATTGGCATCGTCTGGAATAATTATTCAAAAGATAAATAAATGTTATGTGCTGCGTATTGACCCTGGAAACCGGAGAGCCAGGTAGAGCGCCTTTCGTGAATGGCCATTATATTCGGCGTTGCGGTTTGATGGACATTCGCACGTCTCCGTGTCCAGCACTTCCGCTGGAACACGAATCCAACCTTCTTGTTTGTTTTTTTTTTGCTTGTTTGTTGTCCGTCGGCAATCTGCGTCACGATATTCATACGAGCTGTTGATGACGTCATTATTACCTGACCCCCCTCTCTTTATACTCCAATCCAGCCATTAAATCAAACAAAAATTCAAAATGGCCGTTGATGATGAACGCGGTCAACTGCGTCAAGTTCTGCCGGTATGGAACACACCTGATATTTTTCTCTTTCACTTCTTTGTATGTTACATACGTTTGCCACTTAAAGGGAGAAACAGGGTCCCAGAGCACTTATTGTTTATTATTAAGGTAAAGGGAGGAGGGCCAGTGTGTGTTCCATGAAGACCTCTTGCTATACGCATGTAGGTTTAATTAGAAGAAGCACGCCCGGCCTCAACTGCCACGGGTCTCTGAATTTATTTTTTTCTTACACACATAGCATCATCATCGTCATTATCGTAAATTCTTATTATTTTTTTTTTCTAACGAAAATGTCGGCCATCTCACATCGCCAGTTATGCAGAAATGTCAGCGGCATTTTTTACTTATTGTCTTATTATATTTTTCACGAAAAAAGAAATGGATTGCAGAAATCTCACATGGACAATTGATTATTTGGGTCGTCCAGAATTTTTTTAAAGATAAAACTATGAACTCTCGCATATATGCAAGTGGAGCTACCGCATTGTCGGGATTTATGTCTTTTCGTGAGTACATTTTTTTTAAGGGGGGGGGGTAAAAAAGGGGGAGGGGAACAAACTGGCGGCGCTAAGACTCTCGTTATATTGTTTAGGGTTTTTTCTTGGCCGTTTGCTACGGATATATCATTATGTTTTTATATGCGCATACTGTTACACGGACAGACAACAAGTTTTTTTCTCGTCAAAACAGTTGTGGAATAAAATTTGAAAAAAAAACAACCAGCGGACGTAAAATGCTGTTAATTATTTTCTAATAAAGTTCCAGACTCTTTGATGTTTTCTCTCCCCCCCCCCCCCCTATCTTTTTTTGTTATAAAATATTACCCGATCGCTGTCGCACTCACGTTTTTAACCGCCAGAAAATGAACGTGTACGCGCTTCTTGTTTTTATTGGCCGTGCGTTGCTCTGTCCGCTCTCAAATAAAACTAAAGTTGGAGATGTTCTTTTTTTTTTTTTACAAAACCTGACCCTTCGCAAAATAAAAAAAAAACTAATAGGGAAGTATATGCGAACTAACTATAATAAACTGGATTTCGTTTCTTTCTATCCTTTTTTGATAATTACGTCGGCATTTCTGCCCCCCTAAAAGTTTGTGAATAAATCCCATTTAAGGGAAACTTTGAGTTTTAAATATTACGCACACATTTTAAAAAAATATTCCTGTTTTTTTATTTTTGTTTTCACCCGTTCTTGTCCCTGGGAATTAAAAAAAAAAGCCTGTTTGATGCGCATCTTCTTGTCGGCTTCAAAATAAATGAGATCTAACGGAGAGCTGTTTTTTCTCTCTCTCTTTCGGGTGTCTTGTGTAAAACAGACCAGTCGTCAAAAAACATTTCGTCCTCCAAAGTTATCTTATTTTTTTTTTGTATATAAATATAATAATGGGTGGAGTGATGCTATATAATGACAAGGAATCCCAGCAGCTAATATGAAAAAAAAAGAAGAAAATTCAAGTTATTATTTTTTTTTTTCAGATGAAGATACGAACCGTTTATTATTTAATTCTTTTAACCTCCCAGGGCGCACACGAAATAAAAGCAGATCCAGCCATTTTTTTTTTTTCTATGTGTTGTACGCGCTTATTACAGTCAAAATGCGCTATGGAATTCTTCTTGTACAGAGTTCTTCCTTCTTCGTTTTTTTTATTACATGTTTTTGTGGATTTTATTTTTTTTAAATGTCATTTGATAGTGCGCAAAACCATCATCAGTCCCTCTTTAAAAGATACTGTATTTTTCTTTTTCTCAAGATGTTAAAGTGCGGGTGGGCCTCAAATATGGTTCAGGTGCTGTTTCAAATTGAACGCGCGCGTCTACTCGCAGGGCGGTCCGTGTAATTCACCCGACTTTACCGTACAGATATCCTCCCCCCCCCCCTCTCTCTTTAAAATCCCGTTGTGTGCGTCGATTAGAATAAGAAGGGGAAGCGCAAAAAAAGAAATACTTCAAAAGTGTCTGCTCCCTCACAAACAAATCAAACACGGACAAGTTATTTCCCATGAAAAAAATTGGTTTGTCCTTCCTGGACAACTTTGAATTAAGGCCCGATTTTGGTATAGCCAGGGATGTATATATCGGCATGTTAATTATAATAGACAAACGTCATCAAGGAATATATGCTTCTCTGCCTCCGCTGTGTGACTGACAGGACATGTTAATTCAATTAGAAGGCGCGGTGTCGGTGGCCTGTTTGCGGACGAATCAAAAGAACGTCTCGATCGAGTCTGTATATATTCGAAAAGGAATAAATAATAAGGTCTTGTCCGATTTTTGATTGGAACTTGTATATACTGTATAAAAGGCCGTCCTGGATTTCCAATCACGCCGAACCTTGTTATACCCCTCTCTCTCTTTTAATTCGAGACTCGTTTTTTTGATTTTGTACTAAATAGTCAGTGGACGGTCCATATAACAGGCCGCCCTCAGGTCCTGAAGGTTAACATATTAATAGAACTGCATACACACATATAGTCTGATCAATAAATTTCATTATTAGATCAAATGTTCGTGTTACATACGCTGAGATTTGTCATAACAAAGACTTTGTACGTCGTCGTTACGTCTAAAGTGAATTTCTTGTTCCAAAATTTATTGGCAATTTCCATTTTTTCACGACGAGAATGTCTTTTTTAAAAGAATTTCCCCCATTTCAAAAAAGTCGGAGCTTTATATACATTTAAAGATAATTGGCCCCCGCTTTTACCATCCGTGTGGGGTTTTTTCCCATCCATCACGCAACGCTGGAATTTTTCTTTTGCCGCTTTGCAGCAGAGTCGATGGCGAACCGAGCAGAACAGATTAGAGAGAGAGAGCACTCGAGGGAAAAGGTGTGTCCTGTGTGCTTTACACGTCAACGCGGACGCACATCAACGCCGCGTTCAAACGACGCCTTCCGCTCACTTGCGGTTAAGGGCCACTTCTTTTTTCGAAAAAAATAGAACATAATCAAACACTTCACCAACTCAAAAAATATATTTCTTGGAGGTGTGTAAAGGGAGTTTGAGGTGTGCTAGTCTTGTTCCTTTTCCTGTCATGTTTTTTTTTTATTCCGACCATCAGCAGCGCACCGGTCATAAATCACGCAACAATTTGTTGGTAGGCAACGCGTTGCGGCTCGTTGCACCTGCTGTGTTAAAAGCCTTGACGACCGTAGGTTATATATATCGACGCTGACGGGCTTGTTCCAGAAAAATTTCCTACCATTATTTGCGGTTCGAACTTGGGCCGAGCAAAACGTATTCGAAATGGTGTTATATTAATAGGTTAGATCTCGCTCACGAAGGCATTTGTTGTGACACTCGTTAACGTCATCGACCTCAGTGACAATCTTTTTTACGAGCTTCATGGAAATTTGCATATACGTCTCGTTGGGAAACCCGAAAAGAAATTCGAAAAAGGAAACATGCATAGATTTGTTTATAAACATCATTGTTAATTTGTTATACGTTCAAGAACTAAACCACAAACGAGAGGGGGGGGGGGACTAGTGGTAGTGGCCATTGGACTTGATCGAGTCGATGAAGATATCAAAAACGATACGCCCATATATTCTCCCACATATATATAGAACATTGCCCATAGCTATTAATAAGCCCTATCCGGGCCCTGGAACAACGTCTTCATGACTTTACACATCGTTTTCAAATTTTTGCTTTTAATTGTTTCATTCCCATATTTTCAATGTTGTTCTTCCCTTTCGGCGTGTGAGATATTTAGCTATAATTGTTTTATATTCATTATATACGTATAAAGGGGACTCAGATTAAAAACATTTTTGTTTGCGTTTGATTAAAGAAAAAATGAAAGGTGAGAAAACACGCTTTTCCTATTAAAGTGAAAGCTGATTTAAAATGCCAGATGCCTCTTCAAAAAGAAAAGCCTTTTGGGTCTAAAAAAAAAAAAGACTTGTGGTTAATGGCGTGTTGGTGCCGCTTGTTCAGTTCAAAGTTCGTCCGACACCTTTCATCCTTCTATATCTATTCGGAGGGATGATGCTAAAGGGGGAGCCCTCTTTTAATCGTGTAACAGCCGAAAAAGGCTGAGGTGACGAACCGAAGAATTGCTGAAACTGGCCATTTCGACGTTTCTTTTCGTTTAGTCCCGAATGCGACAGGTGAGATCACGATGGCCTTTTTATCTAATTCATTTTATACAAACAAAAACTACGCAAGCCTTGTTCTTTTATTTTATACACACACACACACACACAATTCAAAAGAGAGGAAGGAGAATATCTTATGTACGGGGGCTGATGCGTCTCATCGTCGTGTGCAGTCTTTTGTTTTGTTTTGTTTTTCTTTTCTCTTTTCGTATATAGTCGTGCGCTTTTAAGAGAATCTCTTTTTCTTTTTTCCTGGACAAAATAAAAAGAACGAGCTCCAAAAGGGGGCTTCCACTATCACACACACAACGGGCTGCGGGCCGGCAGCCGTGCCGGGCATGTCAAGTGGAACGTTGCTGGTTCTATTCTTTTTTTTTCCCCTGTTTTTTTATTTTTATTTATTTAAAACGTAAATGGAAGAAAAAGAGATTCTTCTTCTTCTTTACTATAGAGTGTCTTTTCTTTTTGTTTAGTCCGAGTCTTGAATATCAAATCGAATGCCACACACGTGCGCTATAGCGCTTACCTGCTATTTCCACCTAGTTATTCCAGACGGGGGCAAAAATGTTTAAATAATTTAAAAATAATTTAAACTAAAAAGAACGACCCCTTTTGTTTTTGTTCCGTATGAGTCATTGTTCGATAAAGAAAGAGAAAAAAAAAACCAGTCCGATTTGTTTTTTTTTTGTGGCTGTCCCCAGGGTATCCTTTTAATTGAATTAAAAGAATAATATAATCAGTCAAGATAATCTATGTATGGCAAAATAAATGAGAAGGCGAGAAAGCCAATTGCCAGAATTCTTTGACACAATGAAATGATTTAAAAATTCAGAAAAAAAAACTGGAAAATTAAATTTAAAAAATAACAAACGTCAGGGTGTATGTTTATGATGTAACTTGTGCAAAACTTATTATCGCACACACCAGTTGTGCCTTTTTTTTTTCAGACAGACAGATTGTTGACATTGATTTAGAATTCATCATAAATGCAAACAAGAGATGCACTGTTGCATAGGGACATTTTCTCAGGAAAAACTGTCAACATCGATCCCAAAACTCCCTCCTTAAAAAAAATAAAAATGAAATAAAACCGGCTCTCTTTTTTTCCTAACCCTGGCCGTTTTTTTTTAAATAAATAATAATGAATGAGATAAGTTTCGGAAGCTTGACATTCTTCGTTGGATAATACGCAGCTCTTTCATATACAAATATAGTCGTGTATATATTGGCCTGGCCCCTTCTATGGTATTTTTGGTCATCCAATTCGGCCTTGTTTTCTATCTGCGTTCGTGAGCGTTCTTCATAGAGTCCCATCATAAGCCGTGGCCTTCCGCGTGAAGGGGTTCCACAACCCATCCAGTCTTTTTTTGAGAAAAACAAAAAAACAAAACAAATACCTGGAAAAACATTCGCCCAAAATGGTCAACGAACGTTGTAAAATAGCTCCATCCTCTTCTATCCAATAGAAAACTGAATTATTTTTTAATTCAGTTATTTCACTCGGTGCTTTGATATTATATAAATCCAGTCAAACAGGATCGAGCCATCCCTATTTAATTTCATTTGTTATATATACTCTAGAAAACTAACTAATAACAAACAGTCCGGCACACGGTGAATTTGAATAAAACCAGTTTTCTTTTGTGATTGTACATTAGACCGGTTCGCAATGATGGTCTTGTACACAATGAAATATTGACTCTTTTATTTCATTCTCTATTTTCTGAATGTTTGAAGCAGGCACTTCGTATGTATTATAAGATGCGCAGCACAAGACGAAACGATTTTTCTATTTTAATGGACAGCGCAGGTTTTTTTGTCCTACCTGTTCGAAGCTTTTTTTTCGGGACGGACAAGAGGTCAATGCTTTCGATCTATTCTTTTTTTTTGAAGTTTAAACAAAATAAAAGGGGGAGAGAGAGAGGAAATGATTTCTTGTTTTCGGTTGTGATTCGTATGTAACACGACGCGAAAGGCCAGTAGCGTGAATGTTAGGGCAATACCATATACTTATAGCGGAGCTGAGTTTTTTAAAATGCATAAATATGTAAAACGTATTAGATATACATTTTTGTTTAGAGGGGGGGGGGGACTTTCCATTTTTATTGTTATTATTGCTACTACAACTACTCGTTTTCTTTCCCTTCGCTTATACTATATACAACTAGATAATCAAATCGCCCAATATGGCCTTCGGCCAATCAGCAGAGATGCTGACCGAGAGCCCCATCATTCGAA
The DNA here is from genome assembly GCA_013167095.2 of Daphnia sinensis. Classification (NCBI taxonomy): domain Eukaryota; kingdom Metazoa; phylum Arthropoda; class Branchiopoda; order Diplostraca; family Daphniidae; genus Daphnia; species Daphnia sinensis. The sequence continues at coordinate 2,629,453 of CM023195.1, read as the reverse complement.
ACAAAAATGTTTTCTCCCCTTTCTTGTTTGTTGGCTTTCCAGAGCAACAAACAGTAGGAAATGGTTAAAAAAAAAAGTTTTAAATTATAGCAAAAAAAAAAAAAAAAAAAAAAAGAAGTTGCTAGCTAAGGGTTAACAGCGTGAGTCGGGTCTAGATATCCCGCTGGTTATGACGAGCCTTTTTTTGTTGTTCCAGACGTTCCAAAAAAAAAAGGGATGAAAAAAAATGGGGTATACAACAAAAAGAAAGGAAACAATGGAACAGTTTTATACAGTAGTGATAATATTAATTGAATAGCGATTAAAAATATTCAAAAATAACGAGTGACTTAAACGCGTGGGAAATTTACGTTTAAATTTCGCGCCGAAATTTGAATTTCCCATACACTACCTAAACGGTACTACATGTCCCCTTTTTTTTTTAAAGCTACAAACAAAATGGCCAAAGCATTTTTTTATGTCCACTTCTGATACGCTTGGATGAAAAACTTTTAATAGCGACTGTTTACTCTTTAAAAAAAAAAAGGGCCACTAGTCAACACGATTTCGGGATTGAAGGGTAAAGGTATAAATCTCGTAGGTCGTTTAATTGAAACGAGCCCTTGACGTTTAGAACGACGGGCGCATTCTTTGAAAAAAACGCACGGGGGTCCGCGTTTTGCGCTAAACTCGAGTGAAAACTTCAAGGAAAAATGCCCACAGGCATAACACGACTATTCCTAATCTAAACCAGAAGAGTTTTCATTTTGTGAATCAAGAAAAAGCTAATGGTCGGTATGTATACACCGAACTCGTAAATAGGCAGCAGAGTTCTTCCCTAATAGTGGCAAGCGATAATCATTAAACTCAAAAAATATAAAGCACTTACTAGATGGTCCAGATCCATTTAACGTTTCTTCTGTGTATAACAGACAGAGGGAGCAAGTATAGTGCCTTTTGTTGTTCTCGTTCGGGAGAGTTTAATCAAGCTCGTTAGCCTCGTTTTGTGTTACGACTATTTTCTTCTCCTTCTCCTCCAACCGTCCCCGCTTTGCATTTAATGGACGCGATTACGCGCACTTCTCGTTCGGAGCTCCCGTAACTCCTCATACAGTCCCAATCGTTGACTAGCGGGAGGGCCTCCGACCTTTTTTTTTTATCTCACTCGCAGTTATGCACTTCATAATTACGCCCTGCATTTTTTTAAAAAAGAAAGACAATTAAGAAGAGTTGTGTATCTAAAGGATTTTCAGATTAGACTTTCTTCTTCGTTCATCATCGTTAAAAAACAAAAGCGAATCGTAGGGCAGTTCTTTCTTTTGATGATTTGAATCAAAACAAAAAGTTTTGAAAAACTGTTACCTGTAAAGAATAAAAAAAAAAGGGTTTAAGTTTGTGATTGAATTATAACTTGATTATGCGTACATACACAATCAACGAAAATCTAATTATTACCCCCTTCCTTATTTTGGGCGCTTGTTCTCGGCTGCTTGTGCTCTACGGCTCGCGTGTGCGTCTGCGTGATTTATGTATTTTTTTCGTCGGCTGAAACATTATTCCTAGACCAGAGAGAGCCCTCATAATAATAATGATATACAAGTCTAGATTATGCACCTCTTCATGTAAACTCAAATGCGTTTTTTTTTTTTCTGGCCAAACTTCCTTCTTGTTCATTTTCGCCTTTCATTCCGACAACTGACCGACGACAGGTCCATAGATTTTCTCTACAAAATATTTTTTTAAAAAGAATTATTTAAAGCAAGAACTACCAGTGTTTTTCTATATCTCTTCGACTGTATATCCTCTGGCAATGGTCACAACAGAAATAACACAGAAGAGTGGCTGTGTAATTTTTCTTATGTTTCGGACCATCATCGTATTTTTATACGACCCCTCTCTTAAGTTTTAAAAGAAAAGGGCTCTTACCTAAAAAAAAAAAGGGAAAGATGGAAAGCAAAATGGCTGGCGGCTCTTCATCCAGTTGCGTGCTCTACTGGAATTGGTTTCTCTCCCCCTCTCTCTGGTAATTCCGTAAATCTGTTGATGTGTCTAGGAAGACGTCATGTTTCTTTCATCTAATCTTCTGCTTCCAAAAGTCACTGCTCGCTTGATTAGGGTTTCCATTTTTTTCTTATAATACCGCTACCTTCATTAGAATATTAAAAATCGCAGGGATATGCAAAGAATGACCCGAGGGTCTCAAATAAAAGTAATAGTCAGACTGTTACGTATGTATCGTCCTGTGTTTTTCTTCTGCTCCTGTTGTTGCACATCAGGTGGTTCATCGGGAAATATGGCCGACGTTTTAATGTGTTGATTCAAATTGGATCTACCATTTTTAATTCCACCGCGCCACCTGCTGCACGAAACGCCGCGGTACGGACGACATCAGCTAACGACATAACGTCCCTTTATTTTCTTCATGTCCCCAGGACAACAGAAAAATTCCAAAAGACCCCTGCAAATAAAAAATGAGTTAAATATTATTTTAAAACAATATCGATAACAAAGAAACTTAACGAACAAAATGGGTGTGTGAAATCAAACAACTCCCCCTTTGAAAAAGGATGAGCTTGGATGATGGAAAAGGCACACACACACATACGATACACGCAATTACGTAAGTAAACGCACATTGAAGATCCCGAATGTTGCGTAGTACAAGCGTGAAAGTGTGTATCAAATTCGGCCGTTTAAAACAAAAAGGGAGAATTTTCAAGAGTTGATGGATCGAATCGGTGCTGGCCCGTGCCTCATCGACTACACGAGATTGCCATACATGATGGTACATAACGTCGGATGAGAAACTGATGATCTTGCGACACGCTTAGTTATAATTAACCGTCAGACTTTCTCAGCAATACACCGACACGCAAACATGCTGTAGACATTGGGAAATCATTGTAGCGTGAACGTATATAAAGTTAACCTACTATATAGTAAATAAGAAATAACGTTCAACAGTTAGTAGAACGAAGTGCTTTATGTGCGGTTGGAAAAGCCCCGGCCTTTTTTTTAAACGAAATTGAGTCGATAAAAATTGATCCAACTCGTATAAACTTGAAAACTGACACGAGACATAAAATAGGTATCTTCGTTTCGCGGTTTGAGTTTTTGTTAAAAGAACAAAAAGGTTTTTTTTCTGGTCTTTTGTTTTGCTGCGGTTGTTTTCGAGAGTTATGGTTATAGGGAGAATAAAAACCTGCGGGTCCCGAATCACGAAGATTTTTTTTTTGGCTAGTTTTTTTTTTTACTACAAAAGTGCAGATGATAAAAGAGGGAAAAAAAGTATCGGATATTAACAAGCAAAGACGGACCGTCCAACGAGCAACTAACCGGTGCGATACATGGAAAAGGTTTTTGTTTTTTTCTTTTAATGAGATACTTTTTAACGTTCAGACTCTTTTGGGTTTGTTTTTTTTTGCACGGATTGTGTTTTTACCTTTTGGCCGAGTAAAAATATTATTTTTCTAAAGGGGGAAAATCAGCGGCAATAAGAAGCCATTACTAGAATACGATACGGGAAAAAGTGCCGTGGGAAAAGGGTTTCAACTCACGATGACGCCAGTTCACTTATACGAAACGCTGCCAGTCACTAGTAATCTAACATATAGGTCTGCACAGCAGCAAACTTGGCTGATAGTTAAACAAAACAAAACCTGTTGGGAGTATTGAAACAAGAAAAACCTTGATGATCGCATCGTTATTTTGAGTTTTACCTTTTTTTTTGGTTATTAAATTCAACATTCCATGGCGATCGAGGAAGAAGGTTTGATCGGCCACCAGGTGAACCAGTTTTCGAAAGGAATTGCAGGGCCAAAATGATCTGAATACTTCACGGCATCAAACGTCTCCTCTGATGGAATTGTCTAACAGCCAATAAGAAAATGTACGTGGTGCATCAATGTAAAGAAAAAGAGAAATACCTCTCGGCTTTTTGTTGTTTATCTTCGTTCACGAAAACTATTCGACTCGACGTAATGCACTCACTTCTCGAAGAACGTTGGCTCGTCTAATACCTGTTTGTACGCCTCCATTTTCTATTCACGATCCACAGTAGGAAATGCGACTGCACGTTTGGGATTCACTGGAAAAGGCTTATCGTTTTCCTGCGTTCTTCAAAACCATAGAAAAGTTGAATGGCGTCCAGATTGTTCTTTGTTTTAATGGAAATGTTTTCCATTTCAACGGGAAGGACGTATGCAAGAATCAAGTGTAGAGCACACTCACGGTTTTTCGTTGTGCCACATGAGAAACTCGTTTCCCTTTTGAGACTATCTCAAAGACAAAAGAGTTCTGTCGTTCGATTCGACTTTCCACTGACTATTTCATATTTCGTTTGGTCTGTACACCGAAAATAGACGAGGGGAAGAGTAAGCAACGAGAAAATTATTCAGATTTTAGAAAAGGCAAAAGCCAATAGAAACGACTAGAATCTGAGGAGATTACCCTGTCCCCAGCTCCACAAAGACAAGTACGGACAAGTCCAAAAGAAAAATGGCGGCAAAATCCACACGTATTGAAAAAACAACGCTTTAAAGAGGGTTGACAGAGGGTGTCAATATGAGGGGTGAGTCAGTTTTCATACTCATCCCCCTAGCCTATCCGCCAATCCACGTAAAAGTGCTGTTTTGTGCACTATGGTTTTGGCGCCATTTTACTTTAGACTTGTCCGTACTTGTCTGAGTCATTAAATGGGTGGACATCCAATAGGAGCGTTGTCGTTGCACGTTGATCCGTGCGCCATTTTGCTCGTGAAAGAAGAGAAACACTTTTTCATCTTTAGACATCCAAATGGCGACCAGACTCTTTGATTCAATCTTTAGTAAGATGAAATCTTATTTTTTGTCCTTCTTTTAAAAAAACTATTGTTGATGTACATTTTCGGTTAAATCCAACAACGATGGATGTAATCCAGGATACGCCAAATGTTTCGTGTTGCCTGTTATTTCTTCATTTTTGATTGATGTGATTGACTTGTTTTCTTTCTGTCTCAGTCTTCTGTGATATGTCTCGTTCCGGTTGGAATATCAGATTTGTCAATGATGAATGTCATGTCTTGTTTCTCCTTTTCCCCTCGTTAAACGAACGTTGGGTAGATACAGCAACGTTATCACAGCAGTGGCTGCTACGAGGAAGTCACGGAGGTGCCCTGTCTGGCCGGATTATCTGGGGCTGGCACTCGAAAAGTGCGCCATTGCAATTGGGTTCGCTTCCTCCGCCCTTCTCCCCTTTTTACGCCACTCGTCAATGTCGTCTGCTCCAAAATCAAAGGTATGGTTGTTATCCTGAACTCTTTTTAAAAACTCGATCTACTGGCTTTACAGAATGTATTCAAATGTCCTGAATTTTGGTGTACAGGTGAACCCGTTTATGAAGCAGTCCGTCCTATTGGCGCCAATATGGAACTGATTGTTTTCTACCTACCTGGCCTTCACGATGATGACGAGGAATTACTTTACGGAGGTCTACCTGCCGTTCGTTCTCTTCGTTCGTCGTTATTTCGCCGCACAATGGGTCTCATCTTGCAAGGTAAAGGCGAAATTTCTTTAATTAAAGCGAATGATGAAGCGCATCTGTTTAGTTAACTAGCCGTTGATGAGTTGTCTATATTAACTACTACTGTATATCCCCAAAATTGGAGTGAGGCTAAAAAAAGGACCACTCGAGTATACTAACATGGTTCATTAGCAAGTTAATTGACAATCAGCCAACCACAGCATCAGCAACGATTAAAGAAAACCCTTTGTGATGTTTATTTATTTCATCTGAACTTGACGTGTGTTGATTGGATTCTTAACAGATAGCCCCCTGGACTTGTCCTTGTCGCTGTTGACGTCATCGTCCTGCTCAGCCTCGTCGCCAACACCTGATGATCAACAACAACAGCAGCAGCAGCAACAACAAAAACAAAAGCAACAAAATGTGGCTGGATCGAATGTAACCACATCTGGTGGAGCTTCGGATGGCCGTCAATCTGTTTCTAGCGAACAATCAGCCGGATTATCTTCGGGAGCTGATGAAATGGCCAGCAACACGTCCGGGCTGGATGCCTCATCCGACGCTTTGGGGCTCATTCAGAGTCATTTGAGCCATCATCATAGTCTTCATCATCATCAAATGGGAGCCTCGTCTAACGTGACATCCAACAACGGCGGAGGAAGAGGAGGCCGAGCTAGCGGAATGACGTCTGTTTCATCAGCTTCATCTGGCCGTCCTGCCCGCCAGCGTCCTTTGCTCCCTTGCCAGGTATCGTGTCTTGTTACCACAACATATTGAGAACAAATTCATTCTTGATTTGTTCGTTTTGCAGGTTTGCGGCAAAGCTTTTGACCGTCCTTCGTTACTCAACCGTCACATGCGCACTCATACCGGTTAGTTAACAATTTTTTTCTTAAACCTTTGTGCGTCTTACCCAACAAAATTTTGTTATCCGCGTGTGTGACGGTGCTCATCTACATAGTGTATAGAATTTCCTTGACATTTTCCGCCCGTTTTTGTTTGAATTTGCCCGTCTTGAGAAACAGGAATTTCATTAGTTTTTTCCCATTCTGAGAATCGATGCAAAGTAACGAAACCACACAATCCCTACATCGTGAACGAGTTTATTTCTGTATCAGCTAATGAGGAGATTAGGTTCGTCAACCGTAAGATGGGCAAGATTGACATTAGCGAGTGGACTGTCTTGCCAGCTGATGAGTATTGGATTGCGTCTAGCTCAAGGCTATCGAGAATAGCTTGTCCGGTTTTTTTTCTTTGGGATCCATCAGAAAAGTAACAGCACAATCATTTGTAGCGTGTGTGAGTCGTTCACGCCCTTATTCTTCATCATAACACACGGAAGAAGTCGTAGAAGTGAATCTATTCACCTCTGACGGCCTTTTCTTTCCCTTCTTCTCGATCTAGATAAAAAAGTAGTAGGAAAAAAAAGGACACAGAGGCTGGCAAACTATACCTTTAAGCTACCCACCATCACCGCCAAGGTTGAAGGGAGGATAACGGCCGATGCGTGATGATGGCCATTGGCTATGCTAGGAAGAAGTTTGGTCCCGAAAAACGAGTACCTGTGTAGTCTCTCTCTCACAAACGAGTTCAGTTGTATTATCCATCACCCGAAGGAAGGAGACGATATTTTCTGATGTTATTTTCTTTTTCTTCTATTGTTTTCGTTCAAAAATCTTATTTTTTCTCTTTCCATTCGTCTAACATTCTCGGGACAACAGCGCATAGGGCGATATGTCCACCTGACAAGAAACTTGTCCAATGGACCGGTCAAACCAGTTGATCGATTTTTACCCAAAGACCGATGACGTTTTCTTTTTTTTTTTTTATTCGTGGGGTTTATTTAAATTTTTTTTTCTTTCTTATTCGGTTGCTCCTGGCTTCTTGTTTGCTACTAGTAGTGTGTACACACACACAACTGCGCCACATGATGCGACACCTGCTGGTCTGGCTGCTGCGCATTTTGGGGAAAGGGCGGAGAGTACGGGGGGAATGAAAAGGGCGTGGTGTTAACAAGAGAATGAAAATATTCAGTGATTTTCATCAATAGGAAAAACGTTTTTCTCATTTCTTCTTTTGGGAGGTGTGATTCAATCGATGCAGTATGAAAAAAGGGGGGGGGGGTTGAACTCTTCGGTCTTTTATCAGCACCAGCGCTAAGAGGTGATGGCTCCAACTAAATAACAGATGATCTTGCTTTATACGAGATTCTCGTTTAATTTCTAGGAATGGAATCCAAGTGATGTAATCTGACATGAGAAAAGAAGATTTTCTTGTAGTCCACCCATTTTTTTTTGGACATGTTTTTCTCGCTCGCTTGTCACCTAATTGGACTGCGTCGTGTATATGTTAATTGTGATGATGATTCTATTGATATTTAAATGGATCTCGTTCTTTATCCGCGACACTGTTGCGATTTGATTTCAATAGCGTCAATCATTTATAATTTTTTTTTCTTTTCTTTCATGTCTGCTGCGTGTGTCATCCGCTCAACCGGAAAATGCAGGAGAGAAGCCTCACGTGTGTGACGTGTGCGGCAAAGGATTTTCGACGTCGAGTTCGCTCAACACGCACCGGCGCATTCACAGCGGAGAGAAACCTCACCAGTGCCCTGTCTGCGGCAAACGCTTCACCGCCTCTTCGAATCTTTACTACCACCGCATGACTCACATCAAGGTATACATTTTCAATTTGATTTTTCCTTCTTTAAAAAGCCACGCTTGAGCAGGTTTTTTTTTTCTTTTTCCAATTCATTTTCGAGTTTTACTGGTCTTGGACCATCCCTCCCATCCGACAATGTGTGACCTGCATATTTAAAATCGAGTTTTAGTGTAGTCAGTTAGCTGGGTGGGTGGGGGGGGGAAGGCCTAAATTTTCGTGGAATCGCAAGGAATTATTGGCTAGTGAATAATCTGATTATCATCGAAAATCATTCCATTGGACCGAATGTTTGTCCTGTGTACACTAGATTCCGAAAAAGTTTAAAAACAAAAGAATGTGTCTCTTTATTCTTTTAAAACTTTTTTTAACTTGTTGAGCTTGTAGGTAGCAAACGCAGGTAGAACAAAAAGAAAAACGAGGTCATTTCAAAAAAAAAAAAAAAAAATTCCGGATAACGAAATTCAAACACGTACTATGCGTTGGTATGGTACGTGTGTTGTATGCAGTGCGCACGAAAGATTTCGACTTGGTTTGTATAAACGCAGCCGTCAGTCATCCCCCCCGTCCTCTTGTCCCTTTCATCCTCCCATACGTGTACGATAGGATCTTTACCGGTAGAATGTGTCGGTTCTGCAACGGGGTCCCCAAGAGAAAGAGGGTCTTCTTGTGTGACTTGTGGGCTGCCATCAGAAAAAAAAAATGGAGAGTTTCGAATAGAAAAAAAAAGGACAGACGTTGATTTATCTGACTAATTATGTTGATGGGTAGTGGCCGTAGTGGTGCTCGTCTATTATATAATTCAAGGATTTTTTTTTTTTTTTTGCTGTTGTTGTTGCCGCTCCTGCAATATTCCCAGGCGATAGTTTCCGTTGATAAGCATTTCTCGTATACCCTGGGACGGGCGGTGAAGGCATCGGCGGCTTCTTGTAGTTTTCAAAAAGGTTCCGCAGGGTCCAGTACAGCGCCACGATGGCGTGATGAAACGATCCGTTTCTATTTTTGTTTAGTTTTTTTTTTGCCTTGCTCATAGCGATGTGTAGCTCCTCTTTCCATTCCGACTTTTTTTTTTAAAGCTGCAAACTGCTGTCACATTTGTTGCCGCTGTCCGTGTCGCCTGTCACATCAGCTTTTTCTCTTTCAAAAAAGAAAATGTTCTCCCTTTTCTCTTGGGCTCTGTTGATTTACGTACATCGACGGTAATGAAGGTTAGGAGGGGGAGATAATCAAGCGCGTCGTTTTAATTTTTTTTTCATTTGTCGGTAGTTTAGTTAACCGTTAAACTACATTGAAGGCAAAACACTTTCGGTATTGCAGCGTTCGCTTATTAAATATGTAAATAAACACGAAAGGGCATTTGATTTTGATTAAAAAATAAAATTCGTGCATGTTCCACTTATCCTTGTGATAATTATATATTTCGATAGAGATCGCATTTTGCCTACCAGCTTTGGAAATAAAAACGAGTAGAAACGAGTCTATCTAGGGTGTGGACTGGAACATTCCTTTTGATGGACGGTAAAAGGGTTAGGTTTATTATAGAGTGGGTTTTCTTCGCAAGGTGAGCTTTTATGGCTCGTCTTAAAGAAAACGCGATTCACAGCGATAAGACGACGATCGACTCCCCCTTTTTCTTTTCTCTCTTTATATCTTTTCTTTATAGAGGTGGTGTTGTGCCCTCCCCCTACGATGCTGTTGAATATGTGATAACGATAATAATAATAAAAAGCGAGAGAGAACGGTGAACGTGAAAATCATGTAAAATGAGCTAATCTTATTCTTGTTTTTTTCGAACATGATGTTTTATAGGAGAAGCCGCACAAGTGCGCGTTGTGTTCCAAATCGTTCCCGACGCCCGGGGACTTGAAATCGCACATGTACGTGCACAGCGGCTCGTGGCCATTCAAGTGTCACGTCTGTTCGCGCGGTTTCAGCAAGCACACCAACCTCAAGAACCACCTGTTTCTCCACACCGGTAAGTCTGATGAATATCAAAATCTATTATAATTATCGCTAAGAAAAAAACTAAACAAATAAGGGCCATCGTGCGATTTGTGCTACCGACATTTTCATTTTGAACATTAGCTTTATCGTGTCGAACGATGGGGGGGGGATGAATAATTGGAACAGTTTGTTGATTTTTTTTTTTTAATTCTCTTTGACATGCAAATTTTGGTTAAACTTGTTTAATCCGAGGGTACATCTTTATGGATACATAACTCGTTATGTAATTTTTTCCCCCCCTTCGTCTTCCGTCGAATCACGAAGTCCATTTTTTATTTTATTTCGTTAACTATTTCAAACATTAATTTAAAAGAAAAAAAAAACATGAAAGATTATTCCCTCGTTCGCTGCCATACTACCATCGTTTTGTGGAGCAGGTTTTTTTTTGCTTTCTTTCTCTTTATGCGTGCACGGTTCGTGATGATTGTATTCTCATCGGCGCTCTTCTTCGTCCAACAATATTTCTTTCAACCCACCCAAAAGACATGGGGCTAGTGGGGCTTTTGGTGAAGGCAAGAAATAATAATCAATGATGAATTATGACGATCCATCCATCGCGCTGATCCAGCCCTCGCTCGCGCTCGCGCGCGCCAGCGCAGCACGTTATCATCATCAACCCGTTTCTTTCTTTTTTTTTCTCCATGTGTGTGTCTAGATGTTTCGTTAGACTTACCTTTTTTTTTATTTCGTTGTAGTCTGCCCCGGGGCGACGATTTCATATCACGCGCGCTAGATGCCCTCTTCCCCTTCACCGGCCACTTTGGGGGCTCACGGTCTCGTACACGCACTGACCTTTATAGATGGTAGATAGGTCCGCCGCTCTACCCAATTTCTTGTTCTTTTTTTTATTAATTTTTTTCTATATTCTAGTATGATCAATCTGTAAAAAGAATAAGAGAGAGAGAGAGAGCTATATGCTCGAATGAAATAGCTCATACCCTTTTTTTGCCCATCGCATTTGCATAGATGACGCAAGGGCAGACACCTGCGCACGCGCGCTAACAACCTGTTGGTCTTTTTTCCTTTCTACCCTGTTTTATATTTTAAATATTCACAAATAATAATAACAGACTTGTATGTTTTATTTTTGAACCCCGCGTGTGTGTGCTCTACGGTTGAGCCCTCCACGTTTTCTGTTTTGATTCTTGACGGGGTGCGTATCAGCTTTTTTTTTTTTTTTGCTTGAGAGAAAAGATGAAGAAAAGTTTTGAATGATGATGGGGGTTTGATGATATGGCAACATGGTCGAGGGGGGGGGGATATATAGAAAGCGGTTGTGAACAGAAAATTTTCTTTTTATCTCGCAGCTATCTATTTTCTCTCTCTGTGTGTGTGTTTGATGTTTTGGTTGAGGGCACGGTCAAATGGTCCATCCGTCCGCGCGTTCGTGAGCTTCTTTTCTCTTGCGTGTGGTGTGTTTAGTGGGCTCTACATTTTGCTGGAAAAGTTCCTGTTTTTTTTTTTTTTCGTTGAACGCACGGCCGAGTAAATTAATGGTCCGAACTGAAAAAAAAAAGGAAGGGAATAAAAATATGATGGAGGGAATAGGAAACAAAAGGTTGGGTTGTATAGAGCGATAGTGCGTTGTCCAATCTATTTCTCCGTCTATGGTCATTTCTCATAAGTCTTTTTCTTGTTTCTCCAGACACCCCCTCCAAGAAAAGGAAGGGAAAAGATTAGATATTATTTCTTGTTCTTTTATTTCTGAGAAGGCATCGAAATTTTTTCTCTTTTCTTGTTTCACTATCGTTTGTTGTTAAATAGCCGAAGAATTAGAGGCATTTGTTTTTGTTTTTTTTCTAGAAATGCGTTCCCATTCCTTTATTACAGGTATTGCGCGTTTTGCCGAACGAAAACGTCCATCTTTTCCCATGACCAATTCTTGCATTTTCTCTTTGGATTTTTATTTGAATTTGTTTCTCCCTTTTTCTTGACGCGTCAACAGCGCGGCAAGACGGAAGTTTCACATTTCCGGTCAATTTTATTTACATTTTTGTTTTGATGACGAACAAACGAAACTCTGGAATATTTAGCGACAATGGCGCATCCGCAAGTTAGTCAATTTTGGGGTGTAAGGGGATTTGAATGAATCGAACCGGCACGAACGTCGAGATCTATCGACTGAAAGGGAAGTTGAAATAAGAGCGTTCATTTGAAACACACACATAGAAAATAGAAAAGAAGAAGAATCTATTGTGTGTTTTTTTTTAAAGGACACCGTTGCGCTGTTGCTCTGATATTTCCTACTGTCCGTGTTTCTTTTTTTTTTTTAACATTTTATTCACCGTGAAAGAAACGAGAGGAAGGGAATAAAGAGAGGGGAGGTAAAAGAGCACGAGGAGGGGGGTCAGGCCTCAAATGTAATTTTCACGCGCAGCGGGATTCACCTTTTTTTTTCTCTTTCCGTTTTGGCTTCTTTGGGTCGCCCCGATCGTCACGTCTAGCCGCAAAAAAAGGGGGGAGGGCGAAGAAGAAGAAGCCCGCCATTTTCAATAGTATATTAGACTACATAGGATTTAAAAAAAAAGGGGGGGGGAGTTGTTTCCATCATTTTTCATCCGCACAGAAAAAAAAACAAAAACAAAAATTGTTCTCTCATTTTTCGTTTTACCTATTAGCGGCACTCAAGTTTTTTCATTTTCATTTTGAAAAAAAGTCTTGTTTGCGGGGTGCATGTAGCACAATTCATTATGATACTTGCTGCTGCTAGAATTGGTTTACCTCCCTAAACATCATTTTTCACACCCGTCTATCGCCCCTACATGTTTTTTTTTTCTCTTTTCAAAAAAGGTCCATTGTTTGGAAAAAATAATTTTTTAAAAAATGGGGTCTCTTGTTTTTTTGTACCTCTGTGAGCTCCCGCTTACACCTTTGAAGGATCATTTGTTGCCGTCTCCATGCATTCAGGTGCATTATAAAACGAGACATTGTTTTGTTTTTTTTAGACTTGTTTTCGAATTTTTATGTTTCGACGTCATTGATGTTTTTACTTAGAAACGAGAAGAAAGAAAATTGGAAAGTGAACGAGTAGTATAAATCGATGTACAGCACACAAAAAATGTATATCGATAGGGATTAATGATTGGGCTTGTTTTCTTTGTCATGGGAAATTTGAAGAACAATTTTCTTTCTTTTCGTTTGACAAAAAAAGAAAAACAATGATGATTGGAATTGATGGCGCCACGCGATTCGGTAGCTAACGAAGACAGACTTTTAACAGATTGAAATTGCCTAATGAGCTGGACTAGCAGCTTTTCTTTTTTTTTTTTTGAAATTGTGATTTTACATTCTATCGATGCTCGCGGGACGTTGTTTACCTTGTAGGTTTACTAACAGACCAAAGAGATTTAACGTATCAATTGAACTCGACATTTTTTTTTTTTTTTAAATTTTGATTTCTTCTCGTTTGGAATGCGCCGATTGCGTTCAGCTTCACTCGCATTATCATAAACGGTGTTGATTTTTTTAAATTTCCGTATTGAAGTGGTAGCTTATTGATGATCCCCTCGGCCCCTCATCGTTCAATCCCGAACGTAGCGGAGATAAATTCCTTAAATATTAGACGCGCACTGTACGAATAGAGAATGAAACGTAGGACATTCCAGCACGATTTAAAAATGGAGGGGGTTGGTAAAATTTGGTTGGTGATTCATTGTGACCGTCCGTTACGGCATCTAGACAAATTTCCTATTTCTTTCTCTATTATTAAATAGATACAGTCTGTTTTCTTTAATATCACGGGAGGGGATCGGGAGGATGTTACTACTAGTACCCGTTTATAAAAGCTAACTATTTGCGCTCTTATCTCTTTGTTTTTTCGTTTCTTTCAAAAGAAGAAAAAAACAGATCCTCCTCTTTTGATGTTACAAGCTGGTGGAGAAGTTTAGTTTTTTTTTTTTTTTAATGTTTGACTGATTGGGTTTTTTCATCCATCCATCTCTCTCTCTTCTTCACGGGCTCGTAGCAATACGGGGCCGAAGAATCAAAGTCGACAATCGTCCAAAGTGGGGGGGGGGGGTGCCGTGAAAACGGGTAATTACCTAGCGATCGGGCACACTCGCTTACATCTTAAACGTCTCATCCTTTTCTTGTTCTCAAACATAGCCGTGGAAATGTGTACATAAATGAAGGGTCACGATGTTTGCGCGTACGCTTTGTTACTGATGGGGCCACGTTTGAAACGGATTCTTTCATCGGGGATAACAGGCGCGGATGAACGATCAAATCGATCAGTCTTGTCCAATTTGTTAAATGTTTTTCGTGTTTTTGGCCTCTCTCGCTTTATTTGAAGGAGGTATAAAACAACAGACGGCTCTTCCTTTCTCTGTGCGAGTCCGTCTTCTTCTTTTTTTTTTCAAATGCGTGTGGATATAATGGATGGGAGATCGTGCCCCGTAACTAATTTCTAATTCGAACGCGTATGCAAAGCTTTCTTTTGGAAGAGGATCATCCCTCGATTTCAGCCTATTTTTTTTTTGTTTCCAACATTTGATTATCTTTCTTTTTGAATTTGTTCTCGTCTGCTATGTCGGGGTTGAAACGAGTCCAATAGTCACAAACTCATTTTTTTTTTCGGCAACTTTCCAGTTGAACTCGAATTGTTTGACACACAAAATAACGCTCTTTTTTTTTTTTGAAAATTCTTTTTTTTTTTTTGTTTAAAGGTCGATTCGCGGTTCGACCTTTGATAGTAAACAATATGTCTCTGAAATTCGGGGGCGTTAAAAAAGGGGGAGCGCAAACAGTCGACATGCAATCGTGCGGAACACGGAACATGTGCGACAAATGTTGGGACATTTACTTGCCCTTTGAAAAAGACTTTTTTTTTAAGAGGGTCGCTTGACCTTAGACAAAAAATTTTTTGGTTTTAAAAATGTCACCTCGGCAAGTCGGGTCTCTTAACCACACACGCACAACCCGGGGGTGAAAATGGAAATTTAAAAATGCCTCTTGCCTTCTATTTTTAATCTTTACCCTTTTTTTTCCTGTGTTTTTTTAGTGCCTTGTAATTGGAACATTTAGAGCAGATTGCGAAAAAGAAACTTGGGATTTTTTAAGATCGAACAATGTGATCGTAAAGGAAGTGGTATTGATTTAAATTTCCATTTTTTAAAACACACCTCGTACGTACATTTTTTTTAAAGAAAATTTGAAATGAATTTGCGTTTAAGGTCCGAGCGGATCGCGTGCAACTCTTTGCCGTGCGTCAATCTGCTGCGTCCACTTTTTTTTTTTGGTTGAAATTAGATACGGTCTCGAGTTGTTTTTCTCTCTCATTCCAACCGAGTCTCATGGCCTTTTGTCGTGTCTCTCTTCTGTCTGGACTGTGTTATTTTGGACGCAACCGACCAACTGAAAAAAAAAAAAATAAGAAAAAAAGAGAAAAGTATCAGGTGAAACATTTCAAGACTTGTTTGCTTCGCCATCAACAGCGCGCATCTTCTTGACAATGTCCCCCCCCCCCTCTTGCACGCCACAGTCAACTGTGCACATCATATCCCCCCCCCCTCTCATAACTTGCAAGCCAAAAAGACACGATAGTTTTTTAAGTGTGGTCGTATTCACCTGGCGCCATCTCTTCGACTCACGTTGTTGCCGCGTCTATCTCCATCTACGTGTAATAATCCCTTCTTGTGTGTGTGTGTGTAGCTATGGGCGATTGTCAGCACGCGGGACGTCGATTCGAAACGCGTGATTATGGCATGTTGGAAAGAAACGAGTAGTAGAGACCCTTGTGAACTCTTCTTCTTGAAATCTAACCGCGTGCCATGCCAGAGAGACCTGCTTTCACCTGTTGCGTAGGCTGAGCTGGCTAGTTTTACATATTTTTTTTGTCTGGTACGGGGAAACAAGTGAATGTCGATCGGAGGCGCACGCGAAGACGTTTCTCTCGATGATGATGATGATGGCGGTAGTCGGTTCTTTAACATTCAACCCTCCACTGCTATTGAATCAGCGTTGCCTGCGGCGGGCCACTTCCGTCTGTCATTAAACCAAAAAAAAATTCTTGAGTGAAATCGATCACGACACGAAGACGTGTCCGCAGTTGGTCAGAAATCGTTTCGTAATTTTTTTTTCTTTACAACATGAATGGAGGTTGGAGAGCAATTAAAAACGTGAAATTCTTGCGTAATGATTTAAAGGGGAACTCTAGGAATTTTAAAAAAGATCGTTACCGTTTTCCCAAACGATCAGACGTTTAGACGTCATTGACGAATGTCTCAAAATATCTCGTCTGACTCGTAGGCATGTTTTTAAAAATAGTTTAAGCGTGATCGTCTATTCTTTTCCCGAGTTTGATGGACCCCCGTTTTTTTTTCTGCTGGAGGGATGGTTTTTTTTTCTTTTAAATGAGCAACAGCAGCCAAAGGTTATACCTTTACACTGCGGTCGGGAGGGGGGGGGGGACGTGAGTTACAGTATTTATCCACTCGTAAAAAAAAGAAGAGCTCAGCAGGTTTAAAAAAAACATTCCTCTTGTTTTTATTTGAGCGTACACGGAAGGGAGGGATATCATTCACGTGTTTTGTATTCAACATACCACCAATTTGCCTATTTTTCTTTAAAAAAAAAAAATTTGAAAATGAAGATTTTTTTTTTCGAGTATTAAAATAGATCATGGGTTGAATCCAGTATTTGAAAACTCGTGTAATGAATA
Source organism: Daphnia sinensis (assembly GCA_013167095.2). Lineage (NCBI taxonomy): Eukaryota > Metazoa > Arthropoda > Branchiopoda > Diplostraca > Daphniidae > Daphnia > Daphnia sinensis. Next base: position 2,612,652 of record CM023195.1, on the reverse strand, counting down.
CGCTCGCGCAGATATGCATCATCATCATTATCGTCATCATCACCACCAGGTGGCTGTGGTGTGTGCACTAATTGCGGGTGTACAGAGAGACCAAGGCTGGAATGTCTCTATATACTTATGTGCCCCTCCAGTTGTTTGAAACATTTTTTTAATATTTTTGAAAGAGGAAGGCATGATACACTACCACGCACGCTAAACGTGTGTGGAGAAAAAGGTAAAAGATGATGAACCCCCCCTCCACACACACACAAATAAAGAGTAGTGTAGGATGAAGCACACCTGTCGGTAACGCATTAACCTTCAATCTCCCGTGTTAAATGAAGAAAAGATTATGGCACTTGCCATTGAGACTTCCCATCAGGTCTACATTACTCCACTTGATCAATAATTATCTTTTTTGAAAATTTGAAATTCTTTTTCTGGATTTTTAAATTTAAATTTTCATATTTTCGTTGTTGTGTGTGTGTGGGTCGCAAAGGTAATCATGAAATAGGTTAGGCGTGTTGCTTTTCATTATTATTGTTCTTCAAGGTTGGGATCATTTCGATGATGGATCGGGTTATACTCCGGGTGTCGTTGATGACCATCCGCTTCGTAATAAGCCACCACTTGTTTTTTTTTTTAAAGCGACACGATTGGCTGCTTTATTTTAACGTCCTCGAATTTAATTGGATCACTTGAATTCGCCATCAGTTATGTGTAGCGAGAGATCTCAGCTGGGTGCGTAGAAGAAGAAGAAACATTTGTTAAAAGAATTGAATCATGATTGATGGCCTCTCGACTGCAGCACATAAATCCCGAAAGGCCATATAACGAAAAAAAAATACTTGAGGCTCTTTGAATCGAGCAACTGTAAATTACAAGCCGAGTTGCTTCGTTTTGATAACCCCCGCGTTAATGAGAGATTTCAGTCAGCCTTTGGCGTTTTGTTTTCAAAACTAGAGTTGAATATGATTTACTTTTTCTCCCTGTAGATCCTCTTTCTTCATCATCATCATCACTGTAAAAAAATAAAATAAAATAAAATAAGGAAAGATCGTGTAAATGAATGAAAAGAGGGATCTCGATTCACTTTCGGGGCTATTAATATGGGATCGCGTGAAATGATTTCGGGCTTGTGTCAGTGCCACATCGCCTGCCCCCCCTCTAACAAAGAGCAACAGGCTTATTTTTCTTTTAATGATCGTCCCAACTCTCATACGTATGCCCTATTTTTCTTTTCTTATGTTTTTATTAGACGTAGCCTTGTAGAAACTGAAACCACCGACGGCAGAATATGATATGAACGAACGATAGCGTGAATTCTTATTTCTTATTTCTTTTTTGTAGTAGTAGTTCATCTCTCGCAGCACTGGAGGCAGAATCATCTTGCGCCTCTTGTTTACGTACATTGAAGTGGCAACAGGTGTGTGTGTGTGTGTGAACTATACCTTCATCTTTCAAAAAAAAATTCATCGTTATCTCATTAAAGAGTTTTTCTTTTTTCTTTGGCCGGTCAATCAAAAATAGAAAGTAGAGCCACGCCATCTTACAGAATATCCCCCCCCCTTTTTTTTCAAATTTCATGATAGGCAGAAACTCAATCAGAAGTCGAGCGTGTACCACAGCACAAATTAATCATTAGATTTGTTTTTTGGGGGATTTTTACTTTATTTTTACCTTTTGAAAAAGGGCAAGATGATTCTCCTCTGAGTGCAGGTGAACGCTATATATACGTCACGCAAAGCCATCATTAAAACATATCAAATAGAAATAGAGATCGATGTCGTCCGACGCTTTCGTTCGTTTCTTATCAAGTTCTACATTATTCTCTCTATACGCGGGGCAGTGCTTTAATTGCAATCAGCATTCTTTTTTTCGTAATTACCTAACCTCATCAAAGAACTAATGGGAATTTTGCTTTTAAAGGAGTTAAACTTAAATGATAAAACCAGACACAAACTTGGAAAAAAAAAGCAGTTCGCTTTTTTTTTTTTTTTTGAGTTTTATTGTCTTCTCTCTTTTCATTTTCAAGCGGTTGGTTACGGCGACAGTCATTTGTTATATTTATCATGCAGAGCCTTGTGTGTAGAGAACAATGTGAGAACTATATAACAAACGATTTTAATATCCCATCGATGAGGAAGTGTGTCTCTTTTGTCTATTTTCCGTTGTCCGTTTGGGGCCATCCTTTGATGGCCGGACATTGTCCAGTCGAAACAAAAACTTACGCGCAGCCTTATATAGAGTTAACAATAATTTGAATTGTTTTTCGTTGTCGAACTGATGATGAGCTTTTCGATCGTCATCGTCGAATCGAACGATGGGGAGGTCTCGCCAATTGTTGTTGTTATTATTATTATTATTTTGAAAAGCATTCGGGCAATGAGTCGGCATCATTTTTCATTCATTTGACACGTTTGGCTATTTACTTGTCCCGTCACGCGAATGACACCTGTGAATTGCCTCCGGGCCCTCCCCTCCTCTTTTTTTCCAGTTTTCCCTACACACAAAAGATTACACTTCCGATGCTTTTTACAAAAAAAAAAAATAATAATTGTATCAACTTCTTTTTTCTTTTTTTTTTTGCTTGCTAATATCAGTCTGGACAATTCTATAAAGTCTTAACTATTAAATCCCCCCCCCCTTTTAACCGGTTTGCCTTATTCGTTTCTCCTTCCTATTCTCATTCGTCCTCAAACGGATGGATAAAAAAAAAGAACAGGAGAACTTTACACAAAAGAGAGAGAGATCAATAATTGGACTGTGGCTTTAGGCTACGTGCGCGTTACATTCCTTTTGAGCTCGTCTAAAAAAAAAAGATAATCATAAAGACGGGCAGCAAGGCCAAGATGGCAAGTTTAAAAAAAAAAATGTAGGCAGCAAGTGCGCGCTGTGATCTTTGATTGCCCGTCCTCTACCAAGGTACGAACGCGAGCCGACGGTAGTTTGAACCGCCGTTGCTTGCGCCCCCCTTTTCAAAAGTTTCGGTTGGCGCGCGTGAATTTCTTTCTTCCTTATGATGAAGCAGTGGCTGGTCGACCTTTTGAACTCGCTACTATCCCGCTCTAGGACCTTTTCCTTGGTGCGCCTATATATAAAGATGATGATGATGGAGAATAGAGAAAAGGATCTAGCGCATCCGGTGTGCCTTATTACATTTTTCGACATTTTTATCATATTCTTTTTTTTCTTTTAATTTTTGTTGTTGTTGTTTTGGAAAGTGCCTATTTTTTGAGGGCGATTGTTAGTAACGTTGATTGCTGTTTAGCCATGGCTTTTCTCTTTAGCGTCCGTCCGTTTCTGTTTTGAAGATGCGACAGGAAAGAGCCATCAAAGCCTTGAAGGCTTTTGCTGGCCTTCTTCGTGAGCATCAATTGCGCCAAAAGTGCGCATTAAATGTTGATTACATTTCGAGCAGGGCAGCAGAGAGAAAGGATTCCCGAGAAAAAGAGCTCTAGATTTAAATAAAATCTCGTGGAAAAAAAACGGTTTGTCGTGATGTCGCGCGTCCCCCCCCCCCCGTGTCATTTTCCAGATAAGTTGCGGCGTTTGCGATGATTGTCGCCCGTCTTTTCACGACCGTTCGTGGTATGTCTTGATCTCCCACTCCCGGCTGATCCCCGCAGGTTGACCTCTCTGCAAAGGGAAAAGCCAACCCCCCCTTTTTTTTTTCAGGTGCGCTATTTCTAATCTGTTATTCTTTATCCACCGACTTTCGTCATTTTTTTATTTATTTTTGTGCGTGTGTTAAATTTCAATTGAAAATTTCTACCTCGTAGCAGTCCAAACAAAAAACAGGGGGGTTATAACGAACGAGAACACACACAAAAATGAAACGTACGAGTCTGAGGGGGATGACGGCTCATATGTAACCTTCTCATCCATCAGCCGCCAGTCGTGCAATTATCTTTAATTTTTTTTTCTTATGCAAAACTAACGTACAAGCCTTTTTTTTTTATGTGTGTGTGAATTACTTTCGTCTTGAGCATCTTCTTCTTGTTGTGTGTACCAGTTCTCTTTCGGACGTTCCATAACATTCCCCTCCCTTAAAAAAAAAAGAAACGTAGCTGTTATTAAATGAACACAAGAGGCTGTAGGATAATTTGTTAGACGTCCAACAATGGTGGTAGCGTATATCCACATTCTTGTTTTGGGGTTATCCGTGTGCAGATTTTCATCTTCGTTAAGTCACTTGATTCATTACTCTGTCGACATTTCGCTATATGGCATACCTCTTAGTTTAAATCGCTTTGTCATAACTGATGCCGTATTTTTTCAGAGCCCCCCTCTTTTGTTTTAAACACACGACGTGTAGTTTAAATTTCACTGAATTTAGGTAGGCAAAAAACGATTTGTTAATGGCTTTGTCGTGGTATGTTTAACACACACACCCTGGAATGAAAAATTAAGGGAATTTATTTATGTTTTAATATTATAGTATAGTACGGGTGGTCCTGCAGTAAGTAAATGCTTTTATTTTCGAACGCTGTGGTTTCGAGTGCAACAAACGAAGAGAGAAAACAGCTGCTGGGTCAATCGAGTACACATATATCCCGAGCGATTATTAATCACGCTGTCGAGCACCCCCCCCCCGACTCCCGAACGACAGGAATTGCTTGAGGGGTGGCCGTGACGCAACCTTTTCTCTTTTTTTTTCTTTCTTTGTAAAGCGAAACAGCGGGGGCTAAAAAAAAAAATTGTGTGAGCTACCGCGTCGATTGGGGAGTGTATTTTTACTCTATAAATATTAATGAGGGAAATAACACTCAAACAAATAGGCTGTTTGTGTATTTTGAATTTTGTTTATTTATTTATTTTTATTTTTTTTTGCGTTCCATATTTGGGAGGCTCTGTTGAAAAGAATATCAAAAGATCGGGGCCATCAATCATCGCAATAATTATGTTCCCTCTGATGCGAAAACAAGAAAAACTGTTCAACAGGCACACCTGTATGCCTATCAAATTCGTGATGGCTATCAATTAAAAGCCATCGTGATAGCCAAAACGATATTGATTTATTTCAATTTGTTTTTTCTTTTAAGGATTGGGAAAAAAATGTTTGATCAAACAGTGGGATAGCTGCCCCCCCCTCTTTCTTTTTTTATCCCCCCCCCTTTTTAATTTTTTCTTTCGTCGTAATTCACTCGAAAGCCAATTTTTCTTGATTTTTTTTTTCTTTCTTTTACGATTCATTTCGGATAGCCGGACGATATAGCGTTGGCCGCTGGCGCTATATCGATGGCCCCCGCTCTCTTTTTCCATTTCTTATTGAAAAATTGCTAAAGAATAAAGAAAAAAAAAAATCTTGTTTAATGTCTTCTAATAATAATAGGACGGTTATTTAGGATTTATCGTGTCGTAAAAGTAAAATTCCGGTTCAGCGTCCCGCGTCATAACTATATAATCCAAATATAATCATAACAGCTTCGTTTTTTTTTTTTGCTATAAACTGTGCGCTCGTATAGATGGATTCGTTTAAATATTTATTATTTATTGAGACATTTTTTCAAATTATTATTCTCTTTTTTTTTACGTTCATCTCTAACGGGACAAAAATGATTGATTTCTGCGTGATGCTTTTTTCTTTTTTTGAAAAAAATTATTCTCTTTTCCAAAACACGCGCCGTTGCCTGTTAATTAAAACGGACGTAATCAACAGGTGTGGTGACGTTGGTTCGGAAGCGACTTACGTTTCGCCTCTGCGGACGTAAACATGAATGTTTTTTTTTTAAACATTGATGAGAATCTCAACATTTCTAGGCATTATTAGAAAGTAGGGTCAGTTCGATTCACGATTATGATCATGTATTTTTTCTATTCTTTCTCTCTACTGCGATATTCAAATTCCGACAACTCGTTTTCGTTATTTTTTTTCGTGTGAATGTGTCTCTTTCAATGAATCCGTAAATCTTCTAGTCGGCCAAGTACCACTAATCATCTCCCATTTTCATACGATTCCAGTTTCTTTTCTTTTTCTTTTCTTTTTTTCATTGTGTGTTCCACAATGTTCTCGGAAATCGAACAAACGGAATATTTCGACGAGATTGGGATTTGATTTCTGGGAACGGTCCTAATTATAACGTTAGCTTGATTTCAACGCACAGCCTTCGTGGCTCAAGAAATTTCCCGTTGACCGTCGTAAAAAATCTGGAACCAACCGTTTGACATTGCGTTCGTGTCGGTTCAAACTCCGTGAATTAATTGGCCATTGCCCTTTATAATCCTTTACGTACACGTGTGTGTGTGTGTGTGTCTATTGCGCATCTCTACGCTCCTTACGGACACGAGCTTTCTGGTTCAATCTAAATTTATTAATCCCACAATGATTGTGTTGACGTTTCAACTTTTGTCGATTAGAAAAACAAAGCTTAACCGTACGTTTTCCTTTCTAAAGAAAGCTTTGTTATTTTCGTTGATTGTTATCGCCCTATTTTCTTGTGCTCCTGTTGCTGCTTTTTAAATCGATAAGTTTATTTCGAATTTAGGTTTCATTTGAATTTTGAATCGAAACGAATGTCACTTGAACATTTTTTTTGTTTGCTTTGCAATTGCATTCCGAATTTAAATGGGATTTAGAATACCATTAGCTGTTTTTTGTTGTATTATTCTCGATCGCTTGTTAATTGATACGCGTTGGGGGTAGGTGGAAACCAGTAACGTCAAACACTCAACTACCAGCAATTGTCTTGGCGCCTTGGTTTCCCAAATGTCGCGATGGCAATCGGCTTTAATTTATTTGATTAACTTTTTGGTTTGTTGTTTTTTTTTTTTTTCAAATGAGTTAGAACTGCGTTTGCGTCTGGCGTTTTTGCACCGTTAGCTTAAACCTGTCGCGATTGGGAAGAAACATTGTTTTCATTGTTGCCTCTCTACACCTTCAAAAGGCAATCATTAAAAATTCGAGGGGGGGGGGATTGGACAAGGTTTAATAAGTAATGGGTGCGCCATAATTAACAAGTATACACTTCAAACATTTGCGTTTTAAATCGGAGAAAAAATTCGAAAATGTTTGTCACATGTGTTCAATTGCGTTCGCATCGCAAACTCGTTTGTCTTTTTTTTTTTAGGGAGGAGGGGGGGGGGGACGAACGAGATGGACAAGATCTTTGTTGTTGCCTTAAATGTAAGCCGGATGCGCTATAAAAAAAATGCTAAAATTGAAATGTATGTGGTTGAGATATTGGTTTCAAGTTTAAAAGATATAGGAGGGGAGGGGTGAGGTGAGGTAGAGTCACGAAGTCACGATCTGTGATCATGGTCCAATAAAATTCTAAATCAAAAGTGTGTTGATGGTCTACGTGCGCATCGGATGACAATCCCAAGTTTTCCCCTCTTTTTTTTTAGCAGGTAAAGATAATCTTGTGCATCTAAAAACATGTTGAATCCAAAAAACGAAAAAATCATGCAATGCTCCTGACATTTTATTTTTAGCTATCGATTGAAAAGAAAATTTTTCATTTGTTTTTAAATTCCAATAATCTATCAGATCTTTTTAAATTTTAAAGTAACAATCTCTTTGCGGTACGTACGCACAGAAGACACGTCGTGTGTGTGTGTGTGTACATATCGGGTCACATGTCGTGACCAGACACCCGAAAAATCTGTGCAACATCCATTTTATTTCATATCGAAAAAAAACTTTCTTTTTTTATTTATTATTTCTTACCATTTCATATTCATTTTTTTGGGGCTCCCTACACAATAACCTGATCTTATACCTATATAACCCGCTCAGGCACAACATGTACACACTTGGAAAATAGAAAGATAAGAAATCGTGAGCTTCCATCCAGCAGCGGGAGCGGTTCGGTGACAGGTTTTTTTTTTTTCTTTTTTTCTTTTCTTTTCCAAAGTCTGGAAAACAAGCGATTCGATTCAAATCTTTAAAGTCAAAAAAAAAAGAAAAAAGGAATACGTTGTTTATTATAGATTGTGTGTGTATACTACATGCACATAGGCTATATATATATTATACAGGTGTGTGTGTCAAGAGTTCCGCCGAAATGCTATCGGCACAGCACAGGGCTTTTATCGTGAAAAACTCGTTTTCTTTTTTCTTTTTTTCTGAATCGATTGCAGCCGAACTCACGAAACAATATGTACGCATTATATTTGGGTTTTTTCGTTATTATTAATAACCTTGATCCGTCATATTTTTTTGTGTGTGTGGCCCGTCTTGGCGGGGCTCTATCGGCTTCTATTATGAACTTCTTCACAAAAAAAAAATATTATGCGCGCAATAGGAAAGAGAGAGAGAGAGAAACAGGGTCTTTTCTTTGTGCCACACGTCACGCCGAGACACTTTATCACCTTTGCGGCCATCTTGGATTTGTTTTTTTTCCCCCCTGACTGACAAGTCGGTGTCTCTCTCTCCGTAAAAGTAAAATATATACGCGTTCATTTTATTGATTTGATATTCATAAATAATAAATGCCTTTGTTGTCGCGAATAAAAAAAGGATTGAGAGAAAGAAATAGCCAAGTCACACAAAGTCAATATTGCATTTGGTTGTCCATCAAACACAGGAAAAAGTCAAATCAACGTCTACTACCCACATATGCATTTCTGTTTTGCTTTAAAAGGAATTGACTTTTATTGAAATTTTTTTTTTCGGTGCTTGTTAAAAATGCGTTAATGTTGAAACTCGACTTGTTTGTTATAGAAGGGCCTCTCTACTTGTTGCACTTTTTTATTATTTCATTTGAATATTTCAGAGGCACAAAGTTTTTTTTTGACGTTTCCAAATTTTTAAAAAGCCCTTATCGCAACATTTTTTTTTAAACTAAAGTTAAAAACCTATTCGTCCTAAGACAAAGAGATACCGCTAAGGTCGTCGAAAGAAGTCAAACAAAAAACTAGGCATTTTTTCATTTGCCCCGTCTACGAACCGCTTTTGTGACGTATGCGTGTGTTGTCCATCACTCGTTCAAAAAAGCTCAATGTCAATCCCCAAAATCTTCCAGGTAGCCTCCCCCCTCCTCCCTATCCGAAAAAAAAAATGAAGCTTGTATTCCTTTGACCTTAAATCTGACATTTAAAAAAAAAATCAACTAAAATCTGATGGTGGTACGAACCATTGTCCCGGAGGGGGGGAAATCAATCCACCTAGCGGGAGGACGAGAAAAATCGGTAACTATCGAAATGTAACACAGAGCACACAGTAGGAGAGTTAAAGAAAAACGTTCTATACTTGTTTTATTATTATGATATCGAATCCCGATGTTGCTCTGATGCCACCGTATCATTTCCAATCCGTATTTTATTGTTATGGCGGTACGATGGGGGCATTCCGATCGGCCCTAACAAACGCACACATCTTTTTCAATTCTTTTTTTTTTTTTTTAATTCCCCCTCCCCCCCCCCCCCCCGACCACACACCGAGGACGGAGGATTTCTTTCTCTTTCAAATCAACCCGTAAATAGCAAAAAGCAGTCATATCCGGATGATAAAGCTGACGGAATGCCCAATGTCTATTCATCCGTGAAAGGCCTTTCTTTTTTAAGTTCACATATCGTCTTTTATTTTGCTTGATTTATTTGTGATGTTTGACGATCCATCAAAAATCTAGCGTTCGTTCACGATGCAGCCGAAATTCCCGCACGCGCTTTTTAATTTTTTTGTTTTTTCGGGAGGTCTATCTCTGATATTTTGCACGCGCTTTCATTTAATTTCTTTGTGCATTAGCATAAGTAAACATACGTTTGCCATCGAGTCAGCAATCAGTCTGCCACGGGGTTATCGTAGGCTGAAAAAGGGCGGTGTGTTTTGCCTACAGGTTTTTTTTTAAATGAGCTCCCGGTGTTGCACAGCGCTCCCGCCGCATAGGGAAAGGAAGTTGTTGAAGATATTTTGAAATCCCCCCCCCCCCCTCCTCCCTTTTTATTCATCCCGAAAACAAAAATTAACAAAAAGCGTGCCGGAATATTCAATGAGGATGTTCAATTAGCCAACAGAAATCAATGCCTTTCGGCTATATTGTGTTATTTCTGTATACCATCCAACAAATAGTTGGGACGAGAGGGGGGGGGGGGCAGAAATTCACGAGATTGTTGTGAACTATAAAAAAAACAAACAAAAAAAAATAACATTGAATTGATAAACATTTTCTTAAAGGGGGTTTTGCCGGATCTTGTGTGGGGATCGTAAACACGCGTTCAATCGGGATTCCCCATTGTTTTTCGGAGGCTCCTGGAGACGGACCTTTTCTTTGTGTGTGTGTTTGTGCCGGCCATTCGGACGTTAAGAAAATAGAGAGATACGCGTATGCTATGGCACTACCGAATCGTAAATCAACTTATTTTTCAAAACTAAAAAGAAAAGAATGTTAAAAAAATGAAATTGGTTAGCGACGACATGTTGGAATAGTATCTATAAACGCGTGCGCGCTTAAATTTGAATACCCGTGGTGCCTTTTTTTTTTTACGGGACTTCCTGGCTTTTTTTATTCGAATATTTTCTGTTACATTGGCGGCAGAGGCTGCTCATCTGCATACATCCGATATCTCGCCGCTCGGAATTGAATATTCAATTATTCAGATGAAAATGTTTAAAAGGAAGGGGGGGGGGGAGAGATAACAGAGTAACATAGCCTCAGTCCAATACGTTCAATATGAATAGACATCATCCTTTTTTTTTTTAAATTAACGTGTAGGTTAGCCCGTACTGTTTGAAATGTTAGTCGTGCAGAGACGGAAATGCGATCGAAAAAAAAAAAGATGCAAATGAATCTGATTTTAGTACATCACAACGGGATTTTTTTTTAGTTCTCCGCTTTCTGCGAACCACTTTTGATTGTTTAGTAGGAAACGCTAATGACTAACTTGAAATCATAACAATAATAATTAGGCGATTTTTTTGTTTATCCTATTCAATTCTTGTTTTTTTTTTAAGCTATTTTCGTTCACAAATCTAGCAGAATTCGTTCGAACCATTAAACATTAAGTTCCAGGTAGTGTGTCCAGTGCCCCGTTTTTTTTTCCAGTTTGTCGGTTGGATTGTTGAATTTCCACGTACTCGGAAATGATTTTTCTCGTTTTAGTGAAATTTAATGCGCGTCCCTTATACGTGGAATAGATCATTTTTAGTGAATGAATTGACTGATGAAAACAAAACCCCACCAAAAAAACTAGTCTTTTTACTTACCGTTAATCCTGTTTTTCTTTTTTCTTTTTTTCTTTTTTTCGGTGGGCTGCCTCCGGTGGATTGATTGATCAGGTGACAAGCCACACGCCTGCGAGTTGTGCAACAAACGTTTCGCCTTGGCTTGCAATCTGCGCGCGCACATGAAAACCCACGAAGGTACGTGTCACAAAAAGCCTTTTTTTTTATTTTTTCATTCGATTCAAATTTGCCTTTCAGCCCCCCCCCCCTCCCTCGTTTGTCTTTGCACTCTTAAGCTAAATCAAATCAAATGATTGAAACCATCCTTTTATTGGTTGCCGAAACCCAAAAGCCAGCATATTCAAAAGAGTTTTTTTGTTTTATTTTTCCAAATGTCGCGCTCCAGATGTCGTTTGCGTTGATGACTGTTGTAGTAATGGTCCGCGGTCCCAGGTCCATTTTTATTTTATTTTTTTTGCGACATCCTTTTCCATCTTTCTCCACCCCTTTTTTTTCTGAGCGATGCTCAATTGTTTCGCAGTAGCATGTAATTAGAACCCGAAATTTCGCTTCTCTACGACACGACCAGAAAAACGTCCCAAAATTGTTTTGTTTTTTGTCCCCCCCCCCCATTTGCGGGGTTAGGGGAGAAAGAATAGGATTTAAAACGTATTCTTATTCCTGCACAGCTGTGTACGTTAGTGTCCCCTCCCTCCTTTTCTAGAGTTGACACCGAGTCGACAATTCTTGGAAGCTTACGGAATTTCTTACGTTCACCCTCGCTATTAATTCCATACCGATAATCTCATCTTTTCCCAAGGACCTAAGAGAAATCGTATTTAAAACGAGGGAACTTGAATTTTTTTTTTGTAAGATATTTAAATAGCTCGTACGATGACGGGCGAAGGACAGTGAACCGCACGCACTGCCACTCGAAGACGTTGGCCGAGTTCAGGGGGGTTTTTTTTGGTAAAGGGACACGTGAAAAGAGATACAGGGGTCGTAAAATCGGAAGCGCTTGAGGTGTGCAATAAAAGAAGCGAGATGAAGAAGAAGAAGCCGTACCCAAGTCTCTATTCTTTTATGATAACCGTAAGCGCAGCGTATAGTATCATCATTCCGTGAACCTGCGCCATCTCTCTCTATATTTATACGATATGATATTTATACGCGCATATCATAATAATACTAGAAAAAAAGAAAGAGAGAGAAAAAAAAAACTTGTGATGGTGTATCATTTCACCCCGCTGTATCATCATCATAATAATAAAAAAACTTAAAAAAAAAAAAAAGAAGTAAAAGAAAAAAGAGAAGGGGGGGGGAGTAGTACGCACAGTAGTATAGTAGCAAAGCATTATTATTATCTTGGTATGAAACTAGAGAATCTGTCATCATATCAAATATTATTTTATTCTGAACCCGCTCTCTCTTTCTGTTTTTTTTTTTTTTGTTTTTGTGCGGCGCATATATGGGCAGCATCGACTTGACATCGCCGGCTATATATTACGTCATTTTTTTTAAATACATATTTATATTCAAATACGAGTCGAATGAAGAAGAAAGAAAAACATTCTTGTGCACGAGCTTTGAAATGTTTGCATACCTTTATCCGAACGGGCCTGGCGCTATCCAATATAAACATTTGAGAAGGGCCATATCGAATAAATGATTGTTTATTATATTTCGATGTGGGCTTATTATTGATCGTATTGAAAGAAAAAAACAAAAGAAGGAGAGAGGAGTTGCTGACGTTTTGATTCTTTTTTGGCAGGTGAGCCGCAGGAGGAGTGCGCCCGTTGCGGCAAGACGTTCCTCATGTTGGTCGGCGGCGGGGGGTCGCAGGTGGGCAGCGACGTGACGGGCCTGTGCAACGACTGCTCGGGCGGCGATCCAATCACCGACAACGACAAGGAAGAATTGGAGGAAGACTCGGATGCTGGTGGCATCAGCGATGTCAGCGCAGATGGAGACGTCGACGTCGATAACGAACAAGACTAAATCGAACCAGCCCCCGATAATGTATAATGTTTGTTTATGGTTTTCTTTTTGAATGGGATGGATGGATGTGCGTGTAGGTAGGCTCGATTTTATTCGAACTTCAGATGCTGAAAGATGTTGTGCCTTTTGATTTACAATTATTACTAGATAGTATTAATGTGTCCTTATTTTTCTTCTTTGATTCCGATTAAATGTCAAAAACACACAAAAAAAGGGAAAAAAATGAATTAATTAATTATAATATCCGTATTGTTTAGATTGTATTTCGTTTTGTTCTGTGCAAATGCCATGGTCTTGTTATGTTCACGTAAAAACACACACTATCGTCGATCGCCTTCGTTTATACCAATCACTTTAGAAGCCCCAGCATTTTAATTTGATTTTATTTTCATTTTCTCCCCGTTCATACGCGATTGTAATCTAATGACATCAATGTCAATCTAGTCAAACAGACTTTCAATTTTCTTTTTCTTTTTTTTTTTCTTTCGATTTTGTGTAATTATCTCCTTTTTTTATTAATTTCATTTTCCTGTTTTCGGAGGGTTCCTTTTGTTTACCGTTAGTTTTTTTTTCTCTTTCTCATTTGTTATTTGCATTTGCCGACTTATATATATTTAAAACAAAAACATATTTAGATAAAAGACAAAAATTAATCAATTGCCAATTCGAAGGAAAAAGAAAATTCAATAAAAAAAAAAGAACTGTCTGCGACACTTTTGAATAATAATCATGACTCATTAATATACTCGTGTATGTCTGTGTATCCCATACGTTATTTTGTGTGTGCGATGAAATACTCTTTCCCCCCGTTGTTGTTATTGTTAATTTTTTGAAATATTGTCCCATGTTTTTTAAAACTATTTTTTTCCCCCACCCCTCTGTGTAGAAAATGACGTTCCACAATCACCGATAGACACGGAGGCAATAATACACTAGCGTGATTGAAAATAATTTAAGAAAAAGAAAACCCGTTTTAGTTATGTTTTTTTTTTTTTTCTAAATCAAATGTGAATAACTTAGCGATATTACGTTTCAGCCAGGGAGGAAAAAACATGTTTGGCATCTTCCGTCAAACGTATCCGTAACGGAAGAGAACATTTGGGGAGAACGTTAACGATGCGTCTAACTATCGTTAATAGACGGGCGAATGGATCGCATTGTTGCGTCCACATTTTCATTCGAAAATTTCGAAAGAGACATGCGGGATGGGAAATTTGAATTTCCCACATGCCGATGGATTGATCGTGCACGTCTAAACTAATGATAGCCCAAATTCCCCTCCCTTCTTTTAAATATAAATAAATCGATAGAAACGGGTTTAGCGAAATATGTCGACTCGGATGAACTAATACAAATTATCTTTCGAAAAAAAAAAAAAAGAAAAAGGGCGCGCTTTTTGAAAACACTAAAACACAGCGGGTGGGGGTGGGGCGGCTTCCACCAATCGCAATTGCCTTCCACGACAAGAAAGATTTTTCTTTCTTCTTGATGATGATGACGATGAAAATGAAAATGAAAAAAAAAAGGTTGTGTGTGTGTGTGAGGGGTCTGTTGGGGTCGGCCCAACAGCCCCGACATGCAGATTCCATGCTGCGCGCTCTCTCTGTGATACAGTGGACGCGCGGTGTGTGCGTGTTTTGTTTTGCTTTTCTTTATGTCGAGTCACGAAAGGCCAATTAACCAAAAAGTTTATTCCTTTTTTTTTTTGGCATCTCATTTCGATCGTGTATATATACAACGCCATTGTCGCCGTCTTCAGTGCGTAACGTATCGATACAAACAAAAGTTTAAGAGTTTTCTTTTTATTTTAAATGCATATTTTCAACCGCTCTCAGTATCTCCTCCCTCTTTCTTTTAGCGGCCGATTCAAGTAGCCACTACTAGTGTTTTTTTGTGTTTTCATCTTTTTCCCCAACAACAACAAGAGAAATCTTTATTATTAAACCCTCCCAATCCTTTATTTATTGCTTTTAAAATAATGTGTGTGGCTTTAGCAAAAAAAGAATGAAACATTCCTCCAAACGCCCATTCTCACGTTTCTTGTAGTACGTCATCAAACGATTCATTTTCAAATATAAAGAAAAAAAAAGATGATGAGGAGCAAATACCGCCGTCCAACAGGTACGTTTCGTTGTTGCGATGCTCTACAAAGCTTTCGATCAAAGGGGGACACACGCAAAAAAATGAAAGGGGAGGGGGGGATAAAAAAGAGACAATGGAAACGGCTCTTTGATGTTCTTCACAAGCGGCTGCTCTTGTGCTACCACGTCTCCACTTGGCCTGTTTAGTCTATACACAATCGAATAGTCTTTCATATATATATACACATTCATCAATTATTTTGAAAATAAAAAGAAATGCTATATCGTGACTCCGCCCTGATACGCTTATATTTTTTTTTCCAATCATTCAATTTTTTTCAACAAAGAAAAATGTTTCGAAAATTAATCTTGTCATTGCCGGGGTGAAAAAGGGATGGTCTTATCGGGGGGCCTTCTTATTCTTTAACGTTCACATAGAAACAAATGGGAAAAAGAAAAAGGGAGGAAAAGGAAACAAATAAATAAAAAAAAAAACCAGGTAGGACAAGAGTCGTGGTCATGGCATATTTACGTATATTATTTCAAGTCTTCATTATGATCCACATTCCGATGGCATAACGAGAACAAAACAAAAAATGAATTCAATATAAAGCTTGACATTAGAGGAGGGAAAAATGAAAAAAGATAGAAGAATGTTTGCCATGTTTTTGAAATTTTATTTATTTTTCAAATGGGAGCGGTGGCCTTTTATGTATCCGCACACAGTGACGTGTCTTTTGACTTATTTCCTCATTATTATATTTCTTTAAAAAACATATATGGACGTTCTTTGTATATAGCTATTACCTTGATCACCTTTGAGATTGAATTTTGTCGTTTGTTTTCGGCTGTTGTGGCTTCTGTTTTGCTTGCGGCACGCCCTTCATCGTAGCAATTCATTGGGAGCATGTTCTTGTCTATAATTCAACACAAATCAAAGGGAAAAAGACAAAAAAAAATGATGATTTGTATAAACGGGAATCGGGAACCGATCACGGCGTGAAAGCAAATGTTTTAGACGTCAATGAATTTTGTTTTTTTTTTGAAGGGGCGTGATGTTCTCCGCCTTGGCTCCAAAAATCAAATTGCATTTTCCATTTCGATAGGCCGCCAACATGGGAGGAGACAACCTTACAACAGGTAACAGTAGCCCAAAAAGGCTGATGAAAATATATCCTCATATGCAAATTGTTGAAATCATCAAAGAAAAATTGATAGAGCATCATGTGTCATTTAATCGTTTTTTTTTATTTTCAGGAATAAAACGCATGCTCTAATGTTGCAACTGTCAAAATGACGCCAATGTGTCACTTAAAGCTGAGCAACTTTTTATAAAAGTAAGACATTATCCTATACACGGAGCATAAAAAAATATATACGATGGACACCTGGGCTTTTAGCTGCCACCCTATAAGAACGTATAACAGAGGTGCCGACTATTATAAGATATTACTTTACGTATTATGTATATGTTTATATGACCCCAGGCCGAAGTGGCCTCACAGCCCTTCAATGTCCCGACAATAATGGGATTATAACTTTATTTTTTTCCTTCTTTCTTTGAATCTGATATGATTGCAGTTATACGTGTGTCTGTTTATTGTATAGCCTATAACGATTATAGGAAAGACTGCTTTAAAAGGAAGGGAAAACGATGTGATTATGTTTAAACCTTGCGTTGAAACTGGATGTTTCATACTCGCAATATCAGCATATTACAGGCGTGCAAACCATCGAACTAATAATAGTAACGATGATGCTGGTAGACTATGTATGATTAGGAAATGCTATGCACAAAGTCAACCGCTATACATCAAGTCCGAGAACATATATGTGTACACCGAAACGCTTTTTATTATTAGCATAAAGCTGATTAGAATTCACGGCTTCTTATATATCAACTGTGCTGCGCGTTTTTTTTTTGAATGCATTTCAACAGCACTTTTGATTTCGCTGACCAATTATACATTAACTCTGTACTGAGAAATGGCCACTCGTTTATAGCGATATAGACTGACCTTATATTCAATCATTTTGATTTGTTTGGAATAGGATAATGTAATATATTAGACGGGTGGTCCATTAAGTGTGTAATCGCTCCAATTTTCCAAGCAATTCGATATACGCAGACACTGATGCTCGAACTGGCAACGAGGTCAGGAATGGAATCGAGCCTCAAATGTGATAAACACATTTTTCTTTTTTTCTCTTTAAATCTCTCCTTACATATTCATGCAAAAGTATAAAGGTATTTAGGCTTTCGGCTTGAATAGTTACCGTATGCCCTAATTAAAGAATGCGTGCGACAAGGTTGATAATATCAAAACACACATAAATTCACCGTATACGTACGCAGCACATAAGACAGATATTATTTAACTAGATAGAGGCTATAGCTTGTGTGTGTCATTTCATTGCTCATTTGAAAACAAAAGGCACTCAAACGCAATTTTTTGTGAGTGTCCTATGCTCACGTTAATCGACAACAGGTGCACGCAAGCCGGGAGGTAATAACAATCATATTTTCATCGTCGTATGAGCTGTATGTGCTATTAAACGGCCTCTTTTGACTGTATACATACACGGCCAACAGTAATCACTGTGTTATCGAATAATAATATAGTTATTTCACCGATAGGGGCTTTGATGGCCTTGATTCAAACGGGATTTAATTCCCCCATCAGCCTCCAATTAAACATTGAAAGTAGGACCGGCACGCACAATTCTAAATCGTACTGACGTAATAATTTTTTCGGCCTTTCACATGTTAAGTAGTTCTAACGTAACAGGCCATTGCCGTATTCAATTTCGGGAATTTATCCAATCCAGCCGAAAGGGGTCATGGACTTGGCGAGTTATAGGCCTTGTTAAAGAGAGGGGGGCCCACATCAAATGACTTCCTGATCTCACATGTCCTCGTCCATTTTACTTTTAAATACGACCTGACTATATCACCCACTAATTATTGACAAAAACAAAACAAAAAGAGAAGCCTCCAATACGGCCTTTTTTTTTTTAAGTACCTGGGCGGGTTACACGTATTAAACCACCAATATACGAAGGGGTGGTGGTTATAGTTATTAGCTATAGCCCATCGATTGCAATATGCTTCCGCGTGACGTAACTCGTCCTATTGGTTTCCCCCCTTTTTTTTTTCTTTCCGTGTTTAACAGACAACGGATGGGAGGGATCTTTTTATTTTTCGAATTCTGCGCGCTCTACAATCATTATATGTATATATTTAGTTATAGAGAGAGACACAGGTTGCCGCTTGACTTCCTTTCATGAAGGGCTTTTTAACCCCCCCGCTGTTTCGTATGCACATTAGCCGTTTTACGATGCGCGCAAAACAGAAAAAAAGAAAAAGAGGCTCTTTGCTATACTCACCCTCTGAGTTTGAAACAAAAAAAAAGGGTCCCTGATAATTATAGTAGGACCCAATAAATATATTTTGCCGCTGCCCTTTTTTGTTCTCTGTTTCAAATGTTTTCTTTCCCCCCCCCTTCAGTATTTTTTTTTTGTGGCGTTGGTTTCGCATCGTGTTACGTGCATACACAATCCCCTTTCTCCATATATAGAAAGAAAAAAAGGGAAGTGTGATTATATCCTGTTTTTCCTCGCCCTTAGGGCTGACAGCTTGGCCATTCCACATGATTATTGCCAATTAAAGTCTTTTTTTGTGTGTGTGTTTGTCGGATATCCCCCGACTATAGGTATTGATAATAACTCGCTTATGAAAGCCACAGGTTAGGAAATATTCACGGTTTAAAGTGAGTTTATATGACATACGACTGAACTATCGTCATTCTTCCTTACACGCCATAATGTTTGTGTGTTGGTTCTTCTTTTATATCTCTTCAATAATACTGTATTTTGTGAATACGTATATAATAGCTGTGCCACACGATTTCCCGGCGTTTATTAGCGGAAGACGACGATTGCTATTAAAATACGGAAATATATAAATAATTATAGCACGTAGCACGTCCTCTGTGTTAAACTACACACCTATGGCTATAAGATAGCGCTCACCTGCTTCTTAATAAAACAAGTGGAGATGTAGAGCAATTATTTATTACGTTTTCAAGAACACGACGTATCCAACTGTCAGACATTAGTTTCGCACGTTATACAGCGCCCTTTTCATTTATTGTTTTTCCTCTTTGTTTTTTGTTCTTGTTTCGTTGACACGCAATTGTTCCTAAGGCTGTAACGAAAGGAGAACGAAGCTATCGATTTAACATACGTTAGGAATCTGTTTTTTTTTTAAGATGACGAATAAGAATGACGAAGAGAAAAACGAAGAAGAACTGTCCCGAGTTAGATGACCGATAATGTTGATAGATTACAAAGAGAGAAGAGCAAAGGACATTTTGTTCCATTTTCCTAGTACATTTTCTTTTGTGTCTCTTTCATTGATCAGGTGATATAATATAGGCTACTGGTTGATCGTTTATTGCTGAATATAGGCACTGACCCTTAAAAAAACAAAAACATGTTTTTTGGGGATTTCGGGATAGAAATAAGGACGATTCCAGATAGCCATGTGTATATCAAACTGCCGTGCACGGAGCACTGCCAATTATAAACGATAGTTTCGTGATAGCTCGTTTGTTTTTTGTTTTTTGTTTTCTGGAAACGAGTCTACGGTAATGTGGCTTCCACAACTTCCGAGAATTGCAACCATAAAAACTTGCTCTTGATTTAATTGTCATTTACATCTCATCCTTTCCACAATTGTTTTTTTCTTTTTCTTTTTCTTCTCCCGAGTGTCCTGCTGATGCAATCACAGAGATATTTACTTGGAATTGAAAAAGACATGGCAATAGCCTTTTATGCCGTTAGTTTTATTCACAATCAGTTGTTCTCATCTGTCCTCTCTCGTTTCTTCAAAATTTTGGCTTGGATAAACTTTGTTTCAAATGCCACAATCTCCTCCAGAAGTCGATCTTCTTTCTTCGCTGTCGTCATAACACATCTTTAGTATTAAAGAAACAAAAAATGTGCCCCCCCCCCCTCAAAGATTTTGTATATATGCCCGTAAGTGATGTCGATCATAAAACATTATACAAGCACATATAAGAATGATATGGTCTCATAAAAATGAACCCAAAAGCAAAAGGCAAAAAGAACGCATGAAAATAAAACACAACTGATATACCTTTGTGACGTGGGTCGTTCTTTGACCGCGAAAGAGCATTCGAAGATGATGGCAGACGGTCATCATCATCGTATAGACGTGGGCAGCATCATTTTTCAGCCTGTCCAATCACTCGCCGCCATTTTTCAATCGTATTTTTTCTTCTTTATTTGACAATAATAACCATAATGGGCATTTGCACCGGCCCTCTAGAAAGTGGTCTGTTATATGCTCCCCTATATACGTAGCCTACGTGGTACATTTTTGTGTTCTTTCTATACTATATCCTTGTCCTCTTTTAGAACTTTTTATGGTCATCTCTGCGCCCGAGTATATTTTTTTTTACAGTGGCTACCCTTTACATCTGTTTTCTTTCACGTAGCGCATTTTTGATGACACCCATCGCAAAAGTGAATAGCCAGCTATAGACTTGATACGATTGACATTGTCGTACACGAGCAGATCAAGTCATTTGATTTTAAAGCAACACATTATTTTTTAAAAAATCAATTTCGATGAAACACATGTGTTCACATGATTATCATATACCTGTTTGTTTTTTTTTCTTTTGTCTTCTTTCTTAGAAATGAGATACACCCAAGAAAGTTGAATCAGCCAGGCGGAAAAAAAAAACTTGACCATATCTTGTCCGTGTAACGAAACGAGTTACAAGTGTAATGACACATGAAGCATATAATACAGCAGTGCGTAAAAAAAACGGGAACATCTATACATAGCGAAGGAAAAAGACAGCGTCAAGGACGATGAAAAGAACGAATGTCGATCACCTTAATTGCACACCAGCATATCATCCATTGAAATTTCAATCATTTTTTTCTTTTCGAGGCACACAAACCTTGATTTCTCCTCCAGCCAGATATGCAGCACATTAAACTTTATATGTATAGCTAGCTCAATATCACGCTTTGTTTGTTGGACTCCACCTGTTATCAAATCAAATGGCTCCATATAGGAGAGTAGGTGCGGGGCGAATCGAAAAAAAAAACACATGGAGCAGCTAAAACAAATAGACGTCTAGTATAAATACATCCAGCAGCTTTCTGGGTCTGCAGCGGTAGATCCAAATCAACAGTTTTGCCCGTACAAGGAGGAAAAACAAAACAAAAGGAGAGCCAGACTACATCTATACTGGAGTCTGCGTCGGCAGTTAGCGATGGTGGGATAGTTGATTCCATCGTCCATGGCGTGGAGATTATTAATGAATTTCAAATAGGACACACACTGCTAACACGCTGAGCGTCTTGGCCTTGCTGGCGATTATCACCTGCGGGTGAATATGTATATAAGAGGCTTCTATGTATATGTACTACGTTGATTATTCTAATACCCCTGTGTCTTGCTGCCTGACGCCACAGCACACGACTCCAGCCAGTTGAATTCTTAAACACCTTATGGGATAGAAGCCCACACTTTTTTGCATAAATCTCCATACATTTCATTTTTTTTTCTTCTCCTATATATACGTGTATCTATTTGCTTCGCTCTGTTTGCTACTGGAAATATATAATAATGCAATAGAAATATACATAAAAAATGGAGACGTCTTCAGTCGGGTCGTCCTTTATATACATATACACCCTTTTCAGTGATTACCATTGATTACCTTTACCTGGGCATTGGGTACGCTGTATCCCATATGTTCGTGCACATCTCTCTTTGTAATGTATTGCTTCACGACTGACTTGTATCTACGCACCTTTTGTGGGTGATGCTTGGTTTGTTCCGAGACAATCTATACGTGTCTTTCTCAAGGAGATGTAGTATAACCTTGGATCCCGACTGTTGAGTGTTTCTTTTACCATTCTAACAATGCACACTCTCGTTTGGAAAACCCACGTCTTAAAATAGAACTTCCTTTTTTTTTTTTGTAACGTGTAACTAATAGCAGCAATTTATGCTGGTGGTAGTAGTACACAATGGTGGGAAAAGCTGTCGATCCGAGTCGCTGATATAGCCAGTAATGCATCCAATCGATTTAACAGAGGATGGCCGTGTAGTGATTTGAACGCTATAATAGCCCATATGTCTGCATAATACGCACAGCTAGGATGGGGAATCCACGTATAAGAGCATATCGTTATCCGTCCGGATGCCGTCGTCTTTCTTTAAACAGACACTGACGGGGGCAAGCAAATGGATTGAAAAAAGCTTTTATTATATTGAATTGTTTATTCATGGGGCATAACGCTGTCAATGGTGTACAGGATGCAAAGGTAGTTTTCTTATTACTCTGCGCATTCATAGACATATAGACTCTGGTTGAGCGATAAGGACGTGTATAATGGCCGCGAAGGGAGGGAAAAAAAATTTTGACGAAGAGGAAACATCTGACTGATCCATCTTGATACCACCTTTTTTGGACGTCAATCATTCTCTGTAAAGCCGACAAATCGGCTGCTTCTAGATGGTGATATCCATCATGTACGCGAGGTGATGCCAGCAAGGATGATCATCATCCGTGAGTGCGTGTGTGACATGGGGCTCAGTTCTGATGGGGACTGTTGGCTTTACTAAGAGGTGAGTGGAACACTCAGTTCCTTATTGAATTATGCCTATCAAAGAGATAGCTATTGTAAAAAGGTTTTGCTATCGTTCGCGTTTGGAACGGTGATGTCTGCGGTGTAGTGATGGTAGGCTAAGATTTTTGTATTTACTTTATTTCCAAATTGTATCATAGTAATCATACACCCATGCCATCTCACGGAGTCACGGGTGCCAGTAATCAAAAAGGTTTTTGATCGTGCCACCAGAGTTCAGTTCAATCATTTGTCTTCTGCGTGAATGTCATTCGTTGATTGAAGTTCAATCTTGAATCATACTTGATTCTTGAATTGAATCATTGCATTTGCTTGCAGCTGTAGTTGCAACTTGCAAGTGACTTTGGCTGAAACGACTGCGATTGAACTGTTTGAGCTAAGTCACTAAAAAAGAAATAGGAAACTGTAAATTTTTTAAGTCATTGAAATTCGAAAGCTCAGTTAAATAGTAAAAAGGAGCGAAATCTCTTGAAGTTCTTTGTTTAACAAGTGGTCTATAATGCCATGATGAAGAACTTCATTCGTATCGGGAGTTCCACGTGAATCCAAAACTAATAAAAGCAGGTGGAAAAGTAATACAACTGCAGTTTGAAAATGCAGCTCACCATGATTCAAACACCGATATCTTCTGACGGGGCTCAGTCAACTGGCTCTAATATGGACTTCATACTTGAGAAAATTTGGAACAAACCAAATGCACCTCTAGAAGAATTTTTTGGTAATCAGATTCAAACTACATTTGTTTTGTTTAAATTCAACCTTGCATTTTTCTCCTCAGAAATGTGGTACAACGTTTTTTTATGGGCAATGTTCTCATCCATCTTCATCCACTCTGTTGCTGCCATAATTGCATTTCTGACCTTAAGAAAGCATGCAGTTGGGCGGTAAAAATCTTTATATTTATATGTTTAATGATATTTTGAAATCAAGAGTTCTATTTCTAGGTTTTATTCTATTATTATCCTGTTGATGGGAGTTGTCACACCTCTAACAACTGGGGCTGTAACAAGTGCGGTTGTATCGTTTGTGTATGAAAATTCAGGTCTTGTAATGGCCAGGTGGCATGTTGCATTATGGGGTGTTGGACAAACATTCTGTGGAGCTTGTTTTGGTTTTACAAGAATTCTAGCAGTACTATAGACAATGGTTGTGCACTGGAATATTTTGGTAATGCATTTTGTATATTTTCTTAAGTTGTATAGTTTGTTGTGTAACATAATATTGATGCTTTTTGAAATATTCAGCTAAGGTGAAATCTGATAAAGGAAGTGTGCAGGTATTGAAAATTTTACTTAAATTTACTGCTCTTTCAGTAATAATGGTTTGCAGTTTTATTGCAATAAATTGTTCAAAGTACGTCATTGTTTATTACACATAAATCAACGTAATTGAAATGATATATGATTCACTTGTTGAACTTCAGTTCATTGTTCTAAGTGTATTGACAATGTGTTTATTTTATTGGTTGAGTACATCATTTTAGACCAAATTACTTGGAAATAAAACCCATGTTAGTTAATGGCAAGAGCATCATTCTGCACTTCATGGCTTAGTTGGGTTTGTAGATCTGAAAGCTTCTTTTTAAGGATAGCAATTCCCATCAATACAATGTTTTCTGGGCGAAGAGATCCGCAAGATTCTACGTTAACAAAAAATTTGCTAGGTTTTCCATCAGGATCGTAAGGGGCTTGATCTGTGCAAAGCAAAGTTTGTTAAACACGCACTTTTTTTTATTAGTTCATTTTGAAATTACGTTGATCCGTTTCACCAAGCTCGGTATATTCGCTCCTAGGCCATTCTTCAGGTTTTGGAAATAATGTATGCCTCAATGCATTGTCAGGATCATATTCAAAGGCAACACCAGCAGTTGGATTCCATTTGGCATGCTCTTTACCAAAACCTATAAAGAAGTTCATATAACAATGTTTACAAGATTCACACAAACATCAACAATTTACCTTTCTTGGCATATGCTCTCATTTTAAGTTCCTGACCTTTACGTAACTTCACAATAAGAATTTCTAGAACAAATTTTGTTAGAGCACTTAATAAGAGTAACATTTTTTTTCACATACCATTATCATTGTCATCGGGTGACTCTTCATCTCGTTTTGAGGTGGCTGGAACCACTCTGGGGTCAGAACTCTTCAGATCAGCTGTGGTAACATTTCTTGTGACATCCTCTGTACATTTAACATCCAAAGTGAATTCTACAGAGCACTCAACACAGAAATCTGGACATGTGCAGTCTCTTGAATACTGCATCTTTTCAACTGCCTCATCACTGGTTAGTGGAATGAGACCTACACGATGTGCAAGGAATTCATCAAATAAGACTGTGGAATTTGCTTCAAACTGAACCCAATCAATAGCTAAAATGGGTGTTTCTGCTATGAAGACTCTTCGCAGAGAATTTGCCACACTGCAACACAGAAAAATTTTAAATACTGCAATAAATGGTGCTCAATATAGGAATGTAAATAAACCAAACAAATACCTAAGGTCTGTATCTGAAATCTGAAATTTGACATTTTCCTCAGTCAGTTCTGTCAGCTTCAGATTTGGCTGGTTGGCGTAAGGCATACTGAAATTACTGATGTATATATCTCAATGATATGAATGATTTGACATTCAAAACAGAAGCCTGTTAAAAAAGTCTTGCCAGTCTGAACTTCAGCACAATCTTGCAGCCACCAGCCAGCTTGTTCCAAGTTCCAGGTACGATGCCAGTAATTCAGCACCAAAATTTTCAAATTTTTAAAAAGAAGACTATGGTGTTAATGGATGCACAGTAATATTGTTCTCAGCAGAATTAACGGTTTCGTTAAAAACCGCGTTTACACCTTTTAAAAATGCTCGTTTAGAAGCCTAATTGAAAGCTTGATGCACATTTCCGCAATCCCTAGATGGCAGCACGTTAGAGGATACCCTTGACAGACTCGAATCATAAGGCCGTCTAAGATTACGAATCTCATCTTATGAATAGCGCTCGGCCCTTTGCAAATTTGGGATAACCATGGTCATATACCCCTGGTTGCTTCACTATGGGTAAATTTCCTCTCGGAAAAGGAATACCCTCATGCGGGGGTTACTAGACAAAAAACCCGGGTTGTGGATCGGGGCGACAGAGTGGTTTTCCACCCGGTGGGACTGCCATCTAGCGTTAAATGATTTTTTTTGCGTGGAGGAGAACCACACACCCGCTAGAGGCGCTCCCGCATTTTAGTTCCCCATTTCAGCCGCCATTTGGCGGCCGTTGCCATCTGGCAAGATGATTCAAGATGATTCCCACCCGATTCAGGTGATTCAGCCATTCAGGCATGATTCACGACGAGGTAAATTTTGAAGTCCTTTTGAGTTTTGACATGTCTGTAAATTAGGGAATTACTTAAGGAAATATTCTTTAATCTTCATTTTCTTTTTAACAGGAGAATTTACGAATTTTGGAGAGTAGATTTGACCAACGTTTCTGCAAATCTTGCACTTTTTCTTGCCAGTTGCTGCACAAAAAGAAATTGTGATAGGTAAAAATAGGCTATAGGACTATACATTTCTTTTACAATATCAAATATGTTTTCACTTTAACAAAGATAAACAACTCATTCACCATGCATAAAAGGCTTTTGGGTTATAACAGGATGTCAAATCTATCAACACAACTCATTAACTCGTATTTTTTGGAATTTGCAGTTGACTGAATGAAAAAAGCCTTGCAGCAAACAGTTTAGTTTGCCCCCTATATGACAAATTACCAGTACGAGTATGGGCTGCTGTAAACAAACATGAAATTTTTGGTATCTATATAAAAGTGAGTTCCAGCACTTAACTTTACCAGAGAAGTTGCACTAGAGAAGTTGTTTTTGCACAATATATAAGCACCATTACCAGGAATGTGCTTTTGGAGGAAAATGTCAAACAACACCTACCAGTACTTGCACACAATATTTGGTAAAATTTTTGGGGGTTTTTCATTTACATGCTGATTTAAAGTGGCTGATTGCAGTTGCAATCGTTCTACTAAAGCTGCAATGTCAATCAAACATGGTGATTATTTGATTTTCAAAGCATACCGTAGAATTCAAGTTACATGTAATATATATTATACTACTGAACTACTGCTACCTCCTGCTGCTAGCCTGCTAGTACCACTTAGTTTTTACTCTATCTTTTAACCATATCTAATAAATGTAGAATCTTCTTCAGGTGGATAAATTGGAAAAGGTTGCCATGAGAATTATCGTCATACGTAGCAATCAGAAAGTCAATATTTCTTAATTTTATTCATTTTTGCAGGTGGCAACTCGGCTCGACGCAGACGATCCTTCACCGTTGTGTACGCAGTCTTATCCATTTGCAAAAAAGACGTTTCATAGTTCAAACACTTGAACTTGCCGAAACTAGAGTGTGACGAACCATTTCCAAACATCGAGTAGCTGCGTTCAAATATCCCGTGAGGTCGCCAACATCCACGTACCACCAGGAATGCTCATCTACCGTTGCTGTTGTTTTATAATGTTGTTAACTAAAGCACCTTTCTTTTTTATAGGTGCTAACTGAATTACGTCATTTTGTTGACCAACACAGCCATGCTATGACTCGCTCACCTTGTAACCGCAAGGACGGAGCAACGGGCGAAGTGAAGGCGGAGTGAATTCTGAGATGCCATTCGACATCAGGCTACTTTGCTGAGTCTTTATTCTACTAGACTACTAAATATGCCACGAGATCTTATACCAAGACACCAAAGTACTACACCACGAATGCTGCTTAGTACCATGCTACTGCCTTGTACTACACGCCAGCTCCGGAATACTATCCCTACACAAGGTGGAATACAATAATACAACCCGAGGTACTACACAGAGAGCATAAGTTTTTGTACACCGAATGCTTAAGGGTATTGTTATTTGCTTAACTTGCATATAATGACTCGCTTCATAATCGTTTATTCAATATTTCCGTATATTTGATTACGTGCATTTCATTTTTATATTTTCCATTTTTGAATTCATACCGTCATACGGGAGCATTTCATAAAGCCATAAAGTATCCCAGAGACCTGAGATTTGACCTGAGACTTGGAGACTGTTGTTCCTAGTCCTTACATGCTTCATGAAGAAACTCCGGGGACTACCATATTATCAAGACATCGACGAGAGAAGTTATCGACCGGTTAGCAATGGCATGGCAATGTCAGCTGTTATATTTCCCCCGGCATCAATCGAAAAATGGTAGCTAAAAAGAACGTTTCCATTATTTCAATTTCTCTGCTGACTTAGATTTTTAAACACGTAGTTAATACCCATGCAAAATCCTTAAGGTATTAGGCTAAAAATTTGATAAGAAGATGTATGGTACCATACCTTGAAAATTGTCAAAAGGAGAAGCATGGATCACTTTTGGTTTGACCATCAGCATGTAAATCAACAAACAAATGTTGCTTCTAAAGAAGGCAAATGTTCTCTGTATAATTTTCCTAGTTCGGTAGTCACGATTCCTCTCAGCCTTGTATGTTTCTTTGCCTTCCGCTGTTTTTTTTTTTTTTCTTGTAGTATAGAAAGTGAAACGCAAAAAGTAATTGAAAGGATTTGCGAAAAGAGCTTGCATGGAATCTATTTGGGTAAGCAATTTCTGCAACGTCAGGTTAAAAATAGTAATGTTATCAAAGTTAACAAATGGATGAAAAAAAATTAAAAAGTTGTGCTTGTGCACATTAAAGTTTTAAAAATACGTAGGGAAGGAGAGAGTGTAATGATGAGAAATTTGTAGCTTTACGACACGCAAGATGCTTTACAAAGTTTCAGTGAAAAGCTCTTTAATTCTATTTATGTTGCTTTCGAAAAATTAAATTCCTTTTTAAACAACATAAATTAATCTAAATTAAAAAGCCACTTTCAAAAAAGCTTCATGCCATCAGGATTCGAACATCAGTGAATTGGTATGCTAGTCGAGCACTATATAA
This sequence comes from Daphnia sinensis, assembly GCA_013167095.2. Lineage (NCBI taxonomy): Eukaryota > Metazoa > Arthropoda > Branchiopoda > Diplostraca > Daphniidae > Daphnia > Daphnia sinensis. The sequence goes on along the minus strand of CM023195.1, from coordinate 2,583,830 downwards.
CTGCGCCATGCTATTATCATTTCAGATGTCGTACGTAAGGTATTTAACCAGATGACCGCTGAAGAAAGTTTTGGTTGGGATGTGCGGTCCTGGCACAGTGGTTATCGCCACTCCCTTGTATGGTAGTTTCCCCAGGTTCGATTCCCGCCACCTCCAAGTTTCCCTACCTCCCGTTCTCCCTCCCGCCCTTCCTCCCGCCCTCCATGCCCTCCCGCCCCCATTGTTCCCTATGCATGTATGTGTGTCATCATTGAAGATTCATCGACATCATCAACTCAACGCTCAAGATATGCTTCAACTGTTCCAGCGCAAGATATGCTTCATCTAAATGCTTCAAAGAAGCCGCCTATATAAAAGGCCATCTATAACTACACGACACTACCACACAACAATAACAAAACTACACAACAACTAGACACCTTACAGACGATGCTCGATCTAGTAGTACCGTTCACTACACATAAAGATCGAACCCGTAACTTGGCAGAGAATTGGTAGCTCGTAGGTTGTTCGTAAGACTCCCCGTGGCCCCTAGGCTCATGGATGCAGGCAGCTTATCATCGAGCCATGACCCAATTCGAAACCCGCAAAAACCTTTTTACTTTTTTTGATACTCCGGAAGTCCGGATAGGCAGGCAGCCAGGTAAACCGGGGCGTGGGGCCGAACTCTACTAGTCTACCTCCGAATGTTAGTTGTCGGCTTCGTCTCCTTGACTACACCGATGTACATTCTCGTCGTCTGCTTAGCAATGTCGTCTCATCTCATGGTCATGGCAATCATGGTGTCATTGAAAAATCAAGAATCTAGACTGTCAAGTGTCAAGCTATCAACAACACAGAACACACCAACGGAATTTTAACGGCACAATGTAGCAAGTTATAGAACCAAAAATTTAATTATCAGTGACGAAATTGTGCGAAGTACATTAGTAACTAGGTTTGTCGACGAGCCTCGTGATAGATAGCTAAAACGAAAATTTGCTCGAAAAATTCCGCATAAAAAGGTAAGTCTTTTGTTGTTTGTATACGTGGTGCATAATTTTTTTTTTCTTGCATCAAAAAAAAGAAAGGAAACGGTTTTTATGCAGGATCTACGTCTGCCATGCATTTTGTTCTTGCTCCGTCTGCCCTTGCATGGGATGTTGTTCTTGATCGTGAGGTAAATCAGAGATGTTATTATTTACTTTTCCTTATTTTAAATGTGGTTTGGTTGCCTCTCAAATCTTTCTAGATCCATGCAACAAATCTTTTGTGTGTTAACAGCTTGACTTTTGTCGGTACTATGGCAGGTTCTTCATCGTGCTAGGGTCTATGATGGTGACAACATGTTTGATTGGGGCAATAGACTTTTCCATTTTAAAATAAGGTCATGCTGTGAAACAAAGTTAATTGTGGCAAAAATTGTGAAACTAAGAAGATGGGAAAATCACACAGGGATATCTATGGATATTTTGAAAAATTATTAGAACCTATAAAGGCTTTTGAGGTATTTGAAATGTTAGTTTTTTTAGATTATAGAATCTAATCTTTTTGTCGATTTTGCAGGAAAAATGGATGTTGGTTCCAGCTTTTCTCAAGAACAAGGGATTGGTGAAACATTAAATTGATTTCTACAATTACTTTGTCAATGACATCCAGAAAATTGTTCAATCGAATTAAAAGGTAGTGAGCCATGCTGACCAAACATTCTACTTAAAGTACTTGGATATTCATGTGGGATAACCAGATTCCATAGAAGACATGCACCATGTAATTGCTTTTTTGATTCATTTAAAGTATCAGCCTTTATTCCACATTCTTTTTAAAATCACTAGGCTCGTCTGACCACACCTCACGAGTGCAGATTAAGATGAGCCATAACCTATTTGGCGCCAGTTACTGTTGAAATTTATTGTACCAGAGGGCAGCAAAGAGTTGTACGCGGTTGTACGCAACGGTATAGCGATTAGAAGAATGCCAATCATGTTAAGGAGCTCAAACTGCACATTGGCTGTTCTTTCGCCTGCAGAAATGGCAAAGAAGAATGGCTGTCCATATGATTGTGGTGCTTATTTCATTGTTTTTGGAAATGAAAACTTTGAAAAGGTATAAAGATTACAAAATACTGTTTATCCCAACCTTTCAGACAAGTTAATTTCAGGTGATTAATTCTTCGTAGATGCGCAGTGTCTTAATCATAACTTTTGTACAAGTTGACAATTTCACACCCACAGTCGGAAAACTGATTGAACTTATGGCTGGAAAAACCGGGCTCATGGAAGAAAAATTTCATTACGGCATCACATTTGGCGGATCAAAGGTGTGGATTTTAATATTTCATTTGGGATTGGGAAAGTTGCTTTTGGTAACAATTCCACTCATTGGACTAGCTCTCCTTTGTAGGCCAATGAACAGCCAATCATCAACGGCCTCCTTTGTACTCTATTACAGACTACTGCTTAGTGCTTAGCCCCATGCAGTCATTCGTCATTGCTGTGTGAGTGTGACTGAGATGGAGGAGTGCTCGTACTGAAGCTGTAAATAACTAATGGTAATATTTCACTTCTATATTCAAGTTAGTATAGATTTTTATCTTCTAGGATTTTAAAATTAACGGTCTATGGTATGCAAGATGAAACTACCTTTAGAATTTCTACTCTGGTGTACCATGCTGGTTTTGATGTCTTCAATTAACCCTTGGAATCCTTGAATTAATCAGTCACATTTTCATCTGGCTTTATGCTTTCAGGTTACGAGAAGATATCCCAAAGAGGATTTAATTTTGCCTTAGCCCACCAGATCCAAGTAATTTAAATCATGCCCCGAAAAAGAAAAGGCAAAAGAAAATAAGTATCAATCAGGCCTCAACTCCCCAAAGTGAATTATGGCGTGTTATTTATAACACCGCAACAATTCTGGTAAGAATCATGCGTTTATTATTTATTATATTGCAGGTAAAACACATGTCAGTTATACGAGATAGGCTAGCAATATTCATATAACGAGTAATCGATCGATTCTTCAAAGAACCATTCCACATTAATCCTCGACTGCATCATATGGTCAATGATGCGGTCGACATTGTCATTTGGCTTAACCAGTGTCCTTAGCTAAAAGTCATCGGCTTTTCCGTTTATCCTATGCTCCAAGCCATAGTATCATATCTAACTAATCTTCCTTTTTTTTGGAGGAGAAGACAAAAGTCTGGCTAAATCTGATTACACACAGGCGAGGGATGTATAAATGTCCATCTTTCTAATTTAAAACTAAACAAAAAGTTGTATTATTATTATTACTTTCGTGGTAGATGACTCGGCGCCTTCAAGTGGACCAAGTTGGTACCTGATTGTTGCTTACCTGAAGAATCCTCACGGATTCTTTGCTATTCTTCATCGTGCGTGTCTTCTCTGGTGAAGGAAACCAAACTCGACTGAGCCGAATGTTCCGCAATCCACGGATAGCTGAAAAACTCAATCACCACAAGGTTGATTGAGTTTCATTTTCACTTTTTCATTTTCATCATTCGTTTTCATCATCATTCATTCATTCATCATTCATTTTCATCATTTTATCATTCGTTCATCATTCATTTTTTAAATTTCAATTTCATCCAGACTTTATCACCGCTATCACTTGGATTCGATCTACAATCTGCTGCCACCACAGCCAATGTATTCCAAGAACGCTTGTTGAATGGAGATCGTTTTGGCACTGGGGCATTCCAGCATTATCCTATACTACGTGAAATTCAACCTGATTGGGCTCCGTTCATCTCACGATTGGCCTGTCACGCGTATGATATCTTCGTAGTCAAGCATATCCGCTTGCTGAGAGAAATGGTTACCAATCTGGTTGCTACAGCGAAATATCTTCTTCCGGGCATTGACAATCATCCTTATTTGCCCAGCTTGTCATTGGAGGCGATGCGTTGGTTTGTTTGTAACTGTGGAACACTACATTTTGTCGGAAACTGTGGACATACCACGCTGGAATCCATTTGCGTCAATTGTCGCGTTGCCCTTAGCAAGAAATTGAGAAAGAAAGAATTGTTGCATTGGGCCTATGCAAGAAGAGTCTTTGCTGACCGACAAACACTACAACTGGAACTGGCCAGGAACGGTCAGCTGCGCAAAACTCTGCCTTTCCTGAGTTTCCTACTGGATGATGAAAATTGGATGCGCAAATTGAATACATTGCAATACCTTGGCGACGCTTTGCGTTTTGTCGCCCTCGTCCGCACTGTTTTGGCAGGTGAAATAACTGTAGAGGAAGCAAACCGAATGACCATCGCCCAAGGTTTGGAAAAAATCACGGATATCGTTATGCAGAAAGTGATACTGTTAGATCGCGGGCGCCCAGTAGCGACTAGAAAACATGTGATGGACCTGTTTGATGATTTCAAACAGTTGTGGGATCGATTCAGTCAGCTACAGAACACGGAGAAGAAAACGTTCTTGGATTACTTCGAATGCCAACAAGTTGATGTCAACGTTAGACCCAAAACAATACTTGATAAAGCTGCACCCCTTATTCTGATTTTGGCCGGCAGTGAACTGCCGGAGACTACGTTCAGTTGCCAACTACTGAGTCACGCCGTGGAAGCTGCTTCATCCATCGCCCTCACCGACTTCATTCAGCCGCATTGTCGAGTAGGCTCAGGACGCGTCCGACTCTCATGTTCGAGCGCTGCAGCTTTAACTGACTTCGATGAGTCACTAAACGCCCACGTTTCAACCGAAGAGGTCGATAATTTTACTTGTGATCATGTTATCGACCGGTCCACTCTCCAGCTTGCTGAGTCATTCGCAATGGCTGCCATTTTAGGACCGGCTGGTAGTACAATAGGGAAGGGTTGTTTCTTGATGCCATCCCAGAATTTGTGTTCAAAGACGATATGGAATCGGGAAATTTTCTTGTGAGTCTGGAGAGGTGCTCTATCCATTGGCAGCCATCTACCATAGCTCCTCAACTCCAGGAACTCATCATAGCTGATTTGGTACGTTATCACAAGAATTACATTTAAAAAAAAATGTTTCATGTTTCGTCATGTTTCGATGAAATTGCAGGAAAAAAATCGCTGTTTGGCCGAGGCCAGATCGGTTCTCATTTCCGTCGTCACGCATCTTCAGTCACATTCCGAACCACTAGTCGTTAGCAAGGTGCGGAAGAACTACATCTGCGACGTATTGGAGGAACTAGTGCAGGCAGAAGTTATAACAGAACGCCACGTATCGAACGCCACCGTAGGCGCCCTCAACAGACATTTGAAATTGGAAGTCCGTCACGCCTTTGGTTTGCTGAAAGCCATTGTGGTTCGAATGAGAGGCGATGACATTTTCGGTGGCCGCGTCCGAGATGGTTGGACGACGATGATTCCAGAACGCCTTGCTCAACTGACGAGCCAAAAATTAAGAGCCGATGCCCAACCCGGTGGAATCCTGGAAAGTGTGTTACAGATAATCAACGTTATGTCCGGTACTCAGCCTGTCCCGGTGGAGCTTACCCCCGACAAGTCTTTGTTGTATGCCATCAGACAGATTGAAGGTCCGGAATGGGATGACATTCCCGCCGTATTGAAAATGGAGCATCAGGGCCACCTACTCTTGATTGTCGAATCCGTTGCAAAAAATTAGCATTAAGTCAGTTGTTATCTTGTCTTTATTTTTAATCCAGTTTGTTTTGTTATCCGATGTTACACCAATTAAGATTAATAATTATTGACTTCTTCCTGCAACGTGTGATCAAAGATTTGGTGAAAGTCATTCCTGTATCTTTATTGGCAATTCTCTGATCAAAAAAAATTCTCTGATTAAAAATGTTAATAATAGTGGTTACTTTTCATTCAGGGTTTTTTCTTTTTTCGAAACTTGAAACGTTGAAATTTCTAAACAGCGATTTGTGATTTACCTTTCTGCAATGCGGCAACATAGGTTGGTATGTCAATCTGTGACCGTTTTGTGTCGACTGTCGACGTCGAGTGAATTGTCAGTGTGAGTAATTGCTGGAAGATTGCAAGTGAAATCTGCATTTGTTGTGTCGTTGTTCTAAGTGCTGGTGACGTATTCCGTTTCGAAAAAGCGTTCGTGTGTGGGAAAAATACCTGAAGTTATCATTGCCTAGTAATGTTTACATTCTAAGTCCTACTTTATGACACCGGAGGCCACAATGATTCAACAAAGATGTAAACAGTGCATCCTCTTTATTGCTGGCCCCACAACCTATTCAGTCTTCGTGCAACAGCTGTAAGTCGAATAGCCATCCCTGTTGTAGTTTCATAAACAACATAATACTCCCCATTAAATGACACTTTGCTTTATTTCTTCCATTTAGAAGGCCAAACAGTCTAAGTGCTGGTGACATATTCTGTTTTGAAAAAGTGTTCATGTGTGGGAACGATACCTGAAGTTATCATTGCCTAGTAGTGTTTACATTCTAAGTCCTACTTCATGACACGGGAGGCCATAACGTTTCAACAAAGATGTAAATAGTGCATCTTCTATATGGCTGCCCCCACAATCTTTTCAGTCTTATTGCAACAGCTGTAAGTCGAATAGCCATCCCTATTGTAGTTTCATAAACAACATAATATTCCCCTTAAATAACACTTTGCTTTATTTCTTCCATTTAGAAGGCCAAACAGTAAACAAACAGCAGCCTGTAGGAGATCATCGTGGATCGTCGTGCTTGGTATTTTTGTTATTTGGCCCCGTCTTCGCCTCGCCCGTCTTCGCCTCGCCCGTCTTCGCCTCGCCCGTCACCCCATGTTCGCCTCATGGTCGCCCAAACATCGCCTCGCCCGTCGCCCCGCCCCGCCCCGCGCCGTCATCGCCTCGCCCCGTCGTCGCCGTCATCGTCTTGGTATCATTGTATTTTGTTATGAGTGTGCTAGTTAAACTGTTGGCTGCCACGCCGTTTAATCCCCTTTTTTTTTTAGCGTGTAGGGACGGGCCGCGCTGTTCTGCTCCATGGCGTATTTGCCATGGGGTGGGACAGTCGCAACAGCCCAAGATTGGCCTTCGGGCCGGCCTTCGGGCCATTAGGCAATGCACCAATAGGGACTCCCTTTGTTGGCAAGTTCATGGAGACCAGGGGTGTGCATTCCCGGAATGGTCTCCTTGAACCTGTCGGCCCGGACTTGTCTTCGGACAAGTCCTCCTTGGCGCCACTCTTTCAGAGTGGCGCGTAGCAAATGTAGAAACGCAACCTACGGGTTGCATGGCGTGGCAGCCAACAGGTTAACTATTTTTGTGTATGTATGTATGTATGTCTTGTATGTTAAACAGTGGTGGAATTGTGGGTGGATGGTGGGACAATACAATTCATTTTATTTAAAAAGTTTTTTTTGTTATTATTTATATATCTTTGCCTTAGCCGAGATGGGATTCGAAACCAAGGACTCAAGTTGAATATCATCTCAGCCTCACGCTCTTACCATTGAGCCATGAGATTCACATTAATGAATTGTAAGTCTTCTACACATTATAGGTAACAGTGTAGAGCAGTCAATAGACTACCAGTTCTCATGGGGGGGATAGTAGGGGGGGTTGCCAGGAAGGTATCGCACTCGCCTAGCAACTCGAAGGTTCCTGGTTCGATCCCCAGTCACGGACCTCTACCTTCCACGTCTGCCAGTCGAGTCGAGAAACTTCCCCGTTACGAAGTAACGGGACAGATATTTTGGTGATACATATTATAATATCCAATAACAAATTCTAATAAAGATTTCAATCTCATATTTCCACATAAATTCATGTTTCGTTCACATTAATTCGTGACAATTTTAATGCAATAGACAAGGTTAATGCTGATTAACCTCCACATTTTCGTTTAACCATTTATATTTGTCATACTTCGTAAGACTTTCTCGAGATTTGAACCCGAGTCCTTCGGCATGTTAAGCCGTTGCTCTACCATTGAGCCATCTGTCATATTTTCAATTTATCTAATTCTTCGTGTCAATTGAGTTCAACAAATCTGGACTTAGAATAATTTTGATAGCATGATAAATTCATATTAGCACACAAGTGTGTAATTTTGGAGCAATTAATTTTGGTAGCATGATTCATGATAAATTCATATTAGCACACAAGTCTGTCAATAACAATAGAATGATTTTACATCTTTTGCTTCTATACCAAAACCCTCCTATCGGGGTTTGAACCCGAGTCCTTCGAATCCGTACACCAGCGCTCTACCACAGAGCTAATATCATTATTCGAGCAACAACAAGGTAAGCATATAGTTTTACGAGCCCACAAAAATTGCTTTTATTATATCATGTTTGCGAGTCTTCTAGTAATATAGTAAACTGTATTAACAATTAATATGGCTCAATGGTTGAGCACCGGCAAAGCATGCCGAATGACTGGGGATCGATCCCCGAGTTAAATAAAAATCCAGAACAACTTTCCACTACATCTGATAAGGTTAATATATACAAAAATTGCATTCAATATGGAAACATTCTGTAGGTAAATAATACGCTCATAATATGAATGAATTGGCAATTTCCTGCGAAAACTTCAAGTAAAATAATTTAATTTTGTTCAAATATTTCTGTTTCCTAATATAATTTTACCTATGTTGAAGATTTATAACCGGCCAATTCGTCGACCGCCAATTTGGAAGCTGTTTGAGCTATGTATGCCAAGTACTCAGAATTATCTTCACGAGTCCTTAACTCCTTATCCATTTGCTGAGTGTAGATCACTTTTCTTGGAAAAGGAACAACCCAGGAAGATTTTTGTTCAATCCAACACTTGTCTGGAAGGTAGTGGGAAAACTCGTTTTCATTGAAACGATGTTTAAAATTTACATGTATTTTTTTTTTCGAGGAGAATATATCCAGGAGAGACTGTTTGGCTATTGGAATTTCAGTAGTGCAAATGTTTCAGGGATGATCCAGTCTGGGAAAGAATGTTTCGAAACTAGATTTGTTGTCCACCAAGCACTTGAAGAGTTGTGGCATAAAGATGAACCATACTTTTGATGCAATACATGCTGGAAGGTGAATATAGGTGATTACTGCAGATTGGATTGTCTTCTTACTTCGAGGTTATGATAAATTTGATTTAGTTGTTCCTCGAAGCTCTTGTACTATTATGAATGTTTGTCATATTGCAAGCCAGCTTGAATGATCACTTGAGTAGTATTAGATCTGCCACAGCACAAATGGTTTGAATTATAAGGAATCTATTGGGCTCAAAATCTGCTGAGGATGAGCTGGCAGGAAAGGACTTGACATTGAGGTTGGTTTATGATCTAACTTCAATTATGCCTACATGTCCCATTTCATTTTCCATGTCAGCGGGTAATATGGGAGACATTTTTACACTTGGTTAAAGCAAACAAGAAAGCTCCATCAGGTGTCATTCCTTTAGGCTTGCTTTTGTTAATAGTAGAAGAATAATCTGAAAAACAATTATAAAGATTTAGTATGCTTCACGTCCAAAGTTAAGTTGTAATGAAGCATGAATTGACAAATATTATTTGAAAACTGATAATAATTAAAAGAACACTCTCACCACATTAATATTTGTTTCTTGCAACATGTTTTCTTATGCCATGGCAAGAAAATATTGCATTTCGATTGGTTTTATGATGCAAGATCATGACAACTCGTCATCATCGTGCACACCGTGAAAACAATTTAAACAGTTAGCCTAGCCTACAAACAGTTCGTTCTGTAGGCTGTAGGGGATGGAGAGGGATAGGGCATGAAGTGAGTGGGTAGGGGTAGAGAATGCAAAGACACCGTCTAGTGGCAATATTTTGCACTAAAGAATTTGAAAAAAAATTCCGTTGCTGCCTGCTAGGGATGGCATTTTGGCAACCTAATACTAGATCAGTAGTTTTGAATTTCTGATTGTAAAAAAGATTATCACTATCAATAGTTCATCTTCACCAAGCTGCAGTTACTTAAGACTTAATCGCATTCTAATCAAGATTCAAGAGCTTTACCACTCAACCACTACGGCACGAAAGGACCGTTAACTTCAGTGAAGTTCCAAGATGGCATTTTTTAGGCGATTCTTTCAGCAAACATTTGCGAAACTGCGCCGGAGATCGAAGACGAATGCAGTTGTAATTCCTGTTGGAGAACCTTCGTTGGATGAAGAACACCGGCCATCCCAACAAGAACCCACAACGATACCCGAGAACAATGAAGAGCTTCCTGTTGAAAAACCAGCAACCGGTGAAATCCGTCAGGTGCCTGCAGTGAAAGCTGAGCGATTTGACGAGTCTAAGGAGAAATCTTCTTCGCTTGTAGCACAAGCCAAGCGTAAGAAAAGGACCTTTTTCACCATCCAGAGCCTTCCATGTCGCGAAAGTTTACATCACCGCCGACAAGCCAGTAGAGACCGAAAACGACTATTCCGGTTCCCGAAGGACTGCAAATGCAGCTGGTGCAAATCTCTGTCACCCTTGGCAACAAAGTGTCACGCGTGTGCTGAACTTTATTTCTCGGGATCGACCGAAAAGAAGCCACTACCATTCAAATGCAGGTGCAACTGGTGTCAAAGGAAATCGTCCACATGCAGCTTATGCAGTGCCTTGATTGAGTAAACGACAAACCCATTACGTCGAACGATCGACATAACGTGTTTTCAAAATTCCTTTTCCTGTACATACTTAAAATCCCCCCCCAGAACGTGTTTACTAAATTCCATCAAAATTCCTAACAGACATTCTTTTAAATAATATCCCTTTTTTACTAACTTATTTTCCACCCAGTCTTGTCTCAATTTATTTTAGAGTTAGCAAAATGTTGGTTTTAATGGTGTCTAAATTGCAATTGAATTACCTCTACGGGATGATACGGTTGCAATTGAGTTACCTCTACGGGATGATACGGTTCCAATTGAGTTACCTCTACGGGATGATACGGTTGCAATTGAGTTACCTCTACGGGATGATACGGTTGCAATTGAGTTACCTCTACGGGATGATACGGTTGCAATTGAGTTACCTTTACAGGGTGACACGGTTGCAATTGAGTTACCTCTACGGAACGAAGAAGAAACCCACCAACACCGGCTAAATAAATAACCCCGGTGAAAGCCAATTATAAGTAACTGAAATGTCTTTACTCTTTAGTAAAGGTCAAAATGGGCAAACTCACAAATTAAGTCCGTCCAGGTAGTTCGCTCAGCCCTGATGTAACACAGTCCAGAATCCGACTTGAGGTTGACGTTAAATTTGACGAAATTCTTTCTGCGTTTGATGATTCAACAATTTTAAAAGAAATGGCGAACGGCTTTGAAAAAGGTTTAAGTACTTGTCTTTATCATCAAGGTAATCCGTGCTTAGATGTTGGAATTCCGGTGGATTAAGAATACTGTTTCAATATTCCCAGACTGAATTTGGGAAGATTCCACTAGAGATCTCATTCCTGTAGCAGACGGTTATGCATCCGTCAGGTCAGTCGCACAAACTTGAGTTTTGCATCACAAGTTCTATATTTTGAACGGAAAAAGAGGATTTGTTAAATATTTTTTCGAACTAGAAAGTGGGTGGTAAGGCAATCGAGCTGGCAGTATTATAGTCCTGCAATCAAAGACGCATATCATTATTACATGAGATAACTTTATAACTTATGATACCAACCGGTATAGTCACCAAAATACTGATGCATAATTTCTTGTGTGGCCGTCCACAATCTTTTCTTGACATCTATAGTCCTATGGTCATTTCCTATCTTTGTCTGGCCATTAACAGCCGCATCGATTTGGAACCCTGGGATTACAAGATAATCCGGCCAGTCTTAATGCTCGAGGAATGGCAGGGGATCCATTGCCATTTCCTTTCTGACCAAAATGAGGATCTCCTCCGATGTAGTAGTCTACGTTAGCCGTTCTCAGCTCGAAGATATGCATGCGGACTACATAGTAATTAATTAACACAATCATCAGGGGGATATCTTAGCATTTATTCTCACCATTGGCGGTCTTAACGGCCAAGATCTCTGATAGCAGCAATTCCTTATAAATGTGTTTTTCAGTCTCGTTTTGCTACAAAGTAATGGACTTGGTATCTAGCTGCCAAAAATGTCACCGTCTCTGAGGAGTGCAAGAAAGTCACTTTATTATTAATAAAAAATGTGTTGGGTGTCGGTTTAATACGGAAGGATCTTTGTTGGTGTAGTATATCATCCAGCCCTCCTTCAGAAAGTTGGAACCTCGCCTCTTAGTGTGCTCGACCGATTGAACGATACGCATCAAGGGGATGTTGCTACTCACTGTTGGGCTAAAGACGAGGAAAAAAATTTGGGTTTTGTCTCAAAATAATTTTCTTAAACCCCATTTTGCTCAAATTACCTGTTGGGTCGAATATTGATCGTAATGTCATCAGCTACTTCACGAATACAACCATCTGGCTGGAGTACAGAAAACAAAAAAGCAGATTTTCAGTAAGCAATTTAAACGGGTACACGTACGCATCACAATGCGTTACCATGTTGTGACTGTGGATCATCAATATCGTCACTGTCTTCGTCTACGCCATCGGCCATTGTAGCCAATTGTTCATCTATACTCGCAGTATCTTTCACGATGTCGAAGAAAAAAGAAAACGGTAAGCTGTTTGACTGTTACAAGTAAAGAAATAGAGAAAGTTCTACCCGTCTCAACTGCCGGCTACTTGGGAGCTTCGCCAGTGCACGTGTTGGGAATGTTGTCTTTACATTTGCGATGAACGTTGAAACGACAGTCGCGGCATTGCAGGTCTCGCTTGAAGAAGCTTACGGCAACAACGGCAGACAGTCGGCTTCGCATACGAGTGGACGACAAACGTGTGCGGGATTTAAATACAACCTGTCATTTCCTTTTTAATCCAAAAAGGACGACCAGCGTTGATGGAGGGTCTGCCGTGATCAAGATTACTCGGACTTGTGCTGCCGCTTGACGGGCTGTTGGACACTACAATAACAATGACAAAAAAAAATGCGCACGTGTTAGATTTAAAAATTCACGACTCGTAAAAGCTGATTTGATTAATTACGCGCAAGACGCTGACTGTATGGATTCATCACTGCAGGACATGAAATCGGACGGACTGCGTGGCAGGAAATTGGAAAGTAGCGGTAAAAGCGACGGTGTCAACGACGACAACGATCGCCTGCTCCGTGTGTAAGAGCAGTTGTTTGGAATTTTGTAGACACATCGTTTAGAAATACTCAGACCGCAAACTGAAAATAAAAAAAGATGATTAAAATAAAAATGGAAGACTGTGTCTAACTTAATTTCGTACATTCATCACCAGAATAGAAATTCTCCGACAAAGACCCCATTAGGCAATGGAAAGAAGAGAAGAGTGATTTTTAAAAATGAAATTGGAAGTAATACCCTTAATGTTCCGTGTCCGGGAATCGTAATCTCTGGTCACTGTACGAAATCCAGAGTTTTTCTTCTGAAACCTTTGAATACATTATCATTGACGTCACACCGGTCAGTGAATTTTCAACGACAACATCCACTTTTAAGTGTCGCTTACAATTTACGTACTCATACACGGTTGCGTCCTGTCTATTGTAGCTGCAGCCGCAACCAACTCCAACCACCGTATTCAGCGTGATGATGTCACCCGTTGAACTGATGACGTCGCCATCTACGGTGACGTTGGATGTGAAAAGTATGCCTGTAGAAAAAGAGCAATGAAATCATTGAAAATTTCAAAATGCATGGTCAAAATTGCCTGTTACCGTTTGAGATCTGTTGGAGAGCTATGTCTTCAGGAATGTACAGATTATTACAAGTCTCCTTTACAGCCAAGTTTCCGTGAATGATTAGCTGCCCAAAGGTGTAGAATAAAGGCCGTTGTTAAACAGCAACGAACGTAAAAACATTGATTTACTAAAGAAACCTTTATGCTTAACTACCTTTAAGAGGTTAGGGCTCCTACTTCATCTTTATGGAAGTCGGTTGTGAAAAATTGCGAAAGGACCTTAAGATGTTGCTGAAATGTCATAACGCATGAAACACCTTAGTGCAATTACCTTTAAGAGGTTGCCTGCTTGGATTATCTTTACGCAGGAAACCGTTATCGACATGTACGGCGGTCACTCGCGGCTAGTCTTCACCCTGTAGAAGTGAACCCTGAAGAGTGTGTCTGTAGAAAAACTAACAATAAAATCATTGAAAATTTCAATATGCATAGTCAAAATTGCCTGTTACAGCTTGAGATCTGGTGAAGAGTGCTATGTCTTCACGAATGTACAGATTATTAAATGTCTCCTCTACAGCCAAGTTCCGTAAATGGTTAGCTTCTCAAAGATGTAGAACAAGGCCGTTATTAAAACCCAAAGAACGTTAAACATTAGTTAACTAAATACCTTTATGCCACAGACATAGAAATCTCCTTCCTTCTTGGCACCGTAGTCCAAACACTAGTACGTTTTACTCCGTTGATATAGGTCAATTCCTGAATCACCATCTCCCCGTGTACAGCAACATTGTCGGTGAACTCCACTTCAACGTTGAACGTCTAGTTGGTTTTCGTCAAGAAGAAATCACCATCGAGGAAGCGTTCCATGAAGGTTCGAGTAGTAATATTTTCTTTCATTACAACTTCAAAGGGCCTTCGACAGTTAACAGCTCGTTGTTCTGTAGATTTTGTCCAATAGCTTTGGGGAAGTTTTGAAAGATCAATCGTATTGATCTACTGGATATTAGCAGCGTGCGCGGCTAAATCACCGTTTGCATGAGTGCTCCGAGTTTATCGGCAGAGACGGTAAATCCTGTAATGATGACCGCGGAAAGATAGATAATCAGCAAAAATAAATTGTCAAGAATTTACATTGAATGCATTCCGGAATTTCGACAATACTGCATTACACCAAGCTGTATGGCCAAAGCCATGTACACCTTCGTGTTCGAAAAAGACAGTCTTTACCTAGCCATCTAGTCATCCAAACCGGGCTTTGGCAATATAAACGTAACGATATTTTAGCGTAAGTACACGATATACACGAACCCATCTCGGACAACAAAACAACTTAATAGACTTCTGAGGGACTGGGAGTTTTAATGTTTAACCATAAAACTACTGCTGGCTCTTAATGCCAACATCTGACGGATGCTCAAGAAACATCAAATTTCGTCTGCAAGAAATCTCTAATTCTACGTTTTAATCCATTAACAATCCAATAAACCACCTCCGAACGATTGTATCTGAGAATACCATGAATTACACACGGTGTACTTCACGAAAATACTACCCATCATGAGCTGGTGCTGTCATCTACGTTGGCAAGGAAAAGTGGCGTAGAGTGGTAAAAGTTATGGTGAAACCAAAAATTATTTAAAATTGAACGTATGTTTCATTCAATACTGCTGCCCTTAAGGAATAGTACCTCAATTGTTTGAAGGCGGATTGTAATAAGATGATGGTGCCAATTCCCTGTAAGCTGTAACCTTCCCCAACATCGATACAGAACAGGAATAAATATTCCACCAATTGCAGCACAAACATCCACTTGCCAAGTTCCATTATAACAGATGCAATGCTGTCTGTTAACAAACATCAAATTGTATCAGTTTCAATGAAGGTTCACAATGCAAGCAGTCAACAGTACCTCAACCTTGTTGACATCCTTGTTCAGAAAATTATGCCTCTTCCACTTCCAATTTCTTCATTTAAAATAATGATGCATCATGTCTTTACAACAATGGTATCATTAGCCGAAGAATTGATGACCAGCTTGGGTTCTGAATTTTCCATCATTATCATCACCTCAATGTGAAAAAATCTTTGTGAATAAATTTAGCTTGCATTTAGTATTAGTGCTCAAGTTACCTGTGTGAGGGATAATTAGAGAATTGCAGAAATCTGTACAACGAAGAAAAGAAGTTACTCTTTATGGATGAAAACTGCATAGGTTGGTAAGAACAGAAAATCTGTGTTGCCTTTCAGAAGTTGAAGTGCAGCTAGAAGATAAAATCGCAAGAAAAATAAAAATTTTACTCAACTTCTAAACATGTGATCCAGAAATGTAAACCAATTACTAGCCTATTAATTACAGATAAATTATTTACTTGTGTATTACAGCTATCTGTCTTCGCTGATGCGTGAGAATGTATAAGCTACATTCTGTTAAGACCAGCGCCAGCATTTTCCTCTTACCACGTGGCAAGGGAATTCGTCATAGAAAAATGAGAAAACTAACATAACATTTTAACTTTTTGGCTGAATATTTTAACTATACCTTTTTAATTCAATGTTTTCAGATTTCCATAGATTTCCAGAATTATATCTGCGAACTTCTCCGTTTCTCACGTACAATTTCTCGCGGGATATCGCCCTCAACCACACCCTTCTGATGGAAGATGGAAATGTAACAGAAACAGAATGCCATTGATAACACCTAACTAGTTAGCTGCTATTGCCCCGTGGCTGTGGATACCAGGTGGAGCTTGAATCACGCGGCGCCACCAATTTTGGTAAATAAACTAGAGATAATTTCCAAATAAAACTTTATGAACTAAAATTGTACTGTTATGGGGAAAATTTTTGTAGAATATTTCGTTTTATAATCTACTCAAAATAAATGTAAAATTCTTAAAACATTATTATAAGCTGTTGACAACACCGATGCATTTTGAGAAGTGGCAACGCAGCTTCCGACACAGGTCTAAATTTAAATCTCTTATTAGGATCATTAGATGACGCAATTTGTTTATAATTATTTATTATTATTCATTTATTATTGCGTGGAGTTGGACCCCAAATTTTTGTTTAAGAGGTTCTCTTCTAGATACTCTATTTTTACTCTTTGGTAATGAGAAAAAACATACAGAGAATCAAAAGAAGCATGGAGGGGGTATAAATTTATGCATTGATCAAAAACATGAGTTTTAAACATTCAAACTTTACTATAAACCTACAATCTTTGAGGCTATGCTGCACCAGCTGGGCTGGTTGCGACGAAATACGTGACGAGCATATGATAACGACGACCTTAGGAATGCTTTTTTTTGTCGAATTCCACCTGATAGAACCAGAAATAACAAACAGCTGAAGGCTGATAATGATGTTTGAGCTACACAAAATGCCACCGGACCTAATCGGCAGTTGTTTACGATCATGGTGCAGCAGTAGGGCTGCTTTCTGCGGAAGCACTACAGCTGGTAATAGCGCTTCCGGCAGGAGCCACTACCTGCCCCGCCGTTGCAGGGGCAGGCGCCGGGCTTCCTTCTAGGCGACCTATGGCTTTGGCCACTTCAGCTCGTTGAGCGGGACTCAAATTTTGTACAATGTGCACAATTGAGTCCAGTCCGATTTCAGGGGTCTCTTGTATCAAAGCACGGACCTGGCCAAGGGCAGATTCGCGCTTCAAACAGCGAATATTCTCCAATAGAACCGGCTTGCGGCAATCACCCTAAAGAGACACGTAATTCACATAGGTTTCTTGTGTTAGAACACGGCATTAGGATTGTACCTTGAGTTGGCTCTCTAGCCATTCAACAGCGATTCGATTGTCTTCCCATAGGTAGCCATCGGTTGCTCCTTTGTCTTCCACAAACCAACGACGAAGCATGGCTTCGGCTTGCGGATGGGTAAGTTGTCGCTGAACTTCAATAATCTTACACACGGTTTCCTTTTCCAGGAGGCGGCGCCGCAAACGCCAGTAGAAGAACGTACGCGATTTTTTCCACGGGACGATGTCCTGAATAACGCCTTTCTCATGCATACGTTCTGGTGTGTCGTGCAAATCGGCAAAATACGTTGAAACCTGTATCCAATGTCCAATGAAAACTTATTTTAAATTCACGAACAGGAAAAACCTCCAGAAACATGTTGTTGAGATTTACCTGGCGATACATTGGGGCAAGTAAATCTTCACGTTGATTCAATTGCTGCTCCAGGCTTCTTTTTTCTGCTGGGTTCAATTCCGGCTTGGACAGTTTCTCGCGCAGTCCTTGTATGACCGGATCAATGCGTGCCATAGTCTTAAGCAAATCCTTGAGTTTGAACTTGACCTCGACTACGCCTTCCGGTTCCAGAACGCCCCCACGCGATTCTGGATCCGCATACATTTCCATGTACGATTCGTTAATAGTTGGGTCAATGACGACCCAGGCTCCACCACGAAGCTCGGCAAATGGTGGGATGTAGACCATTATGGGCTGTTTATATTCACGCAGTCCGTCCACAATATATGCACCGAATTTAACCACCTTTTGATGAATCGCAACCGTTAGCCACTACCCTCTTAAACTGAAAAATCATAATGAATATTTACCTGCTCGTACATGTCCTTCATTCCACCCGAAAAACCACGCCAATTGGCAAAAATTATCAAAGGCAAGTCTTCACGGCTAAAATCTAGAATAGCTTGGGCCGTCTTATAAGCGGAATCAGGAAACCAGACCTATTGTCATCGCCAAATAATACGAAATTACTATTTAGTTCAGTCTGTCAACCGATTTATTTACCTGTCCAGCTTGTGAGACTACTTTGGCTTCAGAGTCGAGATTGGCGGGATCAGCAGGTAGATTGAGTTCCACCGTACGAGTTTCGACGGCAATAACTCCAACAGGGATACCACCTAGTCTTGCCCTGCCACAGACGACGGTTTGCGCCCAAGCAGCCATAATCTCATCAAATGATCCTCGGTCAAAGAACCCAGATTCCCACTCATCTGGATGAAGAGGGTTTTGCCTATACGAAAAATTTCATGAAAAAAGGAAGCATACTTCCCATCTAATTGAAAATAGTATTTGACCAAACAATTTACCTGCCAGATAGGAGCCATCGAGGATCGTAAGGCGCTTTGGTTGGCACATACTTAATTTCACGTTCAATGGAATCGTAAATCGGATTGATAGGTAAAGGCGAACCCTTGCATTTCGGCATGTACGACAGCCAACGCAAAATACTTTGAATGCCTTCCAAGTCGTGGGCGTCCGTACGATGAGAAACACCGTTATTGTACATAATCTGGATGCCACCAAGTTGAGAATTCGATGTATAGACTTCTCGTCCCAAGAGTCTGTTAAGAGCACTGTATCCCGTCAAAATGATGTGCGAATTTTCAATCTGGATGACACGTTGTCCTAATCGAACTAGATAGGCACCAATGCCAATGGCTCGACATGACACCAAAGAAATTGTCACAATATCCTAGATAGATGCTAAATGTGAGTAGTGGTACCGTGTGAAATTGAAAATTAGACATACGTTGTAGGCCTGCGAAGATTCTCCAGCAATCATTCCAGAATGACGGAGATTCTCAACGCCTAGACCATCTTCCTTGCCAATAATGTCTGTAATTCTGTAACGTGCTTCACCATGCTCGTCAATTAATTCAGCGCGAACTGAATTTACTGCTGCCACCTTCTTGAAATCATCAGGAGTCAGATAAATGTACTTAAAACCCTTTTCTGGATCACTGTTGTCGACCCATGCCACACGGAAGAGGTGCTTTATCTCTTCTGCCAGACCAATCCTCGCTCCGCTATTGGCAGCGATATAGACACGGGGTATTTTGAGTGCCCGGGCCAACTGCGATGCGGCCAAAAACAGCTTATCTTCTTGTGGACCAAACGAGCCGATCATGAAAGTGATATCATTGCAAATAACGATGATTTCACGACCAGTCGGGTACTCTGGTGTCATGAGTTTGACTCTCCACGCCACCATACCGATATTATTCTCACCTACAGTTCCATCAAACATCAAAAATTATTCTAACAAAGTAAAAGCTTATAAAAGAATAACGTACCCGGAAGTCTTTTTTGTTCGACTAAATTTCCTTCGACGTCCAGTACCAACTCGACAGAGGAAACCAATAATTCCGGAAGAACGATGTTTTCTTTCGGGTAGCGGGCGATGTGTTCATTCCACATACGTTTGCATGTCTGTCGAAACATATCCGGATAATCATATACATATGTTGTGCCGTTGGATTGTGCCTGGAATCTTTTAAGCTGCAAATAATCTTTGGTCATGTAGGGGGTTGAGATAGGAAGGCCGTGGAGAGGACCGTGACGAGGCCCATAAGCTTCAAATTTGACGACTCCTGTTCGTGGATCAGTGGTTTCCCTGTACATGCATATGTCAAGGTAATATCCACTTTCATTGTTGAGGCACAACCGGATAGGCACAGTTTTGCCATTATGCGTTTGACGGATAATCATCTTCAGCTCAGCCTAGATATCATGAAGCCGGTGAAGATAAACAATTGTTTTTGTAATGTTTTTGCGTGATGAAAACAAACCTGGAGAACGCGGAGTTTCCACAAACGCGGGCCGTAACGCATTACCATGGCTCTAACACTCTCTTCAATTTTCGAAGGGTCCATGATGACCGTTGGAACAAAATTAAGGAATATATGATTGCAATCTGTTCGTCGGCTGTACGGATGGGAGAAGGCCACTTCCAACTCATCCATGGCTTCCAGCAGCAATCGCTCACCTAAAAAACCGATGAAATCGATTAGGTCCACCCAATTGGAAGAAAACCATTTTCAAACTAACCTTCGTTTTGCAAATATTCAAAAGACGCTTCTTTTGTAATCAGATCAGAATGGCGAATGATGGATCTGATGAAGAAGCGATAATCAGTTACCTCTTGTCCTTTGGCCACTTTGGCCTTGCCTAAATAAAGATGCATTTTTTGGTTGGAGGTTGGCAAAGCCTCCAGCTCGTAGGTGCGCAATCGATTGATTTCAAGCTGAAAGGCAAGCGCAGGCTCAAGATGTCTATAAATGCGATCCTCGTTGAAATTGTCCCGAGAGCGGAAGGTAAAGAATTTTGGATGTTGACGACGGAATAGAACGACAAAGGTAATTCGACGGATGCCACGTTCAATCAACAGTGGCCGCTTTTGAACACAAATCGCCGTAAACTTCTCGCTGAGAACTGTGTCTTCCACTTCTTCCGTGTAGCGAATGGCTACGTTAATAATGTGAATCGCCTCGGTAACCTGTTTTTTTTTTTAAGTAGAATTTAAATCTTAGAAATTTCTTTTATTTGTTTTGATATGTACCGGTTGTTTGTTGAGATTGTCCATATAAGACGGGTTCGAATACGAATGGGAGATCGTCACTGACTGTGAAAGCATATTGATCCCACAATTTTCGTTATCCGAATCCGAGCCATTATCTATGCTCTCGGGAGTTGATGGTCTTGAGTCTTCGAATACTTCCATCATTTCGTCAAAATGATTCTCAAAATCTTCCAAGCGAGAGAAAGCGGCCATGCAACCTGTTCGGTTGCAGTTTTCGAGGTCAGTGGGTAGGTCAACTAGGTTGGATACTTCGTCAAAACTTGGGATGTGAGACATAGCCAAATTCATATTGGCAGCCTTGTTGTGTGGGATCCGATTCGGATGAGACGAGGGGAGTAAAAACTACAAAAAAATATGCATATATATTCCGATAATTAACGTTTGTCCTTGTAACTCATTTGCTTCTTACTTCAAAGTGAACGACGCAGAGATTTTCCGATAAATCCTTATGTTGAAGGCACGTTAATTCGTATGAAGTGTAAGAACGGCGGACATAGACTTCCAATGCAGCCATTCTGACAGCCCGGTTGGGATGCGAAAAGAAATCGTGCAGTACATCAAAAATAGACGTCTCAGACATGATGAGTTTTTGGAGATTCTCTGGGTGAAAGTCGTGACCATAAATATCAATGGCTGACAAGAAAATAGACTCCATTTGATTGTGTCGAAGCTCATAAGCGGGCTGGTGGGCAGCAATCAGCACCTATGGGTTAAGTAAATTATTTTTGATTACGTCATTACAATGGATTATTCCACGAGGATCGCACCTGTCTCGCTCTAAGAGCCACTTTAGCATTTTCTGAGCGATTAAGCATAGTCAATTCTTTGAGAATGGTAGCCAATTCATCGGTAAGACCAGGTTCGTGGCTCCAAAGATGGTCGATGAGCTGCGTGACCAGCAAATTTTTCTTTGTCGTTTGCGAATGAGAAAAGATAGTCGCCACAACAGCAGCCATCGTGTCCTTATTTTTCTCGCGCAACATCGACACGCATTTATCGTAATGCCCGTTTTGAAATTGACTTTCTACCACCAAGTACTGTTTCAACAAATCGTGTACTACTGCCTTCATTCGACCTGAGAAAAAGAAATTAAAGATATGATTAATTCAATTTTAGAATTCACGTAAGCATCGATTTACCTCGAATGCCGTTGCGGTAGCGCTGGACAAGCTGGACAATTCCTTGGGTAGTAAGGAAAAAGACATCACGATCGGCTCTTTTCTGTAGTGTGGCGGCATGAGTGTCAATTACGCTTGCCACTTGCTGACTAGGAAATTGAGCCAGGACGGAAGTAATATTACTAGCGTAAAGAGCCATCAGCTTGCGTATTTTCTTTTCAACTGAAGCCGGAATCCGGCCCGAAATGGAAGATATGACATCCTGCAGTTCTAACAGAGGTAAACTGGGATCCTTGAGTACGGTCATCATCTTCTCGATTGTTTCTTTAATCTTTGGCTGGAAAAAAGGGTCGGGTAGGCAGTAACCAGCAAAGGTATTATCCATAACCGATCGACAGCTTTGGTAGATTTGGTTCAGTTTATCGCCCCATACAGGAAGAGTGGAACCGGGTTCGCTGTCTTGAAAGCGCCCAGTAAACATTTGGACGCGCTGAATTCGCGAAGCATCATCCAAATCCAGATGGGCAATGATGGCTCCCGGATCTAAAATTGCACCCGGCCGTTTGTTGTAATACAGGCAACCTGATTCCGTCACGGCGACAGTCATCACCATCTTCATCACTTCAATTTCGGCATACGCTTGGCCGGCCTGTAACCACAATAACGAAAAATTGTATTCGCCTTCCAACATTTTCAATTAGATTAAACATACCTGTACGTGACCACCTTCCTCAACCATGAAGCCGAGTAGCTTGCCTGCAGTCGGTGTGCGAAGGATTGTTGGGTCGTTTTCTTTCTCAAAAATGCAGGTTTGGTTGCCAATGACGACTCGATAACGGTCGACCTCTTCTTTCATGTAGGTGTTGTAGCTAGCACCATCAACAGAAAGGAGAAGCGAACCATCGGCAAGCCTGTGCATCTCCAGTTCTTTGTACGATCCGTTAAGTGCGAGGAAATAACTATTGGGTCCCGATTTTGTGGTCTGTATCTTGTATTTGGTGCCTTCGTAGATCAGCTCCACTTCGACGCAGTTGGTTAGAGTGTAGGCCGGCAAAACTTGACCTCTTTCTAACGATGCCTGAAAATGCTGGAACGAATTGAGAATGGTCTGATCGGCTACGTGCAGTGAACCGCAAATGACGGCCAGAAGATGATCAGGTTTTTCTGATTTGAACCGTTGAGCAATCATGGCGTCTAACCATGTCGTACTGATATTATTTCGCTGAAAATCTTCCGTTTCCAGAAGCGTGATCAAGTACTCGACCGTTGTGCGGAAGTCTCCTCGAATAGAGAGTTCTGTTTCACATGAAGGAATGCCAAACAAACGATTAAATGAGTCGAGGACAAAAACGAATGCTAAATAATTACCTTTAAGTGCAATGACCATGTTTTCTCGAGCCTCTTCACGATCTTCACCCCATGAAAAGCAATGTCCGAATTGTGAATCAGCGAATTCGTGCAATCCGCCAGAGGCAGCAACGCTGAAGTAACCCCAAACATTTTTAGAGGAACGGAAATTGAGTTCCTGTACTGTACCCGAGCTGGGCTATTTTTTCGAAAGGAAAAGAAAAGAACATTGATATAAAGTAACCGCTATGAAAAACACTAGTACGCAATCAATATTACTTTGAATCCTTCCTCGGGATTCTCGCTCGTGATACGGGCAGCGATGACGTGGCCCCATGGAGTTGGGGGATTAGGAGGATTTTCAAAATCAATCGGTATGTTATCCCAAGGATTAAGGCGGTATAGAGTCCGAATAGATTTAATTCTATACAAAGGAATGCCCATGGCAATTTGCAACTGGGCCGCTGGTAGATTTACGTCTGACACCATCTCAGTGCACGGATGTTCCACCTGCCGTTTGCAACCAGACATTTGTAATTGGTATTGAAAAACGATTGATAAAAACTACACAGTAAGTTACCTGCAATCGAGGATTCAGTTCCAAAAAGTAGAAGCTTCCGTCCGCTTCGTAAAGATATTCCACGGTTCCCGCGCTGACGTAGCCGACCATTTTCGCAAGGCGAACAGCAGCCTAGCTCCGTCAAGGAAACGCTTTAAAATTTAATCATTTAGCACATCAGGCGAGGCAAGAAACCTTTTCCATTTGCTCAAAAATATGAGGTGGGGCAATGGCGCAGGGAGCTTCCTCAATAATTTTTTGATGACGTCTTTGAATTGAGCAATCTCGGCCAAAGAGCGAAATAGCATTTCCGTACTGGTCGGCCAAAATCTGAACCTCCAAGTGATGCGCGCAACCGGCTGTTTTCATGATAAAAATAGGAGACCCCTGAACTTCCGCTTGGACCTGCTTATCGAAATCGAACAAAAATCATCAATAAGTGCACTGAACTCAAGTAAAACTGTAACGCAAGTAACCTGGCGGAAGAGGTTAGCAAAATCATCGGCAGATTCAGATTTCCGAATGCCTTTACCACCGCCACCCTCACTGGCTTTGATCATGACCGGAAATCCGATCCTCTGGGCAGCCTCTAGACCTTCCTCAGCTGATTCGACACATCCCTTCCGGTACAACTCTGTAGAAATCTTTATCCGCTTATCACGAAATTCAGCCTTCAGACCTAGAATGTAAATTAGTAAAATGCGATAAGCTCGAAAATTCATTTACTGAAACAATGCAGGGTCTTTTGAGCTTACCAGATCCTGACCACGAAAGAGTCGGGATATCGGCCGTTTGTGCCACAATGCTCGAAGCTATTTTGTCACCTAGAGCCCACATTGCTTTTTCCGGAGGTCCAATGAATACTATGCTATTTTTAATTAATAGCTCTGGTAATTTTGGATTTTCAGAGGCATGACCCCATCCAGCCCAGACTGCTTGTACCTGGTCGGAATCAAGACAAAACAAACATACTTAAATTAACAAAAACCTTAAAATATCAGTAAACACTTTTTTTTTACCTGCATACGCTTGGCAATGTCTAAAATAAGTTCGACATTTGCATAGTTATTATTGTTTGTACCACCAGGAACGGGCACGTAATGGTCCGCCATTTTGATATACTCGGCATTGGCTGTCCAAATATCGCAGAATCATTAACTTCAACCCATTGAAATTATTTAAAAAATTTACAATAATACCTTTCAGGTCTTCAGGGGTAACCATAACAACGAATCGAATAGCTCGTTCGTTGCGAAACATTTCGTAAGCCCACCGACGTATGGAACGCATGCATTTGACAGCTGCAATGCCATTATTGGCAATCAATACCTATATTTGGAAACAAAACAAATATGTACCCTTTATCTGTCACCACTGTCACTTAAAGACGCACAGGACCACACTACTACTCACTCGATTGATTACACGATTGCCGCCAAACTGTCTAACAAATTCTTCTGGTGTAGCCACATTGAGGTCTTTGTTTGGCTCCATCCCACGCTGCTTCACACGCAAATGACTCTGCGACATCGTAGCTCTACATTTCGAATGAGAAAACAATCACACTAAAAATTTTGGGACAAAGCGTCACTCGATAAAACAAAAAACAACTGTCTCCCTCCAGCCATTGGAGAATGGCAAGAGTCTTCCGATAGGGGCGACGTCAGAAACGATCTAAAGGCCGCTCGTTATCGCAAAGTCTAGAATCCTGTTCTCTTTCAGTTTTGTTTCAATACACTTAGAACTGCTTTATCAGCTTCTGCTGGCAGTAAATGAAAAAAGTGGCCATTCCGTAATTCGAGTCACACGCGTTTGAACTATGTATGGGGAGTGATCCTTATCCTCCACTAACCTACCCCGCTCGTGGATGACGTTTTTTAAACATTTTTGAAACACCAATGGCGCGGATACGCGGGAAAATCATATGATTTTCAAACAAAAATAAATAAATGTTTTATGTTAAACTTCATACCTCATTAACGATTTCTGCTGCTTAATGTTTTTGCTGTCCTGTCCGTTTGTAGATGAATCATCTGATATTGTGTCTTGGCTTCCAAGCGAGATGACATCCTCACTCAAATCGCCACCACCGTTGCTCCCGCTTTCCTCCTCTTCTTTGGTAGAAGCAGACACCGGACCACGATTTCCGCTCTCTTCAGCACTATCTGACCCCACAAGAAAACTGACCTGCACCAATAGTCAAAGAAAAAGTTCAGTTGTTACCTTTGTTGTTTTGCAATGAATTTAAAATCTTTACTTGATTTGGGAGACGAACGGAATTGTTGCTAGTTGATCCTCTACTTTCAGCCATATCTGGGGTATCGGTCAAGTTAACGGCCGAATCGGCCAACCTGCAGGAAGAAACACTGCGAGTGAAATCGAGCTCACACAGCATGTTAGTAGCGTGCGAGTGACATAACGTGTTTCCGAATGGAAAGCGCTCTAGACCTCCAACTTTCTCTACCCCAGGCGATTAAGATTTTATCAACATTCTCTTTTTTTTTCTCGTTGCCTGAATACATCAAGATTTTCAGCGAAAACAAACACTTTGGGATGCAGATTCTAATGAAAGACCCTAAGTTTTGTCAAGGGCGGGTGTATATTTTCAGGTATCTTTCTCGGAAGCTATGTTAGAAGTTATGTTTTGAACGGGTTTTCTAAGGTGAATGAACGAGGTTGGAGCCATCTGGCTGTTTTCTTATTTTCTTTAGGGCGCCTAATGACAAATAGGGAGCTTCAAGCGACGTACTAAACTGATGCGCACTAAAGCGAATTTAGCCTAAGAACAAAGATTAAGATAGCAAAGATTAAGATGAACACTTTTTGCATCCAACTGTCTTGGTTAAAATTGGAAATGAATGAAATATTTCAACTTTTAGCCAACGATAAATGCATGCTTGAACCAGGAAATACCCTACTTATTCTGCTTTCTATTCTAAGAATTAAAGATATTACCATCAAAGTGACAAAAGGGTTCTACCTATTTGAGAATGCCTGAGAGACAAAGTTCCAGATGGTATTGCAATAACTGACTTTAAAATCTGTTTCAGAGTCACAAAATGAAAATTTGTGTTGAGAACAATTTTGCATTGAACCAGGATAGCACTATTGACGGTGCTGTTCCCGGGGCAGGCGCTCAACTACTAGATGCTGCTTTCTCTTACAAAAACCTGAAGGAGACATTTTAACCATACCTGAAGACTCAGAAGTAGGCCACCAGACTTGCTACCACAGAAGAAGACCAACTGAACCACGAGATATTCAGATGGCGATTATGAATGACAAATTAAAGACAAATATTTAAAATATTGTGTTAAACAAATTTTAAAAAATAATAAATAGTTGCTCAAAAAATTGTCGACTGGTCGCAGTAATAAATAACTAAATATGGAGCTCAAATTTTAGCCAAAAGTCGTCTGCTTGCTTCTTGATCTTCGCCAACGGGATTTCTTAATACAAAATAAAATATTGAAAGCTTTCTAAGGAGCAAGTGAGTAATTTTATCTAATTGTTAAAAGTAATATTTTACGGAATTTTTCTTAATTTCTATTTAATTTTCTTTGTTCTCGAATTAGTACTCTGACGTGTTATCTGACAACGTTGTTTAGTTCAAAATTCAAAAATTCGGTTGGCGTTTATGTCTCCTTGACGTTTCTTGCCTAAACCCCTGATTAGACGCGTAACTTTCAAAATTGTTCGCAAACTTTCAGATTAGAATTCATTATCTCATTCTCTTTTACAAAAGAGCTCCATTCTGCCAGCCGTTTCCATATTTCTGTAATATTTTGCCTGAAAAGTTGAATTCTAAAAGAAAAAACCCTGGATTTTACCAAGAGAGATGGAGCAGTCCGAAACTGTTGTCGCTGTTATAGACAAAGATGCCGAGATTAGGTAAACATTACAATAATAGAAATACGTTGAAATTTTTCTTGATTGTTGGTGCCATAAATGTAGGAAATTGCTAGAGGAGAAACGTGAAGAAAGAAAACAGAAATTGCTTGCAAGATTAGGTCGTAACTTGAGTAATACTCCTAGTGTTTCATCCTGGGAAGCACTCACTGGAACTCTAAGAACCAAAAAGGCACCAACAAATACCAACTTAGCAAAACCAAAAGAAACTGTTTCAATAACAAAGGAAAAGGCTACCAGACCAAAAAGTGTTTCATCCTGGGAAGCACTCAAAGGATCTTTAAAAAATAAGACAACAACAACCAAAGCTATACCAGTTCAACCAAATGAAGCAGAACCTGTCAAGCTTCATGCCACTGCTAAACCGGGAAAAGGTGTATCAGTGAAACGAACACTGTCATTTGGCCAAACTGCTACCAGTCTGAAAAGAACAAATATTGCCAACAGTGGGGTTACACTAAAACGGTCAACATCATTTAAATCAGTCCCAAACTCAACCAAGAAGCCAGCTGCTCCCCAAGTTTCTCAGTCAACTCAAGTACAGAAACAGAAACTTACCGTTCCCTGTTCTCCAAATTTTAGTAACCGTACAAATAAGCAACCTCCAGCAGCCATCAAGCCACAACCGGTTACAGCTGCTAAATCGGTCATGGTTTCGAAAATGCCAGCGAGTACAGTACCGAAACAATTTTCGCACATTGTTTCATCTTCGCCAAAGGCTGTGGACAATGGGGCACAAGTTGGCGCAGTAACGAAGCGCAAGTCTTCTTCTTGGATGATACCGCTCACGCCAGAGCGGAAGAGTTCACCTTCAAAGGCTGTCTCCAGCACCCAGCACACGCCCAATATCAAGCCCTTCGTTCGAAAATCATTTAGCGAAGCACGGGCAGTGCCGATTCGTTCAACACAGATAAACCGTTCGGTTAGCACAGTTTCGATGAACCGACCTCCATCGACGCTCCCCCGTAAGAGCGTCGCGCCGAGTACACTGGGAAAGGAAAGCAGCAGACGTTCAGTTTGGAGCATCTCCAAAGAACCCTCAGAAAAGTAAACGGTTTACTTTGCAGTAATTTTTTCTTATCTTTAACCAAACATTACCGTTTTTAATAGAGAAAAGGTGCAGCAGTGGTTGGAAAAGAGAGGCAGGAGTGTTGCAAGTTGTCGTCATTTGGGATGTTTAGGTCACGATCTGAAAGACTTTAAAGTGCCAGATCCAAAATCGGCTAACGTCAACAAAAGCATTCGAATCAACCGCCCAACAGTTGACAAATCGACTGAGAACGATGCTAACGGTTCACCGCAACTGAAGGTAAAGTGTAAACACATGACCCATAAACAGACCAGTTGATGTACAGTATGTGTAATATTCTTTTAGCGGAAGTCTTCGGTTATGAATACCACATTCGAAAAAGAAGACGAGGAGGAACGAATGCTAACACCGCCCCCTCCGCCCGATTTTGATAACAACGCTGTAGAGGATGAAGAACAAGTACCACCTAATTCCTCTGTTTTGAACGTCACTTTTGAGAAGGAAGACGACAACCAGGAAGAACACAATTTGCCATCGGTATCAGAGGCCATCGAAGCTGATTCTGTCGCTAATCAACTTGAAGAGACCGACAAATTTCACACTCCAACGTCGGAGAATAAGCGAGATTCTACTTTGGATTTGACTGACTTGAAGGAAGGTCGCGTAGAAGCGCTGATGGAAACCATATCGGCCTTATTCCAGGAGGTAAGCTCCAACGTTTACATTGTGAAAAGGATCTAGTTAAAGTAACAATTGAATTGCAGCCTGTCTATCCTGAAGCGAAAATCGAGAGCTGGCTAAACCAATCAGAGGCAGCGTTTCCAGCGGTCAAATCAACCGCACTATACTGGGATATCAAAGCCCGCCTGGAAGAACGACGCGGCAACACTATGGAGGCCCTTGACATCTACAGCCAAGCGCTTGAAAGCAAAACCGAGGTAACAACAACGTTTCTTCTTCATGCAATCTTTAGAAGATTGTATATACTTCTTTTTTTTTTGTCCAGTCCCTGGATACGATGAAACAGTTTTTCGACAACTTTTTATTGCGTATCGGATCGAATATGCCCACTGGTCAGAGGACGCCACTACTTAAAAGCCTGGGACTAGAGACTCCCATGATACGCCAAAGCCGACGACTGACGGTCCGACGTCCCCTGTTGGATTCAGCTCAAGCGTTCAACTCAACCACCGTCAAGTATGAACTCAAATTGAAGCAAGTCTTTGATACCGTCGAGTAAGTTTTGCATTTCCTATCAAAGTTAATGCCTAAAATAATTCGTTTTTATTTTGTTAGTCAACAATTGCAGGAAAACAACTCGCCCAGCCGGAAAAAGAAAGCCATGAAGACCCCTATGAAATTTAATGCAGCTTCTAACACAGTCTCAGTGGCTAGCGAGGTCCCATTTCAGTTGCTTGCAACCCCAGTGAGGCGTTCCATGAGACCAAAATCAGGGCGCTCGATGGTTACACTAGACGAGCAAACCTTCTATGTGACAGATTTAGATCAGCTCTCGCCAACCACGAAAGCCAAGGCTGTGCTGAGAGAAAATAAAGCCTTGACTACTGATCTCTAAATGATAATTTGATTAGTAGCACGCAGTCAAAGCATAAATTCTTCCAGTTCTTTCCCAACATGGCCCTTTTTTTTGTTTTCGTTTTTCTTTTGTTTTTTCACACCCCGTTTTTAAAAATCGCATTTCTTTTCTTTCGATGTAGTTGTCGAGAATAATGATTATTTTTTCAGCCTCATGCATTTGTAGCATTGATTTCAATAAAAAGATCGATTGCCAATGCAGTCGCAGTGATTGTATTCCGATTCACGTTGGACGAACCCCGAGATGAAGTTCACTAATAGAAAAACTGAAAAAAAACATTGCCAACTCTGTATATCACAAGGAGAAAATGGTAAGTAGAGGAAGTAGTGAAATGAAGCGCCGAATTTGTTGTTTTGAGATCATTCCATGTAGAACTCGTGAATGGGGTAAGCTAACTCGATGAATTTGCGGCAGAACCGTTGGAAAGCTCTTCTGTAAACAATACAAGGATCGTTTTATAGTAATCCAGAATAATAAATCTTACGTTAGAATTACCCGATAGCTTCAGCCACATGACGTGTGGATCCGTTTCCCTGGAACACGTGACAGGCGAACCGTTCTTCGTTTGGATGTTTTGTAATAAAGCCGAGGTAGTGCTGTTCGGTCGGATGAAATCCGCAAAAGGTAACATTTTTCAGTGCGAAAAAGTAATCGTGACACGGGAATCGATCCGGCTGCAAATCGTCGTTGTGATTAGTGTCTATACTTAATTGTAATGCACAAAAGATGGAGATCATCACGTACGTCATTTTGTTTGCATTTATCCATGACGTGAAGTCCTTGGTCAGATATCTCTAGAATGCAAGCCTGCGGGAGAGCTATGGGTGCCTTCCGCATCCGTTCGACGGCAGAACAGAGAACCTGTTCGCCTTTGTTCACAAGGGTCTCGACAGACCCCAGGAAATCGAGGACGTATCGTTCCTTATTAACCCGACGTCCATCAGGATCGAAATCGTAGTCGACATCAACGACGTATGCGGAAGGAAAGATGCCTCGACGTTGAGTTCTCAAGTTGATCCCGTCACACCAACAATCGTCTGCTTCTTGCTGGACATACACAGGATCTCCGATGTCTATGTCGATTTCATCAGAATGTCGTCCTGTAAATTTGTGCAATCCACGATGAGTCGCTTCGACGTCGATCAGAGGTGGAAGTGATTCGGCGCTTGGCGTTGAAGACGCAGTGTCTGTTTGCGTAAAACATTCCATTGTTTTGAGCAAGAAAAAAAAAGAGAAACAAATAATAAGAAGAAATATTCGTACCCGGAATATTGTATGGTGAAGAACCTTTAGAGCCTTCCGGAGAATGAGCCGTCGAATCTCGGCCGGAATCGCCATCAGTGCCTGGCCAGACATCTGACTCACACGGGCTTTGTTCATCTGCTTTTGTGATAATATTGTTATCATCGGGTCGTTGTTCTAATACTCTGGGACATAAAAAATACTATGCTACCTCGATACTGGAGATGTGGTTTGAAAAACTGTCGATGACGTTGTTCGGATACTAAAGGCACACATGTTGATGCACCGATATCCAACTGTGACAGCTCGTCGGCAAGTGAAGGAGTTCGCTTAAAATCTAATTCTATTAAAGTAAATGGTATTAATGGCACACGATTCTCAATATCTTTTTGCTCTTTACATACTTTGGTGCTGATGGATTTTCGGAATCTCTGGTAATTTTCTTCGTTTTCGTTCAGGTGGTTTCTGGTTGATTTCCTTGACTGTGTTAATTACGTCGTCTTCTGATTGGACTGGAGCTATCGTTACTGTTTCAGGCGTTGTTCCAGTGCATACCTCTTCGACGATGATCGATTCCCGATTGGCAAACGGTGTTTCCGTCACACAGGACGATAGTACGCCCTCAAAATTCGGTAAATCATCGCAGGGCGTGATGTCGTGTACTAAACTAAATCGTTCAACAAAATAGTGAAGAAAATTCAGAATTCATTTGTTATTACAGTTTCTGCCCACTCCAGTTACTCCAGCTATCGCCCACGCACAAAAATAGAGGTTCTAATCGATTGGTATGGAACCCAAATGGCGACTTGGTAAATATTTGATTCGTAACTTACGTGTAACATTTGGCTGGTGCTCGGATGTGTTGGGGTAATCGATCGAAGTGCAGACGAAATTCTTCGTACTCTGAATCCGCCATAACGTTTTGGATAGGATAGCCGCAACTCTTGAATCGGCACGATGATGCTCTTGTTTTAGATGTTAATTTCGTGCACTTAAACAAATTTCAGCTGTTTTACAAGAAAATTCAAAGGTACGTGTAGAACCGATTGAGAAGGACCCACTTTGATGGCTTTCCTCTTCGTTGGATCCTTACCACACAGACTGGAGAATAAAGGTGTGGCTGGCTTAGTTCCGGGATTGCGCATGCCCGCGGCACTCGTGTTCCATGTCACCCGAACTATAAGCGTGAGCACACAAGAAACGTGTATAGCGAGGCCATGGGGATATTGATTTTTTTGTATTTCTTCTCTATAAGACTCACATTTCTGTGTGTTTGATAAAAACACTCGGACGGGTCGATTAATCTAACGTATGGACATCCGGCAGGACTCTTCCTGTCTCCTTCCTATCTACCATGATGTTCTCATGCACAGGAAACATGTTGGTGTTGTGCGTATACTTGAGTAATATCCACTTGAAAGATGCGGATTAACAAAATCATTCCGATCAGCAGTAAAATGTCCGGAGCACAAGACATCCACGCGATGGAAAGATATACCAACGTTTTTCTTTGGTGAATTTACGTTTATCGTTCAGATTATCGTTCTCATAACGGATATCTTCTTTTTTTAAGACTTCGAGAACCATATCGTGCATCATTTGCCCTTTTTTTTCTTTACTGGGAAAGACTTTTCCGCCCCGCTTATATTGATAAATCGGGGCGACCTTAATCTGATGATGGAATGCGTCTTACCCATGAACTACGTTGGCAGCCGCACCATGGGAACTGGACTGACTTTAAATTTGTATTCAATGATTTGAGAAAATGGTATACAGTGTGTCTTTGATGAAATAGATTCAATGACGCAAGCGAAACGTTTTTCGGATCTTACTGTTCTCTTCGTTGTTTGTTTGTGAATGGTGAAGTGAATCGACCGGAAGCTTTCCATCCGGCTCGTCCATTTGGGAATAGACGTCGTGCTGTATATATTTTTACATTTCTAAGCTATTCCAAGCGTCGACACGAGCTGATTATGGAATCGTTTTTCTTAGCCACTTCACCAGGTCGAACGACGTCGCCCACCATAGAGAGAGATAAATCCACGACGCCCAGCCAACTATCAAGGCAAAGAAGGGCCTAGATCGTCGAGAGCACTCCAGAGGATTGCAATATCCATC
The DNA here is from genome assembly GCA_013167095.2 of Daphnia sinensis. Classification (NCBI taxonomy): domain Eukaryota; kingdom Metazoa; phylum Arthropoda; class Branchiopoda; order Diplostraca; family Daphniidae; genus Daphnia; species Daphnia sinensis. The sequence goes on along the minus strand of CM023195.1, from coordinate 2,549,925 downwards.
TGATTACTGAACTGACTGTTGAATAGTAATCATCCACCAAAAGCTCTGGCAATCTTGATGAACGCTGCGATACGAAAATGCCATGAAGGCTGTTAAACCAACCTGCCATTCCCCAACAGTGGTAACGACTATTGTTCATTCACCTTTGCAATTTTTTATTTAAGTATTCCACAAAAATTTGTGAATCTATACTGCAGACAATAGTGTGTAATGATCAGATATATTCGGGTGATTTTTCTTTTCTCTTTGTTAGACTTTTGAAGCCATCGTCACAATTGGTTTCGTCAGACACTTGACAGGATTCCTTGTGTACAAAAATACAGTAGCAGATGGATATGCTCTCTAAAAAAATTGATCTGCTAGGGAGGTAGAAGATGTTGCGATCAGATTAAGCCAATCGGCGCTGTGAGATTTGGGTGTGCGCGTGGGCGAACAAAACACTACGCACCATCAGGCTTCCAACGCAACAAGCCCTAGGTCGAAGCGTATATAAACGATGGCCCAACAGTCTGGGTCGGACAACATCTTCCACCGTTTGCTACCGAAGTTCCAATCATCAGGATTTTGTCTGCGAATTGGGAACTATCATAGATATGAGCGGATCGGGTAAAGGTCTCCTCGGTCTCTGGCTCTACAGGATGGGCGAAGAAGAGTGGAAAATGAAGGACTCGTACCACGGCGATAGAGAAGTACTAAACTTTAAGTTTTATATTATTACATAGCCAGTTAACAATATCATTTGCTTGGACATTAGTTGACACCTAAAACTGACACCAAGACTAACACGATGATCTTCTCGCTCAAGAACCAACCTGGAGGATTAGCCAGAGCTCTCAAAGTGTTTCAAGTTAGTGTACTACATCTAGTTCCCTTTTAAGTATCCATAATTTTAAATTGATTTCCACAAATCATGCAATGGTTTCACGTAATTCAGGCGAAACGCGTTAACGTCGTTCACATTGAATCACGCCCGTCTATGCGTCGCAATTCCCAGTACGAGATCATGGTGGATGTGCAATGCAACGACGATCAGATGGCCGACCTCATCGCTTCGCTTCAAAGTGAAGTAGCTGCTGTTAAACTGGCCGAATTCGACATGGGACTCGATCCTCCAATGTCACCGGCTATCAGTGAAAGTTTCGGTAAATTAGTTCCTCTTCTAGTACAAAATTCATTTGGTTCAAGAACTAACTGTTGACATTGTTTGTGAAAGATAATTTTGAGGACATGGTCTGGTTCCCGAAACGCATTTCCGAATTGGACCAGGCCCAACGAGTTTTGCTTTACGGTGCGGATTTAGACGCCGACCATCCGGTAAGTGCATCCAATCACGCATCCATAATCAATGTAATAAGACTAATCTGTTATTGGCTTTCAAATAAAGGGATTCAAAGACCCCGTGTACCGTAAAAGGCGAAAGTACTTCACAGATGTGGCTATGGCTTATCGATAGTAAGTTTCTACCCATTTTTTATGTTATGGGTTTTTTTTACCTTTATATGCTGAGATCTAATCAAATCTTTACGTCACTCCATTTTCTGTGTACTTCTTGATCCGACAACTTGATTGAATTTTCTGCCGTAAAGTGGAGAGCCTATTCCGAGAGTTGAATACACTCCCGAAGAGATCAAAACATGGTATTGACGTTACCTGATCCTCTTCAAATCGACAATCAAATCATGTTTAATTTCCAATCGATTTAGGGGGGTTATCTTCTGTGAACTACATAAACTGTATCCCGTCTACGCTTGCAAAGAATATTTGGAAAACTGGCCACAGCTAGTAAAATACTGCGGTTACAGGTAAAACAGCTGCTGCATCTGAATCCACTTTTCACACTTGATATACGTGAATTACATTGCAGACAGGACAATATCCCTCAGCAGGCTGATTTGAATAACTTCTTGAAACGTAATCAAGTCAATTCTTTTCTTACATCATCTTATTCTGTTACAACCTTAATTTCTATACAGGTAAAACGGGGTTCACCATTCGACCGGTTGCAGGTTACCTCTCTCCAAGAGATTTCTTAGCTGGACTAGCGTTCCGCGTATTCCACTGCACTCAGTGTAATGATCAAACCTTATCTCGATTGCCGTTAAATTAATCAACTAAGCTGTACTGTTCTTTTTTAGATATCCGCCATAGTTCAGATCCCTTCTACACTCCCGAACCGTAAGTCCTTAAAATAAATTGCCATTAAAATTTTCTTGTTTATGCAATGCGTTTAACAAAATGAATTTGTTTCGTATATTTCTTAGCGATTGCTGTCACGAGTTACTGGGACATATGCCACTGCTGGCCAACCCGAGTTTTGCCCAGTTCTCACAGGAAATTGGGCTTGCATCTCTGGGTGCCACAGACGAAGAAGTCACTAAACTCGCTACAGTAAGTTATTTGAATAAATCGTGACTTGTATCAAGATTGTATTGCATTTTTTATGGTCATATAGTGTTACTTCTTCACCGTCGAGTTTGGATTGTGCAAAGAGAACGGTGCCCTCAAGGTGTACGGTACGATATCTTTCACTCAAGGCATGCTGTGGATTTCATTTTGTTCATTGGTTACGCACTTGGGGGTGTAACAGGTGCGGGATTGCTATCGTCCATCGCTGAATTACGTCACGCTCTGTCAGAGGAAGCCAAACCCAAAATAAAGCCCTTCGATCCAGAGGTAACTGCCCGCGAGGAATGCATCATCACATCTTTCCAAAACGCTTACTACTACTCGGAATCCTTTGAAGAATCCAAAGAGAAGATGAGGTTTGAATGAATGTCACATTCTTTCATTTCTAAAATTGCCATTCTTGTAATGTGTACAAACGCAGGAAATTCGCGGCTACGATCAAACGCCCGTTTGGCATCCGTTACAATCCGTACACTCAAAGTGTCGAAGTGCTCAGTTCGGCTGAGAAAATCGTCGGTCTCATGAGCGAATTGCGTGGCGACCTGTGCATCGTTCACAACGTACTTTCTCTTTCAAAAATTTATTGATTAATTAATTTTAAAAAATTAATGATTTCATTTTCAAAATACAGGCTCTACAAAAGATCCACGAACAGGATGATACCATAAACGTCGACCAATTGGCTAGTATTCTCAACAAAGACATGCCCATCTGAAAGACTCCGGCTCTATTAATCACCCCAAATATACTGATCTCAATTGTGAAAAAGCTTCTATAGAACACTCTAGTATAATCGCGACACGTTGTATTAGACATAAATATAAGGAACAGATGCATAAATAAAAACAATACAGTAAAAAGACAATCGAATAACTTAAAAATAAAAAAGACTGGCAAGGAATACTATCCGACATTAGGAATAGCTCTCATCATTCTACGCATCGATCCGCGGAAGAAATCCCACATCTTATTAACGGCATATTGCTTGACGCAGTAGAGCCCGTGAGTTGCGTCAGAGGCTCGCTGGAACGTCGATACGATATTATTGCCCATATCGAAAAACGAATTTCCAGTAGTGAGTGTTAAGGGAGGCAATAAGCTACTGGAAGTACGAACAGGTTCCGGGACGAGTTTGTTTCTAAATTCCGGTGGTTTCATTCCGATCTCAGACACCTCAGCTGGTTTAGGGCTCATCAAGAGGAGATGGTCCAGTTTTCCTGATGCTGGAACACCTGGCACAACGCCAAAGATAGAAAGGAAAACTGGCCGACTGACCTGTTCAATCATGTCGGCCAAACTATCGGGATTGTTGGTGGGATCTTGTTCGTCCACTCGAACTTTACTGCCGGACAGAGTACTGAAGTAGTTGCGCAGGTAAAACCGGGCAATGGACATGGCCACCTCTTGTACATCCGGTGCGGATTGCTGATTTAACGTGTTCGACACTTCATCGCGTATCGCAGGCCGGGGGATCATGGAAAACAACGAACTAATTACTTCCGAAGCATTTTCACTCTTTAGGAAATTGGTGGCCGCGTTTGTCAGGAATCCGACCGCGTCATCTTCAAGTCCGCGGCTACCGGACCAGGAAGTTCTTTGTGCGAAACGATGATTGAAAATATTGTAGGTCAAGTACTCGAAGAAACAGTGGCCAGCATCCATTTCCTCGGCATAGTCGACAGCGAGTCGTTGATAACGATCGACGTAAGAACCCAACTGGAAATTGTTGAGCAATTCACGCCATGCACCACCATCTAACATGTCAACCAAGCTCTCAACGACCGGGCCGAAAAGTCCGAACCGCTTCAAAATTATCCTCAATGGCGAAGTGTTCGTTTCTTGAGTTGCTGGCTTTTTCGGAGGATCCTCCGGCGGCCGGACAGTTATTCCGGATGACGTAGTTATCACGGCGCTTTGGGCATCGACGCTGTTCAGTGAACTTTGAACGTTAGACAATTTCCGTCCTTCCGGCAAACTCCTTTTTTTCGATAGAATTATACCCACATCAGATTTCCCTAGTTCAATTACAACGTAATATGAGAAGTTTTTTACCGTCGACGACGCGTACGAGTACATGAAAGAAGTTTGCGGTACTCAAGGCCCATCGGTACCCAGGTTCGAGTGTGGGCTGATCGAGCAAATGCTTGCAAGCAGCCGCGGATGGGCTCGATATCATTTCCGGCATTCGACTGTTCAGATTGGCGAGTAGTGAACTCATTTGCGATCAATGTCTGACAAGCGCCCTTGAAAATTCGTGTCCAGTTGGATTCATTGCCGTTTTCGGGTGGAGGTGGCAACTAATTAAAGCACACGTTATTATAGTTTACAAACAAGTGTTACATCACAGGTTGAATTAGAAAATTGTGCACAGGAAAAAAAAAAGTGGCATAGAATCAAACCTGGCTTCGACAAAGAAGTACACACGAATCCTTGTTCGATGACTGGAAACTAGAGTTGGCTCGGACAGGTTGTATACCTGGCAAATTGGAACAAACACACAAAAAGAGGGGGAAAAAATGTTTAAGCTTTTACTATCTTATTTTTGCATGCCTTCAGGCTACTAAGACTCTTGCCCCACTGTTAGCAACGGCATACATGATGGCCGTTTTCTTGAAAAAAAAAATGTTCCAGCTTGTTGGTCCGAATTTGAATGTGACATAACTGGGGAACAAGGCCAAGCTCGAATAACTAATAATACGTACTCATAGGTAAGCGGATCATGTGAGATGTTTTCCAGGACTGGACGAAGAATTGACACTCGCAGATGACTGGTGCTTCTGTAGCGTTGCCTGTCAGCGATTGCGCATCTAATGTCACTTGTGTCCGATTCAAATCGGGCTGACCGTTGATGTCTGCCCACACTGTCAAAATCAAAAGGCCGATGCTGAACAAAAAAACAAACTGTCGCGAAATTCTAGGCATGATCGAAGTTAACTTGATAAAAGCACGACGGGTCATGGCTGAGCGGCAGGAGGACACCCTCCAAACTAAACTGAAAGCATAAAGTACAGTTGCTTCAGGTATATACGCAGAGCACACACACACCTGATGCCTCTCGGTAAGACGGTACGTGTGTGAGTGTGTGCCTGTGACTTTCAAAATTCTCTTTTCTTCTTGACCGATAAAGAATTGAGGATCCTCCATTCGTCGGCGTTCTCAGCATTTCTCAACAATCTCCTTGAGGCTATTTTGCTTCTTCTTTTTTGGGTTTCCCCGGCTTGCCACGAGTGACCCATTCCGCTTGACCCGATTGTTCGAGTCAATGACCTCATCATTTTTTTAAAAACCCCTCCGTTTGTCGCGACATATACGAAACTTAACACTAAAAGCTATTCTTTTCTCCCCAATGACCGTAGCTCTAGACAACCTTCCAACGATTGGAGTTCCGCTTTAGACCGTTAAAGCTGTGTGCTTCTAGCTTTTTCCCGTTTCTTCTATCTCCCACTCAACACATTTACGTCGTTGAAAAAAAAAACACTAGAAATTCAAATCATCAGCGACCGTCAAAAGCCCCATGGGCTACTTTGGGAACACAGGCACCTGACTGGCGATGAATTGTTGTCGGAAAAAAGAAGTCTCATGTCCTGGGAAAGAAACAGTTTATTACTAGAACACCACCAGCATTGGGGCAAATATCATTATTATAATAATTTCTCAAGAAAAAAAAGGAAAAATTATAATCTGGACTTCTATGGAGCCTCAGTGGTGGTGTCAGATGTTACTGCTTCTGCTGTTACAGTACCGGCTGGCGTCGGTGTTGTCGATGTAGTAGAGCACCTCCTTTTGTTACGACCGTGACATCCTTGAGCGTGGTAATGATTACCATGTCCGCGATGACGTAACTCACCCTCTTTTGGAACAGATGCTTGTTCGCTACCCTAATTTTTTTTTTAATTAGAGCGTCTTTCAACTAGGGAAACAAATAAGAGAAAAGAAAGTTTACCGCGATAATTAGTTGGATACAGACTAGCACGAGAACTGCAGCTATGCACTTGTTCATTTTTCGATAGTGTAGTGGTTTTCCTTTTTCTGGCACATAACTAACTCCCAGCAGTTCTCTTTTATAAAGCGTTTTGTTGGCTTCCAAACCGGCCACATCTGTAATCCACATGTGGTGTCGCGGTATACGTGAACGACAGTTGCACGTGTGACGCACAGTAACTGATGCAAAGGTGCGTTTGAAAAAAAGGATGAATAATGGCCAGTGAATCAGCACAGACGTTGGGTTTCCCAACACGCACACGCCAGAAAACGATTTCAAAACAGATAGTTCGCATCCGTTTTAGACATCAGCTTTCAGAATAGTTGGCGTCTCGTGCAGCAGATGGTACATAACTATGTCAGTAGATGAGTGGCACGGAAGCTTACTTTAAAAACAAGTATAATACCGAAAAAGTAAGGGCTCTCATGTCGTATATTTAAAAAAGCGCAAGAGCTTTCTTATATAACCGACATATTCTTCTCAGAAATCGAGATTGGTCGTTGAAGCAGCGGATGAACAACCAAGAGAAGATGATTGGTCAGGCGATGATTTGTCATCGTCAACAGCCGGCGGAAGGTGAAGCTTCTGTTTTTACAATAATCACACAGTAAGTAGGAAAAGGTTTTATAAATAGAAATAACTTGTGATGGCGAAAGGATACCTCTATTTTGAACTTCCTTTTAGTGGCTTTGAATCCATAAGTGGTTGTCCCATCCTGACCTAATATGGGTTTGAGCGATGTTAGATTTGCCACCTTTTTTAATTCCAGGATGCCGTGGACGTCCATCAGATCATGGAGGTGACGATCTTCTCGCAACGATTTTAGTTGAATAACCACATCAGCCAAATGCCGACTCCGAGAAACCAAACTTTGCTGGAGGTAATAATAAACAGGTATAATGTTTAATCTTGAAAAACATAAAATTCGGAAAGGGTATTACGTTTAGCAACTGATGAGGAATGGTTACTAAAGCTACTGCGTTGGTTGATCGCACTATTGATTTGAGCAGTAACAACGTTGCTGTAAAATCCGTAGAAAGGCTACTTTTCTTTTCATCAAACTGCCAAAAAGGGGAGCCAAACGAAGAAACCACAATTCTTATTAGATTATGGCCATTACTTGAATCTAGCTCCCACTTTTTAATAGCTTCCTCGATCGCCTTTAGTAAACTTAAGCAATTAGGGTTTTGAAGTGTTCCTACGATAGAGGTTCCCAGGTTATTCATTCACGTAACTGTTGATTTATTTCATACACATTTACCTGTTCCTCTTTGTAAATTGGGTGTAACTGTGTCACCCCAAACTGCTAAATTGGCCTTTTGAGTTTCTGGCATGACATAAGGTATGGATAAATCAAAGGCATTGCCTAACCTCTGATTGTTGTCTTCTAAAGTAAGATTCTCATAGCGCCATGCTATTTTCAATTCCTCTCTGTTTTCAATTACATTTGTCTCTCTGGGTTCTGTCACAGGAGATGGCAGGTTGTTGAGCTGTGAGACAAAATAAAATAGTAATGGAGCTAATGGATGGTTGTATTTAAGATTTTTTCTCACAAGGTCCCAGGGATTTTCATTCAATGAAGCAGACAATAGAAAGTTCTTTTGCACAGCTCCTTCTGCCAGGAAATACTTTGTAATTATTTTGGCATAAGAACCATAGATATCCTCCTCTATTTCAAAGAAAAATGGGTTTAGTATACAGGTGAAAAATTAAGAATAACATTTAATGGCAAAACGTACCGACTACACAAAGTGAACCCAGCGGTAAACCCCCATCTAAAAGAAAATATTGCACAAATAAAACTTTTGTTAAGTCAGTAATCATTAAATAGCTCCAGAAACCTACCGATTATCTGATCGAGCGAAGTGACACCAAAGGAAACATTAAGCGTACTGTTTACGGCAGATATTTTGGTGCCTAAAATATTTGGATTTGATGGTTTTATTCTTTTTTGAAAACTTGAAATTTTAACATTAGCCGCCATGTTGACATCTGAGATCTGACTTTTGTTTAGAAAGATTCGTCTGCTGGCACATGTATATCTTAATATTTTAGTTACTGCCATAGACGCTACGAGTCGCTTCATTACATACAAAACAAGAACGGAAGAACGGCAACGCTGTAAACTGTCTGAATAATTGCCTGTCGTCTTTTTCTGTCGTCAACGAAAACAGCATTTTGTACGCTTTATTTTCAGAAAAGCAAAGTAACCGTGACAATAAAATGATACAGAAAACGATGAAGTGATGGGTGAAAAGTTCTTTCTGTTTTCCTTTCTCCTTTGTTTACCTCTGGCGAAAGCTGGTCTAAATTTTTTCATCAGTCAACAGGAATCTTTTAGAGTGTTGGGTAAGAAGGAGATTTATATTTTCTAAATACGAAATAGGTGCATTAAAATTTTATTTTTATAGGACTTGTGGCGGAGTTAGCTTACGTCAGAGATGGAAGCATTAATGATGTCGCACAACATTTTGTGGTACCTGTCCCGTCCCACATACAAGAACTCTGTTTTGTATGGGTGAATGCAGATTCCAAAGCAGTATGTTGGTTGTCTCTGGATAATGTCACTAAGCATGGCACTTACAATCAATATTTTTCTGGCTTTCTTTAGGTTAAATACTCCATTTTTACAAAGGATAATAGTATGCAATCAGTCAACCATGTTTCCTTAAACATTTCAAACCAAGGTGTGGTGCCAAGAGAGCCCCAAATCTTTTGCTTGCTTTTGCCTTGTACCACCATTTTGCCTTCAAAGCTAGAGGTTTCCATGAAAATCAACTTTACCTCTTTTAACAATGTGACAGTATTGAATGTTGTAATGAAAAAAGATTGTTCATCAGGTAAAAATCTAATACTCCTACAACAATTTTGAAATGTTTGCAAGTGACTGCATAAACTATGTTATTTTTTAGAAGAATTCAGAAATGCTGAGCATGATGTTCTGTCTAAAGTGATTCCAGCAGAGGATTCCTCATTCATGCTGTATGTTGCTGTGGGAGTAGCTTTTGGAATCCTTTTGGTGTCACTGGCAGCAGCTTCTTGCTTTCTTTGTCCCAAACATAACTTGTGTCATCAGCAACCACCAAGGTAAATTAATCACACAATTTCAATCTTCTATCATAAATGTAACCCTAGAATTTCTAATTCATCAACTTATAGAACAATTGTGCCCAGTGGTACAGCTTTATACTCCCCTGTTCAAGCCACGTGCAATGAAGATCTCGGGGCAGCAACGCTATGTGTCAATGATCCAGCTGCACATCAAATTGTTGTTGAAGACAAAACATCTTTCCGACTTCAACGAAACAATATCCACATTGGAAGTACCCTGTTAGAGGGCACATTCGGTTCCATTTTTCACGCGACTTTACAGATTCCTTGCCAGCCTCTGAAGGACGTCATAGTCAAGACAGTCAAACGTAAGCTTTCCTTGACTCAGTAGTAGGAAATTACGATCTTATCCATTTTCTGGTTTAGATAATGCTGCTGAGATGCAGGTCAGGCTCATGATGGAAGAAGGAACGAGGTTCCAGGATCTGGTTCATCAGAATATTTACCCGCTGATAGGCATTGTCGATGGAGATGGATGTCGTCCACTCTTAGTTTATCCATCAGTAACTTATGGAAATCTAAAGCGGTTACATTTAAGAAGAAATAACAATGGTAGATCTTAGCCTCATAAGGTACATTTTGTTTTAGGTGGTTGTTGTACTGCCGGGGATCTCTCGATGGTAGTCTACCGCATCCCCTTTGTACTCAGGATTTGGTGACAATCGCACTACATGTTTTGCGCGGAGTACAATACCTTCACCAACAAAATATTATCCACAAGGATCTGGCGACAAGAAACTGCGTGTACGTGATTTGGATTTAACCAAAATTTCTCTCATTTTAATTGAAAGACTTATTTTCCATTGCAGAATTGATGACCAGTTTCATGTCAAACTAACGGACATGGCGTTATCTCGCGACTTCTTTCCCAATGACTACCACTGCTTGGGAGACAATGAAAATCGGCCAATAAAATGGATGGCAATAGAATCACTTACTCGGAGAGAATTCTCCACCTCTTCTGATATTGTGAGTTCCTTTTTATCTCGACCAATTGAAGGAAACATATTCACTCAATCCACATATCAAACTCTATTCCAGTGGTCGTTTGGTGTTGTTCTATGGGAAGTCACGACGTTGGCTCAGCAGCCATACGTTGAAATTGATCCTTTCGAAGTTGGCCGAGTACTACGTGATGGTTACAGACTTACTCAGCCAATCAACTGCCCAGATGAACTGTAAGATTCACCGTAAACAAATGCAATACCCTCAAGCTAATATCCCTAACCTCATATTCAACAGATATGCAATCATGGCATATTGCTGGGCCTCATCTAAAAGCGACCGCCCTACTGCACCTCAGCTATATCGTGAACTGCATCAGTTTCATCATCAGCTCAACGAATATATATAAATTCCGCAATACTTTTTGAACGCGACACTGATTAAGCGCAAAACGGTTTTAACTTTCAGTCAACTTATTTTACCTTGCCTTCTGACAGATACTCGCTAACGCATAGCACAATTTTTTCTCAAAATAAACATTAAAAATTTTTGTTTGTTTTTTAATTCTGACACTGTTATTTGAATAAGTTATAAAAATTTCTGGGCCAATTAAAGAAAAAAGATTGAGACGTAAAACTGCAAACAACAAATTTAATTCAGAAAAACTCAAATTTAAACAGGAAAAGAATAGATAATTATGACAATTTCGAAGCAGTAACATAGTCGGATTCGGATAGATGGGTTTGGTTCTTGTCGATGTATCTGCAAGTGTAAACCAAAAGCAGGAATATTATTCTTCCGTTTTTGTGCAAAGCGCTGGGTTCAAATCGCTTGAAACTTACAAAAGCAACAGTTCTGAAAAGTTGGTTACAATACGGCGCTTCTCCTCGTTTAGGTGCATTTTTTGAATCACTTCCGGCAGCTTCACTAAAGTTCAACAGTACCGTAATGTAACTACACAAACGCTTGCAATTGCTGTAAAAGTGTAAATCCTTTCTTTACCCAGGAGTCGACAAAGGTGGATAACGCCATATACTGTACAAGGTAAAAATTTAAAAACGTTCTTGCTGGAATCGGGAATAACTCTCCATTGCAAGCTGTCATGTGCAAGGGAGCTGCTGCAAATTATAGTTTAAATTGTTAATTAGAAACCAGTATATTAGAAACAATTGTTACTGTTCGATATTTTGTCCTGTTTCAATTTGTGAGTCTTGCTTTGCCTTTATGTGTTCGTATTGCGGACGTTCTTCGGCGTATAAAAGAAGAGTTCCAACTAAGAAATCGAAGGATACGCGTAGACCATCAAGAAACTCTTTACACAGTGTTAACTGTGTGGTAGTAGTGGCGAAGTCCCCAGCATTGGAGCTCGTATTACTACTGGTACTATTTGTCCGTTGAGACACTCGAGTCTTTTCTGGATTTTTGGTGGTAATTGTAGTGGCATAATGTCGTAGGAATCCATCCAGGATTGTAGCGACACTTACATGACAAGGCAGTTTAACCCACTAGAAAATAATTAAATTGCTTGTATCCAATACGGTACTTAGCTTACAGAAAAAGACGCAAACCTTTTTACGACATCTGATTTTGACACCATCTTCCTCCAACAACTGCTTGATTGAATCGGGAATGGTGAAAGTGACAACTACGTTTTCATTAGCCCCTGAATCCTGACAGCCGACTGGTTCCGAATTATTATCGCATTCTGGACTATCTTCCTCAAAGCTGCTACGAGTCCCCGAATCACCTTCTTCTACACTCGAACTCTCTGAATCGGTTCGAAATTTGGGATCAGCTCCTCTTAGTGCTCCAATTTTTTGTTTTGTTGTTCTCCTATTCTCTTTTCTGAATCATAAAAAATGCTTTGAAGGTATAAATACAAAAAGGTAGCCAAAAGTTTATTTATTTATTTATTTATTTTTACTTACAGTATTGTACGAGCAGCGTCAGCAAGTTCTTTCTGCAGAAGCCTATGCTCCTGAGTATCCTGAAGAATGAAGCTCTCTGCAACATAGCGATCCCAGGATGAGTTCCATCCCTGAAAAAAGGGTTGTGGATATTTATTGATTCTAAGTATTTTGAAAAAAATCAGACTCCCACCTGAAAATGTATCAAGTATTCAATAGATTTTCTTCCTTTTGCATCCTTTTTAACTTGTATTTCGAGAACCTAATGGAAATAGCTTTTTAAGGTGCACCTTCAAGCAAAATAAATAGCTTACAAGGAATATTCAAATACCTTCGCGTCGTATAGCACCCTAGCTTTAGTTACATCTGGCTCGAAACAGAGAACTCGTTCACCTTCGCTGAACTTAAATTTATTGCAGCGCCTTCGATTCATTAAGAATTAATATGAATTAGTTGTAAGCTTGTAACAAAGGTACAGGTTAACTTTGGTTGTTTTCGCTTTTCAGAAATGAAACTTGTTGGCGTGATGTAAACAATGGACGAATCTGTAACTATGGTATCCTAGCAGACAGCGTTAGCAAAATGGCGGACTGGTTTCTGGCTGATTTAATTTGATTTTGTCCCTGGCTTGAAGCCTTGAACATTTTTCGTACATTACAAGAAATCAAAACAAAATTACCTTTGTACACATGTGCATCGTTTTGCACAACTTGATCGGGTTAACCAGTCAAGATAATATTACTTAAAACCAGGTGCAGAAGGATTCCCTTTGAATCATGCAATTATATCATGGCATTGCCATGCGGTCGCAAAATCGCTGCACCTCCTCCTGATTGATCAAAGTCTATTTTATTGTGATGGTGACCAGATGCAACTAGTTTTAAGTAACTGGAAAAGCCACCGTCGTCGTGCCATAGAAAGCTCCTGCCAATCATTTACACCCAAAGGAGTAATTCCGGCGTTTACTTCGCAACACAGTGCCATAGGTCGTTGAATATCAGGAGCTATAAATCAAAATCCTTGTACAGGTAAACAATTTCCGGCTATGTATCATATTCATATTGCCAATGAACGTATTCGGAGGCCTTTTTTACAGCTCTATGATGGAAGTCAATGGGTTTTCAAAATGTAGGGGAATAGTTGGATGTGATCTTCCTTAAATAATTAACAAATTTGGTATAAATCAGCATGTCTATCGGCTTCACAACTTCTCCAATAGGATTACGTAAATTATTTCCCGGAATTCGAGGGACAATAGACGTCCGGATCTGCCTCTAGCGTCTAGAATCAAAACAACTGAAGTAGCAGACGTCTTTTGCAAACTCTTGTAACATCAGTCTTTTTTTTCTTTTAGACGGGGTGGAAGAATTTAATTGGTTTTGTTACCAATTTTTCGAATCATGTGGTGAAATGATCAAGCGGTGACATACCCGCCATGAAGTTTAACAAACAGGAGCTGAGCAATCTGGCCTGCCAGTCGTGCAATCGGTTTATTAAAGAAGGCCTTCTTGTTGTGTATGAAAAACAAGATGGTGTTATTTTCAAGCGCAATGAGAGTAAGTGGAAATTTCTTATCAACCAAACATTTAGTTTTGTTGCACAAGAAAAGAAATATGCTATGTTGCTTGCCATTAAATGATTTCATTGATTGCACATGCATGTTATATTCATGATTTATTTCTTGCTTGCTGAATGTTTGTTGGCCATACCTTGCTGCTTGAAGACAGGAGTGATGTTGATAAAAAGTCTAAGAAACCCAACAGTAGGTCATCCCTCCGAAATCTTAGCTGTTATGGAAGTTCACTAAGTAGAGGTAGCTTACTATTTACTTACACGCTTGCTTTTTATTTTAACTATAACCACTTAATTCTTTACATTATTGGTTGATTTAGTTGCTACAGAACGTTGGTGCAGGCTACGAGGAAATATGCTTTTCTACTTCAAGTCCAATGAAGCATGGTCAGAACCAGCTGGCGTCATTGTGCTTGATATTGGGAGTATCCAAGTTGATCCTGTTCCATTAGAGGGAAATTGGCCATTTACTTTGGGTAATATTGAACAGTTGTGAGAAAAAATATTTTTTTTCTAGATTTCCTTTTTCAATCCTAGTTATGGCAAGGGGTGGAGGAAACCAACGCTTAGCTGCATGCTCTGAAGTTGAACGTGATAGCTGGATTGAAGTACTCCACATGGCTTCATACACCTACATTCAAGTAAAAATCTTAATGATTAATTGATTAAGAAGCTCAAAAAATAAAACTGATTTGGTTGCAAATTGTTTATTATCATACAGGCTCAAGTTACATCCCTACAGTTGCAATTGCAAAAGCTTATGGGAGGCTTGACAGTCACCACAAGTAATCCAGAAGCAGGTGAGGTACCTCTCATGGAGCTCGCAATCGCCTGCGACAACCTACGATGTGACGGTTACGGATTGCCACCGTCTCCGCAAGCTATGCTCCATTATCGTACTACAGAATCATTCCATTGGCAACTAGTTGGACAAACAGAAAGCATAGAAGATTGCAGCAATCCGATATTTTTGGTTACTCTGCCTCTCTGGAGCAGTATGGGAATGCAGCATGACACAAAGTTGTCAATACTTCTGTTCTTTAGTTAATAAAGTTAATAACTAAAATTTTTTTTTCTTCTTCATCCAAAGGTTACGCTTGACTGTGAACGATGTTAAGGAAGCCATGAGTAGAACCCACGTCGTAGTGGGAGCTAGCGAGTTTACCTTGTCTTCCCTATTGAAGGTCAGTGTCGTAATCTACTCAGTTGATCAATGCAAGTAGACTTTAATTGTGAAATGCAATTCGGCAGGAGGGAGCGCTCAAACGACGTCTCCCGTTAATTTCTTCCAGTGGGGTGCAAGTTGGTTTCGTAACTGTAGCCGGTCATACAGTCATTGACCTGGGTGACACCATGCGTCATTCAAGCAATCCTCAATCACCCTTGGCACAGGAGGATAATTTAGTGTTGCATCAGCATCGAAGAACTCAATCTCTACCACCTCGATTGCTTACGGAACTTCGTAGGCCGCCACAAGGCTGGATTTCGGTCTATTTTACTCAACCGATTTCTCGCAGCTATCGTTTTCATTCAGGGTTGGGTGGGGATATTGGTATGTGAAAAACGAAATTTTATATTTATGGGCCTTTTATCGAATTTTTTTTTTGTAAAACGGTTTACAGTGGTCCATGAATCAATGATGGAATCACGACTAAATAATTTCATTCCGGCTCAACTTTTAAAATTGTGGATTAATCAAGAAAAAGATCTCGTACGTGAGCTGGTTGCACTAGGTGAAATGGTATCTTCCCCTTGGCAGCAGCGATTACTTCAGCTTTTTGAGAGACATTTCCGGCGTATTGGAGACTACACCCAAGTAAATAAAAATATGCTCCTTTTCATTCTGTTAATAATCATACAGAATCGTTTACCGTTCAAAGGCCCTAGAATCAGTCGAATCGGCAACATCATTTTTTCGACCGAGTTCTCAAAAGGACAAGTCCACTTTACAGTAATCTGAATGCAAATACGTTTTTTCTTTTATCTTTGCATTACAACTGCTTTATTTTTGGTTCACCAACAAACAGGTACTGCCCAGTGAATCTTCATCTTCAGCGGTAAGTGTTAAATCGCAATTGCGGTAAAATATGTATTCTCATGATTTTGTTTTGAAGTTTTTGGGGACAGAATAGTAGTCTACGCAAAGAGGGAACTTACGACTGCCTGACTGTTGGAGCTTTCACCGCGATACCTCATGGTTTGGATTTTTTAAATTTTGCTTCTTCAATTGAATTAAGATATCAAAACATTTATCACTTGAAATGTCAAAGGGTTTAAAGGCGGTGGTTTACTCAAACTACTCAGAAACTTCCATGCCTCGTCAATGCAAATAGACCATGTTCTACCTGCTCGTGAAGCTGTCCAAACGGCCTGCCAAACACTTCGACATATACAGGGTGCAGTTAAGCTCCTGTTAGGGGCCGGATCAATTCAGCACGATTTTTCAGCTGTTTTAAAAATAGTAGAGTCGCTTATCAAAAGAGTCCGTTCACTTGCAACGCTCCTGGAAAAGCCCTTTGTTGGTAAGATTTCCCATCCAAAGCAATCCCAGTTTAACAGTTTTTGTATATTTTTATCTATTCCACAGGCGATGCACTGAGTTTTTTCGAAAATAATAAGCTCACGAATGCGACGCTTACCCCTGTCCTTGCCGATTTCTCGTTACTTCCGTTACGCTCTATGGCCGAACGCCTAGTTCATGATACCAGCAGTAGTAGAAAAACCTTTTACTCCGCCACAGATGAACCTGAACCAGCTGATCTCATTCGTCTCAACCTTGAAGCCTCATTGTTGGCGCTTGCAGGCAAATTGCAGGTAATTGTTTATTTTCATTCCTAACAGAAAGCAAAAATAACGAACCGCTTTTACCTTTTTTTTATTTGTCTATTTACTTCCTCATACCTTGCAGGTACTACTTAAGTTACAGCCTCAGATGAGTAACAACAACAGCCAACTGGAACAAGCCCCAGGCTTTGCTTCTCTTTTGGAGAAATATGAAGGAAGATTGTACGCGGACTCTGTTGACAGCATAAACCAAAATGTTGAAGATCAAAATGCTACGGAGGAGAACCGTTCTTCTAACACCGAACATGCTGAAAAGTGGGTTGCTGACCTGTCTCCTTGCCTTTCGAAGCTTCTATCAGCCGCCCAAACATTGGTTAAAACTTTACGACTTGTCCATGGCGTTCAGCGGCTTCAAGAAGAACTTCCTCGGTCGGCTACTGCGCATTCTATTCAGCATCGTCGTGACGTTTGTTTTTCTCAAGCTGTAAGTTAACTCCTAGACGTTGCGACGAAGTTCACGCGCATAATTTTTTGTTTTTCTCTTAGCTTACTGCTGCGTTAACCATACTTGTAGCGCGATTATGTTGCAATCCTGTTGATCCTGAACTCATGGTCTTATTGAGCAACGCTGGCATCCTTCTAAATGTAGAGGGACTTTTGACGCCATACCGTGCAGGTGAGATATAACACACACTAAAAACAATTCCCATAGGAATAACAACAACAACAATGTATATACACGCAAGTAAATAAATAAAAAAATTGTTAAATTCCTTTCTATTTTTAGAGGCAGGCATGTGGTCTGATATGGCCGTTGCCTTAGAAGATCTAGCTGGTGTCAGATTCCTCCTTATCCCAGCATCCGTGTCATCAAGCAACACAAACTCATCGCCAAATTCAATTAAGCAGCCCAGCACAATTCCTAAAGAATATTTACCCCAGATTCATGGTTGCAGAGATGCTCTCCAAGTAAGTGAACTGCTTAAAGGGCTTTAACTTACGCATTCATTTTATTTTCTTGTCGTCTTCATAAATTAAGGTCATGATTCCGGTTCCTCCTACAGTGTTTTCTGCTTTACCGTCCAGTGCTTCTAGACTGGGTCTCATAGAATTTCAGTTGATTCCTATATTTTTTAATATTGGCGTGAACGAACAAGCTTTATTGGCTGACAAGTTCGGCGATATGTCGATTGTCAATGCGACCAACCTACAAAGCTTTGAACGGTTAGACATATACCATCGCCAATATCAGAAACTCATGACAGAGCATTTTCCTGGAAAGAGTAAGACATCTTTCTCATCCAGCGGTTTGAAAAAATATATATTTTTAATTGATTTTTTTTTCAGGATTGAATGATACCAGGTTTTTGTTATCGGACATATTATCCCAGTTGCAAACTGAGTTGGCTTCCAATAAAATTCAGAATATAACAGTCCATTCATTGGCTGAGATTGCGGTGCGCAGGATGAAAGGTATGTATTATATCACGTGCATTCCTTGTACATGTCTCATTCAACATCTGTTTTGTTTTGTGAAGGTCTGAGAATCACTTGTTGTAAAAGTGCAAAAGATAGAACAGGTATGGCCGTGACTTTGGAACAAACCAACATCTTAACAAACGATTTCGACCTGGCGACTGCCGAGTTTCATAAATCTCTGCTGTGCATGAGAAGGTAATGTCAAACACGCATGTCTAATACCACCATATTTATTTTGCGTTAATTTTTGCACAGTCAAGGGACTCGGAGGGAAAACACAAAAAAAAATGTAGGCACCAATAAGTTTGCCTTTAACCGCTTACAGCTGATGGCTTTTCCAGAACTGTACCGCCCTCCTCCTGGGACCTATGGCAACGTGCAGTCTTAAAAAATATGTTTAATTCTTTTATTTAAAGTAATATTTCATTGTTGCGAAAATGTCCCCGATATGCTGGACAATCCTTTTCTAAGCATTAGCTATCCCATGTATGTAAATTAGGCATCCCAGTATTTAGTTCCGATATCTGCGGTAACTTTCAACGTTTTGGGTAACTTCAACGCAGTTAAACATCCAATTCTCCTAACACCAATTACCACAGAGAAATTTACTCTGTGTCAGTGCATCAAAGCAGCGTAAGTGCAGTAATCTTCCTGTCCTGTAGCTAACCGTTTGAATTCGTTCTCTAGTAACACGTAGGCTACGCTCGGACAAAGAATTTTCGACGCGTTGGAATTTACGTACATAGATCCTCGTTTTTACGGCAGAAAAGATTAGAGGATTTATGTACTTAAACTTCCAGAAAGTAGAATTACGTGCTTCCCACTTTAAGTCTCCTGCTTCCGGTACTAAAGTATTTAAAATAATCGATTTAATTGCAGTATTCAACAAAATTCATTCTAAGCCTAATCAATGGTAAGGAACTGTGCTTAAAACAATTATTCGTAGGTTTGATCAAGTTTTCGTTTATACCTTTTTTTGATGCGTAATTTATTCTCAATGACAACTAAGGTCTGAAAGAGAAATCAGTGTTAAGACGTTTAAGAAATGCATGAATTAAGATATGAAAAAAAAATTAGTGTTTAAGGTCCCCAAGATGTTGAACGTTATCACAATTGATTTTTTTTTTTCCTTTTGAAAAATGTGTCATTTGATCTTCAGATTCCCGTATGCACTACTACGCATGGAACAACAAATTCTAAAGTTCTCACCCTTTATAGTCATAATAGTTTTCTTTCGTCTTATCGTATCCGGCCTTATATTTTTTTAGCATTAGTGAGTTGTATTGACAGCCTTTGATTTTTGATCATCAGCAGTGCATTTTCTGAACATTCCAGAGTTAAAGATGGCTGTTTAAAATTCCATTAATAAACCTCCCATATGCAAAGAATTCATTAAGGATCTTCCATCATCTTCGTTTCCATCACGACAAACACCTAGTTGCCATTCGTAATCGAAATTAGTTTAAATCTTTTCCTTTACCGGTAATCTACAAATCGGTATAATAAATTTGAAATGTCAAATTTTGAAACACAGCATTTAGGAAATAAAAATCAATTTGCCATTTAATATATATTTTCATATCTTTAAAATAAATCGAAAAAGGAGGCTTGGCTTGGCTACAGTTGGCTATAGGTTATCATTTATGTGGAGCTCTTTAAACTACAAAGTGTTTTGTGCTGTTCCTCCAACTCAGACATTGACTGTAGCCATTCTCTTCGAATGTTGACAATTTCTACAGCAATGTTCAAAACATTTTGGAATGCTTGTTGACTTTGTTTTAAGGAGCCAGGAACCAACACACCAAACCATCGTATTGGGTCAGTGATGTCTTTGTTTCTTGAGACTATCAGCTTGTTGTTACAGTCACGATCTACAGTAGTAACAGCTTCAATAACACTGTCCTCTCCTGGAATCTGTGTGGCAGACACAGTTTTCTCTCCACTGATGTAGCGGCTTTTAGCCATGTCGATGAAACCACAAGTCATAAGGCTACCAAGTTTTGACATGAGAACTAGCTGTTCATCTACAAGATCCACTTGCTTTAACGTAAGTTCGTCTAGGGCGGCACACACTTGGGCTAGCTCGTGACTATTTTCTTCTTTGAGCTCCATCGTCGAAAACGAAATTACAGATGATTCGTTATAAGTTGTTTGCTTAAGTTGTACCAAGTTTGCACTGTACAAGTTGCGTAATTTTATTTCTCAACTTGCTGTCGCAAGAATTTGTATCAGTCAATCACAAGCACAAAACTAGCAATCTAGTTCGTGATTTTGTTCACGGTTCACGTTCCTGAAAGCAGACGAAGTTTGCAGTTTGGATTGGAACTTGATTAAATTTTAATTTTTGATAACAGGTGGCGAAGCTATTTCGTAAACAGAACAGTGAGGTCGGGCAGCCTGAGAGGAGAAAGTCGAAACGAGGTTGCTCGTAATCGACAATTTTAACGTTATATGTTAATTCTTAAAAGTGGCATAGTTTTTCAATTATTATTCTTATACACACATTTGTTTTCTGTATGAACGGAAAGTGCTTTCAGCAATACCTGCCATGATTTCTTCTTTCAGGTAAAGTTCACTTTCTTTGTGAATTGTGTGATAGTCAATTTGTGAATTGTCCTTTTTTTTTGCTTTGATATGCTTAACATTTTCAATGGAGGAATATGTGTTGCATATTGTACATTTTCTTAAAACAAACCAAGTTAAAATGAAACTCGATTATGTTTTTAGCAAAGTGGATGAATATGGTTTTGAGAGACCAGGTTTGAGAAATTATCTTTTGTTGTTGTTTTGTTTTCTCATTTACTGTCTTTGCATTAATTTTTAGATGACTTTGACTACAAGGCTTATGAGGCCTTTATGTCAAGGTATATGGCAATTTTGGCAAGGCGAGCTATAAGGTGGAATTTGATTCTAACTCAGCAAAGCTTACCTGATGGGGGAACAATGAAAAGATTTGTAAGAAAAGGAGTTCCTGCACAGTATAGAGGAAAGGTAAACAGTGAATAGGAAGATTAAAAATAGGATTTTACACATGATTCATTTGCCAAAATTTTGTAAATTTCAAACCAGTTTAAATTGTAAAATTAGTACCTCTGTATTCAAATGAGTTGTCAAGATCACTGATTTCTTGACACTGAATTATATTTATTTTGTGTTGTTTGCTTAGGTTTGGATGATGACAAGTGGAGCTAATTTTTTGAAATCCCGTCAACCTAATTTATACCAAGATTTGGTTGGTGATCTTAGCCATCAAAGTTGGGATGAAATCATACAAAACGACCTCAATCGGACGTATCCCGACAACATTTATTTTGTACCATCTTCAGATGGTAAACTGAACTCATTGTATAATATTTTGCGAGCAAGTGCAAGACACAATACCTCAGTTGGATACTGCCAGGTATAATTTTCTGTGATGTGTGATGTTAACAATGACAAAAACATTCAATTTCCAGGGTTTGAATTATGTTGCTGGTCTATTGCTTATAGCAACTAAAGATGAAGAACAATCTTTCTGGCTTTTGACTGTGCTTATTCGCAACATCCTGCCGAGTTATTACTCTTCGAATATGCAAGGCTTGATAACTGATATAGCTGTCTTAGGGGAACTAGTCCGCTTAAAATCCTCAAAACTTGATCGTCTCCTGAAAGATCTTAACTTACCTTGGCCAATTCTTGTCACCAAATGGTTCATTTGCCTTTTTGCTGAAGTCTTGCCGGTCGAGGTAAGTTTGGTAACTTATCAAAGTATTTCCGAAGCTCATATTTCACTCGTCGATTCTTTTTTACAGACAGTGCTAAGGGTATGGGATTGCATGTTCAATGAAGGTTCAAAGATTATCTTCCGAGTGGCCCTCACCTTGATAAAAATGAATGAAAAAGAACTGTTGCGTTGTACGGATTTCGGAGATATGGCCGAACTGTTCAAACAAATCACGCGTAGCTCTTCAGTTCTCGATTGCCACCAATTCATTGAGGTTGTAGTACTTCAACTAAACAATTGCAGTAAACTTGTGCTTGATGAAATTTTGTATTTTTACTAGTCCATGTTTAAACTGCCCGGCTCTCTACCTTCATCGAAAATTGATAGCCTCCGAATGCGGTTTCGTCAAGTTAACGTCAGGTAAACTTTAAACCTAAGGTGCTTCTTTTTTCCCTCGTCACGAAAATGTTTCGCGAGGCGGCTTCGAAAGGCCGTATCTCGAACCTTAAGTGCTGTTGGCTGCTTCCAATAGTTCAAATTTCAAATTCGAAATCAATCGTTCTTGCTATTCTAGACCTCATAAAATGATGTCTGACAATGTGCTACTACTACTTTTTGAGTGGGAAAAGTAACTATAATACGAATAACTTGCCAAGTTTCATTTAGAACTAGCCTGCCTTAGCATTCACTATGCTGTGTGATTTAGGGTGACTAATAATATTTTTACTTCTGACAAGTTTCCTTGAATTATGCAAGGTCACTGTGTTTCATCACATGATTTTTTTTTTAACTGTACGGCCATTGAAAGTATTATGGTATTACTGCTGTGTTAATTGGTATTGAGCTTATATAGTATTCTGTGTATCCTGGTCACTCTGATTTGGCTGTAATTTTTGAATGACTAGTCTCATGGAATAGAGCGATGAAGTGAAAAGGAACATGTCGATTGCCATATTTAGACACATCGTCACTAACCTACTTAGCTTTCACGCGACCTATACTTGAGAAAGTTGTTTAAAACAAAATTTTGCCTTTCAAGTTAAGCCCGTCACTTTTAAAATGTGCTTGATATTTGTTGTTTTGGTCTTTTATTATGTCCCCACTTGTTTTCATCAATTTTTCTTTATGCAGAATGGCACTAGAGCCAGATCCTACATGAATTATTTTATGGCGCCACACCGGTTAAGTGAAGGAGAGGGTGTTGTCGAATTCAAGAGAAAGCGGAAGATCGAATGACGGCATACCGGTACTAATGCTATCTTGAGTTTAGTAGGTTACGCGCTCTCACTCTGGTGATGCACTCGCAGTATTGTCCCAGGAAAGATGTTTGAAAAGAGTTTAAATGGATATCCCCTTGAGGGGTACATTTTTTTTTGTAGCAAATTTCGAAAACATTAATCAGCTATCCTGTAATTGTCAAGAGAAGAGAAATATGGAAAGCACTTTTTGTGGATACGAGTAGAATCGCAGATGGCAGGACTACGATTTTTAAAAAATGCAACGTTACCCTCAATTTTGGTAAAAGTGGTGAGAGCGATGACCCGTTTCTGACGAACTAAGAGGGGAAGGGGATCTACCAAGTTATTCCTCTAAAGCCAAAACATTTGGTTCTTCAGTCGTCTTTTAGACAACGGCATGATCAGAAGTGTTTTCATTTGTGAAAATGCTTAACACGTTTCATCTCTACATTGTCCTTCTTTGTCTCGTAATCGCCAATTCGTCTCACGCAGGTTAATATTATTTTACGTCTCTAACATTTGGTATGCTGCAACAGAACTGATGCGCAACTTCTTGTTCTTCTTCTTCTTCTTCTTTTTTTTTAGGATCTCGTAGTTTCGTTAACAGACAATATGCCCAGGTAAGAAGTGACTGGGTTCCTACTGAACGCGGTGGCAGGGCTTCCGTTGTCTTTCCACTCAGTAGCAACACAAATGCTGGTCAGCTAAACTATCAAATTCAAGATGCAGCCAAACACCGAGCTGAAAAGGATGCGGTACGGACAAGTACAACTTCACGTTCAGTTTACTTCCAAGACTATCCGGAGTTAAAAGTTTCCCAGCCAGTAAACGAATTCAAATCCGTTTCCGGATTTCGGCCTTCCCAGGCATATCCTATCACGTCCTCGGCTAACGAGCCAGCAGTGGAAAAACGGGAATTTCCCACAGTCCAAAATAACGCACCGTACGCATCGAACGTCAAGTATTAAAATTTTTCACATTTACTTTTATCCTATTCACATTCCTAAACATTTTGGCTAAAAGTGAGAATATAGAATTGGTGCCCAAAACGGGGAAATACATTATCACTGGAAATGTCGTCCCGTCTCTTCAAACTGTTGAAGTAGTGACCACTTCTCCAGCGCTCACCGATTATTCTGATTTAGTCGATGCCATGGAACATCTAGTTGAGAGACTTAACGAACTGGCAAGTATTTATTATAAAATGGCTCTTGAAGAATCAGTTAATTTACATTTTTAAAGTAGGAAACGAAATTAGAAAACCAAGAAGCTAAGGAAGCGCTAGATGAAAATAGCCGTTCTATTTTGGCGATGAATTCTGCACTAACTTCGACAAAAGAAAAGCTTGAAGCCGAGGTTACGTCATTGTCTGCAAGAACAGTGTATTTGGAACAACGCCTAAGCGATCTGGAAGAGGTTACGCGAGAGTGGATCAATCCTAACAACTTGGGTCTGAAAATAGCTGCTTTCTATGGTTGACAATATTTTAATGAACAGATCAAATATAGGATATTACGACCATACCAAAACGACGGAAAAAAGAGGAGCAGCCCGTCGTTGTCCAACGCAGTTTTTTAGCTTAGATTTTGAGGATCCTGCAGCACCTTGTTATGCTATCAGCACAGAGCCGAACGTTCGGAAAAACTGGCAGGTAAGAGAGAGATTAATATGTCGTCTGTACTTTGTTTCAAACGAAACGTTTACGCAGGATGCATTAGCCAGTTGTAAAGAGATAAATGCCAAATTAGCTGAGCCCAAGTCGACGGAGGAATTGAAGAAACTGACGGACTACTTGCGGTATAATAGGACAGACCAAATTGGTAAATTTTAGTCTGAATCTATGACTGAGAATTCTTGACTGAGAATTCGTGATCATGTAACGTGAAATTCTTAGGTGGTGGCTATTGGACTGGTGGCCTTAATCCCGGACTCATGTGGCTGTGGCCATCACTGGGAAGCTCGCTCACCAACATTGATCCTGCGCTCTGGCTAACTACGCCAGATGCTGCTGACACAAATAATGGAAAATGTCTTAGACTTTCGTATGATAGGACATCACAGCGTTATGCCTTACAAGTTCGATTTTATTCTCTTTGCATTTCTTTATAAATTATAATTATCTTGTTCGTTTCAGGGATCGGATTGCCAGAGATATTTGTATTTCGTTTGTGAATATGACAACAATGGAACAGCCCCTACAATTGAACGATTAGAAAAATCACTGGTTAACGGAAAGGAATATCAGTACACTACAGCTTCAAGTGTGCCGCTTTTCACGTCTACGACCTCGAGTGTACCCATTGATGTATCCATTTCCGAAACGCAACCTACAACAACTACCCAACAGTCACCACGATCTTATCCAGTTCCACATTATAAACGTATATCTTGGCCGGCCTCCATTACCACTACACGAGCTACGACGACTACGCAACCCCCACCGACTCCAAACTATGTCGGAGTTATAGGATTTAAAGGAATCCCTCCAAAGCTAAGAAATGAAATTCCGCTTAATTTGGCTGTCTTAGAGGACAGCAACTCGTAAAATAGGAGGAAAACTGATACTCTGCCATAATTCATGCACCTTGTTGCACGTGTAATCTGTTGTATTTCTTAGTGGCTGGCTCACTGAAGTAGCTTACTAATTTATCCCCATGCCCAAGCAGAAGAGACTCAAGTTTCCAGTTTCAAATTTAAATAAAATCGTGAAAACTTTTGAAATACGTATTCACTATTCAGCTAAATTTGTACCATGCGCGGATTACGTCTTGCAGCAGCCGAAATTTCCGGATTTTGACGTGAATATTTTATCGTTTATTTCACACGTGGTTGGCAAACAAACTTGTTAAAATGATCTCATTGTGCTGTCGAAACAGAAAATCATTTACGCACGTGCGAAGTATCTACCATTGCAGAAAATTGTTGAGTTCTGAAAATAGGGCAGCAGAAGAATCTACGAAAGTCGTTACAGATTCTAAAGAAAACAATCAGTCTGGCTTCTATATAGACGCACGTTACAAAGTCTTATCAGTGAACAGCACAGAAAAAGTGAAAATTACTAACAAAGAAATCGAGAATAAAATTATATACAATTCTTTTGTGGATTCATTTATAGACAGATCTCCATTCATGGATCGTGTGAGGAAGTATAAAAAAATTGACACTCAAGAAAGAAAACAAAAACAAAACGAATTACTTACAAAAGAAGTTGAATCCATTGTTGCATCTTTAGTGACAGGTGATGCTCCACATATGAACACAGAAGAACAGAAAAATGAAGAATTGAGCCACGAAGAAAGTGACAGTGTTTCATTTCCATATTTAAGCCACACACCCACAGACAAAAAACTGCGGAACTATCATGAAAAGAGGACAGCAAAACTCCATGAATTGCATTTGAAAGATGAGTTAAGTTATGGCAACCCTAATCCAAGCATTCCTGTCAGCAAGGTCCCCTGTGGTGGCTGTGGTGCAATGCTTCATTGTCAGAGCTCATCAATTCCTGGCTATTTACCAAGTGAAATATTCACCAGTTATACAACCCATGAGCTGCGGGGAAAAATTTGCCAAAGATGCCGGTTTCTCCGGGAACATGACATTGCCCTTAATGTAAATGTCAGTCCTGAAGATTATCCTAAAGTTATATCTGTCATTCGGGACCAGGTAGCCATGGTTGTTCTCGTTGTAGACCTGCTTGATTTCCCATGTAGCATTTGGCCAGGTTTGCTTGACATCATTGGCACCAAGCGCCCTGTGTGTGTGGTAGGCAACAAAGTAGACCTGATACCACAGGACAGTAGAGGCTATCTAGACCACATGAAAAAATGTCTTGTAAGTGAGCTTGAGAAAAGTGGAATCCATCGTGCCAACATCAAACATGTGTCTCTCATCAGTGCCACTACTGGATTTGGTGTTGAGGAGCTCATCACTAAAATTCAGAACTCATGGGGATCACAGGGAGATGTTTATCTGTTGGGATGCACCAACGTCGGTAAATCTTCACTGTTCAACGCTCTCATTAGTTCCGATTTCTGTAAAACGCAAGCCATTGATTTACTGGAGAGAGCCACTGTCTCGGCTTGGCCAGGAACTACCTTAAACTTGTAACTTGTAACATTTTGAAATGCTTGAAGAATTTTTTTTTTAATTTTCCTTGTTTTAAATAGGTTGAAATTTCCAATGTTACGCCCGACAGCTATCCGATTGCATGAACGTACACTTCGTTTGATATCAGAAAGTCGTATGCGCCGTGCCGAAGAAAACCTAAGGAAAGAAAAGTTAAAAGAAACCCGCAATCGCGCCTTTGCCACGCTAATAGGTAACCAATATCAAGCAAATGATAAATTTCACCTTTAATTAAGTTTTTCTTGTTAGGCCACATCGGACGAACATTTACAGTTAAGCCAAAAGAAGAAATGGAATCCACCGATCCCTTTTCGGTGAGAGCGGATAAAACACCTAGTGAGGACGACCAAAAGAGTTTTAATCCGAAACATAAAGACTTTGCTGCAAGTAAGTGGTGTTACGATACTCCTGGAACAATCAGTCCAAGTCAGGTAAGGTACAATGTGTTATGTTGCCTCTCGCTTTGTATTCATAGTCTTTTTCTATTCTTCAGATTTTGACCTTGCTCACACTAGAGGAGTTGATGCTTACGCTTCCGAAAAAACTTATTAAGGCCCGAACAGTATTGTTAAAACCTGGAATGACATACTTTTTGGCTGGATTAGGTAGGATTGACTACCTTGAGGGGCCTCATTCATTATTGTAAGTTTCTTTAATAGCGAATGTATTTTGATGTGTTCTTTCATTTCCATGGTCGCATGTTTCATCTAGGTTGACTACGCTGTCTTCCAGTTATCTTCCATTAACACTAGTTAATTGTGAAGATGCTGATAAAGTTTATTCGGAACTTCTTGGAAGCCGATTATTGGCCATTCCTTGTGGAAGCGAACAACGATTAAAACAGTGGCCCGGGCTCGCTGGCAAAGATGTAACATTCAAAGGTGCTGGATGGAAGGAATGTGCAGTTGACATTGTCTTGTCGTCTGCCGGTAGGAAAACATCACCTATTTTCACGCTCATTACTGCTTTCATGTTACACTTTGTCTCATTCTCTACAGGTTACGTCGCCGTGACAGGCGAAGAAGATACAGAATACAATTTGAAAGTATATACACCTTACGCAAGAGGCATCCACATTCGCTCACCTCCATTACTGCGTCACGTTGTAATGCTGCGTGGGAACCGGTTAAGTTCGAGTCAAGCCTTCCGTAACAATCGCCTAGTCTTAACGTGAGACTAATTGTAAGGATAGATCTAACCAGCAAACCTTGATAAGGTGTGAAATCCATCGGGTAATTTATTCCGTAAATGGATAGCAAATTACGAATCTTTGACACTGTATACTAAGGAAGCGGAAAGTATAAATCATGTATCCGTTATAGGCCCTGTCACCTTGCTAGAATTTTCTTTTTGCCTGTTTAGAATTGCTGTGCAAGAATATGAAGCGTTAGAGTGAAAAGCGTTTAACCAATATTTTCACGCCGTATTTGGAGAATTAAGCTCTTCATTCCAAAAGGCCAAGCGATCGTGAAATGGCATCGAGTGATTCACCATGGACGGATGTTCGGCATCGATTCTGAGGTAACGTGTTTCTCCTTCTTTCATAGACGTCCATCCACCGATAACGAGATCGCTTTGGGGTACGCTACAGTTTCAATATCAGTTAGGGTCTTTTATATTAGGATAACGTCTCGTTTTCTTCTACCCGTCTTGTGCGAATGTAGTCCACAAGTCTAGTAGAATCTTTGATACTTTGAAATCGTCCGTGGCATTCATGCGTGGAAGGAAGTCGTTGGTGAACATTAAGTAGAGTTCGTCCGTATGACCAGCACCTTGAAATTCACATCAAATTTTGAAGGGTTTAGAGAAAAGCTTTTCTACTTCCCAAAATATTTCCGTTTTTCTTTCTTTTACCGAATTGGAAGGTAGAAGGTAATCCTAAAAGTGAAGGCAGCGTTAATTGACCTTGGTGACCGTACAGATAATAATAGATCGGTTGATCGCTAAATTTGGTGAGCAAGTGAACCGAATCATCTATCCCTTTAAAAAAGGCGGAGTCGGAAATCATCTAAAATGTCATTTTGATTGTTACTGTTTCAGTTCCATCAGTATTAGCATTGTGAATACCTGTTCTAATTGAGTTAATTGGTTTTGAAAAGTCACGTTCCTGACGAAATAGCGGTCGATGATTCGATTCACAATCTTGTCACTGTCCTCTGTAAATTGAACACCTGCGATGTAACGGAAATACTTGAGAGGATCTTCAGTGAAGTTTTGCATCAGAGAACCATTGTTGGCAAGAAGCACTATGATATAGAGGTAAAAAACAGGAAAGACCGTAGTTTTGAGTCGATAGGAAGTAATACTGTTTTGGTTTATCCTTACGGGCTACGACAAAAGCTCCCTCATTTTCGTTTAGTCCGGTAATTAAAGGCACTGAGTTTATTCGGTTTTGTTCGATGAGTCTTCGTGGATGGTCAGAGATAAACGGTAATTTTCTCTCACGATCGATGCGAGGTCCAAATGCGATCGGAACAATCCTCAAAACCTGAAACAAACCAGTCGTCGTTGTTGTTGAATATTTAGCCCTACCAATCTACAATGCTTATCCTATCCTTTTATTTACTTTCTCACCTCAATTTTTTTTCGGAAAATAGCCAATTCCCTGGCCGGTTTGCTTCTTAGGCAAGCCAATAGCTCGCTAGAGTTTGAAGATTGGCAATCCAAATCATTAGCCAACATCCTAGTGTAGTTTCCAACAGATTTTTCTATCGACCAAGGGTTGAGTGCTGAGCCCGATTGTGCGATCGCGCGATGGAATAAGCCTTATTACCCCAATCGTTAACAAGTTATCAGTCTGAATGGGAATTATTTTTTTCCTTTGATTACCTTTAGAATGAGGTGCGAGGAGATGGTGGTGAACACTGGCACCTCCAGAGCTTTCGCCGAATATTGTCACTAAATCTGGGTTGCCGCCGAAAAATCTGATATTTTCGTGCACCCACCTTTCCGCGCAAAACAAGTGCAGTATTGTTTCAAGTAGTTGTTCAAGTGAATTTGCGATGTTTACTAAATGTACCTTAACGCCATTGATTGGTCCAATAGCCCGTAATTGCCCGGAGCTTCAGCATCTTCGGTGCTTAGAAACCCTAATGAAAATCTCGTATTTTTATAAATCGCTTTTAATAAATTATTATTTTATTTCAACCTAGAGGCCCAAGTCGATAATTGATAGTCACGAGGACGATATCACGATCGAGAAAATAACGAGGCCCGTATATGTCAGTGAAGCCGCCGTTACCGCTACTCATAAACCAAGATCCACCATGAATCCAAACCATCACGGCTCGCGAACTCTTCGTTACATTCAACTGTGCAAAATGGTAACTATATTTCTCTGAAACTAATAGGCGATTAGTGTCTGAGAGATAGGTAACTTACATCGTGAGTGTATATATTGAGTTTAAGGCAATCCTCCACACCCAGGATGAATCTAAGAAACGTATTGTATTGCATACATGTGGGGCCTTCCCGGGTGGCATCAAGAACCTGGTCTAACCATGGCTCAGTAGGTACGGGATCCTAAAAATTTCCACTGATAGAAAAATGAAGCACTTGGGATACGCGGAAAGAAGAATTGCTAAAAGCAGAAGAGCTCCAACAAAAAATACTCACGCTAAAGCGAAGTTCTCCAAGTGGGGGCTTTGCATATGGAATACCACGAAAAGCGTAAAATGACCGCCCAGCCTCTGAAGTCATTTCTGACCCACGTAACTGACCTAATGTCGGTATTGTAACGATTGGATGACGTGAGTGATCGTGCGATGGAAGCAAATCGCATCTTGTTGCTCTGAAGAGAAAAAACACGCACAACAAAAAATCTCGTTTCATTCTAGAACACATGCACAGCGACTTGCGAGAACATCTGAAGGTGATGAAATAAGACCTTCTCTCTTTTTCTCGTGCTTCTTTTTGACAGCACAATCTGTGTTTTCTGCTTTACTGCCTTCCAGCAAAGAAATGTTCCGCCTCTTTTGATGTCCACGAACTAGAACAAACTGACCCAAATAGACGAACGTTACCAAATTAGCCCTGAGCGAGGAAAATTAGTGGCCTTGATATCAGGCATCTAACGTGTAAGGTGCTTCATCCTTTATTTTTAAATTTACGTTATTGCGCTCTAAAAAAAACTTTTTCACGACAAAGTCGGACTTATTTTGTCGGGCTGGTTTTTTAGTTGGGCATTCCATAACACCTAACTTGTTATAGCTACCAAAGAAACTCCAGGGACTACCATATTATGAAGACATCTACGAGAGAAGTTATCGACCGGTTAGTAATGGCATGGCAATGTCAGCTGTTATGTTTCCCCCGGCATCAATCGAAAAATGGTAGCTAAAAAGAACGTTTCCATTATTTCAATTTCTCTGCCAACTTCGTGACTTTTAGATTTTTAAAACACGTAGGTAACACGTACCCATGCAAAATTCTTAAGGTATTGGGCTAAAAATTTGATAAGAAGATGTATGGTGGTACCATACCTTGAAAATTGTCAAAAGGAGAAGCATGAATCATTTTTGGTTTGACAATCAGCATGTAAATCAACAAACAAATGTTGCCTCCAAAAAAAGGCAAACGTTCTCGTTAAAATATTTCTAGTTCGGTAGTCACGATTCCTTCTAGCCTCGTAGTTTCTACGCCTTTGTCCACTATTTTTGTTGTCTCTTTTTATTCCTGTAGTATAGAAAGTGAAACGCAAAAAGTAATTGAAAGCATTCGCGGGAATTACTTGTAATCCGTTGGGGTAAGCAATTTCTGCAACGTCAGGTCAAAATGGATAATATCATCGAGGCTTACAAATGGATGGATGGACGAAAAAAAATTTAAAAATTGTCGTGCTTGTTCACATTAAAGTTTTAAAAATACGTAGGGAAGGAGAGAGTGTAAATGATGAGAAATTTGTAGCTTTACGACGCGCAAGATGGTTTACAAAGTTTCAGTGAAAAGCTATTTAATCCTATTTGTGTTGCTTTCGGAAAATTAAATTCCTGTTTAAACAACATCAATTGATCTAAATTAAAAAGCCACTTTAAAAACGCTTCATGCCATCAGGATTCGAACATCAGTGAATTGGTATGCTAGTCGAGCACTATATAACTGCGCCATGCTATTATCATTTCAGATGTCGTACGTAAGGTATTTAACCAGATGACCGCTGAAGAAAGTTTTGGTTGGGATGTGCGGTCCTGGCACAGTGGTTATCGCCACTCCCTTGTATGGTAGTTTCCCCAGGTTCGATTCCCGCCACCTCCAAGTTTCCCTACCTCCCGTTCTCCCTCCCGCCCTTCCTCCCGCCCTCCCGCCCCCATTGTTCCCTATGCATGTATGTGTGTCATCATTGAAGATTAGATTCATCGACATCATCAACTCAACGCTCAAGATATGCTTCAACTGTTCCAGCGCAAGATATGCTACATCTAAATGCTTCAAAGAAGCCGCCTATATAAAAGGCCATCTATAACTACACGACACTACCACACAACAATAACAAAACTACACAACAACTAGACACCTTACAGACGATGCTCGATCTAGTAGTACCGTTCACTACACATAAAGATCGAACCCGTAACTTGGCAGAGAATTGGTAGCTCGTAGGTTGTTCGTAAGACTCCCCGTGGCCCCTAGGCTCATGGATGCAGGCAGCTTATCATCGAGCCATGACCCAATTCGAAACCCGCAAAAACCTTTTTACTTTTTTTGATACTCCGGAAGTCCGGATAGGCAGGCAGCCAGGTAAACCGGGGCGTGGGGCCGAACTCTACTAGTCTACCTCCGAATGTTAGTTGTCGGCTTCGTCTCCTTGACTACACCGATGTACATTCTCGTCGTCTGCTTAGCAATGTCGTCTCATCTCATGGTCATGGCAGTCATGGCAGGTCATGGTGTCATTAAAAAATCAAGAATCAAGACTGTCAAGTGTCAAGCTATCAACAACGCAGAACACACCAACGGAATTTTAACGGCACAATGTAGCAAGTTATAGAACCAAAAATTTAATTATCAGTGACGAAATTGTCGAAGTACATTAGTAACTAGGTTTGTCGACGAGCCTCGTGATAGAAAGCTAAAACGAAAATTTGCTCGAAAAATTCCGCATAAAAAGGTAAGTCTTTTGTTGTTTGTATACGTGGCGCATAATTTTTTTTTCTTGCAGAATGATCAAAGTAAAGAAAGGAAATGGTTTTTATGCAGGATCTACGTCTGCCATGCATTTTGTTCTTGCTCCGTCTGCCCTTGCATGGGATGTTGTTCTTGATCGTGAGGTAAATCAGAGATGTTATTATTTACTTTCCCTTATTTTAAATGTGGTTTGGTTGCCTCTCAAATCTTTCTAGATCCATGCAACAAATCTTTTGTGTGTTAACAGCTTGACTTTTGTCGGTACTATGGCAGGTTCTTCATCGTGCTATGGTGACAACATGTTTGATTGGGGCAATAGACTTTTCCATTTTAAAATAAGGTCATGCTGTGAAACAAAGTTAATTGTGGCAAAAATTGTGAAACTAAGAAGATGGGAAAATCACACAGGGATATCTATGGATATTTTGAAAAATTATTAGAACCTATAAAGGCTTTTTAGGTATTTGAAATGTTAGTTTTTTTAGATTGTAGAATCTAATTTTTGTCGATTTTGCAGGAAAAATGGATGTTGGTTCCAGCTTTTCTCAAGAATAAGGGATTGGTGAAACATTAAATTGATTTCTACAATTACTTTGTCAATGACATCCAGAAAATTGTTCAATCGAATTAAAAGGTAGTGAGCCATGCTGACCAAACATTCTACTTAAAGTACTTGGATATTCATGTGGGATAACCAGATTCCATAGAAGACCATGTAATTGCTTTTTTGATTCATTTAAAGTATCAGCCTTTATTCCACATTCTTTTTAAAATCACTAGGCTCGTCTGACCACACCTCACGAGTGCAGATTAAGATGAGCCATAACCTATTTGGCGCCAGTTACTGTTGAAATTTAGTGTACCAGAGGGCAGCAAAGAGTTGTACGCAACGGTATAGCGATTAGAAGAATGCCAATCATGTTAAGGAGCTCAAACTGCACATTGGCTGTTATTTCGCCTGCAGAAATGGCAAAGAAGAATGGCTGTCCATATGATTGTGGTGCTTATTTCATTGTTTTTGGAAATGAAAACTTTGAAAAGGTATAAAGATTACAAAATACTGTTTATCACAACCTTTCAGACAAGTTAATTTCAGGTGATTAATTCTTCGTAGATGCGCAGTGTCTTAATCATAACTTTTGTACAAGTTGACAATTTCACAACCACAGTCGGAAAACTGATTGAACTTATGGCTGGAAAAACCGGGCTCATGGAAGAAAAATTTCATTACGGCATCATATTTGGCGGATCAAAGGTGTGGATTTTAATTTTTTATTTGGGATTGGGAAAGTTGCTTTTGGTAACAATTCCACTCATTGAACTAGCTCTCCTTTGTAGGCCAATGAACAGCCAATCATCAACAGCCTCCTTTGTACTCTATTACAGACTACTGCTTAGTGCTTAGCCCCATGCAGTCATTCGTCATTGCTGTGTGAGTGTGACTGAGATGGAGGAGTGCTCATACTGAAGCTGTAAATAACTAACGGTAATATTTCACTTCTATATTCAAGTTAGTATAGATTTTTATCTTCTAGGATTTTAAAATTAACGGTCTATGGTATGCAAGATGAAACTTCCTTAGAATTTCTACTCTGGTGTACCATGCTGGTTTCGATGTCTTCAATTAACCCTTGGAATCCTTGAATTAATCAGTCACATTTTCATCTGGCTTTATGCTTTCAGGTTACGAGAAGATATCCCAAAGAGGATTTAATTTTGCCTTAGCCCACCAGATCCAAGTAATTTAAATCATGCCCCGAAAAAGAAAAGGCAAAAGAAAATAAGTATCAATCAGGCCTCAACTCCCCAAAGTGAATTATGGCGTGTTATTTATAACACCGCAACAATTCTGGTAAGAATCATGCGTTTATTATTTATTATATTGCAGGTAAAACACATGTCAGTTATACGAGATAGGCTAGCAATATTCATATAACGAGTAATCGATCGATTCTTCAAAGAACCATTCCACATTAATCCTCGACTGCATCATATGGTCAATGATGCGGTCGACATTGTCATTTGGCTAAACCAGTGTCCTTAGCTAAAAGTCATCGGCTTTTCCGTTTATCCTATGCTCCAAGCCATAGTATCATATCTAACTAATCTTCCTTTTTTTTGGAGGAGAAGACAAAAGTCTGGCTAAATCTGATTACACACAGGCGAGGGATGTATAAATGTCCTTCTTTCTAATTTAAAACTAAACAAAAAGTTGTATTATTATTATTACTTTCGTGGTAGATGAATCGGCGCCTTCAAGTGGATCAAGTTGGTACCTGATTGTTCCGACAATCTTCGAAGCGGACCCAGTACAACGCGGTGCGTAAACATCACTCAGGCAATCAGGCTCTTTGCTCACAACTAACTATTTGACACATTGTTTGTTTTTTGTTTTTTAACCGTCATTAGGATGGTGATCGTGTTGCGTTGTCAAATGAAATTGACGTGATTTAAGCATCTCCTAGAAAGAATCCTCACGGATTCTTTGCTATTCTTCATCTTGCGTTTCTTCTCTGGTGAAGGAGACCAAACTCGACTGAGCCGAATGTTCCGCAATCCACGGATAGCTGAAAAACTCAATCATCACAAGGTTGTTAACAATTTCATCAAGATTTTATCACCGCTATCACTTGGCTTCGATCTACAATCTGCTGCCACCACAGCCAATGTATTCCAAGAACGCTTGTTGAATGGAGATCGTTTTGGCACTGGGGCATTCCAGCATTATCCTGTACTACGTGTAATTCAACCTGATTGGGCTCCGTTCATCGCACGATTGGCCTATCACGCGTATGATATCTTCGTAACCAAGCATATCCGCTTGCTTAGAGAAATGGCTACCAATCTGGTTGCTACAGCGCAATATCTTCTTCCGGGCATTGACAATCATCCTTATTTGCCCAGCTTTACATTGGAGGCGATGCGTTGGTTTGTTTTTAACTGTGAAACACTAAATAGTGTCGGGAATTGTGGACATCCCACGCGGGAATCCATTTGCGTCAATTGTTGCGTTGCCCTCAGTCAAGCCCATCCCAATCCACGACCTGGAGTTGGACGAGCAATCGCCAGAGACTTTCAGCCCCCGACTGGAATTCACGTGAATCGAGCAATCGCCAGAGACTTTCAGCCCCCGACTGGAATTCACGTGAATCGAGCTGCCACCCGTACTCCAACCTTTGCGGTGAGAAACTGTTCACCCGTCGTCACTCGATTTGCACTCCTGCTGAATTCGTTGGCGCTGATGAATGCTGCTTTAAATCCACAAACAGAACAACACGCCATCGCTCATTTACTTTTGACGCTTCCACTTGCCGAACGTCAGCGAGTTGAAAATCGTCAATCATTGATTCAGCTCCTGTCCAATCATATAATCGTCCATTTGGACCTTCTCTGCCAGCTGTTAGTGGCATCTAGACCGCAATTGGCAATGACGGACAAGTTCCGCATTGGCCATTTGTTACTCCACATTACTCGCATCTCAGGACTGTTCATTTCTTACACGCGCGGCTGATTTTTCTGACGGAACGCAGGCAAGAGAGGCTTTTGAAAATGGTCTAACAAGACTGCTGGCCCAACAAGTAACCATAGCGGAAGAGCTTGATCAAATTGCAGGGCAATCAGATGCGGCATCGAAGGCATTTCGGCAATCTTTCCTGCATAACGAAACATCGCATTGGGCCTGTGCAAGAAGAGTCTTTGCTGACCGAAAAACACTACAACTGGAACTGGCCAGGAACGGTCAGCTGCGCAAAAGCCTGCCTTTCCTGAGTTTCCTACTGGATGATGAAAATGGGATGCGCAAATTGAATGCATTGCAATACCTTGGCGACGCTTTGCGTTTTGTCGCTCTCGTCCGCACTGTTTTGGCAGGAGAAATAACTGTAGAGGAAGCAAACCAAATGACCATCGCCCAAGGTTTGGAAAAAATCACGGATATCGTTATGCAGAAAGTGATACTGTTAGATCGCGGG
This sequence comes from Daphnia sinensis, assembly GCA_013167095.2. NCBI lineage: Eukaryota > Metazoa > Arthropoda > Branchiopoda > Diplostraca > Daphniidae > Daphnia > Daphnia sinensis. Next base: position 2,512,579 of record CM023195.1, on the reverse strand, counting down.
CGCCCAGTTGCGACTAGAAAACATGTGATGGACCTGTTTGATGGTTTCAAACAGTTGTGGGATCGATTCAGTCAGCTACAGAACGCGGAGAAGAAAACGTTCTTGGATTACTTCAAATGCCAACAAGTTGATGTCAACGTTAGACCCAAAACAATACTTGATAAAGCTGCACCCTTTATTCTGGTTTTGGCCGGCAGTGAACCACCGGAGACTACGTTCAGTTGCCAACTACTGAGTCACGCCATGGAAGCTGCTTCATCCATCGCCCTCACCGACTTCATTCAGCCGCATTGTCGAGTAGGCTCAGGACGCGTCCGACTCTCATGTTCGAACGCTGCAGCTTTAACTGACTTCGATGAATCACTATACGCCCACGTTTCAACCGAAGAGGTCGATAATTTTACTTGTGATCATGTTATCGACCGGTCCACTCTCCAGCTTGCTGAGTCATTCGCAATGGCTGCCATTTTAGGACCGGCTGGTAATACAATAAGGAAGGGTTGTTTCTTGATGTCATCCCAGAATTTGTGTTCAAAGACGATATGGAATCGGGAAATTTTCTTGTGAGTCTGGAGAGGCGCACTATCCATTGGCAGCCATCTACCATAGCTCCTCAACTCCAGGAACTCATCATAGCTGATTTGGTACGTTATCACAAGAATTACATTTTAAAAAAATGTTTCATGTTTCGTCATGTTTCTATGAAATTGCAGGAAAAAAATCGCTGTTTGGCCGAGGCCAGATCGGTTCTCATTTCCGTCGTCACGCATCTTCGGTCAAATTCCGAACCACTAGTCGTTAGCAAGGTGCGGAATAACTACATCTGCGACGTATTGGGGGAACTAGTGCAGGCAGAAGTTATGACAGAACGCCACGTATCGAACGCCACCGTAGGCGCCCTCAACAGACATTTGAAATTGGAAGTCCGTCACGCCTTTGGTTTGCCGAAAGCCATTGTGGTTCGAATGAAAGGCGATGACATTTTCGGTGGCCGCGTCCGAGATGGTTGGACGACGATGATTCCAGAACGCCTTGCTCAACTGACGAGCCAAAAATTAAGAGCCGATGCCCAACCCGGTGGAATCCTGGAAAGTGTGTTACAGATAATCAACGTTATGTCCGGTACTCAGCCTGTCCCGGTGGAGCTTACCCCCGACAAGTCTTTGTTGTATGCCATCAGACAGATTGAAGGTCCGGAATGGGATGACATTCCCGCCGTATTGAAAATGGAGCATCAGGGCCACCTACTCTTGATTGTCGAATCCGTTGCAAAAAATTAGCATTAAGTCAGTTGTTATCTTGTCTTTATTTTTAATCCAGTTTGTTTTGTTATCCGATGTTACACCAATTAAGATTAATAATTATTGACTTCTTCCTGCAACGTGTGATCAAAGATTTGGTGAAAGTCATTCCTGTATCTTTATTGGCAATTCTCTGATCAAAAAAATTCTCTGATTAAAAATTTTAATAATAGCGGTTACTTTTTCATTCAGGGTTTTTTCTTTTTTCGAAACTTGAAACGTTGAAATTTCTAAACAGCGATTTGTGTTTTACCTTTCTGCAATGCGGCAACATAGGTTTGTATGTCGATCTGTGACCGTTTTGTGTCGACTGACGAGTGAATTTTCAGTGCGAGTAATTGCTGGAAGATGGCAAGTGAAATCTGCATGTGTTATGTCGTTGTTCTAAGTGCTGGTGACGTATTCCGTTTCCAAAAAGCGTTCGTGTGTGGGAACAATACCTGAAGTTATCATTGCCTAGTAATGTGAACATTCTAAGTCCTACTTTATGACACCGGAGGCCACAATATTTCAACAAAGATGTAAACAGTGCATCCTCTTAATTGCTGGCCCCACAATCTTTTCAGTCCTCGTGCAACAGCTGTAAGTCGAATAGCCATCCCTGTTGTAGTTTCATAAACAACATAATACTCCCCATTAAATAACACTTTGCCTTATTTCTTCCATTTAGAAGGCCAAACAGTCTAAGTGCTGGTGACATATTCCATTTTGAAAAAGTGTTCATGTGTGGGAACAATACCTGAAGTTATCATTGCCTAGTACTGTTTACATTCTAAGTCCTACTTTATGACACCGGAGGCCATAACGTTTCAACAAAGATGTAAATAGTGCATCTTCTATATGGCTGGCCCCACAATCTTTTCAGTCTTCGTGCAGCAGCTGTAAGTCGAATAGCCATCCCTGTTATAGTTTCATAAACAACATAATATACCCCTTAAATAACATTTTGCTTTATTTCTTCCATTTAGAAGGCCAAACAGTAAACAAACAACAGCCTGTAGGAGATCATCGTGGATCGTCGTGCTATGGTATTTTTGTTATTTGGCCCCGTCTTCGCCTCGCCCGTCTTCGCCTCGCCCGTCTTCGCGTCGCCCGTCTTCGCCTCGCCCGTCTTCGCGTCGCCCGTCTTCGCCTCGCCCGTCTTCGCGTCGCCCGTCTTCGCCTCGCCCGTCTTCGCCTCGCCCGTCACCCCATCTTCGCCTCATGGTCGCCCAGACATCGCCTCGCCCGTCACCCCGTCTTCGCCTCGTGGTCGCCCCGCCCCGTCATCGCCTCGCCCCGTCGTCGCCGTCATCGTCGTGGTATCATTGTATTTTGTTATGTGTGTGCTAGTTAAACTGTTGGCTGCCACGCCGTTTTATCCCCCTTTTTTTTAGCGTGTAGGGACGGGCCGCGCTGTTCTGCTCCATGGCGTATTTGCCATGGGGTGGGACAGTCGCAACTGCCCAAGATTGGCCTTCGGGCCGGCCTTCGGGCCATTAGGCAATGCACCAATAAGGACTCCCTTTGTTGGCAAGTTCATGGAGACCAGGGGTGTGCATTCCCGCAATGGTCTCCTTGAACTTGTCGGCCCGGACTTGTCTTCGGACAAGTCCTCCTTGGCGCCACTCTTTCAGAGTGGCGCGTAGCAAATGTAGAAACGCAACCCACGGGTTGCATGGCGTGGCAGCCAACAGGTTAACTATTTTTGTGTATGTATGTAACTATGTATGTATGTCTTGTATGTAAAACAGTGGTGGAATTGTGGGTGGATGGTGGGACAATACAATTCATTTGATTTAAAAAGCTTTTGGTGTTATTAATCATTTATTTTTGCCTTAGTCGAGATGGGATTCGAAACTAAGGACCCAAGTTAAATAGCATTCCAGCCTCATGCTCTAACCATTGAGCTATGAGATTTACACTAATAAATTGTAAGTCTTCTACACATTATAGGTAACAGTGCAGAGCAGTCAATAGACTACCAGTTCTCACGGGGGGGATAATAGGGGGGGTTGCCAGGAAGGTATCGCACTCGCCTAGCAACTCCGAGGTGTGGGGTTCGATTCCCAGTCAGGCTTCCAACCTTCCACGTCTGCCAGTCGAGTCGAGAAACTTCCCCGTTACGAAGTAACGGGACGGATATTTTGATACTACAAATTATAATATCCAATATTAAATTCTAATAAAGATGTCATTCTCATATTTCTACATTATTTTGACAGATATATGCCAATTCATAATAAACATGCATATTTTCGTTCAACCATAGATTTTTTTTGGGAATTAGTATGACCATTTCGGGATTTGAACCCTCCACCTTCGGCGTGTTAAGCCGATGCTCTACCATTGAGCCATCTGTCATGTCTCAACTTTGTCTACTTTTTCGAGTCAATTGAGTTCAACAAATCTGGACTTAGAATAATTTTAGCAGCATGATTCAAGATAAATTCATATTCGCACACAGCCACACACTTGCTCACAACAAGAGAATGAATTTAAATCTCTTGGTTCCCTTTACCAATTTTAGCCTCAATCGGGATTTGAACCCGAGATCTTTACATCCGTACATCAACACTCTACCACAGAGCTACTATCCTTAGTCCATTATAACAAGGTAAGCATATAGCTTTACGAGCCACCAAAATTGGTTGTTGCAACATTATCTTTTCGAATCTTCTAGTAATAGTAAATAGTATTGATAACTCACATGGCTCAATCGTTGAGCACCGGCAATGCGTGCCGAATGAATGGTGATCGATCCCCCAAAGAGTTAAATAATGATAAAAATATATGAACTAAGCACTACATCTGATAAGGTAATATATACAAAAATTGCATGCAAGTAAATTAAACTGTAAGTGAATATAAGTCCAATGGATGGCAATCCTAAATAGAAAAAAAATGCAAAGATCAGAAAACGTTAATTGTGAAATGGAACAATAAAGAAATAAGTTTTCCAAATATAATGTCAAACAAATAATTGTATTGAAATTTTTCCACATGAAGAAACATTTTGCAACTTTTGATTTATCAATCTGTTATAACATAAGTATACATTTACACTAGATTAATGCAGACATGTGGCAAATGTCTCTTCAGTCTCATTTCTTGCGTGTGTTGTGGAAATGACGTGTAATCAACTTGCAGCGAATTGTAAACGCTCTGTCTGCTGTATATTCCTACTTCGCAAACGTCACACCATTCCGCAATTGTCATATATTTACGAAAATAGTTTATTGTTTGCACGTTTTTCTCGTGTCAAAGACATAGAAATCTCCTTCCTTCTTAATAAGGTTTTATTCCGACCCAGCTTAATTACCTTCGTTGGAGTAGAAGAAATCATCCCCATTTCGCCCATTAATATCTTTGACAGTCTATGTTTCCTTGAAAATCTAAAACGTCAACTTCAATACTCGCTAGGATAGTATTCTTACCTGTGGTGCTCAATAAACTTTTGATAAGATAATCGTTTAGTGAATCCCCTTTAGCATCGTCAACAAGCAAAACACTAGCGGAATTGACAAATCCTATAACAACAAATGTTAGACAGCACTGATTACAACAGCCATAAAAAAAAACTCTAAAGCCAAACAGAAAGATGTAAATTAATTTACACTTACTATTGTTGAAAACACTAAACAAATACCGGTGAGAGATTAAGATGCTGATGAGTGATGACATGACAAATTCCAATGTAATAGCTCCAACAAAATTCATTCCTTCTAGAATAATCCGTCATTATTTCACTCCTTTATAAGCTTATTAGCATTTGTGACTCAAATAAGCTACCAACACTATGTGATTTTTGCCACTTAACACCTGTTGAATAAAATAAATGAAAAGTTACTGCAGATTTCCATCCTTTAATTATTGTTACCATTTTTTGATATTCTGATCATTGGGTAGGAAAAAAACTTGCATTATCATACCAAAATTCCACCACTCCATCACCAAGATTTGACAACAGTTTGTTACCTCATGATTTTGTATCTCCAAAAACTTCTGATGTCCTGCTTGCCATCATCCTACTTTTTTTCAGCAGTACTCTGCCTATACCACAAATGTTTGATTAATAATTGAAAACTAACATAACTTTGTGAAAAATCATAACCATGTGTAACATCTCTAACACCTATAGAAAATCCTGATCCCATCTTTATGTAATAATGTGAAATTGTCAAATAAATGCCAGTAATCTTATTTACCTTAACAACCTTTTGTCTGTCACATACAAGAGAAGGACAGAAGCTTAGGAAGTAAACTTCATGGCAGACAATATAATCTTTCGACATGGGAACTCAGCCAATCTAAGTTACAGAAGCCAATGCAGACGGAGATAGACAACCATCAGCGTAAAATGTACACGGGTTATCTAGCATCTTGGTTTATCTGCAATAACTGTTTACATTAATATGTTGATGAAAAAGAAAAGCAAAAAATTTCCAAATTTACCTTTAATAAATTTCGTTAGATGAATGATTGAAAATAAACTTTTGTGCCAGAGACATGGAATTTTCCTTCCTTCTTGGCAACGTTTTAGTCCAAAGACTTGAGAATCACTCACATCGCCATGTTCAGTATCATCGTCAGTGAGCTGCACTTCAACATTAACCGTTTGTTTGATTTTCAAGAAGAAATCACGATTGAGGAAACGTTCCATGTAAGTCCGAGTAGCAATTTTTCATTCATTACAATTTCAAAGAGCATTTGCATGTTAACAGGGAACGAATGGTTACGACTGAATTAAATGTCAAAAAAGCTTTGTTAACATGAATTTGTCAAATATATGACGGTAATTTTATTTACCTTAACAACCTTTTGTCTGTCACATACAAGAGAAGGACAGAAGCTTAGGATGTAAACATGATGGCGGACATATTTGTGGAACAGCGTTGCAAAGCATCCAATTGGCTATGAAAAACCATGGGAAGACAATGTGGAAAACCCCACGAACCACGAACCACGAACCCACAACAGCGCAGGAGCTGGTAGCCTGGCCAGGCACGTCCCCCTGTTGAACGGGTTTGTCCATTATTATTTAGGGGAGGAGTCGGACACGGTTTACGGGCTGTTTTCTATCCCCCATCAAATATTTATTACGTAACCCGATCACAGGCGATGAATTATTTACAATATTGTTGCTATTATTAAAGACAGAAATTCTTGTTGTTCCAATTGTTAAAATTTCTTTTTTTTTAATGTGAGTAAGTATAGAACTATACCAATCAAATACTAAGCTTGATACTGATGCAAACAGGAGTACATTACTTAAAAACAAGCATCCCAACTAAACCAATTCATAAAGACTAACACAAACATTAAAGTAACCGTGGGGTAAAGGTGCAGTGCACTTGTGTGCTCAGTTTAAGGTAAAACCATAACCATTAGTGCTTGAAGCCCAAAATACGGTGGGGAAACAGGATTTCAACTCACATTTGAACAACACACAAAGCACAATGTGAAATAAAGTAAGCGAATGCCAATTTGGCAATACCCAACCTTTTTTTTCCGACGTCCTAATAGGCGTGTATCTCAGGGACGGCGAACCTCCTTGATTCAACAACGCTCCTAGACGCCCATTGATCCTTTATTGGTGGTGGTCGAAATTTCCAGATATATAAAAAAAAAACAACACAAAAAAATGGTTAGATAAACATATTTAAAAAAAAATAAACCTGACAGATCCGTGGCAACAACATCTCGTTGCTCCAGCGACAATCTTCAATGTTGAGCGTCCTCTTTAGTGGTGTCGGGACCCTCCTAGTTCCACAAGACAACAAGAATGAATAGACAAATCATCTTTAAAAACTTTATATTTTATACCTTAAAATCTTAAGCAAACATCACGGTTTTCTGGCGATGATCCTCGTCCTTTTCAGTGATGATAGGATTCTCCTACTAACACAAAAAAATTAAACAATAAATTTTTAAAACATATACCCTAAAAATTCTGGTAGATGATCTAGTTGTTCGGGCGGTGTCCTCGATGTCCAGCTCCTCTTCGGTGGTGGTGAACCCCTCCTAGTTACACGAAAAAAATAATAAAAGAACAAAACATTCTTGTTAGGAAAATAAGATTTTAAAACACATACCCGACAAAACCTAGTCAACGACCTCATTGCTCCAGCGGCGATTATCAATGTCCAACGTCCTCTTCACTGGTGGTGAGCTCCTAGTTCCACAAGGCAACAAGCTTGATTAGACAAATCTTTTTAAAAACATTAAATTTTATACCTTTAATTCTTGTGAGAAGATCACTGGCGTAACCCTCAATGTCCTTCGTCCTTTTCAGTGATGATAGAACTCTCCTACTAACACAAAAATAATGATTTAACAATTAATTTTTTAAACATATACCCTAAAAATGCTGGTTGATGATCTAGTTGTTCGGGCGGTGTCCTCGATGTCCAGCTCCTCTTCGGTGGTGGTGAACCCCTCCTAGTTACACGAAAAAAATAATAATAAAAGAACTAAACATTCGAGTTAGGAAAATAAGATTTTAAAACACATACCCGACAAAACCTAGTCAACGACCTCATTGCTCCAGCGGCGATTATCAATGTCCAACGTCCTTTTCACTGGTGGTGAGCTCCTAATTCCACAAGGCAACAAGCTTGATTAAACAAATTTCTAAAAAAATTAAATTTTATACCTTTAATTCTTGAGCGAAGATCACTGGCGATAGCCCTCAATGTCCTTCGTCCTTTTCAGTGATGATAAAACTCTCCTACTAACACAAAAAAAAAAAATGATTTAACAATTAATTTTTTAAACATATACCCTAAAAATTCTGGTCGATTATCTAGTTGTACCGGCGGCGATCCTCGATGTCCAGCTCCTCTTTTTGGCGGTGGTGGGCCCCTCCTAGCTACACCAAAAAGAAAAAAAGTCAATGAAAGAACTCAAATTCACAAAAAAAAAAAATATATTTTACAACACAAACCCGACAAACCCTGGGCGACGATTATGGTGTTCCCGCGGTGATATTCAATGCCCACCGTATACATCTCGACGATTCTCGATTTCCAACTTCCTCTTCGGTGGTGTTAGGCCTCTCCTGGATACACGAATAAATAATAACAAAAGAGCTAATCATCGGAAGAAAATTAGATTTTAAAACACATACCCGACAAACTCTGGGCGATGATTACGGTAATGTTAGGGCTATACATGAAAATAGGATTAAACCATTAATTTATAAAAAATACACCTTAAAATGCTGGGCGATGTGCTCGTTGCTTTCCTCCTACATACACACACACAAATTAGCATCAACGAAATTTAAAAAAAATATAAATCTTACCCAAAAGAACGTTAAAACGGCTACGGCCATGATCCTCGATGTCCAACTTCCCCTTAGGTCCGCAGAGATAGCCCTCCTGATTGCACAGAAACGAGAAGGAAAAAAAATGGATTTTAAATTATGATGTAACGACAACTTTCAGCTAACTCAAACATACATCAGGTACACAAATCACAATCACATTACAATAAAAAAATTTCTGAAAAAAATTTTAATTAACAATAGTTCATTAGTTAGTGTCTTAGTGATTCTGATGTCGTTAAGATTGACAGTGCATTTGAAAATTGTACGAAGAGGTAGTAACACAGAATTCATTGCGTTAATAGTCTACACCACGTGTAAAGAATGCATAAAACAGTGAAGGGAAATGGTGGAGCTAAAGTTGTGCAAAGCTAAGGATTGAGGTGGCTAACGCTTATGGTATGTCTTACTTAAAAAGTAGCCTTATTTTTAACTTAAACTTAGACTTACTTATTCTTAAATTAATCAACGTTTTCTATTCTATTTAGACTTATCTTACTACTTAATCAAATACGGTTGGCAACTAAACAAAGCTAGTGCAAATGCAAAACCACCAGTGCTGATGCAGTGCTGATGCAGTGCTCTTTTAAGTGAGTGACAAGTGTACAGGCAAATTGCGAAACATGTCTAGCTTGGGAACGAAAACTACGTCCATGTGCGAAAGTTGTGTGAATCACTACACCGGGATTAAAAAACGAGACAACTACACTAGTGCATGTCGTGCCAGTGAATGAACTAATGAGGTAGAAAATTGCAAAATGGGGTTTTGTTTTTTCATTTTTGAATTGCCCAAGGATATTCTAGCGTACTGGAAGAAATTAGGCAAAGAGGGGGAATGGCCATATTCTCGAGCGCACATGGAAGAAATTAGACAAAACGAGGGGGAATGGCCATATCCTCGAGCGCACATGGAAGAAATACAAAATTTTTCTTTCAACAGCTGTTGACCTTCAAAATTAGGTACCTCTACCCCAATAACTTCAATTCCTGGAAAGGCAGTGGACGTGGCACATGTCTCTCTGTGTATATAAAGCGATTTTATACAATTCTTCAATTCAGTCATACAAGGATCTTTCTCTGCAACTGTCCAGCTGATTCAAATCTACCAACGGACACTTAGATCGTCAAGTAAGTCGATGTTCGCTTCCACTGTTTCTTAAATGTTAGTTGAAATTACCACATTAACAGCTCTAAATTAAAAAATTGTTTGAAACCTATGGAAGCAAATGCATGTCCTAACCTGTCATTCTGTTTTAACATAAGTATACCTTAACATTAGATTATAGCTTATTGTTTACTCGTTAACCTCTACAGGTGGTCTTTAATCATGAATTTCTGACCCGAGGTAATCTAATTACATACCTGTAAATCTGAATCCACTGAGCAATGCTGCAGATTCTAGACGCCCTGTCTGCTGCATGGTCCTGCTTCGCAAACATCATACCATTCCGCAAGAGCACTGTCATGGTAGTATGTTTTCTTTACCTACTAGTTACTAGGTCCCTTCTTACTTGGTTTCCATATCTTTGTTTAACGTACTTTGGGTCCATAAATAGTGACGTAATTGTTCTTCCCGTTGGTATTGTTAGGATCCCATCCTCCCCGCCTGGAAATACCTTTCGACATGGGAACTCGGCCAATCTAAGTCACAGAAGCCAATGCAGGTGGAAATAGTTAGTTGAAGTGTCACTTATTTACCAGTGGAAATGTGCCTGTCATGGTAGTGTTTCCTTCATCTACTATTTAGTAGGCCACTTCTTTCTTAGTTTCCATATAATTGTTTTGTACTTTGGGTCCATAACTGGAAACGTAATTGTTCTTCCCGTTGGTATAATTAGGATCCCATCCTCCCCGCCTGGAAATACCTTTCGACATGACACACGAGGATACAGCCGATCGGGTCGAACCATTCCTGCAGCATATTAGTGTCGGAATCATCCTCACAGAGAACGTCGGCGTGTTTGGAACCTGTGCTAAAACAATTTTATTGCGAAGAAAAAAAGTAAAATAAGAAATACTACCTCGCATTATCCAAATTTACCTTTATGTTGCGTCCAGATTGAAAATATGGACAATATTGCCAATGTTCCAAGCGCAATGACTTAAGCGGCAGAATTTCACCCCACGAGATGCCAAACCAGAACTAATCTAGGTCACAGAAGGCAATGCAGACAGAGACAGAAAGCCATCATCGTGAAATTTGCAAATTCTGTATAAATATCTGCAATAACTGTAAAATGTTAATATTATTAAACAGAAAAAGTTTGTAAATTCTGACATTACCGTTAATGGATCGGATTGGAAAGAGCGGTGGTTCGAAATTCGCAGAATCAAGGCCTTTACATCAGTTCTCAACTCATCAGTGTTAAAGAGTCCAATCCTTAAAGTAAACAAGTTCAGACAAGTGCAGAATATAAGCCTAAAGAAAATATGTCAGACAAGTTTTTCAAAATTAATAAAAAAACAATTGGCAATTCAATATTTTGATATTTCTTCACATAACGAAATATATTGCAACCTTTGAAAGGGAAAATAACCATTTCAAAAGTTACTGTCAACCAATGCAGAACGAGCCACTACCTCAATTAACTCACCGTGAAAATTACCAAGTACTTGGCTAAGAACAGCCGGAGGCAGAGCCGAAAAAGTGGAACAATTTTACAGGAGCAATTCGGATTTAATTCAAATAATTCGGATTTGTGGCTAGCGAAATCCTCCATAAACATTTCATCGAAATATGATTCCCACATCCCCTTTCCGGCCTCGGTATAGATTTAAAATATTTTTAAAAAATTTACAATGATTATTATGACTAGCAGCATCACGCAAAACAATATTGGCTACCTTATGGAAATGCAGTGTTCGTTGCACTATCAGACCCAGAGCAGTCAAGACGCGGTTGCCATGAGTTTACAGAAAATATACATTTTCTTCTTCAGTTTTACTTCTTCAGAAAATATACATCTACTTTTCCTATGGCATTATCGAGATAACCTTTGCCCGCATTTGTCGAAGTTTCCTTTCAAACAAACCATAAATTCTCACATTTTTTTTTTGAAGTACTAAATATAGAAACTTTTCTTTTGTGAACCTCTAACAAGTAACAAACAATTTCTAGGACTTACTTTGCTTTAACAAAACTTTTTCACTGGCAGCCTGTTTACTTACTTGATGGAAAGCGGAGATAAAGGAGTTGGCATTACCATGCAATAACGGAAAAGACTTCCCCGATGCAGTAGGTGTTAAAACAGCTTCCTACATACAACAAAATGAGGTAACTAGAGGTTAACGTCTGGCATATTCTGCATCCTTGTTCAACATAAAGGTTGGATCTGGATGTTCACCAAAGTGGTTTGCACACACCACTGCAGTTTTTCCAACACAAGCATCATGTCAACAGAGACTAGCTAAAATGAAACAAAAATTTTTTGAGTGCTGGGTGTTTAACATGTAATGCTTGATACTCAAAACAGTATTATCTATTGATGATCACCTTACCTGCACAAGATATTCCCGTTCTTTGTGAGTATTTTTTTAGGCATACACAGATATACCACTGGCAAGAAAGGATCCAGTGCTAGCAGTCACACTGCAGATTGCAGAATATAACAAAGTAAGAACAAAAGAAATTTTACAATAATTATTACCTATGGAAAACCATTTCCTGAGAGAATAGGAAAAATGTGCATGGATGTAATACATGCTTGTGCAAGTCAACTGATTTGTTAATTAATCAAATGCTCACAGGTATTATCATTTGACGCAAATTTTGACACAGTAGGACCACAGACTACGAAGTGGTAAGACTTAACTTATAGTGAAAAGAACTTTACGTTCTTAATGCTCACAAAAATGGAAGTCAAATACTTTTTACTTCGGATTAAGTGCGAAATTTAGCACAACTTTATCTGAATATCTGTACAAAATTCAAATCTACAAAACTATGGCAGGCCAGGCGACGCACCATGGACGCACAATGAAGCCCCGCCCTAAACAATAGTTTCGCGGCCTGATTTACCCTGTCTTCCCTGCTACCAGCGCCATCTATGGAGCAAACTCTCAGAAAAAGTTGGTCGTCCAAGTTATTCCAATCTTTTATGTTCAGTTCTTCAGTGCACTTCCTATAATAAGGTTTGTCAGTATTCTTTATTATCACGCATACACAGCAGAAGGCGTTTGGTCGGTTATTTCAAGGTGAAATGGTACAAAATGATCGAGTCTTTCGTAGTTCAAGAATTAAAAAATATTACAGTTAGAAGAAATAATTCGTCTTATCGAAGGGCACGATAGACCATGCTGGCTTGAGGAACCAAATGTTCAGGAATCTGGGGAAAAAAATTATGCACAGGCTTCCAGAAGCACTTTGTAATGTGTTATTACCTTAGCTCCTATGCGTGATAGGTAACGATTCCGCATAGCAAAATCTGAACGGGGTTGCAGCAGGTCATATGGGGTGACATCCGACATAGAACCAGAAGCAAAAAACTTTTCTCGCTCCAAGTTTTCTTTCGACCTTAATACAATTATTAAACATCGTTGAAACCGCAAACAATTTCTTATGTGAGTTAGCAATCAAACTTACATAAGTTCCCGTTCATGTTTGTCTCTTTCGGCTACGGACATATTAAGAAGACCTCCACGGCTAGCATTCATCACCCAGATCAGGACGGTCGCGACCAAAGATACTGCAAATCAATGGTATTGATTCAGAGCGAATGCGAGGGTAAAAGTAATATTGAAATGAAAGCGATAAGCAACTTACGACATAGCCATGCCAAAAAGAAGACTTCAAGGACGAGGTAGCCTTGGTCATCAACAATTCTTCCGGCCATCATGGTCACTACTGCCATCCCTAAGTTCTGAACAGCTTGCATTCTAAATACAAAAATGTTTTTCAAGAACTCGTGAACTTTTTAACGGAACCATTTTTTTTTTACTTGACTCACATTCCATATGCTGTGCCCAGTTGATACTCAGGCACAACCAAAGCCACCATGGGCCATAATGCACTAGCAAGCATGGAATATGAGAACCCCATTGTAACCTTATGCGGAAAGAAAATGGACAAGTATTACTAATTAAATTTTTTTAACGCACAACTGCGCCATTAAACGGTTGAACCTCTAGTTCATCCAAAAAAATTAAACAAAAATAATTACCATGCCGACGTAGGGATTTACAAAGGTGAACGTGAGCAAAGCGTGACTCCCAATTGTAAACAAAATCGCAAGAAACACCCACAGGATGTTGCGTCCGACTTTATCGACCAATATGCCGAAAAAAGGAGAAGCAACCGCTGATATGACGTAGACTATGGAGTTTACTGCATTCGCGTTGCTTGGAGAAAAGTCAAACTTTCGTTCAAAGAACACCCTGCAATTGTATACATGCAGAAAAAAATACAATATAATTTAACTCATGAGGTATTTTCAACAACACTCACTGTCCCAGTCCGATAAATGGGAAAATAGCAACATAATAGGCGACGCAGATGACCGACATCAGCCAAAATGTAGCGGGGAAGTCTTTGACATCACTAAACCGAATAACTTCACCGGTCTGTCCACTCTTTTTTAGAATTCGGTTCGCCCGTTTATCCAAATAGCCAAGAATAAGTCCACTTAATAATGACATTACACACGAGGCTGACGCTGAAGAATTTCAAAATAAATAATTTAATAAAATTTTGGTTTCTTCAACGGAAAAGATTACCGATCATTAGAACCACTCCAGTGCATAAAAAGCCGCTGTAAAATTGAGAAACGTATTTATATAGCGGTCCCATAACGTTGAAATTCACAGTCGAGCCAAGCCTGGCAAAGCTGAGTTGTAATCCAAAGACCATGTTAAGTTCTTTTCCTTTAAACCAGGAGACTGCATAAGTGTTTTGAGCAACAGCTAGTGATTCCCCTCCAATCCTAATGAAATAACAAAATAGTGACAGTATTAATAAAAGAGCCCTGAGATTCTTTTTCATTTTTTTCCTTACCCAAAAATAAGGCGACCCATTTCCATTAACCAAAATTTATTCAGTATGCCTCCAAGAGCAAATGTCAGTTGACCCAACAACACTAGTGTGGCAAATATAATTGTCCCTAACTGCATACCAAACACTCTACAGAAACTGAAATGTTAGATCACACTTTTAAACTAATTCAACTGAAAATTACCTATCTAATAAAAATCCACCAATAAAACAAAGTATCACATTTGGCCAGGAATACCAGGCATAAAGATTGGCAAATTGGGCAGTGTTGATACCCATGTCTGACTTGATGTTATCCTGTAAAGCACCTGAGGATTTAGAGTTAATAAATTGAACCATAAATGATTGGTGGTAAAATTCAATTGTCATTACCTGGATTGTCATAGCAAAATGTGGAACCAAAACCAAGAAGGCACATTAAAAAGAGTGCAATAAATCTGTGAGGCATTCTTCGAGGATCACAAAACGGGCTTGCACCACAGCCTGTGAGCATCACTTCAACATCTTCTTCGCCAACTTCATTGGAATGGGTGGGTACAGACGTTTCAATCAGCGTTTCTGATATTTCTTCTTTGGTATCTTCAGGAACTTCATTTTCTAGTATTGGCTGAATTTCATCGTCAGAAGCCATGACTTAATGAAAATTTTGAGATTGAGGATTCTACATAAATGCTTCACAAGAGGTTCAAGCTTTCCCTCTCCGAAATGAGATTGTTACAATTAATTAACTCTCAGTACGCAAGTCTCGGGCGTTTACTAATTCCTAATTCTTAGAGTACAGAAGAAAACACCATCTCGTCTTACCAACACGGGGGGCGTGAAAAATAGTGATTTCGTCTGCTTGCAAGAAACAATGCTACAAAATATCAAATGCAGAAAATGGCGCCATGGCGGGATGGCGCCCATCCGCCATCCGGCCAACTGGGAACTGCGATCTGCGAAACAAAAGTCCTTGAATGCATTTTCAATAATAATTATATCAAATATTGTTTTCGTGCAATGAATAATAGCATGAAATCCGCACCTCTCCTTGATGTTTGTTAATGATTTTTAAATTTAATTTCCGCTTTTGTTAAAGTGGTTCTCGGGATCTGCCGGGTGCCGGCCCCTTGTTTCGGCTTTGCTATTGGCTATTGCTACTACATTCCACTTCAAAGGCTGTCAAATATATTGAAATTTACCATCAAAAGAATATTCTATATTTCTATAATTATTTAAACGGGAACTAATAGAAGCTTTAATGATAACACTCTCAGAATAACAAACAATTAATTTAGCTTCTCGTGCTATGACAAGTTGACAACCTTCGCAGCCTTTTCGACAAGGCCTTCTGGCAGCCGACAACCACGTTTCTTCGCGTTGCGGCAATCGCCGTTAAAACCCAATCCAGCACATCTCTAACATGGCGGAAGATCAGCAGCAGTTTCTGCATTTATTAAGCACATTATTAAGTACGGACAACACTATCCGTAGCAATGCCGAGGTTAGTGTTTAATTTTCATTTAGCCTACTGTACGTACGCTTAAACTACTCCGTCATTATCTGTCAAATCTTCAAACACTTAGTAGCATGCTTGCACTGCGCAGCGATACGTTTTCCATTTACTGAACCGTTTTATATATAAACGAATTAAAACTTCCAGACTACGCTTGATGGAATTCCTGTGGAAACCAGAGCAACTTACCTTTTGGCTTCCATGAGGAACACCAGTGTGGGTGAAGATGTACGTCAAATGGCAGCTGTTTTGCTGAGAAGAGTTATCTCTAATGAATTTGAAGACTTCTACAACAAAGTAATTATGAATGGTTATTTTTGCTAGGAAAATTCCATTGTAGAATATGGGTTTATGCTAACTGTAGGAAAATTGAAAGCAGGGAAAGCTTATTCTTCCTGTGAAATAGTGTTATAATTGTTTAATTCTTTAAATTTTTTTTACAGCTTACCCCTGAAAACCAAGTGCATTTAAAAAATGAACTATTGGCAACTATTCAGACTGAAACTCAAGCTGGAATGAGAAGAAAAATTTGTGAAGTGGTTTCAGAACTGGCCAGACAGTTGTTGGATGAAGAAGGCAACAATCTTTGGCCAGAGTTTCTCCGCTTCCTTTTTGAGTCTGCCAGCAATGGCACTCCTGAAATCAAAGAGAGTGCCTTGCAAATGTTTGGGTCTGTTCCTGGGATATTTGGTAATCAACAGTCTCAGTACCTTAATGTCATCAAGCAAATGCTGCAGCAGTGTATGGCTGACTGGTCAAACTATCCAGTACGCTATCAAGCTGTCAAGTCACTTTCATCTTTCATTCTTTTGCATGATGATGATGTTGCCATCCAAAAAAATTTTCAGGTAATGTTAAAAATATTATTTCCCTGTTCTTATCTAATTATGTTGTCATTATCCCAGGATTTGACAGCAGGAATGATCCAAATCGTCGCAGAAAGTATTCAGAAGCAAGATGACGATACGTTACTGAAGTGCGTTGTGGATTTGGCCGAAAACACACCTAAATTCCTTCGATTGCAGACCGAACCCCTGCTGCAAATGTGTACGCAAGCAGTGGCAAATGAAGAACTATTGGATTCTTGGCGTCAGCTGGCCTTGGAAGTCATTGTCACATTAGCAGAGACAGCACCTGCATCGGTCCGCAAAAACGGAGCGACGCTGATCCCATTAGTGATATCAACTGCCCTAAAAATGATGACAGACCTGGACGATGATGAAGAATGGAGCACCAGTGATGACCTCACAGAGGAAGACAACGATAGCAATTCAGTAGTCGCAGAAGCCGCCCTCGATCGTCTTGCCTGTGGAATTGGTGGCAAATCCGTTTTGCCCCATATTATTCAAAGCTTACCTACTATGCTTTCCAATACCGATTGGAGGTATAGGCACGCCGCCCTTATGGCAGTCTCTGCTGTTGGTGAAGGATGCCACAAGGTATTCTACGTTGTTCTGCCATATCCGGAAGTTACTGGTTAACGCTTGAATTTTGAAATAGGAAATGGAACCACTTCTCACGCAGATCATGGATGGGATTTTAAATTTTCTCCGAGACCCTCATCCCCGTGTCCGTTACGCCACGTGCAATGCAATTGGCCAAATGTCGACAGATTTTGCCCAAATTTTCGAGAAGAAATTTCACGATAAGGTTATTCCTGGACTTTTGATGGTGATGGACGACAACGAAAATCCACGAGTTCAAGCTCACGCGGGTGCGGCTTTGGTCAATTTCAGCGAAGATTGCCCCAAGTCGATTTTAGCTCAATACTTGGACAGTATTATGGCAAAGCTTGAAGCTATTCTCAGCGCCAAATTCAATGGTTAGCTTTTATTATTAGCTTTTTCCACTTCAGGTCCTTATCAAAATTCTTTTACTGCAGAATTGGTAGAACGAGGTACGAAGTTGGTTCTCGAGCAAGTCGTAACCACGATTGCTTCCGTTGCCGATACTTCAGAGGAAAAGTTTTTGGTCTATTATGATCGATTCATGCCCTGCTTGAAGTACATCATTCAGAATGCAACAACCCCAGAACTCCGCCTTCTTCGTGGAAAAACCATTGAGTGCGTTAGCTTGATAGGCTTAGCTGTGGGTGCCGAGAAATTCACGCGCGATGCCAGCGAAGTCATGGACATGCTGTTGAAGACACAAACAGAAGGAGCTGAAATGGCTGACGACGATCCTCAGCTTTCTTACATGATATCAGCTTGGGCTCGCATTTGTAAAATCCTAGGAAAGCAATTCCAGCCTTATCTGCCGCTTGTCATGGGTCCAGTTCTCAAAGCGGCTAGTATGAAACCGGAGGTAGCTTTATTGGATGCGGATGATCTCAAGTCTGTTGAAGGTAAGCAATTCTATACTTGATTTCCGTAGAGTATCTTACGTAATAATTGTCTTCATTAGGCGACGATGATTGGCAATTTGTGTCACTGAACGATCAACAGAACTTCGGAATCAAAACCGCTGGTCTGGAAGAAAAGGCCACCGCTTGCCAGATGCTTGTCTGCTACGCTCGAGAGCTGAAGGACGCATTTTCGGACTACACCGAAGAAGTTGTGAAACTAATGGTTCCTCTCCTCAAGTTCTATTTCCACGATGGCGTTCGTACGGCAGCAGTTGAGGCTCTTCCGTACTTGCTGGAATGTGCCCGAGTAAAAGGGCCTCAGTATGTGCAGGTATTGTGATAACAAAGCTTTGTTGTTAGGGCGAAGAGTTTTATGCATTCTTTCGACAAATGCAGGATATGTGGGTGTTCATGTGTGGCGATATTCTGAAAGCCATGGATACGGAGCCCGAAAAAGACGTGCTGGCGGAGCAACTGGCTGCGTTGGCGAAATGTATTGAAACTCTTGGGAGTGGTTGCCTGAACGACGAAATGATGACTGAATTAGTTAAAATCCTCGATCGTTTGATGAAAGATCACTTTACACGTTCAACAGAACGACAGGTATTTACCAATTGAATTTTATCAATATTCGTGGACCAACAACTTAAAGCAAAAATTATTACCATAGGAGAAGCGGAAAGATGAGGATTACGATGAAGTAGTCGAGGATCAACTAGTCGACGAAGATGACGAAGATACATATATCCTTAGTAAAATCACGGAGGTTATTCATGCACTAATGGCTGCCTATCGGTCTGCTTTCCTACCTGTCCTTGATAATTTGATCCCCCATGTGGTCAAGCTTCTTGGTCCTGATCGTCCCTGGCCGGATCACCAATGGGGTATTTGTGTGTTTGACGACGTCATCGAATTTGCCGGGGCAGATAGCGTGAAATATCAAGAATTATTTTTGAGGCCACTACTAGAATTTCTTAAAGACAAAAGTCCAGAGGTAAGAATTGATTGAGTTACATGTTACCATTAGATCATTCGAGTTTCCTTTTCTTCCATCAGGTAAGACAAGCTGCAGCGTACGGTTGGGGTGCTTTGGGTATGCACGGCACGGCTGTATTCGCTGCTGCATGTGCACAAGCTGTTCCTACGTTGATTGAAATGATCGCTGCCCCTGATTCTCGTAGTGTGGAGAACATCAATCCAACTGAAAATGCTATTTCTGCCGTAACGAAAATATTGAAATTCAACAACAGCGCTCTTCACGTCGACGAGATCCTTTCCCACTGGATCACGTGGCTTCCCACATGGGAAGATGAGGATGAAGCTCCCCATATTTACAACTACTTCTGTGACTTAGTCGAGGCGAATCATCCAGTTGTTTTGGGTCCGAATCACAGCAATCTGCCACGCATCATTTACATCATTGCTGAAGCGTTCAATAAAGAAGTTCTTGATGCCGAGTCGGAAGTATATCGACGAATGGTAAATATTGTAAGGCAAGTTCAAGGTAACCAAAATGTTTTTGAAGCTTGTTTGAGTCAAATGAATGCTGAGCAGCAAGCAGCATTGCAGGAGGCATTGACATGAGTATATAACTGTGTGATCAGTAATTGATAATTAAATTTTGTTGGCTTATTCAATTATCCCAAAACCTTTTTTTTTCCTTTGCATACAGTTGGCTCTTTGTTTGTCTTGAATTATGCTCATTTTAAGCCAATTTTTCCATCTTTAATTTGGCTATAACAAATTTGCTATTTCCATTTTGAACTAGCCAAGCACATTTACCCAACTGTGGGAATCTGAACTAAAACTTGTTGGAAAAATATACATCTGACTATACAACTATAATTTACCTCACTTTACTTAATCCGTTTCAATTCCCTTTTAATATTTTATTCGCCTTTGCAAAGATTCCTTTCGGTAAACATTGATTCAACTGTGAAATCATAAAAACTTGCATTCAAAACGTGAGCTAAATTTCCATCAACTTTTAACTCAAAGAATACGCCTTCAATAAACTAAAAAGCTTCTTAAAATCATCAAAGAAAACATTCAACTTTATATATGAAAACACATACCTTCATAACGCAAGTCATGACGGAACGGAAGACAACTCATGCGTAATAGTTTGGCGATACGAGCAAATCAGTTAAAGTAACGAGTTGATCATCGGAAAACTTTTGCTTGTGGAATTGCCAATTGTCGTGATGAGTACGGCGGAAATTTGATAGCGTTTTCTTGATGGTCACCTAAAAATAAGCACATGCAATAAATACGCTAAGACAAATGGAAAGAATACCGAAATCTTACTGGAATTGGCTGCGGGTCATTTAGATGATTTCCGAGTTCGACTAAGACGTCTGGCAAAAAATCGGGCACGTCATATGGAAAAGCGTCCACAAATGCACATAATCCCAAGATTCCTGCATGTCTTTTGACAACCAATGCCATGTCGACATCAGGCAAAGAAGCAGCTCGCGTCCCGCGATGATATCTATGACTGATCTGCTTCTGAAACTGGTCTAGCAACTGTTGACTCTTTTCCCGGTCGACAAAACCACAATGAAGCAACCCTCCGAGTACCTAGAAAAAAGAACCTTTTAGTTGCCTCTCTACGTCAATGAATCTAAGATCCCCTTATGTCAATATTTAAGGAGAACTATGTTCTTTATTTAATTTAAAACTGCAGTAATGTACCTGAGCTGCCTTTTCACGAACTTCTAAACGTTCATCAGCCAACAAGAACGTAACCAACGATGCAACGCTATCCACTCCATCCGAAATATGGGTAATGTTGAATAGATTACTGAACGTTAACACCTAACAAAAACATTCCTTCAGTATAATTTCTTATGTGAGGTGAAAGAAAAGGACGGAGTCTTACTTGAAGAAATTCTAGGGAAGCTATTCTAGCCTTCCAGGAACCTTGGTGAGCAACTTCTTTGATGATCTTCAACGCAACCTCAATGGTAGAAGGGCGCATCACTGTGGCGGAAATAAAGCACAAAGCAAGGGAACATTCGCGAGCCAATTCTTTATCGGTATCGCTGCTTTCGGCTGCGAAAAGATAGGGCAGTAGCAGCAACTGAGCTTCCGGTTGGCATCCGTAGCTCCGTGTCCACATTCCAGATAACCACTGGCTTACAGTTTTTAACAGACGTAAAGACTTGTTGCGTTCTTCGTCGCCTTTGATTGTATTCCAGTCAATCTGTTCCTCAGTGGAAAATGAAAAATTATGCACTGAACAAAATTAAATCGAATGGAAACCACTTACCGGAGAATCGCGATTGCCATTATCCAAAAGAAGAGACAACTGAGGCAGAATTTCATCGACGAAATCTTTGACTCGGGGAGACGAACTGGCAGTTCCGCCAGGTAGGTCAATGTCGTGGAGGAAGATATTTGTTAACACACTACCCAAACGATCGCGCATATTCTGATATGGATGGTTTAGGTACGGCCGAAGAAGGTTCAAAAGTCGAAAAAGAAGTTCTGACACTCTCCATTCCTGTTGGGAAATACCACCCTGCAGCATGTAGAGCCGACTCGAGTCCGTAAATGATCCCTGTAGTTGATCATATAAAAATTTAAAAACCGAATACTCCTATAATATAAGTTAAAATTTCGCCATACCTGTTCTAGACGATCTTCTAGAATGAGCTCCATCAACCATCCGATGCGATTGGGATCTCTCGATTCCGACGCTGTCGCAATCGCTGTTCCCCAGTCACTAATACTTTCGACGTTGACGTTGCTGAATGCTGTTCTCAAAATGGGACAAAGAGCGTTCCACATCGCTTCTGTTTTCGCAAACGGCCAGTGCTTTGAGCCCCGTATTAAGCCCGCTATGATTTCAGCAGCACATCTTTGAGATGCTTCATGTTGATCACACACAAGACGCTCTAGATGTGGTAGGAAACGGCTCAAAAACAAGTCTCCAAAATTACGGAACAGGCCTGTGGAGTGCAAATGCATCTTTAGGACGTGGAATCAAGTATATGGCTTAAAAGAGAATCAAATACCTTTGAATAAAGAAAACCTAATTGCGCCAAATTTGTCCTTTCCTTTCCTGTCTTCCAGAGACAAGAAATGAACAAATTTTTCAACGTTTGAATCGCTTTCGAAAAAAGAGTTAATCTCTTTCTCTCCTGCGGTCAGTGAATCAATGGTGATCTTTTCTGGTAAGCTCGGTTGTTGATCCTCTGGAGCGTAGATCTCCATGACTTTTGGCCAGGAATAAAATCCATAATGCGTTTTATGGACAAATCTGCAAATAAAGCAAGGAATTGCTAGTTATTTGAAGTATATGAAGTAACTAAACAATCAAATTGTAATCGATAAAAAAAAATATACCGAGGTTGGTTCCATTCTTCAACCGTCTTGGGAAGCCTTTTTCCTTGGTACTGCAACCAGCCGTTGTCCCACTGATCTCCTGGGCCACTATAATTGCAAAGAAAAGTAAAATAATGCTACGGAGGTCTAAGCTATAACATATTGGCGGAGTAGTGTTGCATACCTTCTGGGGCTTTCTTTTAGATGTGGAGGGCTAAACTGACGAGCAATATCAGACGGATTCACAACAATTTTCTTGTGTTGCTTTTTCTGCTGCTTCAATATAGCTGCAACTCCTTTAATAGCAACTTTGCGCACGGCAATTGCGTCATGAATTAGATTCTGGGCGAAAACGCTTATCATTTTGGGGGGTGCGGGGAGATCCCCACGTAGTTGCAAGCAAAGCATGTGGAAAGCTAGATTATACATCCGCCAATGTAGAGAACCATTGGTAAGAATCTCCACGAGAGAATCAAGCAGTTCGTAGTAGAGTTGTTCATTTTTCTGACCGCATTCCATTTCATTTCGAACTGCCTGTTCCAATTCTTTTTCTTCAAGCGATGCTTCTATTAAGAGTTGTGCGGAAGCGATGCATCTGTCTGTGAATGTTAAGTGGACTGATGTCGTTTCAATAGTGCGCATCAGCAACATAGAAATGGCGGTCACCAGCTGGATGATTGAAGGTTTCTCTGATGGTAAAATGCGGGCAACGGCGATCCACAGTTCTTTGACAACACTCCAATTGTGCATTACTAGCAAAGACCTTTGTTTCGATGAATGCTCAGCAAGGATGTACAGGGTACCTTAAAAAAATTATTATTATTATTATAAATAATTGACGGTATTGAATAATCCGTAAAACTAAAAATAAACCTTTCAGCTGTTCGTGTGACGCTTCCGGTTTGAGTCCATTCAGTAAATCTTCCATTATAATTTGATAAGCCTTGGGAGACTGTCGTTGTAAATAGCTGAGGACGCCTTGTGCACGGCTACGTACTTCCGAATACTGTGAGGTAGCCAGCTGGACAAGATCTTTCAGAATCATGTGCATGGTGGGAGTCACTACGCTTAGGGTGAAGGCACTCTCTAGGACTCGGAGTTCATGTTGAAGTTGAATCCGATCAACCATCAAAGCTCGGATATCTGCTTTCCGACCAATCAAATTGCTACCCAGCACTTTTTTCACCATTTGAAAATTTTTTTGATGAGTTTCGAAGTCTTCTTTCAAGACTCCGTAGTGGAAGAGTAGCATTTGACAGATGGAAATCGTGCCGAAGAGGGCAAATGTATCATCAGAACCAGTGGAGAGAAGATGGCGCACAACCTTGAAAAGCTAAAAATCAGAAGAACGTTAATATAGCTTGGCAATCATAAAACATTATTTCAAAGGAAGTACCGTTTGAGCGATGGTTAGTCGAACGTGTTTGCCGTTTGAAAACGATATTTTCCAATGTTCTGCATCCGCATGGGAGAATTGTAACGGAAGAGCCAATCTCACACTTGATTCGGTCATAGATATCGGTTCTTCTTCCCAAGGTGGGAGGACTGCTCCAGCACCTAAAATGCAGTCCAACGTATGGTTGAGGGTTCGTTGTAGCTCTTCCCTGGACAGCGTTTTGATTTGATCAGCATGCTCGTCAAGTTTGTTCAAATTGGTTTCCAAATATCTCTTCAACAATTTTTCTGCTAAAAAACGTTCTTCCTTGTTTGGAAAATGCCATTTTATTTGAAGATTGTTTAAATCTCCAGGTTTGCCCCAATCTCGTATGGGTAAATATTCAGTTAACGCGCGATCATATCCTTCAGCGACGCTACGGAAATCCGTCGGATAAATCGTTGTTAGACTTTTCAACAAGTTGGTGAGTACAGTGCCAGATAACAAGTAGGCTTCTCGAGCTTTAAGCATTAAGGCACGATCCAGCACACGAATTAACTGATCCGCAAACGGAAGCAAAAATGTCCCAGGGCATCGCATCTAAATGAGGAAATCCGGTAAGTTGGTAAAAACATGGACATGTATAAAAGGAAATTGTACCAGTTCTGATAACAGAAGTAAGTTAAACATGAGCTCGTCTTCTTGTCTTTCTTCTCCGAGAATGTCATCGGAAGCCAGGGTACTCTCCAAAGATCTCAATAAATTTGGCAGAAAGGTCTGCAGGACTTTGGCGGTGTTGACTTTAGCAACTGAGCCAACGATATGGGCTGCAAACTTCCCTGCAACATGTGGTTCGAAGGTACGGCCGCCGACAAACGAATACAGCTTGGCCAAGGCAACATCGAAAATTTCCTCCGAGCATTGCATCGCAAGCGAGGCTATCGTAGATGAAAGGCCCACTTCCAATAAGGATTCTTCACGCGTCATTTTTTCAACATTTTTAGCTTTATCTAATCTCGTTTGCTCGAGAGAACTGCTTTCTACCTGAACAATAAGTTTATTTAAACCACATTCCTATAATTCGAAAAAAAAGCGCTTACCAAATTGAAGCACCGATCGATAAACTGTAGAACAAAATCCTCAAATCCAGCGGTGGCAGAACATACTCTTTCCTCTTCTTCTGTCAAATCTGAGCGCTGCGATATGGCACCAGAGCAATCAACGAAAGGCACTAAGGTTGCAATGGAAGTAACCAACTGAAATGTGACCTACATAAAATGGTAAATCCAGCATTTTAAACAGCATTCACCATAGTAATAAAAACAACTGACATACCAAAGTCTTCCGAATATCGTTGGGATCGATTGCCGGAAGACAAGCCATCAATAGTGGAAGGACGTGAGATGGCCCTTCTGGATACGCTTCACCTCTAACTAAAGGTCGAATCACAGAAACTAGGCATTGCAACGTAGCTGTCAAACGGTGAGGTTCAGTCACTGTATCCAAGGCAGAATAGAGTCGTTCGAGAATAGGAGGGATCACTAATTCTGGTCTTAACTGAGCAAGCTGATGGAAGGCAATGCTAGCTTCATATGCTCCAGCTCGGGAGAACATTGCCAGTAAGGCTACTGGAAGAACACCTGTTCCAAAAGATAGGGCAAAAGCAAACGTTATTTGGTAGGAAAGTGAGATTTATTTATAAATGTCTTACTTTCGACAAAGCGAGTGATGTCAATTTCAGTTAGCTTTGCCTTTTCCGGGACTGCAGTAAGCCAACTTTTTTTATTGGAACGTTCACGATGTAGCCGTTTCACGAAAGCTGCAGGTAGGCGACGTAAAAAATCGTTCAATTTTGTGTGCCAGGTGCCAACGTTAGATGGATGGTAATAGCTATTGATGGCTTTAAACAACGCATCTAAATGATCTTGGCAACTGCTACCGCCTCCGAGGGAGGCAACTATCCACGTAACAACCACACCAAGGTCAAATTTGTGACCAATTTGACCTCTTTGATGCCTGAAGGAAGAAATCTGTTAGATGTGTTACTATCATCCTATTACAAAATAAAAATTACCTGTAACCAACTGGTAATCCAAAATTATTCAGAATTTTTGAAAACATTAATGGCATGACAGGTTCCCAGTCTATATAGCCAATATTGTTATCTGCCAGTCGGGAGAATAGGAGTAATAAATCAAATTCCCAGCTTGGTTTGTTGTGGCACATCTTCCAAAGACCAATAAATTCATCAAACCATAGAAGATAACTTTGTTGATGGTTCTTTGGCTCAGTTTTGGTGGGCAAGAATGCTGCAAATAAGCTTATCCCCATGGGCATGGTCATGTCAAAGGGACAAAGGAGAGGCCTCCATTCTGACAGCATTTCTGCTGTTGCTTCTATTGGAAAATAATCGCGGCAAAGCTTGACAACAGTCCTGAGAACTGAATCCATGGAAGCTGGAATATAATAGAGGCCAACATCTTCGTAAGGAGAATCCAAAATTGTTTTCATAAGCTTGTAAAGAGGCTTCCATGGAAGCTGCAACTCTGTCGGACTAATCAAGTACTGTTTTTTAAGCAAACCACTCAAAGTGCTTGCAAACAGAGAAATCATTGAGGCCTCCAGGCCAGGTATAACAATGAGATCATAATAGAGCTTGACAAATTTTATGTGATCCTCTTTTGAAAATTTGAGCCCATACAAATTAATATAGCGTATCAGACGGCCAGTCCAAGTAACAACTCCTGGCCTCTATAGAATTTTACGAAAGTGACCATTGAAAATATTTGTAATGCAATTTTCATATATCTAAATGCACACATACCAATTCACGAAACAATACTGCTCTAGACAAGTTCCATTTGATTTCATTAAGGAATGATTCCGATTCCCCGTCGATTCCATCCGAGTAAGGTAGAAATTTGTTAAATATCAGTTCTTTTTGAGGAAGAAATCCCAGTTTCTTATGTCTTAGTTCTTCACTACTATCAGCAGATTCCACCTCCATTTCCATTTCTGAATATTATCACTCTCTGACTCACTGCTCTTTCTAATCGAAACTGAATGGACTATCCTCAGCGGCAGCAAAACTTGCAACTCACTCCTCTGTTGGAGTGAGTGGTGGTTCTGTAGCAGACGAACATTAACAGATTTGGGCCATACCGCCATAGCAACAATTAAACACCAAAAAGGTTCGATTGATTCCTTCGCCGGTTGCCAAATTTTCAAACACGTGGGTTCGCATCACACATTTTACATTTTACAAGATTCAAGAGATTCACGCTTATCAAGCATCCAACAAGAACAGAACAGAAAATTTCAGGTAAATTTTTATATAACTTGTAAAACTCAAAACTTTTTTAGTTTTGCAACATTGCCATTTATGCAAATAAGATTAAACTTTTTGGAAACGATATGAGTTTTATTCTAGAGGAAAAATTTCTTGATTAAGAACGTTAAAATTCACAAAAGAAATTCTGTATGCTTTCGACGTAAAGAAAATTTTTTTAAAATTGTTTTCTTGGGTGCTTGCCTGTTGCTTTTGCAGTCCGCTGTAGAACTGTATTCATACTGAGCATATTGTCCCTGTAATACAACATCTTTGAATTGTGCTCATTATCAAAATACTTTCCATTATTACCTGTGTATTGCTGCATCCATGAAAAATAGTTTGTCACCTATAATGTAAAGAACATTAACCACTTAAATGTTAAATGATCAAACCACGAGAAGCCAGCTCAAAGTTATTACCTTTGTATAGATCCCAGGTGTATTGAGTTTCGCGCAACCGATGCCAAAGCTTGTGATTCCCACGATGTACGCTCGACCAGTTTGGGGATCAATCCAGTTCAATGGACCTCCTGAATCCCCTTGACAAGCATCTTTATTCTCGGCATAAGTGCAAAACATATTGTCCGTAATTTTGGGCCCGACGATTGGATTAAGTCGGCAGTTTGCTGTAGATATAATAGGGAGCGATACCTCTAGCAAGTTCTCCGAGGATGTTCCTCCGAAACTTGTTGTACCCCAACCTGTAGATTTAATTAATTAAAGACGGCATACAACAATCTACACAGAAGTATCACCAGTAACGACGCCAATTTGTTTGTCAAAATCGTAATTTGCAAAACGAGTTGGAAGACAGACGGGACGAACTGCAGTCGAGAAGGAAACTGGAGAATCCAATCTCAGAAGGGCTATATCGTGGTTGACTGTTGTTCGATTAAAATTCGGATGCTGGATAATTTGGCTGACTTTGCGGACCTATTCGCCGTACAGGAAATCAAAGTAACATTACAAAAATCCATAAACCAGCCATGAAATCAAGGTAATAAACCTGTGAGGTAGAGGAAAGGCTTAGCGTGTTGTATTGTCCCACGACGACACCGATATTTGCAGCAAGGCGGTTGTACGTGCAGTGGGCAGCCGTTAGAACCCAGTAAGGTGAGATTAACGTCGCTCCGCAAAATTGGTAGCCTCCGCCGGACGGGCTGATGTCTGCCAATAAAGTTTGCCAGGGCCATTCTGTAACTCCAGCAGTTTGGCCTCCTACAACGCGATTCTTCAGTAAACCACGAAGCGAAATAAATCAACGTGAGTAATCAAATGGGGATATCATTTCACAATATTTCCTCATAAAAAAAACTAATACCTGTCCTTTTATTCCGCAATCGCAATTTGAGGGAGGTGCAATGGTTGTACTAAGCACAGTGGTCGGGGCTTGTGCTTGAGCTACGCAGGAGAATCCCCCGCCATTCGTGTAATAGGCTGAATGAAATGCGATAGCAATAGTATTTGCTTTCGAGGTCACTTGTAGTCGTCCGGTACTGTATCCAAACACATTTTCCAATCAAAATTTATCCATAAATAGCAGTTAAAATTTCTTTACCCGCAAACTGGGTTAGGAGTATCTTTGAAGGCGATGTCACCACTGGGTGAGACTAGCAGGTAATCTCCCGTACAAGAAATGGAGAATGGATCACAAACCAGCGTAAATTGGGCATCACTCGACGTGGTCAATGTCCACAAGCAATCGGCTCCACCGCTGTACAAGTTTGGATAGCTCGGTGACGCAAAGCGACCCTAAAAATATGGTTGCTTAAATTCACGATCAGGTAATCCATGCAATGATAATTTGTTTACCTGGTAGCCTTTGCTGACAAACACAGTTGTTGTCGTACCACATGTGTACTGACGTAATTCAGCAGACGAACTATTGTCGCCAACAGTGGTCTGATTGAAATGCAAAGCCGGTTGCAACTCGCCCAGACAGCCGGGCAGTAGCAGGACGATCGCCCAGCCGGAAAACAGGAGAGGGCCCATGTTGATGAGTAAAACGTTCATGTTGCAATGCAGTGTCAAACGAAAGGCACCTTCTATAAATATGTTCAGCTCCGAGCATATAGAGAATGCCGAGCGTTGTGGTCAAAAACACAGAAATATTTACTCAAGTGCTTTTGGCACCTCAGTATGCGGTTTCACCCGTCATCTTCAAAAAAGATTGTTGCAAATACCACTTTTTGTACTTGGGTTGTGGCAAATCGGCTTCATCTCCAAGATAAAAGACAAACTAGGTCGCAACAAGGGCGCTGTCGATCTGAATAAATAGAAGTTTCCACACATACTTAAACATATGTGTTTTTGACAAACATGGGGTTAAGTCCTTTTCATGTGTAGTTTACCTGAAACAGAAAAAAATATATAGATTTGACCTGAATTGGTTTGTTTTTGTATGTAAAAGTAATGTGGTAAAACTTGGCCCATTTTGTCCATCTTCAAGGTCTTCCTAGTATTTAAACTGATGAGTTCAAAACTTACAAAAAAATACAAAGCCAGGTATCTGCCTCAGTAGGGATTATTTGGTTACTGACCTTCAAGAGAACTAAAAAAAAAAGGGTAAAGTTTAAATTTGTTGGTGAGTAGGATACGGCAGCGGTGACACGAAACACAGCTTTATTGCAATTAACCTATACGGCCAAGCAACATCTAATTAAATTTAGAACAAAAAAGAAAAAAGTTATTTCAAACTTTAATATACACGGTGAATATCGTGTAAAGGTAAAGGACGAGAAAAAATCTTCAGAAAGCGTAAAGATATACATAGCCAACGGGTAACGAATCTATCGTATTTTCAATGCTATTTTCTTCTGGAGATCAAGGACTCAAACAAGAAACATCTGCTTGGATCTCTTTATCCTCGCTTTTGATACCAAGAAGAGAATTCCTGAGTGACCCATTATGGCTTGCAATATCCAAAAGCTCTTTTAGTCCCTTCAAAAATGTGTAGATGAATTCGATCTCATTATAAATGGCAAAACTTTAAATGAAAACATCTTTTCTTACCCGATTTTCCGTTGTTAATCTGGAGAACAGTTCGATTTCTTTTTGTACATAACTATCATCTAACTTTATAGCCGTCTTCATTACTCCAACCATGTCATTGATTTTTTCCGCCTGTTCTTCGTTTTTCTAATAAGCCATCGCAATGAAACTGATGAAGTACGCGTAACATGACGTAATCAGGTATCGAATACATACCCTGGTATCCGGTAGCAAGTTGACTAAATTCTTTTCTGTGTGGCTTGCCTCCAACAGGCGGCTGATTTGTTGTCTGTATTTACTCATGATAAGCTCTAGAGTATTTTGGTGCTCCTCAAGAGCTGATTTGAGTTCTTTATTTTCATTTTCTAATGCCCTTAGTTGGCGATTTTCTTGCTGAATGTTGGCAATGAGATCCAAATGTGGTCTTTGATGGGCTGCTGTGTTCAGTTCAACCAATTCTTCCTGATACTAAATACACAAAATGATCGAAACAAGTACCAACATTGTATGCTTCAATCGACATACCTCTTTCATGGCATCCACTTGGCAAAACATAGCCTGGGCTTGTGAAAGAAGCACATCTGCAGAGGAGTCATGGTCCTTCAAGCGGCCAGCTAAGCGTTTTGCATCAGCCAGTATTTGTTGAACAGACACAGACATTTTGTTTGCCTGCTTAGGGCTACATGTGAACAAAATGCAAATTTCACTATTGGAGTCTTTCACTGACAAAGAGTTACAGGATGTGCATCAAAAGCACTCTAGACATTCATGCATAATTGCATATCTCAAGTTATCTAGTTACGAATGTACCGTTTTCATCGATTCCTTATGTCGATTTAACAACTTTTAAATCTCGTTTGCCTACGCAATAAACAGCGTGCAGTAAAACGCTACCTTTTTCAGCATGTTTTTTGTTTGGTCAGGCATATATTTTTGTTCAGTTGGAACAACATTGGTTTTTATGTTAGAGTAAAATAAGAGCGATTTACCTTTCGTATTTCATTCGATTTATGTTGCACTTTTCACCGACTGGAAATATCAGCAAACAGGAAATACAAGAACAAGAATTTGCATAAAAAATAAATAATCAACATTTGATTATGGTGACATCTCGCGAGAAAACGGAAAGGCAGTCCTGTAGGGGGAGCGCGCACATTTGCTCTTCCTTAGTGAAATCTTTAAATTATATGTCTAAAAATCTCTAATAAAACGTAATGAGTATTGCGAAAATCAATTTCAGAGGACGGCTCCAAATGCTAAATGAAAGGCAAGATCCAGAATATCTTGTGCAACACCATCCTGATGGCAAACATAGAGCTCACGATGTACAGGGGAAAGAAACAACCTCCTGCGTAATTCGAGCAATTTCAAAAACGTGTCTGTTAAATGATTTTAATAAACTAAATCTTTTAATGAAAAACGATTACCCTGTCACCCAAAAGCATTCACTGACTGACGTCGATTTTGTTCCACTGCTGGGATTCGGTGGAGGTTCAGCGACAGTAAACACAACAGATACTTCTTGCAGAGCTACTAAACTCTTATCAGACCAAGGTCCACCCCAATCTGGTCTTTGCAAATCCATCTGTCAATAAATTAAAAATTCACAAATCATGTCTCACATTTTTTTAGCAAAAACTATTTACTTTGGCTTTCAGAGTTCGCTGAAATAAACTGTGAATGGTCAAGGCAGTCTTTTGAAATTGTTCAGTAAACTTTGTGGCAGCATTGAGTAGAGTTGGAGCAATAAATACACCTGTACCGAAATCCAGCGACAGGTAATTGATCATGGTAGGCCTCGACCCTGGGGTAATACTAATATTGCAACAACAAAACAAAAAAATGAAAAAAGAAAATGGGAACGAAATTTGTGAAAGTAAAAAATGTTAGAAATCCTCGCAAGGTATAGCAGCATTATTCTTCTTAGCAAAACAGAATAAATGCTGCGTACCTGCTTAGCCTCCAACTTGGTGTCGAACGCGATATTAAACAACGCAAGTACCTAAATGTGGGCATTTCTGACTCGGGTGACGATGATATCGGACTCGTGCTTTCTGCTATTTGGCTGAGATTCGTGACCAGTGCGGGATTTTGCGGTCCGTTCAATCTAAATAGAAGAATTTCGTTTTCAGAAGGTGCTTTACTCTTAACTAAGACAATGAAGATGTACACTTGATTGCAGGATGTTTCTAGGTCAAGGTATTGCAGTTCCTCCAGGAAAAATTGCATCTCTTCGATCAGAAAAGTATCAGGATAATTATCCCACCTGAATAAAAATGTCAAAAGATTTTTTTAAGAACTCGATTTGTTAAAAAAAAATATATTTCTTTTTACGATTGACTAACTCCTCCTGACTCCAACTGAGCCACTAAGAGAATATGACCCTATACAAATAGATAGTTTAATTAGACCAGGATCATCACAAATCAAATTTTTTTTTGTCCCCCCCCCAAAAAAAAACAAGACAAAACGTACCGATCCTACGACTACGAGGAAGGATCGATTGCCATCCAGCGACTCGGCAGGGAATACTTCACGCCAGATGATCAAGCTGCTCAAACGACGTCTATGGCTCATTTCCAATATTTGGTTCCACTTGAGAAACGTGCCGATTTCTTCCAGTCGCTTTCCCGCCATTGTCGAAGCCACCAGATAGCCCTACAAGCAAAAAGAAAGAAAATCAATCCTATTCTCTCTCTTTCGAAAAGCAAATAATTTACCTGACAATACACGGCCGATCCTGTAATGGTAGCGCATCGTTGAATGCTGATTGCCTCTTCATCCTGTCACATCCCAGCCCCCCCATGAAAATAAAAAGAAAAGTTAGAAAGTAATAAAAAGAATACTCTTCGTCCACTGTGAAAAAGAGAGAGGGGAAAAAAAGGGATTTTTCTTCTCTCTTTTTAATCGAACTCGTTATTCTTCCATTCACAGTGACAAAGAGCCATAGATTCTTTTTCTTTAGCGATTGTTGTAGTCATATTCTAGCCGTACCCAATCCTCGTAATCGATGGCTTCCATTTGGTTGAGAGTCAACGTCACATCCAGCTGCACACATTTTAAGCCATAAAAACAAATAAAATAAAAAAAAAAACGTTAGTTGAAAGTAGAGTCAATCCATCATCAATTTTTTAACAAGTAGATGGGTAGATCGTTACGTGACTTTCAGGAGGTAAAGGCAGCCATTGGCCGCAGGTGACGAAGTAGTTGGAGAGTCGATTGAATGGCCGGCTCATGTCGCCGCCGCCGGGACTAACGCTCGATCCATTTCCGGCGCTCCTATTGCCTCCACCATCGCCAAACTGCAGCCAATGAAAGAGCGTGTCAACCATACGACGGATCTCATCAGCCCATCGTGGTTCTGTCAAAGCCCTTTTTTTTTATCATACACAATAAAAACAACTGTAAGAAATCGATATTTGCAGTGGATTTTTTTAAAAAATATGACAGACCTGCGGATGGATCCATACTGAAACTGCAATAATGAGGCAATTTGTTTGGCCGTCATCTGCAGCTCGATGTGACTACACCTGGCAAAAAAAAAGTAGAGGGCAAAATACGAAATCAATACCACTGGAATACATTGACGCCAGGAGGCGCTGCCTTTTATTGAGGCTGGAACAGAAGAAAATTCAATACCAAATGGAAGGAGCTCCGATGAGAAAGAGAACGGATCCTTCGACAATGTAAACGAGATGAACGACCACACCATCTAACGTAACAGTTGAACTGTCACAAAAAAAATATAGAAAAAAAAATCAAAGTTAACCAAGATCAATGCCTTTGATGAACAGTCTTTGATTGTCGCTTGTTTCTGACTACGTGACGTCTTAACAAATTCGTGAGCCAAAGAACATCTACGATATTAACCATGCGGGTCACGAACACAAAAACCTTCAAAAATCATTAGAGAGATTCGAACATGTCCTCTCACTAGCAAAAAAAAGCGTTAAAACACACACAAAAAAATTGATGATTACCAAGAAGGTGGTGCAGAGCCTGTTAATTGAGGCATCAAGTGAGCCAACGTGACAAGTGCACCGCGCCATTTGAGTAAAGGATTCATCACGCCGCCGCTGGCCATCGTTGCGTTGGACGTACTCTGGTAAAGAATATCCGCCGTCTCGGCAGACGCTTCAGTCACATTCTCTTGACTCAACAAGAAAATCCCGTGAGGCGGTGGAGGGGACGATTCGCTTCCTCCGCTGCCGCTCGTCTCCTGTAATCAACAAACGCCAAGAACAAGGGCTGAGTGCAAAGAATAAAAAAGAACACTTGTAAATGTTTTCAAGTGTACACGTTCGGGTATGATACTCTACTGCCAAAAGAATAGACGGTAGACTTTTAACAAAGGCTTCCAACATTTGGGGCAATATAATAACCACTCCGACTAACACACAGAAGAGTTAGACGTTAATCAAATTATGTTTTTATAACAAGAGAACACGTGCCTCCTATTAAAAGAGTTGTTTTGTTTTTTTTTTGGCCAAAAACAGATGTTTTCTCTCAAACATTTCATCCGATCGATTCGAATTGTAACAACGTCGAGATTCTACTCGTGAGATTCGTGTTATTTGATGGGAGAAACGCAAGTCTTATTTTCTTAAACATTTTCAAAGCTACTGGTGCGCAAAAATAAAAGAGAGCTAGCTCTAACAAGAAAAAAAGGAGGAGAGATCAATAACTCGGCCTATTCCACTGTTTCGGCCGGAGAGCACACGACACATTCGCATTGACTATATTATTTTAGAGTAGCTACACATCACTGAAAACAAGAGGGGGAGAGAGGGGGATATACTAATGTTTCTAATCCTAAATGTGGTGGGAGGCGATTCGGATGTTTATGGTCGTGTAACGTTGACACATTCACTCAGGAAAAAAAAAACAAGAACAAAAGGGTAGGGGATTTTCCGGTCCTTTCATTATTGCCCCGCACTGTTGTCTGTTGACTAAAGAGAGCCATCCCAATCAGAAGACCGACAGACACACACGAGCTAAATCTAATTACATTTATCGATTGCTAAAACCCAGAATGATTTTCCTTATTTTCTACACGTTTAAGTAAAAAAAACTTTCACGCGTTCTCTATTACAAAATCACGTTTTTCTTTTAAAAAAAAAATCCCGCGTCTGGAATGGCGTGATGAATTGGTCACAGACAAACACACACAAAAAAAGGAGGACTATAAAAAAAAGTGCTTTTCACGACACGACAGCTTCTTCTTTACTATTTCTGCTGAGACTATGAGAAGCTTATCGGACGGATCACGGTCGATTGCCCCAAAAGTCGTGAAAAAAAAAAGAGGTTCCTGCTGTTATTGTACGGGATATAATGGAACGCCGGGACCCTACATCAACGCCTAGCGTTAATGAATCATTTCATCCGCTAGCCCGTCCCAATATAATAGGGCCAGCTCTGAACATGTGTGTGTTTTTTTTTTACGAGATGGCGAACCCAGCCTTTTTTTTTGTGATCCTATTCTTCGTGTTGACTACGCAAAGGTTTATAGTGTGTAGATTCCGTCTTCTTCTTTAAAAAGAAAAAGAAAAACAAACAGCGGATACGAAAGCCGAATGTTATACACCACTATACAGGAAGATTTCATTTCCTTTTTTTTATGATTATTACACGAGCTGTAGGAGTGAACCTGCTTGATATCCGCTTTTTCCTATTGGGTGGGCGTTGCTCTCTCTTTCTTAGATATAGTCCGGGGGAGGCCTAAGACGATCAGGTCCGTGATTGAATCGCAAATTGTGCTTGCCTGGCATTACTAAACGAGGGAGGGGAAAGCTAGCGGGAGGAATGTAACTCACTGGAATCCGATCAATCAAGGCTTAACAATAAAAAAGAGCAGGTTCACAAAGGACCTTTCGGAACAAGCAGATTGAAATAAAGTAACTAACAAGCAATGAAATTAAATTGAAATGATTTTTAAGTTACCTGATTCCGGCTGTGGTTCGATGTTGGCCTTCGTCTGAAATTCAATTCCACCTAATTGACATTTAAAAAAAAGAAAACAGAGTTTCATCAATTAAAATGGGAAATTATCATTTAGCGAAATTTCTCATTTCCTCTTATGCGATTCCGCCATTTGACGGTCGGATGGACGACATCCGCACAGTGCGCATTTATTAACAGTATTTTCTCCCCCCCCCTTTCCCTTCATCTTCGTTTCTACCATTCGCGCTAAATTATGCAAATGCCTGCTAGTTCGTGAAAACTGACAACTCGAGCAGCAAGAAGAGCCACCGCATCATCCATCGTTCCGGACTGATGAACCCAACGCAAAGAAAGTTCACGACTGACAGGACACTTTCCCCCTCCATCTTTTATTCTATTACATGTTTCGAACCAGAATCATATCCAACTTCTGTCGAATAGCGAACTAATCAAACAAAAGAAGGAGAAAAAAAACTGCTCTAATCATCAACTTGCTTGGTTAAGCAGGACGGCGGGAAATTCAAACTTGCACAAACTTTGCGTGTACGTTATCGATCCCCGTTATTCGAGAACTGTTTGCAACTGTATATATACGGCCCCCCTCTTGAAACTCAAAACTTGTTCATCATCTTTAGAAAAGCGGAGAGGGGCAATGAGGAAAGAGGTTTAAGTTTGGGCCGGGGAACGGAAACGAATCATCACACACTTGAAAAGTGGTAAGTTTCGTCACTTAAAAAAAAAATAAAATAAAACTTTAAAAGTCCTAGCTTGAAAATTGCCACCCCGTAATGAGAGTTAGTATGTCGTGCCTACGAGGCATTGCACGAGTTTTGATGGGCCAAACGCCATTCAAAATAGATAAACAGTCACGTCAACGCCGAACGCGGTTAACACTTTTTGTTTGCCCACCGAAATGGTTTAAGATCAATCGCTTGTTTATCTACCTTGACATCGTTTAAGGATTCGTTCTTAATGGATTCCCCCATTTTCAATCGATTTCATCCATCAAGAGAAACTTTTCTGAGCCGTTAATCTCTTCCTAAAAACTATTAATCCGCACAACAAACTTCTCGTTTTTCATTCTATCGTTGTATTTTTCTTTCCCCCCCGGTATATCGTCCTACTAGATGTGTTCGGGGAAAAGAGAAGAAGTTTTTTCACGCGTGTCACGCAAAACACCCGAGCCAAAAACGATCAACATCTAAATGGTCTCTGCATTTTTTTTTTTCAAACAACAACAAAGAAAAAAAAACATTTTCTTCGTGTTTATCCAAGCGCAAAACTTTTTGGAACGCTCGCCAATTTTACTTTTATTCAAAACGAATAAAATAAAAAGCCCCAAGATTTTCCTATTCTCTACCCCTCTTCTTTATCAGAAAGGAAAAAAAAAAGTAGTAAACTTTATGTTTAACTTACAATTTCACGTGAATTGATGGAAGATAAAATGTCGTTCAAATCTCGGTGGGTCACGTTCTGCCCGTTGAGTTTCTCCAGCCAATCACCTGGAACACGAGAAAGGATCAGTTGAAAAGGACGAGTAGGAACGGTTGCCATGGGCAACAATAAAAAAAAATTTCCCATAAAAAATAATAAGTTTTAAATAGAAAAAAAACAAAATATTCGAACAATACCTTGCTGGACGTGGGCGAATCCTTGATGAAGTGGACCCCCAGGGGTCAGTTTGTCGACAATGACTCGCTGTCTTAGAGAGACTTCGCCGTGCCAGTCGACCGATTGTGTAACGCCTGGCACGAATCCCAGTAAAGTCTCGCACAGATGATTAGGGCCCTTGTTCCTTCTGCCCGTGCTGCCACTGATAGTAATTACAGCAAATAGGGACAAAAAAGAAAAATTAAGAAACGTGGATGAATCGATCCGCCTTTGAGGCTCGTTTCTTCCTTGATCTTGATTAGGACAAAAGATTGCAGAAAGAAAAACGGATGGTATCGATATCAAAGGAAAGGTTGGATAGGAGCAATGTATACCTTAACGAGCTCCCGTCCGCACCAGTGGTCGGATGAACTTCTAGTTCCAAGGTGAATGAAGTCCAATCAGACCAGTCATCTGCAGGCGAACGCTTTGCTTCGGTCGGTAAATAAACTCCGGGACTCTCACAATGAGCCATTTCGTTGCCGGAGACTCCATCTTTATTATTGCTGTTATTACCGACCGCCCTCCTTTTCAACAGGCGACTCAAGCGACCTGTGATGACACAGCAGAGATAAAAGGAGAAAATGTTAACCTTCGAGCACATTAACAAGTGGGATCATTCTAATTTACTTTTCTTTTTCTTCTTTTTTTTGAGAACTTCTTGGCGGTCTTCTGTACATGGTTGCCTAGGAGCTATGTCTGTTGTTGTGGTGGGAACTTGAAGGTTGCTACTGAACTCTACGTAAAAGAGCTCACCCTGGTTGTCAATGTGGGACTCCCACACGGGGATGCTCTCCGAACTGGATCATTTTGCAAAGTAATGAACACGGGGAATTTGCATCACACAGGCAGGACATAATCAGGTTGACAAGTCAATTAGTTACCTCCACGATGAAGTGGAGCTGCAATCTGAGCTGGAGCAACTATCTGAGTAATCGCTGGAAGTACCAGAGGAAGAACTTGAACTCCCTCTTGCCCCGGCCAACAGCAAGCCAGGGTTTCTCGTCCCTGGTGGCAGAATGACACCAGACGAACTAGCAACAGCATGTTGGACAGGATCAGATCTCGTGGGCAGTTGCTGATAATGTGACGACGAGTCACTCGACCCACTGCCGGAGTGGCGGTAAGATTCCATGGTTCAATACTCTGTTACAAACAACAACACTATGGTTCTTCTTCTAAGGGAGGGGTATTCCCTAGCGACCATTGACAATGAAGTATAAATTAACGCGCGGCTAAACATTCACTTCCCGTCCACACTGCAAGCAGACGACTTTCTTGATCAACAATTAAACCTTATTGCTTTGCCAAATACGATTGAACATAATAAACTAATAATAACTAGGGGTAATGAAAGCCAAAGCACTAACTTGTTGCTTGCTATATATGCTAATTACAATCAACACAAAAACAAGGCAAAATAAAATACAGGCCACAAGACCGTGTCTTTTTTAAAGCCTTTTCTAGCCATTACTTGAAAACATAAAAAAATCTAAACAATTTTGAATTTTCGACGTTGAGAAGAATAAGCAAAGTTGTGAGCGAATAACCATAAAGAAATACAAAGTTAAAATTATTAAACTAATACCATTATTCAATTGTTGAAATTAAATAAGGAACCCCAAACCCTACATCATCTTCAAAGTGCTTTTGCAAAATATAATTTGTTACGTGGCGTGGTACCAAACGAGCAAAACATTTTGAAGTATATATATATGAAAGCATAATAATAAAACAGTTGTTATTATACCGCCTGTCAAAACACATAATGAATGAGATGGTCATCATCGTTGTTTGTTCCCTCGCAAATGACGGGGCTAGGTTTCATCAAGCGACGCCTTCCCAGAAAGGAAAACAAAAACACAACAATAAATGCCATCATCAGCCTGTCCTGACAAAAGAAATAACGTGTGGTGTTTATATCACCAAACAGAGTTAAGCAAACCAATAAATATAATAATAATTATAAAAAGGAAGAACAACAAAAAAAAACAAGAAATAAATCAAACCTACGTCACAGGCTTACACGTATATATACACAAACTTTGCAGTTGATGAAGCTAACGACACACACTGCATTGCTTGATAGATTGCGAGGTTCGGTTTATTTATCTACTAATCCCTAGAGCTTACTATGCCAGCGATGTGAATTTTCATTTTATGTGCACACACAGAGAAATATATTTTTATTTAAAAAAAATAATCATAATAAAACGTCAAACGTGTTCAGGGAAACGTATGAATCATCTCTATTTGCCGCTGCTGCTGCTGTCTTCAAATGATTTAATATTTATATTCTTTTTTTTTAGTTGTTGTTTCCTTTTAGAATTATTGAAGGCCTTAAAGAAAGCCGTGGTGTTGACGTCATGTATCGATCGTTCTTTTTCTTTCACGATCTGTGACAAGTTTTATAGTAGTGTTGCCGAAACCGTGGGCGGAGGCGCCTGATGGTTCAACACTTTCGATCGTTTTCACATATATATCTAAAACCCTTCATACACAAATGTATGGCAGGGGTAGCCATAGTAACGCAATACTCAAATATAAACAGAAAATAGGTAATTATCTATTATTATAGGAGTCCACGCCCTTATCAATTTTAAAAGCCTTTTGTGCACCGATTTCATCACACTTCATTTAATTGTTGCTAGAAATTTGAACACGTCACGTTGTTAAAAAAAAATATTTTGAGCCTTCTACCATGCCTGTTTGCAGTTGACCCACATTTATTACTACTATATACAGTTAAAAATAGAGACATAAAAGAAGCAGCCGGAAAGCATATATCTGTGGGCCATTGCTCTTATTGCACAATGAACACTACACACATGTATAAAGTCTATGGGCATATACATAAACGTGCGTGTGTCTGATGTGCAGCACTGCAGCCGTATATATAGCACAATAGCCATATATACTGGGGCGTGTTTATTCCTGCAGCAAATGATAACAGGGATATAGGTATGGGCCAGCAACAGTATGGATATAATAAGGCCTTTTTTATATATACGACTTATTTAGGCAATACAATGCGTCTAATGACGCACAGCATTATACCCGACTATACCTATACTAATGAATGTTGCTTAAAAGACTGAATTCTTTGAAAGGAAATTCTAGGCCATTCTTGTAGAGTTGCGTGAGTGACGTAGGTGGTACGCGTGTATATAAATTAGAATCGTATCCTTAACGTCAGCCAACAGCACCGCAACGTTATTGATTTTTCACGACTGTGTGGGGTAAATTTCTCGCCTGTCCTGCCGCTCTTTCTAAATAGCTCTAAGCTCCAAATCTCTTAAAAGATTCAGAAATGTTTTTTTTTTTTGAGCTTTTCCCCGTGTCCGTTTTTATTATTCACACTCCTATGTACATCATATTTACCCGCCCTTCTATACATATATAAGGCCCTGTTATATATGAACCGCGATACAAAAATGATATATATATATCTATGCTAATATTTACGTATACAGTATAAAGAATATGCATTTTTGGAAGGCATCAATGCGTGCATAAAAATAGTTGGAAGTATATACATCTTTTCAGATGATTGAAGTGCAAACATCCAAAGATTGAAGCTTCACTCAATCTAGGTGTCTTTCCCTTTCTACACCTATGTGATATGCGTTTTACAAGAAACATGCCAATATAAACACACACAAAGAAATATACTATAAAAGACAGCAAAACACTTTTCTCAAGCTGATGGGAAAAATAGATCGATACTGTACGGCA
The DNA here is from genome assembly GCA_013167095.2 of Daphnia sinensis. NCBI lineage: Eukaryota > Metazoa > Arthropoda > Branchiopoda > Diplostraca > Daphniidae > Daphnia > Daphnia sinensis. The sequence goes on along the minus strand of CM023195.1, from coordinate 2,470,797 downwards.
ATGTATAGACATTTATATTCGAAAAAAAAAAAGAAATTTCGCGTATAGCTCTAGGTATATTCTATAAATACATATATGTACGACAGTTGAATAAACAAGAAGACACAGACACGCGACGAAAGAAATGCTCTATACATCACACATCAGTTAGATGGATGATGATTTATACTGTACGAGATATTATAGACATCACAGGACTGCAGTTTGCTCCATGACACACACGAAAAGAGAGTGAACATGTGCTGCGTGGGCAAACTTTATTATATACTGAGATTTTTATTTGCTGAGATCCATCAAATAAATGTAAGACCTGACAACGAATGTTACACTGTATATGAATATACACTTAAAGCGTTACATTTTTTTTTTAGAAATTGTGTATTGCAAATTCCACCAATTATAGATACATATAGAGCAAATCCATAAAGAGCTTTTACGTATATGCAGAGGGCAACCCTTAAATAGATTGGAGAGAAAGCGAATATTGGATGGCTGATCTCATCTAATACGTGTTACACAGCACCAGGCTGATGGGAAATACTGTGCCACCCTAATACACCAACGTCTATATTCCATTAAATATATACATATATAGAAGGCGATGATGCAGAACGCGCTAGCTGCATGTCAACGGACGATAACGCGGCTGTCATCACGGGTCGCCTCATTTGGCCAATCTCCTTTTACATATCACAGGCAATGGGCACATATGTATAGGCGAGCCTCATCTATAAGTGTCTCGCTTCCGATTCTATATAACTGTCAGCACATATTCAGCCTTATTTGCTATTATGTTCCCCTTTTGTGGTATACAGTCCGTGGCCGGACGACGCATATAAAAAAACCAATCAGCAAATTATTTCATTTACACAATGGACCTACATAAAATAGCTTACCTTATTAAATGTACAAATAATATCTACGTAGTGTCTTTGTAGATATAGATATTAGGGAAAGCCGTTTCGACCGTCGAGAGAAAATGGATCATGAAACATCCCACATCACCCCAGCACAAAATATGACGTATTAAATGAATTAATACAATATAGTTCAAATGAAATTGGGCAGCTCAGCAGAGGTGGCCATTTCGGTGGGCGCAAGAACCCAAGGAACTGTCTTACATCGCATAGCACGAACTCATTATTTCCGCCATTGCTAATTGCTATATTTCATCAATGAATGCACACATCTAATTCTCGTTAGCCCTACATCTTTCGTATAGACAATGAATAAATCTACAGCATATTTAATTAAAGCTTTGCGTTGAAGCTGCGTTTCACCTAAAAAAAATCGTGAAATTAAGGCCAATATAAAAGTCTCATTTGCACGTTTTTAATATGCAAATACAACAACACACGTATATAAGCCGACTGCTGGGAAATACACATGTGTTATGTACACATAAAGTCAATTACGTTTATGTATGACAAATCCTTGTAAATACACGCTATATATGGCAAATCCGCTTCGCTTGTACTCCATCACATAGATATCGCATTAATTAGACTCAGAGACCTCTAATATGCCTTATGATATAATATAGAAACATCTCATGCATATACAGTTATATAGATCTACTTAAAATCAAATGCTGGCCATCGATAGGTCAAACACAACAACTGGTTTTTGGCGTGCCATAACTGTGCATGGATTCGTTCTATATTTAAACTCTACATATACACAACGCACGCCAGCAGCAGCGTGAAAACAATGCAACCGAAAAAAACGTTATATACACATCTTTGTCCATATAGGAACAGGCCTTTATATAATATATCGTGAACGGCCTCCTTTTTGAAAGACAAAAGGCTACGTTTGATCAATGACTTTTTCTCGTACGCTCCTGTTGCTGGCTTATACTATTTAAAACAAAAGAAAAGAAGAGATGCATCACGCATAAATGTGGCGTGAAAAACACGAGATAACCTTCGTCATGGTGACGATCGTAAATCAAGCGTTATCTATACACAAAAGCCACGTAATTTATGTAGAAGAATTTTGTCGTCCATTAGCGACTTAGGAACAAGTATAGACTACATACATTAATAAATCGCAGTATATATATTGTTGTTGGCAGTTGTATTATTTATGTTGCGCAGTCAATATCGATCAACAAAGGCGGATGTTAGCGTTTGTTCTCGTATACTACGTTTTTTTTTTTCATATTCCATGAACATATTATTCCTTTATTAAACAGATACGGGTGGTTCGATTCCTGGTATATTTTCTTTTTTTTTTTTGCCTTTTAATTGATTTTTTAAAGCTATTCATACCGCAATATAATAACATTGCGATGAGAAAGTTATCTATCGATGACGAGGCAAATGTTATTACATTTAAAAAATAAGGTCTTTCACATTTAATCTAATTTGTAGAATGCCAACAACCACAAATGGTTGGCAATATAATGACATATTGTATATTGCTTTGATGGATAGGTGGGCTACGGTATGTAATTCAATTTTGTTGAATCCTGGCAGCGAAAGTGTATACGTACAAAGTCTTATTTACGTGTAATGTTCTAAGCCTTTAGAAACTATTTCATCAGAATTCAAGAAATAAAATTATCGATTGTGAACCCCACGACTCAATGCAGATTTTAAAGCGCAAGTCTAAATATAAATTTGTTCTAAAAAGCGCATTAAATACTGCCAGGTGTTTCTAAGTGTTGGCATACAAAAGTCCCTTTTGCATTTAAGACCTCGGCACCTTTTTAATAGCCTTTACACACACAGCGAATATAAACATAAAAATCGGGCGCATATTTTTATGTTTATTTCATGCCTCTGTCCTCTTCGATATACGAACAGAATATCCCTCATAAAGAAAGGGCGGGGACAGTCCCAAAAGATCTAACAATTTTCTTGCCTCTTTTTCCCTTGCATCGTGCACGATCGGTTGATATAGACATATAGTTTTGTTTTTGTCTTTGTCTTTCTTTCTTCGATGTATATTCTTTTTCACTCTCTCGCACCGATCAATAAACAACAGCTAGGCCTTTTCCGTATACACACGCATGTACAACACATTAAAATATATAGATTTTTTTCTTTCGTTTTCAGTTAATAAGATGCTGGATATATAATAGGCAGTACTATATGATTTAATTGAAATGTCATCAATTTTATTTCGACTCTTCTTTTCATTCTTTCTAAAAACTAAATATTAGTTGAATATATCAAGATCATATTTCAGCAGGGTGATGACAATTTGGGGGGGGGGGATTCTATTTCATGGAATATGAGAGGGTCAAATGAATGTCAGTTTAAATGAACTGCAGTTGACAGAAATATAACAGAAAGCATAATACAATATTAAGTTATTTTTTATTTATTTTATGGTTTTCTTTTTTTTGAGGGGGAAAGCTTTGGAATTCAAATCTTCGATTCGTGACTTGTTATTTAAGTTTTCGTTCCCCACCGTGCAAAATAACAATTTAACAGCAGATAAAATACACTACCGCATATAGAAACTAGATATGCAATAAATAGAAACAACATAATATAGAACGTAATAAAAAAAATCCAAACAATGGACTCGTTATAACAGCCTCTATGTGAAATCATGAGAGAGACATAATAATCATCGTTTCAGATCGATTTCCGGTTTTCGCAAAACACAACTGATATTCATAATAATTACAGGGTATACATACCCTGTGGAAACAAATGCCAAAATCAAACAAAAGCGTTAAATAATTTTCAACTGTATAACAAATTAAATCGACCCTATATTTCAATAGCGAGAGGAAGAATATGGAAATATAGCACGTATTAATCAATGACTATATACGCTTCAAAAAAAAAAAAAAAGAACCCAAATTGAAAAGATAGAGAATGAATCTCTCCTACAAAAATCTATAAGAACCAAAAATCAACGTCTAACAAAGACAAATTCATTGTAATGATTCCAGCGATTCTCTTCTGAATCCATGCCGGGCTTGATGTCTGTTCCGGCGGATGCCGTGCCAGAGCCGCACGAAGCCACGCAATGAAATCCAGCCTCCTGGAGCATATCGAACGCTTGTTCGAGGAACGTGTGTTTCAAAAAGAATCGACACGAATAGCGATCGCTAGCGCCACGATCGGGATCGCGGGATTCGTTCAGCGTTTCGCCGAACACTTCGCGACAGAGGGCCACCCTTCCGCACACGAGGATGCGCGACAGTTTACGGAATTTCACGTCAGCCAAGCCGTCACGACCGAAAGCGAACGTTCCGCGATAACCGACCGTGATGTAGCCGGACGAGCGCGGAAGAGCGACAGCTAATTCGGCCGGGGGCGACGGAATATCGCCGGCGGCAATGAGGTCCGCATCGTTTTCATCGGCCGAAACGTCGCTGGACGTCGGCTGCTGGATGGGCAATCGAGCTAATGCGTTGGCGGCGCTAGTGGCCGCCAACAACGTGGTCCTCATTTCAGCCATTTGAAAGTAATCAGCCTCCTGTTTGAGTCGTTCGCACTCGTGGAAATTTTCGGGCAGGGTCAGTTTTTGGTTGCGCAGGAAGTCGAGCGTGTAGCGGAAGAGGACTCCGTCTCGGTCGATAAAGTACTTGCCCTTTGAATCGCGCATGAGGACGGGCTGCTGGCCCGAACGCCAACGGCCTGAAAACATTTGACCGAGTAAAGAATCGGGATCTCTTGTCAACGTCGACAGTGTCGTCGTGTAATGGACTCCGCCCACGTTCAATTCCACAATGGATGGGAATAAAAGTCCGGCACCGCTGCTGCTGCTATTGCCCGACGACGTGCCAACATTAGCACTACCAGCTAGGCTACCGAGACCGCTTCCGGACGTACTTCCGGCGCTTGTACCGCCATTCCCATTACCGGTAGCCATTTTTTTTTCTCTTTTTCTTTTTCTCGGTAAAAAGAGAAAAGATTTTTTTTTCTGTTTTATTTAGAGATATTTATATCGATAATTAAGCAAGTGGTTGTTGCACTTTTGTGTACGCAATTCTAATAATAACGGGAAGCACCAAGATATTAAACAATTAAATGTTAAAACACCAAATGAGTTCTAGTTGATTCACTCGCACAAATAATTTTTCTGAAATGTTCTTTTATTTTCGTTTCAGAAAAAAATAATAATTCACTGATTGGGAAAAGATTTCCTTTTGTTTGTTTTTTTGTGTCCGTTCGGATCGGCTGGCCCGTTCCGTCTGCGCTCAAAAGTCCCACCCACCGTTTGCTTTATACGTATCCCGCTCTCCAGCAATTTTTTTTTTTCTCTTCCCCCTTTTTTTTTTCTTATTTCCTTGTTAGATGTTTTAGCAAAAGAGAAAAGCCTGACGCGTCTGCTCAGTCGCTACGGCATATAAGGGAGGAGTTGTCAAGGAATCAGCTCGTCAAACGCGCAGCAAAAGCTAAAAAGTGGGCAGGGCCAGCTCAAATAAAACTCGTGTAGATCTCTTTCACGCCCTACAGCTATATTTGATTCTTGGTGAATATATATGTGTAGTACCTTTAACAACTTTGACTTGAATATCTATATAGCCAGCACATCATTGATTGAATGCATCAAGAGTTTATTGTATTCATTTTTACTCGATATTCACACAGCGGATATTCGAAGGAAGTTGGGTATATCTTCGCTGCAGGCCAATACAATTCCCAATTTCCTTTCTCGTTTCCTTCTAGACTTTATACAATTATTTTTAACATCATTCCCGAGTATGGGGGAGATGTAAAAGGATCAATCTGTTTAGTGGTATAGCCTAGCCGTCATTTAAATTCCATCACGTACATTTTAGCTATGCAAATGTTTCGAGGAATGCAATGAGTGGGTTTGTGAAAATCTACATATGCCACCGACTTTGCTGTGCAACCTTTATTTTTGATTTCCATATAGAACGCACAAAGTCTTTCTTAAAGACATCTCTGTGCTTATCCCTATTTCCTATTTTTTTTTTTTTTTAAGAAAACAGATTGATATCGATCCGAGTTTTATACGGCACTGGCTTATACACGTCCGTCTGATTTATCCCTCTAATCTTTTTCAGCAAACAAAAGAATAAGATTTTATATAAGCAACGGAATGTATTTAGGACTGTGGGATATATGCAAGAACCTTTTCCTATATATCGGATGCTCATTTGTTTCAGTTCATTTGACTAATACTAGCAGCGTTGCCAAATCGCAGAGCGAATAAACGAGAAATTCAAACATCAATAGATACGACGTGAAACATTTACGCATTTGAGCAAGCGAGGCCGGAAATATTTTGCATACAGATGCACGCCTCAGCGTGCAAACATGATTGATTTTTCATTTAGCCTGCAGCTTAAGCTCTGATCTCTCTCTCTTTGAAGTTATTAAGAAAATGGAATACAACGTCCCGTTTGATGGCGGTTGTTCGCGTTAAAGATATTGCGTGGTCTATTTACATAACTACATCTAAAGCTTTCACATATATCTCATAAAGCGTGGTTTTCACTTGACGTATCTACTTAAGTGATTCGCCGTAAAACACAGATGGATGTGCCGATGTGGCAAGTTTGCATAATACGAGGGGAAATGTGCTGAGGAGAGGAATATCAGAGACGGAGCCAAGTTCCCTTCTAGTGGCTGATTTTAAAATTTTTCAATAAATATACGTTTCGTTTCGTGGTTCCATTACAGACGGTGCAGCAGTTGCGAAATGCAATGAGGAAGTGGTTCACTTCGCATCCGCCGACACAAAAGACTTCCAATGTCGAAATTGTTTGCATAGCGACAGTTGTACTCCAAACTTGTATATTGCCCATATCATTCGGCTGCACAGTTATGGAACAACGAGCTTTGTCAACGTCTTGCGGAATAAACAATAAAAAAAAACAATGTATGTAAAAGTACATAAATAATGTAATAAAAGAATAGCTTTGGGACAAGTGCAGAGAGAGAATAAACACAACCGAAGATTATGTTACAATGTCAGGATGGAACATATAGCGTGCAAGGCAATTTGTTCAAATAGATGGCGATGAAAACATTGTGAGGTAATTCTGTGAGAGTTTGTGCTTGTTACTTCACACATAGTATGTGAATCTATTGCGGCAATTCATCCGCTGGAAATCGGCACATGTAGTACGTATGTGACATCTTAATGTTCATGAGGATATTGGGGCGTAGACGTTGGTGACATCTAGCGGCCAACTAACTCTTACCGAAAAGTCGCCGAGATGACATTTAAATAACATACAGTTAACGAACAAGCAAAGCAATAAGCTAAATATACCTTTGTTAAACATGATCAAAACAGTCCAGCAAACAGCAATGCTTTTTGGTACGTACATCTACTTGAGTAGTTTTATGAGTTTGTCAAAGTTCGAGTACAGCATGATGTGCAATTACCATTTCTTCACAAACAAAAGCTTTACCAACTTGCAGGATATTACAATCTGTAAAGCTAACAAGCAATACAGCAGTATTACCTAGCAACGAGTACTTGAGCTACTTTTCCCAATTTCCTGTCACAATCGATACGCTCTTTCAAACGCACAGAGAACAATTCATCAAATTAGATTTTTTGAATTGCTTTCTGATTTTAACTTTTTCATTACATTTTCCTTTGTATTTCAATTAGTAGCGAATGCTTGAAAGCAAAATAAATCACGTCGTACACACACCAGTGGCATCTGGTGTAGGGCATTTCCAAAATGTATTTCGTAAATAATAAAGCTCAATATATCGTATCAAACAGAAAAATCGACGTATAGACCAGGTCGACCACACACCACCGCCGGTTGTTGTTGGGAAGGGTCAATCATGTCAACACTCGTTCCCCTAGTCAATTTACTCCTGCGATTAGCTGAAAATAAGCCTGTAGCACCACCTGGTGGATGATACTGGGCTGATTGCATTTCCATCATGTTGCCCGGCATCAACGTGGCCAAGTTGTCCTCTGTGTTATTAGCTGTTCTGATATTCGAGCCGGCCATCTTGTTGCCAACAGTTCGTCTAGTTGGTTGTGCAGCCATTGAATCATTCACTTTCCCGTTCGACTTCAATCTCGATCGTTGATTTTCAAGTGCCGCTCGAAGATTTTTGCGTTTCTAAAAAATTGTTCAATTCCATAGTCATTCAACAAATAACCCTTTTCAAACTGAATTACCTCAACCATTGTGCGCCATTTATCCGTAACGTGCCTGGCCAGCTCCATCCGTCGTTGGCGCCGAATTTGATGACGTTTGTACATGATTTCGATAAAAATGAGACCTACTCCGCAGACGATGCCGGCGGCCACCAGTATAAACACTCCAGCCATGTTTTTAAGTCCTAAGGTAGCTGGAGTCTTTTCATCGTGCTCGCATTGCTGGCCACTGCCTAATTTTATCCAGCGTTCGTCAAGATCCTCCATGAAACCTCCTATCAAATCCAAAGCTCCACTTTCGAATGAATATTTCATAACACACAAATTCCAGGAAATTTTACTTTCGTGAAAATCGAGGACGGACAGTGTGATGACGTCTGTCCATGGAGAACCCTTACGTAGTCCAATACCGTAACCAGAACGTCCAAATAATTCGCCAGCCGTGACCAGATCACAGTCCTGCGCCGCTTCAAATTCTAATCTTGAACTATCCCAGATAAAGGCTTTTAATTTCCTGTTGATACAACAAAAAAGCAGAATAAATCAATATGTTTTCGACAAAAAAAAAGTATTTCAATTTCACCCTTCCTTCACGGCTTCAATGGCCTCCTCAGCTGTAGGATAATTATTGCCTTCCATAGTTCGATACATGTTGGACAGTTCCACTTGACGTCGGAAATACATGTCGACGGCAGAGCCTCTCACCGTGGCATACGTGAAATTCTCCATCGGATTTCTCAACTAGAGTTTTGTACATTTAAATCTTATTATATCGCTCTCTCATAAAATAAGAAAACAAAATTCTTTTGAGTTTTATGTTACCCGAGGATCGTTAATGCCGGAGAGACTCGTTTTAGGTCGATCCAAGACGAGGAAAGCGGCTAAATTGGCAGTGTAAGAGGCAACGATAATCATAGCAAAGCCGGCCCATACCATTCCCAGAACGCGAGCTGAAAAACTCCTTGGAGTGCCTTCTCCGATTCCGGAATTTAAAAGGACGCCCCAAGCAAACCAAATGGCTGACGATAAATTCAAAGCATCCTCTTCAGTATTCTCAGCGTTAGCCAATCGGAACCGACCTATCAACAAAAGTAACTCATTTAGATGCGAAATACATAAAACCAAAAATTAAAAAAAAATTTAAATTACCGAAAGGTGAAAATCGATCCAGTAGGTAGAGAACCAATGCAACGACATGGACAGACACCATCACCAAAATCCATAACGTATCTCTGAACGGTTGCAGGAAAGACACCAACGTCGATGATTTGGGTTGCTGCATAAAACTCAATTAGAATTCTTTTGCAATGATTTGTCTTAAAAAAATAATGTTCCAGCAATCTTACCTTTTTCTCCAGGATGGTAATGCCTTGATATTTAAACGGTTTACTAAATTCAATCACTTGAGCGCGTTCCGGATTAATTGTCAACGGGGCAACAATCATATCAGCTCGATCTTCAACTAGTTCGCCAATGAGTCCGTTCCATTCCTTTTTGCCCGTTCCGTTCTTAGGAGACAAACTACCGAATTGTCCGTCAGGAGACAAGGCTAGCGAATAAGTAAAATTATTCTTTTTAGCCAGTTCCTTAAGTAGATCGATGCAGTAGCCTCGGCAACAGTAAAAGCGATCAGTTGAAGATTCCGCCGTGTTGTTGAACCAAGGGCAAGCGACTTCTCCATCGTTACAGGCTTCAACGCTAGGATCGTTGATGCGACGGGCGTAGACGAATGGCTGCTCTACGATGGTCATCACCTTCAGAAATGTAGGGATTATAAACCCTTCAGGTTTCTGGCGTAATCCGCCTGGCCAAACGATTTCGCTGTCGTTGACATTCAACTTCAAAACATTCTGGTACTAATTCAATAATCCCATTTAGCTTTCAAATTGATGTGTTGAATAGATTTGTAATGTTTTGTTTTACCTTTGAATAGAAGAATTGGCCGACTTTAGTTTTAACGTGAGGGCGGTTGACGTTGACGATGTCGTATTCAGAGAAGAGCCTATCACCATTATCGTCAAAGGCAATCTTGCCCGTCAGCCCATCATTCAACACCTGTTTCTTGATGTACTCGAAGTACAATCTGCCCGTTTCCCAGACTGCTCCTGAGCTGTTACAATCTTGCGGGGGCGCAGTTATATCCCTTTCGGAGCCTTCCATCTCCCTCAGAGCAGACGACAATAGATACCTTGAGAATGCATTACAAAAATGTTGAATAGAAGCTCAAAAATTTACTTTGTACACTTTAGTATAAGAAGGCTTACAAACTGTCACGGATGTGAGCTGCTTCGTTTGAGGCGTGCATTTGTTGAAGACCTAAAGCCCCAATAGGAACGCCCGGTACGTCTAGGGCCTGTTCCGTCACTAACCAAATGTGTCCGGCCCCAGTCAGATTGAGTTTGGCTGCATCCCTGAAAATCACAGTTGCATCTGCCGCACTTAAACCGCAATAAATTGTTAAAATATTAATTTCAAGCTAATTAATTTTACAAGATTTTTGTAATACTTTGCGTATACAAGGTATACCCTTGATTGACCTTCACTAATCTCCTGTAGTTCTTTGCTGAAATCTTCTAATTCCGGAACGAATTCTTTAGTCAATTCAAATTTTATTTCACGTTGTTCACCATCGTCATCGTTGCTCTGGAATTGAGTCTGTAATCGATTGAGGAGCGTATAACCGTCCACGTCAGCGCTGTGAATGACCATAACTTGCCAAAAATGAAAGTGGCGGAGTAATGCAGCCCAGACATCCGCCTGATGGAAGAATGGGGCTACCGTCCTCAGGAAGGAAACATGAATATTCTACAATATTCAAAGTATGATTTAATGACCATAACATTTTAAAGTGGTACATACTTTATCCGAAAATGCCGCCTCTCTGGAACTGATTCCAACAATAGGAATGTGATAGAATCCACCAGTGTATGAAATGGTGGCAGGAGAAAGGTCTCCTTTGGCCGGATGAGAAACTATAACAGCGTACACCTGTTGGGCTATCAGGTAGTTACACCTTTAAATGATTTTTTAAAATGTTTAATATAATTCATTAACAGAAAATTTGATAATTTGAAAACATACATTTTCAAAGCTGTGCGGATAGGATTGGGATCCAGTCGCATGGAAGCGCTGTGTAATGTTGCGTTGACTGGCAACAGAGTGACATCACTGTTAAGTTCCTAATAAAGATGTCATTCCCATTACAAACTTGTTGATGGCCTTAGAAGTTTAGAACAGGACTTACGGTAATAGCTTCACGGAAAAGGGTGTCGTGCCTGTCATCATTCAGCACGGCACCGATAGTAAAGTTAGTGATTTTGGCTGCCATGCTGTTGTTACAAGTCCAGCCAGCCAGCAGCAAACACAGCCAGATCCAGCTGGACGCCATCATTTATTATCAATCAGGAGGGCCTACGTCTGAGAAGCGGTCCTGCTGCACAGAAGTCAGTGTACGAATTCAATATTAAGACACAGGATTGCAATACAACATATTAAAGGCGAACGTTAACAACTACACTTACTCTTGAATTCGATGGGTGGATGGTGACGTATATAGAGTCAACTTGGAGTTTGTTATTGCCGTGAAAGACATCCGAGTTGCAAACTACGTAGAGGCGGCAGCTGCAGCACAGTTCTCGAGATGTTGAGAAGGATATTACATCGGTACAGGCTGAAACTGGAGCTAGTGCGCAGGTCGATGGATACATACCCCTTTGGTCTGTCTCAATCGATACGCAAGTAGTTGTGTAAGATTCCACAATACAGCCACAGGACATGCATTAAAATAGACGCTTAAAGTTCATTTGAATTCTTTTCCATTTCTGTTTGAACTACTGACTATTAATAACGTAGTGTAAAATGTTGTTACATGCTTCTAAATTTCGCTGACTGCCGGCTTGTTAAAACCTGTAGAAGATAAGTACTACTTGTTGTAGTATTTCCACCACGTCGTGATGTTTTTGACCGATCAAGTAACACAAACAGGCAATCAACGTGAGATGTACTTTCTACATTTCGCAATGATTTCGGCGGCATTCCGGAATTTGGGAATGCCACCGAAATAGTCACCACTTAAGTAATTACCACACTGAAAAACGGCTAAAACACTACACTCTACTATTATGGAATAATGATACCTTATCCTCGAATTGGATCACGTTCGAGTTTCTCCTGTAACGTGGTCCAAGATGACTTCAAGGAGACAAAATCAGACTGTGTAACCTGACCGAAAAAACACAGTAATCGAGGTGCACCTGATCGACTTCCTTCAGCCAAGTTAGGCCATTTGTATGCGGGCCGCATGCAACGCCATGATGGTCAAAGCTGAAGGGCATTCTGAAATGGTGGTACAGTAAACACTTCAATTAATTTATTCAAAGACAAAAGATAATAATTAAGACTAAAAAAGGTTCGCGTTACCTAAAATTTGTCAGTACAATCCAATGCCACATGGTGCTGTACTTTCAGCTGATTTAGATTTGCTGTCAGTCTGCACGTTGAGCTGTCCGCCATGGTACTGATATATTTCTGCTGATCCAAGAAGGAAGAAAGCTATGGTTGGCTCCTGCAAATATTTAAATGAAAAATATGTAAACCTTTTGGTCATTTGTTTCCCAAGGGTCTCGAAGGAAAGAAAGATGCATTTTAGGAAAATTCCAAGGCCACAATTTTCTTACCCATCCCTACAGAACAGAAACCTTTTGCAAAATATGCTAATCGACAGCAATGGCGGTTACAAAATTTTTCCGAGATTATGCATGTTTTTCAAATTTGATTTCAGGCTCCTAGCGTTAAAAAGCCTCGTTTCAATTCAGATGTTTAAAACTAACTGAAATGTTTCCTTCGTTTGTCGGTGGCTAATAATACAGTAGAAGTAGAGTACATCTCACGTTAAATGAAGCTGTGCAAAGCAGCAGATCGGTTTTAGGGCCATGACAATTGAAAATAAATCTTATTCAACACATGCACTTTTCTGTGCAACTTTGTTCAGATTGCAAATATACCTAGAGGGAATTTGGAAATTGTACTCCCCATTAAACAAGCCCTTTTTTCTTCCTTTTTCCAAATTCTAACCGAAAACGATTGTGGTGAAATGATGGCGCCAAGTGTTCTGCTCCAAAACGTGACAATTGTGTTCATTGCTTCGAAAAAGAAAAATTCAAGCTCAATTCAATTCAACATCAAACTTTCCATTGATTTAAAATCTGTCTTTACACGGCTGGACAGGAAATATAACATTCTATGAAGAAGAAGACGAAGACAATAGAAATCAAGATCACAAATGGGCGCGTTAATGTGGTGGGAGCTGGGAATCCCACGTTCCCACCGTGTAGTCTCCATTGCTGCCTAAGAGGAGAAAGTTTTTTTCCCCCCAAGAAAAAAAAGGTAAAAGTCAATCGCATTAATAATCCCAGCCATTTTTTTTCGGTTATTCAGAAAAGGAAATAGCAAACAATATTCAGTTATTAAAAAATAGACTTCAAAAAATTAAAATTTGATTTTTGCAATCGTTGGCAACGTCCATTGGCAATGTTCATTGGCACTGGCAAATGTCCAAATGACAACGGCACAACGCTCAGTTCGTCCCGAGACGTAGTGAATGCACTCGATTAATTTAACTGTGTCACCATCAATTGAAAGTAAAAGACATTCTTTTACAAAAACAAAGTTTAGTTAACTTCCTATTTGATTATGTGTACATTTCCAAAGTGCACTTTTCGTCCGTCAGCTGTGACTTATTTTGGCATACGTCACTCACCGCACGATGTACTACAGGTGAAAAATTCGGAACTGATGAGGAGAAAGAAGGTTTGTTCTTTTTTTTTCTACCTTGAGCTAACGTAGCTCTCTCTAATAATACCCCCGTGCTGTATTGAAATCTATGTCTTATTGTGCAACGCCATACATTTTGTCCTGAAGAGAATGTTCTTCTAATTAGGAGCCAAACACACGTTTGCAACACTGAAACGAGGAGACATACTTCGTTGAAGTAAAAGTACTTTGACAATTAGCTAGCTTTCTCTAATGATATCAATCACCGTCAACCTAAATCTCCATAGCCACGTGGAGTGATGCAATCGGGTAGTTCCCCCGAAATAAGAAGCAAGCTCCTTTTTCGCTCTTTTTGAATCAAAAACCCCAATAAACCGTAATTTTATTTACGGAAAACTTAGGCTCAGTTGGGCAATCGTGCAAGCAAGGTGATACTTGTACATAATAGCCAGACCTTTTCCCCTTGAAAAAAAAAAAAAAAATGCAATCAATCTATAAAAGAGGTTTCGAAAACGATCCAATATAAAATTGAATTCTATATCAAAGCTCGATTGAGCGAACTGCCATGAAATGCCAATTCAAACAACTTGTTGTCCACGTCTTTTCAGGTATGGCCTATAACGATAACTAGGTTTCCTTTTTCACGGCCTATCGGATACGGTTTCCGTTCCGGATTTCAGAGGGCCGACATCTGTCCACATGGCGGTTTTCTTGACTATGTCATATAAAGTAAAATCACGAAAACACTCGTCCGTATCTATTCTATTCCGAGAAAGGGAAATATTTTGTCTTTTTTTTTTCCTTTTATTCTCTCTTCTTATTCCATTCGTTTCGTGACTGCCCACCTCCTTCTAGACCTCCGGTGCTGTGCAAAAGTCTCTCTGCGTATTGGAGGCAGGTATAAATACAAAAGGTAGATCCCTGTTCACAGCAGAGCTCATTTAATAGTGGAAACGCGTCGTGTTAACTGCACGCACACATCTTGCTAATCGTTTTGTAGGTAACTAGTGTTACCGCCAATTCTAAAGAAAGGAGATTGCAACGGACAAGTTTAAATCCGCTACCACCAAAGACAATTTTATGGGTAAGTTTCATTTCATTTGTAATTCTAAGCTGATTATTTGATTATTTCTAGTTTATTCTGATCAGTTAGCCATGTACATTTAAACAATTGAGGAGCTTTCATTCCCAGAAACTGTTATTGGGTCGAATAAAATCAATATTATTCAGTTGTTACCACAATGGGTTTTTTCCACTTTCTCGGGATGTTTTGGTTGGACATTAAGCGTAAACTGATATCAATAGATTTTCTAAATTTTCATTCTGCCCGTTTCCGAGCTCTTGGGCTTGGCGGTAAAACCCCATGGCCGTTTTAGAGGGGAATTTTCACATTATTGGTGAAACTTGATCCAAATTTTCATTGTTGTGTTTCAATTAAAATTTCTACTATTTTTTTGCCGTTAAGAATAAGAACACCGGTTAACTGTCCTCATGAAATTTAACTGTATTCCTTTCTATACAAAAACAGGAGCGAAGATCATGTCGCGATGGATCATCATATCCGCCTTAACGTGTCTAATCGCTGCTGTGATGGCTAGCGACAACAAAGAGGCACCAAAAGAAGTTACCAACAGAAGCGAACGTGTTCGACGTCAATTTGAATCATGGGGACGCCCATCATCAGACGAAAATCCCATCCATCTATTCGAACAAGAAACATTCAAAGACGACTTCGTTGAGTACGATCCTTCAGGCCTCGGATTTGAGATCAAGAAGCCTCCGCTCTTTTTCGACGTGATCGACGAGCAATCTGGAGCGTTCAAACCAGATCCTTATGTCTCCACAAAGTCATATCCTGAGTTAAAAGAAAGCTATCACAGTCCTTACGCTGAACCGCATCGGCCAACGAGTTCATCCAGCCCTTACAATCCCATCCGCAAACCAATTTATCCAAACAATTATCCCGTCAACTCACAGCTAGATTGGAAACCTGCACCAGTTCCAGAAACGTATCCTAAAAGACAACCTCCGTACCCTAATGTTCCAGATAAATTCGGCGACAAGCATTCGCTTTATTGCCCGAAAGTTGGAGGTTACGATTCCAAGTGTCGACATGCCAAAGACTGTGCCATCTGGTACGATCTTGTGCTGACTTATCCTGGAACATCCTGCAAATTATCAGATGGACATCCAGGCATCTGCTGTCCGGAAATTCCCCACAATGGTACAAACACATAGGAAGTTTTACTAATGATAATTATTGTTCATTATGTTCTACTGTTCACAGGTCGCAATAGAGGACCAGTTAAACAAGAGACGAAGAAAATCGTAAAAGTAGAACGTCAGTGTATCGATATTTACTCTGTAAACGCCGCTGCCCATGCAGGAGAGTTCCAATTGAAGTTAATGGATGAAACCGAGCGAATTCGTCGCATCCATAATGTTACAGTGAGACCCAATTCATCCGCATACAATCATTTGAAATTCTTTCAAACAACAAACGAAGCACAACGACTCAGTCGTGGAGCTTTAATTGCTATTGAGACTACCAGAGAACTCGGCAAAAGGTTTGTGCTTTTGAATACGTTCCAGCAACACATCTTATGTACACGTATAAATGTTTAATTACACAGATTTCAATTGACTCCGGAGCAGACAGCGTATGGATTGAGCCAATTCAAACTGCGAGATACAATTTTGTCCAAAACGTGTCCTGCAGATCCCATCTGCGATCGCAAAACTCTTCGTTCACCTTTCCGGACGATTGATGGCTCCTGTAATAACATTAAGTATCCTTCCTGGGGAAAGGCGAGGACCCAATTTGAACGCGCCCTCGTCCCAGCTTATGCTGATGGTAATTATTTTTCGACGCCACCCCAAAAACTGAAGTGAATTATAACCAAGGTATCATTTGATTTGCTATAGGTATTTGGCAGCCTAGGGTATCGCAGAAAGGTGGTCCCCTTCCTAGGTAATGTACCAAATCATACCATATCATTTCACTAGTCGTTTGGAAAGAACTTGTATTCACTGTACCATACGTTTCACTTTTGTTTTGTTTACTACAGTCCCCGATTAGTCTCTATATCCGTCGTCCTCGACAAAGATGCCCCAAGCCAAGTGGATACCCATTGGGTTATGCAATTCGGACAATTTGTCACCCAGTAAGAAAAGCTAAAATTAACAATTTTGTCTAAAATTAAAATAAAATTTTTTCTTCCAGTGATTTGGCCCTTACTTCTGTCTTCCGGACGAGTAAGACTGTTAGCTTGAAATGCGAACTAATGATTTGAATTTAACTCATTTTGCTTTTGTGTTTAGACGCTGGCACGGATATTCAGTGCTGCATGGAAGAAGGCAAGTTCTTGACCAACACGGAGCTTATTCATCCGCAATGTCTGCCCATTGAGATTCCAATCGACGATCCGTTTTACGCGAAATTCGGTCAGCGTTGCATGAACTTTGTGCGATCCCTTCCCGCACCCAGATCCGATTGCAGCCTAGGCCCCGCAGAACAGGTTAGCCCCTGTTCATTATCCATTTAACTTGAAATAACTCACTTTTCCCTCAGATGAATAGCAACACTCACTTTCTGGATCAATCAAACGTGTACGGCTCTGACGTAAACACAGCCACAACATTACGGACGTTCGAAAGAGGCCAATTGAAAGTAACTCGACGAAAGGGACATCACGAGTTAGATTTACTTCCAGCTGATAATACTACCGATCTAAATTGCGCCTTGTCCAAAGCTGTTTCCGGCATTCCTCCACCACCTGAAGTCCGATGTTTCAAAGCAGGTAACTAACAAAACTATTTTTAAGAAAAGTATGATCTTTCTAAATCGATTGAGCTTTGATGTTTAGGCGATATCCGACCGAATCAGAGTCCCAATTTGGGAGCAACGCATACGATTTTCTTGCGTGAACACAACCGACTTGCGACTGAGCTTTCCTATTTGAATCCGCATTGGGATGATGAGCGACTGTATCAAGAAGCTAGACGCATTTTGATTGCTCAAATGCAGCACATCACTTACAATGAATGGCTGCCAGGTGTTGTTGGAAGAGAGAAAATGCAAGAACTTGGTCTGTTGCCATTGCAACACGGTTTCAGCAACGATTACGACGCCAACGTGAATCCAGGCATTCTGAATGAATTTTCGGCTGCAAGCTTCCGTTTTGGTCATTCGCTTATTCAAGGAAAACAAGAGTGGGTTTCATTGAATTCGATTTAGCAACGTCAGGAGCTTAATGGTTTTTTCTTTTCAGTTTAATCAATTTCAGGAGAAAGAGGGAATCTCGCATTTTGTTACGTCAGCACTTCTTGAAAACGCAAACCCTTTACATACCTGGCAATCTCGACAAATTTCTTACAGGATTGGCCACACAACCCAGGCAAGATTTCGACAACTATTTCACTGAAGAGGTATGTGAATTAATATCCAACATCTCATTGGAATGAAGTAATAGCTGATTTGTTTTCACCATATTAGGTTACTAATCATTTGTTCGAAGAGGAAGGCAAAGGCTTCGGTTTGGATTTGGTATCTATCAATATTCAACGCGGTCGTGATCGCGGTATTATTTTGTCTTGTCTGGAACACAACGGATTTTTTAAAATGCTCTATATTTGCATACAGGCATTCCCGGATACAATAGTGTCCGTGCGTTGTGCGGACTCCGTCGTGCAAAAGATTTTAAGGATTTCCTCGATGTGATTTCCCCAGCGGTATGCTGGAACAACCTATTTACTTTAAAAAATGATTGGTTTAAACATGTGTTGCATAGATTGTCGAACGATTCGAGCTCCTCTACGACTCGGTGGATGATATTGATCTGTTTATCGGAGGCATTTCCGAGACCAAAATTGAAGGCGCTACTGTTGGCCCTACGTTCCAGTGCACGATAGCCGATCAGTTCTTAAGACTAAAACGAGGTGATCGTTATTTCTACGATCTTGCTGGACAGCCTAGCTCATTCACTGAAGGTATTTTTAAACAAATATCTGTATTAAACTTGATGCTCAGCGGGGAGGATTGATATATTATGTAGAGCAATTGTACGAAATCCGTCAGACAAGTTTTGCCCGTCTAATTTGCGACAACAGCCACGTCCTGCACACTCAACCATTGGTTTTCAAATTGGAGTCTGTCCAGTATGTATTGACTTACTTCTTTGCTGACAAACCCTGAGCTTATTGATTTTTGTAACTTTAGAAATCCAGTTGTGGGCTGCGAATCGACGTCTATTCCCCGTGTAAATCTTCTTGCGTGGCAAGAAGGTAACGACAAATATTTCAAACGGCCTTACGACACTCCATACACGAAGATCTCATACTAAATTTTTTAAATTTAAAAGCCAAAGTGCAGTGTAGATCACGTGCTACAAGTATTTTTATATTATTGGTTTGGACAAATACTTAATTATACATTTAATATAGGTGACATGAAATTGACAGAGCAATGTTCATAACTGTATCATTTTGTTTCATAATATCGGACGAGGCTGTTGTGCGTCTACAAGAGACTCAATTTAAAATTGGCTCAACACTTGTTCGTGAACTAGCAACACATTGATTGCGACTATTGGGTTGAAGATTAATTTCAAAACATTCAAGCACCATCCCATCGATTTTGAACAATAATTGCATTCGTGGCTCGGCGGAATTTTCGAATTCGTTTCAAATGTGTCATGATTTCAAAAAGAAACACTAACAACGACGAGCCAATTCCGATGCCCAGTAGCGCAAATGCGCTCGAGAGATCTAACAGCGTCAAAGCAGATCTTTCCTTGCGCAATTCAGCTTTAGCTACCATACACTTGTCAACGTTCGGTGTGTACTGCTTAAACCAGAAGGCAAGTAGTCCATTTTCCCACAAATACTGCAATCTATCAAACATCAAATACAGTTAATTATTGTTAGAAATAACAACAAATAACAAACTTTTGATTCTCGATCCATACTCGTGATTGATGATCCAGTTGTGTCGACCACCTTTAGGTAAACCCAAAGAATAGTATTCGATAAAGGGAATTGGATCCGACATGGTCATCCGGCAATTGGTGTGGCTTTTTATATCGATGGCCATAAAGTATTTGACGATAAAACGATTCTTAAAAAAGGAAAGTAAACCAATCAAAACCTATTACGATAATAAACTTTCACTCACCGTAAAATACGTAGCTCCTGCTTCCAGTACGTTTTTTAAGCCCTCCAGATTGCTGCCTTTTACAAGGAACTCTGGATGGTCACGAAGCGAATCGCCAATGATTTTCTTCGGTCCAGATGTGGCCTCCTGAATTATCACGATTTCCAAATTAAAGTGGTATTAAATCAATTGATATTTTACAACTATATATACCAAAAACATGCGTGCTTTTCCCAGTTCAAAATCCACAGTCATCTGTGTGTCGTGACTGGCTGCCAATTCGGCCAGCGTGTTCACGATCGGCTTCAGTTTTGGCACAGTCAAGTAAGACGTCAAAGTTGTTGTGTAAGCGTTTACCAGGACCACCATGGTCAAACACCACATTCCTAACAAGAGACGGAATGAAAGTCTTTCTTTCGCGGAAACAGAATTGCCTTTCAAAGAAGAAGATAAATCATTTCTCCTGATGCTGAGGCAAATAAAGACGAATTTACCTTGTCCAGTGATGACGGTGATTGCGTAAATCGCGTGATCGCTCATTGTTTGCATGAAACTAGTCAATTTGAAGATGTATTGATGATTGAAATGCGTCAAAAAAGCCATGCAAATGATCAGTGCGACTGTCGAAACGACGAATAGTAACCAAACCTAATCAAATGAACAGGTAATTAATATGATTTATTTAATCAGCGAAATGGGACATACTGTCGCAGAGAAAGGTCTAATGCAAGCCATAAGGTTGCTTTCCATTTCCGGCCACGGTTGTAAAAGGTGATAATCCTCGACTCCAAGATGAAATGAGAAATCAATGAGCATTGCAAGTGCTGGTGTGATGACAAAGGAAAACGGTATGATGTCGACTTCCTAAAAATTTAATTATTTTAAAAGCTGGATGTGTTTGTTTTCGAAAGATAGACTTGTTTCTGTATTTGTCTGATGAGTGATGGAACTAATCCGAATTTGACTCGATCCTCGTTACTAGCAGGTACGTAAATTAACCTGAAATTTGAAGCAACAAAGTTTTTATCATTTTTTTTTTATAGAAAAGACAAAGAAACTCACTCCATTTGGAAATGCTCCGACACCCAACGAACAACATCGTTGCAGACTCCAGAATACGAATAGTTCCCTGATTTGGTTTTTGTGGCTGATAGGCATGGTGAAAACTAGATTGCAAATGATAAAATTTCATCAATGCAATTATGGAATTAAAACGAACGTTAGACTAAGTGAAAATACGTTAAAGGCAGAAGCTCGTAACTGACGACCGTAGAGCAACTGTCTCTCTTCACGCACCAATTGGTTACTGTTCACATCTGAATTTAATAGCAGAGTTCCTAATAAAATGGAAAATAAACACAACATGGTCAGTGTCAAGCCCCCAGCTGTTGACGACTTCTCTGTCCACCAAGTAAATGAAAAAATGTCAGGTTAGTATAGGAAGTAAAGCCTCTTGTTATGTTTTCCTTGAGATCTGACCTGAGTATTGGCCACATTTGGCAAAAACTTCAATTCAAGAATGCTCTGCCGTATCGTCGGCTTAATATATTCAGGTGGCAGAGAATCGATGTACTATAAGATCTATATAGAGTTAAGCAATTTGCGATCGTCTGGTATTGGATTTCTGAGAAACTTAACTTGCAAAGACATGCCAACAAAGATAGGCTTATATTCGGACAATAACATTTTGCAATTCCAGTACCTGTTTTTCCTCGTGAACTCGTGCTATTTCGTGTGAACGTTGACGTTGAAAACTTTTTTGTTGACCTCTTCGTCTTGGGACATCACTCAGCATCTCCTATTGTAGTTGCGAGTTAGACAGAGAATCGAAACTTCACTTGGCAAACAATAATGGATATCACAGTTGAGTTTGGTAAAGCATTCCACGCGAACACAGAACAAAACAGTCTAAAGAAAATATGTAAACGCTTCCTTTATATTTACTTGGCTGTCCGACAACCACATCCCGATAACCCCGATTGGTGACATTAAACGTTGGTTTTTCGTTAAATAACGGGTTAATTCACGTTGAAAACAGAATGCAGCTTAATCGATTTATAATAGTATGCCTCCTGAGAGGATTGAACTCTCGGCCTTTGGTTATCTTAATCAAGATACGAGACCAACGCTCTACCACTGAGCTAAGAAGGCGTTGTATAACAAATACACACAGATAGATATAAATAGATTCAGTCACGATTACTCCCCCAAGTTATACTCTGCTAGTGATGTTAAGAAACGTCACGGTAGTATGACAATAGAACCAAATTCCGTTGAATTCTGATGCCCAAATAAGAGCTGGCTATCAAATATGGCGCACACGTACACCATGCTGAAAAACTAGTTGAAAAACACACTCGTTTCGAATTACGAGGATTCGTAACATCTGCTGCCAACATATCGTGTTGGCCTTCATAACACAGCTTGTTTGAGAGCAAATGCAGAATCAGCATGGTCTTCGACGGGTATTCTTGATTGTTTACAGCGTCAAATTACCAAACATAAAAGAGAGTTGTTTATCTACTGTCGCTTTTTTTGATCAGCCAAAGCAGTGTATAGTCAAAACTTGATTGAATCACAAGCTACTTGTTGTAAAGAGCTTGTTCGACAGGAAGGAGATGGTCAACATCCAATTGTTTCTTGTTTTTTGTAAGTTATTTCGTGCATTATATTATTCACTTAACTCAGACGTGATGCCTGATGCATTTAGCTGTCGTGAATTAGAAATAATTAAAACTAATATACTTTTTTTTCTATCCTTTTCAAATCGCTTAACCCAGCTGCACTTTTTTACGTGACATTCGGTAAGCAATAAGAATTATTTAAATTCTTAGTTTTGAATTTGAATATAACTCAATTTACATACCCCCTCCTTCCCCCTTTCAAAAAAAAAGTGTTTTTGAAGGACAAGTGCCATATGTAAAAAAATGGTGGTTGTGTTTTGCCAAATCTTTTTGTTAGAAAATTATGCAGATTTTCCCACCCTTTTTGAAAAGAAAGGGATGGTGACATATTTATGGAACTACCTTTTCTCAGTGTTTGCTTACCCTACCTCTCCCCTGAAGCTTAAGCGCCTCAGTTTTGTTTCTAGGCAGATTAACATAAATTGCTTTTCCTCATTATTAGGATGGGAGCCAGGGACGCAGTACGTCTACAAATACGTTGGTCGATCGATTGCTGGTATTTATAAATTCAAGCTACAAAATGCTATCATTGAACTTCGAAGCCGGGTCATCGTTCAGAGCATCGATGAAAACACCCTCATCGTTAAGGTATTGTCCTTGTAATTCATTTCTTTTCGTTCTTTTTGTTTAGTATACTGATTTAAAAATTATATCTAGTTGACGGAAACTGCTATTCAACGTGAGGGGAACTGTTTAGCAGATGGCTATACGATTGGCAAAGATGGCGATTTCGAAAATCTGATAGACAATGAAAAGGATATAATCCCCAATTCGGACATGCTTGCTGCTCCTTTCATCATCTCTCACAACAAAGGATCGGTGAGTCTAAATCGTTTTGGCCATTCCATTTAAATTCATCTAATCTATTACAATTCAAGTCAGCTTTGTTAAAGTATATGTGATACTGCTATGCTGCTATTGTTGACTAGTCGGATTAGTTTTTTGAAGTGTAGATTAGGCAAAGCTTACAGCAAATACCAACGTCTTTTGGTTAGATAACGGAACTTAAAATCGATACTGACGAACCGCTGTGGATTGTTAACATCAAGAAAAGTATTGCCAGTCAGTGGCAGCTGGACTTAACAGGTGTCCGTCATGATGGACCTCCTCCTAACTGGCAATCTATCACTAAAGATGGTGAAAGCACGACCTTCTCCGTCTTTGAGGTATGTCATTTTCAACATTCTCCTTTATAATTTTACACTGAAACCTGTACTTTAATTTAAAAGGATTCGATTAAAGGCGATTGTGTTACCATGATCGATGTAGATCGATTGACTCGGTCACAGGTGTTGAACTCTGATGCATTTCAACTGGGTTTGTTCGATGCCGTTTGTAAGTACATGCCAGTCTACCACATTGCTAAAACGAGGGACTATAATCGCTGCAAGAGCAATCCCATCTGGTTTTCAGCTAATCCCGGCAGTCATGATTGCGATTTAGACAAGGGGAATTGTGGTAGTTTCATGCACGTAACTATAAAACGATAATTCTTCTAAATTGTATCAAAATTGTTCTTAAATCAATCTTGATTGTTAGCGAACTGCAATGGTCAAATACGTGGCTTGCGGTGAGTCAATCTCAAAATTGATTGTCGTCAACATTTACGGTTTCAGCGACTTGATGGTTCAACCTTTCGCAACAAAAACCGAAGAGTTGCTGAACTCGGTCATCACTAGCTGGTCCCTTGAAAAGAAAGAAAGCGTCACCTCATTTTTTAAAAGCTTAACTTCACCAAAGAAACACACAAGCCTGTCGTACGTCTTTGATGACTTCCAACAACTGAATCATGATGGAATGTAAGTTAAATTTAGATTTTCAGAGAAATCGTTCGTTCAGAGAAATAGTTGCTATGTGCAGTCCTGTTCAGCCTAACTTGGTTGACGCTTACATCAAGAGCTCCATGGCTGTACCAATCCTACACAAGAACATTGTCGATGCCTTACGGGTAGTGGAACGGAATCTCAAAGAAACGGGCGCTGTAGAAATAAAGGACATTATTGAGCGCTTGGCCATCATTGGTCGTATTCTACCCATGTTCTCATTGGACGAGTTAAAATCGTTGTGGCAGGAAATTAAGACACTGGATTATATGATCGTGTAAGTAGAATGAAAAGTTTAGAGCGAAACGTAAGAAATCCGCATATCTTCTTGTGAGGCAGGACTTTTTTCATCGACTGTGTCGTACAGTCGGGCAGCAATCCAGCGGTCATGTTGATCAAGGAATTAGTCGAGACTGAACAAATTACTGGACCGAAGGCAACCTGGGCTTTGGCTGCACTTGGGTATTTCGCCAAGACACCAACTCGCGAACTCCTCCATGAACTGATGGTAAGCTTTTGTTCTCCCATTTATACAAGAAATCTCTTTGACTTCGTTTTCTTCCTAGAACCTATTGAAATCTGGTCCTGTGCAGTCCAACAAGACCACGATGCAAACCACTATGGTCACTGTTGCAGATTTATTAAATGCCGTGTGCGGTTCTCCTTTCAAAGCCGCCAAACGTTTCCCCATCTCCACCTTTGGTCAATTCTGTGACAGAAAGGATGCTGTCATCATCGATGAATTCTTGCCTTGGCTCACCAAGGAACTCGAATCCAGCAAGAACACGGTTGATCGCATAGTTATCTTGACCGCCTTTGGATCTCTAGGTGTCGAGGAAATTGTCCCTGTTTTATTGCCGATCATTCGTGGAACTCCCAACAAATTTGATGACACTGCCGAACGTGTCCGTGCTATCCTTTCCCTCCACCGTGTCGTGTTCACCATTCCGGAAAAGGTAATTTGATTCCACTGCCGCAATTAACTCTACTCTATTATTTTATTTATAGATTCATCCAATCTTGGCCAACTTGGCTAGCAGTATTACAGAACGTCCCGAAGTACGTATGGCTTCCTTAAGTCTACTGTTAATGTCTAACGCTCCTCAAACCTATTGGAAAAAATTTGCTGGCGGTACTTGGTTCGATCCTGATCATCAAGTGGCTACGTTTACGCACAACCTGATCAATTCACTTACAAAAATACCACCGTCGTCTTCTTTGCTGAAGGAATTGTAATATTCTAATGAAAATGTTTTTAATTCCCATTGAAATAGTTCATTGATGTCCTCGCAAATTACAGGATAAAAAAAGCCACAATCGCTTGGCCCATGGTTAAACCTGCTTCAATTGATCAGTCTTACTTCTTCCCTGATATTCGATCTTGTTACCTGGACGAAGGTATCGCTGTTATGATACATAATCCAACTTACCGTGTCTCCGATGAACAATGGCCTGTCTTTATGGCTAGCCGTTACTTTTACCAACTGGGTCCGTTTTCTGCTGAAGCACTTAGCGTAAGTCCACAGAATAATTTCAAAATCTTTGATTACCTAAAGCTTTGTTTACAAATGTCATGTAGGTTTACCTGTGGAACTACAACATGTCGGACATTTGGCAAAGCGTCTGGGACAAAATTTACCTAGGCAGTATGACTTTAAAGGAAGATAACATTGAGAAGTTAAAGGCAATTTGGGATGAATTGAACGCCACCCATCGCCCAGCTGACAAACGTGCTGGCCTTCTACATTTCAGCCTGATGGGTTCACTTAATCGTTTCATCGATTTGGAGAAATTGGGAAAGTCTATTCCGGCTTTATTGGCCAGCATTACTAAGTTCGAGAACAAGCCGTACGAAGTGAGCGTGTCCAAGTACCGCATGCTGGCCGAATACAACGTCCGATTTCCCACTGAACTTGGTCTGCCCATGCGGTTTTTAGCTACTCTGCCTCTCCTGATGTCCGTCCAGGGCAATCTGAAGAGTGATGGAAAAGGAGGAATCAAGTCGTGCATTAATGCTGAATTCAGCTTGAAATTGAGTTCAGAGATTCGTGTTGATATTCCGTTCAACGGCAAGTTCATCGCTACTGGAGTGGATGTTAGAGTCGATTTCCGTCCTCCCAGTGAACTGTACTTCAACTATAAATCACCTGGCCAGATCAAGATGACTTGGATTCCGGGAAAGAAATTGAAATCCTTTTTCTATTACCACGTCTTTCCCTACACTGTCACCAGTGACTTGACCAAAACGTTCACGCCTATTCTAGAAGACCATGGAACTAACAACATCGTCCTTATTGACAAGCCTGTTGTGCATAGATTACCTATTGGTGATCGTTACGGGGTCAACATCCAGCTGGCTGAAAATGTTCATATGGTAAATTCCGATAAAATGGTTTGGTGGCAGTGGTTCCAAAAATGGAACTTAAATGGCTTGTTCAATCTCGGCTTCGTTCCTCTAGAACTCCGCGGTCGTCATCACGCTCTATTTTACGATCCTTCTGGAACCCGTGCGCGTTCAGTTACTGTCTACTTCCAATACCAGCACGCCACAAAGTCAAGTAAGAATACTCGGGTTTACGAGTCAGGATCGAGCGAATCGAGAACTGCTGCGGAGGCTGACCTAGTCAGCCCAGTTGTTCCGGAATTTTGCCCTTTTCTCGGACGTCTCTTTAAGAACCTGGAATGTGGCAGTGCCCACTTGCTAAGGACTGGAATCATCACCGAGCAGAAGAATGGAACGTTCATCCACTTCAATCTCATTGCTGGTGTGTCAAAGGATGCCTGGAACACCAAGGATTTCACCGATATCCAAATCGAGAAGTACACGTCGGGCAACGTTCCGGCATCAAAAAAGTTTGATTATTCCATTTGTTATACATCTAACCGCACTTGGAATAATCCTAACGCTTACGGCTTTAGCAAAAATGTTCTACAGTTGAACGATGAGAAAAAAATTGCCTTTGGAGAACATTGCAATCAATCGGAAATTCGCCTAACAGCCAAAGCTTATCGTGATCGTGAAACCGCAAGTGCAGCATCAGAAAACCAACAGTGCTTTAAGGATCATACCACCCCATCCTTGTACGTAAGCCCAGAATGTACCGAGGCTCAACGCATGGATCAAACTTACAACAATTACGAGGTCGTTGTCGAATCCAAAAACTTGTCGGACACTGCCAACTACTGGATCAACACCGCCCGTCAATGGATCAATTACAAATTGTATCCTTTCACCGTGAAACACATGCAAGGACAATCCAACGCTCCGCATCGCGCCACCTTGACCATCAAACGTGATTTACACACTGGAACTAACAACATAACCTTCGTTCGCCCTACTGAAACTGTCCTTGCCGTCAATGTCCGCCCTGAAGACGGAACTGTTAACCAATGGGCTCGTTTCTCACCGCTGATTTTTGCGTATTCCAAAATCTTTTATCCATTGAACGCTGGTAGAAACTTCCTCCGCGAGGCTTCCAGGTTGAGTTCAGGAGGTATTTCGGAAGCTAAATGCGTGATTGGGCACGATCAAGTGCATACCTACGACGATGTTGTCTACAACTACACCATCAACGATTGTCCCCATGTTTTGATGACGGACTGTCGAAAGGAATCGATGATCGCCGTTATTGTTCGAGAGGGTGATGGAGGAAAGATTGCCACTGTCATTAATGGTCAGGACGTTATTGAATTGAATCCAGCAGGTGATGTCACCGTTAATGGAGGCAAGACTGGTTACACAAGTTTGCGTGATCGAGGTCGTATTGAAATCCGTTCTCCTGGATCGAAAGCTATCCTGGCTGTTATTTATAAGCACGATGGGCATCCTGTCATGGAAATGAAACACCTGATCATCAGGATCCATTCAAGTGAAGTGGAGCTGAGTGCCCCGCAACATCTGCGCGGTCGTGTCTGCGGATTATGCGGCGATTTCAACCAGCAAACTCTTGGCGAATTTAAAACTCCCGACCGATGTGTCGTTTCCACAGGTGAACTTATGGCCGCTAGCTTCAAGGTAAATCCGTATTACATTATTAAAATTCGTTTCATAACTAATGTAAAACACTTCAATAGATGAAAGCCGAACGGAATTGTTCTCCAATCAACGAAGAGATCTCACGGCGTTTGAAAAAGGAAACGGAAGTTTGTCAATCGGCTGACCAGTTTAATCACGTTCACTTGCTTGACGACCTTAAATAGGTACCTTTGGAATCCCCATTTGGATGTAGCTGACGACAGGTGAAACGTTTAATTACTTCTAACATTGATTTTGTGAGGTATTTTTAATTTTTTATTCAAGATTATCCTTAGTCTGTGTGTGTGCGTGTTATCCAAGTTGTTCAGAACATCTTTTTCAGAAAACTAGTGCAAAGCATTAACGTATGTTTTGCTATTGTTTGAATGAAAAATGGTTCCGTAGGTTAAAAAGCATTTATAGTTGAATCAGGACATCGCTCTATTGAAGAAAATGATTTTGATTCTGTAGTTCCAACTCGTTAAAAAAAAAAACGTGCTTGGAAATATAGTAAAGTTAACGAGTGTATCTCTTCTTCTTGACGCAGTACCCACGTTATCTTCATCAAACATCTACTTCGCTCTAAATTTGTGGCTATTCTTTTTAATTATTTAATTACTTTGCAGATAGATCATGATTTTAACGAGGGGCTGTCTCATTCTGAGCTTTTCAGCTTGGCAAGCATTAACAGGTGTTATCGAGGAAACGGACGGAATGCACGCCTGAGATAGCTTACACGTCTTGAATTCGTTTAACAAGAGCGACTGAAACAATACTGGACATAGCGCTGCATACCAATAGAAAATTCGACGCAGTCGTTCCCATCGCCCACGGATATGTAAGTCTTCATTAACCTACATTTCACGTTTTGTATTGTAGATTCCCCTCGTCGATTGAAATGGGAGATCGAATAGGTAAGCGATTGTTCAAAAGTCTATTCATCACCGTAATACAGAGGGGGAATCTGGCAATCAATAGAACATTTAGATAGCATTTGACGAATAGCTGTTGATCACTGAAGAAGGGACTTTTTTCCTTACCGTAAAATCCTTTCAGCATTAATTTTTACTAAAATCTAACAGGTTTTAGGAGATTGCCCCTTTTATCTTTAATCTCGTGCCAGTGAAATATTTTTCGTAGTTGTAAAAAATACGTAATTGTTTCGTTCTTTCTTTACAGTGCGTTTAAGTGCAGTTATTATGGCGAATGGAGGCTGTAAATGCGCAATTCACTAGTAGAAATTTAAATTGACGCATATCACACCGTTTCAAGGTAAGAATGAAATTAGTTGTCGTTAGTACGTTTCACAATGGTATTGTTTTTCTTTTTTGCGCTTCAGTCCCTTCAAACGTATTTTAGATTACCTCTTGCGAAAATGTAATTTTGGAATAGATATCCGGAATGAAAAAAGTCCCTCTAATCTTATGTTGTTTAATTAGGGTAATTCTAAATCCACACATACTTAACAGCTTATCTTTAGAAGATAAAAGGTTTTTTTTCAGTCTTGGAAATTGCTAACCATCCAAGGAAAATTTATTATTGTTTAGGCTTCTAGGCTTGTAAACAAATAGTTACACCACAGCACCAGAATCTCTAGTCTTGATTTTAATTTGCGGGGGATTTTAATTAACACGTGATTTGCTTATTATATTGGTATTTATCCGGCTCGTAGTTTTAACGTAGTCTTGTAATAGATAATCGTCCAGTTCGTAAATAATTGTAACGTGTAAATGTTTACGTTTGTGACAAATTTTTTCACTGTAGCCTTCCCGTTGATGCAACAAAGGTGTTCGACGTGACCTCAAGCTGGAAAGTGGCACTGCAAACTATCACGCCCCCGTTCGGGTTTTTTTTTTGCGCAACAGGTATATCTTCAATTCACGTAGTATAAAACGGTGGTCTGCGTTAACTTCCCATATTGAATTTGCAGTGATAAAGATCACGTCTCCAAGAAAGCGACAGCGGGCAACGCAAAGCGGACAACGCTAACCAAAAAACGGTTAGAGCAACTCTATAGCGTAACGGATCGTGCTCAACCAGCAGTATTCAATTCAAGTTAGTAGGCTTTCTATTACAAGTATTAAGTAAGAAAAGTTATCTTTAGATATTCTTTGATCGTTAACCTGTCACATTCAGTAAAAAACTGCCCTTGATTTTTTAAATTCCATGATAGACGTAGATAAAAGAAAACGCTGTCAACCTGTCAAACTGATGGAACAAAATAATTTCCAAAGGTTACCAAAGGTCGTACGAAATAAGTAAGGTACATTTTGCGTTATCCTGCATTTTGTCGTTCCAAGTCCATTGCAAGTGTCACATGTGTCGCCACACCTGTTGATCTGGAGATCTGTAAGATACCGCCAGTGCAACGTATAGGTGACAAAAGTGTCAGAATTCTATTTGCGTTAGATAGCAAGAACTGGTTATTACGTATCCTCATTAATTACGAACGTGGATGTGTTTTCATGTAGACAGTAACACAGTTTACGTTGAGTATCGAACCGTTGCCGCTATCTTGATAAAATTTTATGTTCTAGTGCAAAACAAATTGAGGCTTTGCAAAAGCAAGAAATCGTTGATTAAAATTCAGTAGACATTTTTTTTTAATCTTTAACTTACAGAATAGAAAACTAATTTTAGAATAGGCACTGTTCCAAAACCTAACCGGTTTTGTTGCTGAAGGCTTTTCCAAGAAAGAAAACCCAGTACCCACAAAACGGTTACGTCATGCAAGTTGCTCGTTCACCTGCCGGGGAAACCCCGATTTCTCGTTAACGCTTTTTCTTGTTAACTTAGAAAAGGGAAAGCTGTAACAAGAAAGTGAAGAAGATTTTCGGTTTAAAGAATGCTTGAACGAAACGATTACGCAGCAATAATGTCCATAATCAAAATGATACTGAAAGGCTGGCGTAAGAATGATAGCTTTTTTTGCTGGACCTGCCCCTAAAAAAAATGTGCTATCAGGGTAATTTACATCAACGTACAAAAATGTCTTGCGTTTTTTTTTACGCGTCGGTGTTATTAAAAGTTAAGATAAGACTCGGATAAATACCAACAGTAAATGTTACCTTTCATAAATGCTTATCATTTAAAGCACGCTGACGATCTGGGTTTTGCCATATCTATGAATTTTATTTCATCCCAACGGCAGTAAGCACAGAGCGTTCGCTGGAGAAACATCTGTCTATGTTCAACTTGTTTTTTTTTTTAACATTGTGTATTTTTTTCCATTTCACATAGATTGCCACTCTACCGTTAGTTGAACGAGATCAACTGTTATTGCAATTTCATTCGTAAGCATGGGTAATTCGGAAGAAGTAGCAGCTGGAGAGGTGAACGAAGGCTACGTGCCGACGGAAGAAAAAGTTAAAGAGGATGAGCCTCCACCTTATTCATCAGGTAGTACGTTATCAAACACAGCAGTTTAGTGATTTAAGATGCTTTGGCTTAAATAGTAGTGTTCATGATTACATTAAAAAAAAATAGATGTGAAAGAGAATGAAACATCTGTGCCGGTCGATATCGAAAGGAAAAATCATAACCCCAATTTTCAGAATGAGAACGACGGAATGCGGAACATTGGTTCAATGTCGGCATCTGAAATCAAACAGGAAAAAATGCGGATTTGGAAGAATGTCGCTGTAATCAGTCTGTCCTTCATGTGCCTCTTCACAGCGTTTAATTCAGTGGGCAACCTTCAGGTAAATCTTATCTGCTTTCACTTGTTTGATGCAATTATTTGTATCATTTGTCTGGCGGATGAAGAGTTCCATCAACGCGGATGCCGGTTTGGGTACTACAGCCTCAGCCACGATTTACGTCGCTTTGATTGTGTCTTGCATGTTTGTCCCTACTTGGCTAATCAAGACAATCAAGTGCAAGTGGACCATGGTCTTCTGTGAACTATGCTACTCAGTTTACATCATCGCCCAATTTTGGCCATCTTTCGCAACGCTCATTCCTGCTGCCATTATCCTTGGAATCGGAGCCGCACCTATGGTTATTACCTATTTTTGAAGTTTTAGTAGTGCAAATACCTTACAAAAATACTTTACAAAATGAGTTTTAAGATTCAATTTTGACGTTTTCTTTAACTTTCAGTGGTCGGCCAAATGCACTTACCTTACCCAGGTGAGACTTTATTTTTTTTTTTTAGGCCACCGTACTGGCCTTATATTCTAGTATTAATTCATAATAATAAAGAAAATGTGGTTTCTAAACGATTCAAAATTTTCTACAGGTCGGGAATCGGTATGCGGCTTTAATAGGAGACAAATCAGCTGAGCCCAGTATAACCCGGTTCTTCGGTTTCTTTTTTATGGTCTTTCAGACGTCACAAATTTGGGGAAATCTTATCAGCTCACTTGGTATGCATCAAAAACGATTTATATATTGAGTGTAATTTTATCTTATTAATCTTGCTTGTTGACGCTTGCTTACGGTAAACAGTGTTGTCAATGGACAAAGCCAATGAGACGATCGTAGGTGAGCAACTTCTGGAGTACTGTGGCGCAAATTTTTGCAATAGCCGAAATCTTACCAACATAACAGGAGACGGAAGTGTTGCGTCACCCTTAGAACGACCTGACGAAGATAAAATTCAAATGTTGACGGGCATCCTTCTCGGTTTCGCTTTACTTGCTTCATTAATTATGGCTCTATTGGTCGATCCTCTTTCCAGGTATGGCTTAAGTGCCATTATTCTAGCACAATAATTTACTATTGTAATTTTTTTTTACGTGAAAGATTTGGTGAAGAAGCGCGTCAGGGAAGTAGTACTGGAAAAACTGGAGTAGAACTGCTTCTCGCCACCTTCCAGCATATGAAAAATCCGTACCAATTGCTCATTATTCCGTTGACTCTTTGGTCAGGTTTCGAACAAGCGTTCCTTACAGCTGATTTCACTGCGGTAATGTATGCCAAATTGGATTGACTTACGCAATAACTGGCAATAACTTCGCGATCTTTGTATAATTCATTCAACGTCAAAGGCTTACATTTCATGCTCATGGGGAGTGCAGCATGTCGGATTTGTACTTATCTGTTACGGTGCGGCCGACGCAATCGGATCCATCACTTGCGGCTCGATAGTCAAAAGAGTGGGACGAGTGCCGATCTTCATTTTCGGTGCACTGCTCAACGCGGGGTTAATCATAGCCCTCTTCTTGTGGCAACCAGATCCTTCTAACCCTGTAATCTTTTTCGTCATCGCAGCCTTTTGGGGCCTGGCAGATTCTATCTGGCAAACACAAATCAACTGTAAGTATCATTGTCAAATCGTGCTAGCTGTACATATTCATCTGTTTTTATTTAACAGCTTTCTATGGCGTCATCTTTGCTGGATCAGAAGAAGCAGCCTTTAGCAACTATCGACTGTGGGAGAGTTTGGGCTTTGCAATCGCATTCGCTTACAGCTATGCATTGTGTGCTAATGCTAAACTTTGGGTACTTGTTGGAATCCTCATAGCCGGAATGACTGGCTACCTTATAATTGAAATTATAGAGAGCAAAAAGTTCAAAAAGACAAGAAAAGAATAGCCCTTTGCACAGATAAGTTGCGATTTTTATTAACCTTAATTATTCAACAGAAACTGGTTGATACCCTACAAAAATATGCCCGTCTTATGTAAATTATCTTACGGTGCGACAATGCAGATAGAACTATAAAAATTCTTTTTTTTTTTCAAAAATAAGAAAATATGTAATTGTTCATTCAGGGTCAGTTGACAATGACCATATTTCTTAAAATGACTGCTTTTTCATCCTATTACTAGACAGCATAATCACATCATTTAGCACACAATGAAATGTATTATCTTTATTGTTTATTTACATTAAATTAATCCTCTTGCAGTAAATATTTTATCCAATTCACTTTCAATGATAGGACATGTTCCTCGCAAGCCATCTACAACCTTTTTAGACCACTTAAAATATTCTTCACAGCGTTTAGATGACCAACCTCTAGGAGTACCTTTGCACAAGTCTCTTAGATTGTACAACTTGTCAGCTAGTTTAACGGCCTTAGCTTCTGGACTGGACGTGGGAGCATGAACAATTTGCAATCTCTTCCTTTCTTCACTTGGGAGACTCTTATCGTCAGTTACCTCTCTCACAACATTTGTGACAGCTTTCCCAAACTTTTTTTCCAGCTCGTCAAAAGTCGTATCAGTATCTTCGACAGTGTCGTGTAGAAGGGCAGCTTGCAGAATGACTATATCTTGGATACCAGCTTCATGAGTCAAAATTCTAGCTACACCTGCATATAGAATATCTGTTAAAAAGTCAAATTCGTGTTAACTATAGGCAGAACATCTACACAACCTATGGGATGATTGATGTAAGGTGTGGAATCACTATCCTTTCGCCTTTGGTTCCGATGTTTTATTGCTGCAAAATCCACACATTCTATGAGGTTTATCAGTACGTCTTCCTGCGCCATGACTTGTCACTTTACCGACTTTACCACTGTAAACAACAACCGTGCTGAGTCCATCTACCGGGAAATTTACCTCATTATTATTACCTGGCCAGATAGCATTGTATGGCCACTGAATACGAGTCTACGACATCGGGGATCGATCCCCAATCTTTCAGCATGCATTGCCGGTGCTCAACGATTGAGCCATTTGAGTTATCTAAATTACTTACAATTACTAGAAAACTTGAAAAGATAACATTGTAAAAGCAATTTTTGTGGGCTCGTAAAGCTATAAGTTTACGTTGTTAATATCGAAACAAGGATAACAGCTACGTGGTAGAGTGCTGGTGTACGGATTTAAAGGACTCGGGTTCAAACCCCGATTGAGGATAAAATTGTTAATATGGAACAAAAGATTTAAATTCATCCACTTGTTATGAACTAGTGTGTGCCAATATGAATTTATCTTGAGAATTGATCTGAATGAATTGATATGCCAAAATTATTCTAAGTCCAGATTTGTTGAACTGAATAATTGACACGAAGAATTAGATAACTTAATGACATGAAAGATGGTTCAATGGTAGAGCATCGGCTTAACATGTCGAATGTCTCGGGTTCGAATCCCGAGAATGTCTTACGAATTATGACAAATACAAATGGTTGAACGAAAATATGGATGTTAATCAGATATTGTATTATAATTGTCAAAAAACGAATTAATGTGGAAATATAAGAATGAAATCTTTATTAGAATTTGTTATTGGTTATTATAATTTGTCGCCAAAATATCCGTCCCGTTACTTCGTAACGGGGAAGTTTCTCGACTCGACTTGCAGACGTTGAAGGTTGGAAGCCTGACTGGGAATCGAACCCCACACCTCAGAGTTACTAGGCGAGTGCGATACCTTCCTGGCAACCCCCCCTATTATCCCCTCCATGAGAACTGGTAGTCTATTGACTGCTCTGCACTGTTACCTATATTGTGTAGAAGACTTAGAAATCTTAAACATAACGCTCATAACTCAATGGTTAGAGCGTGAGGCCGGAATGCTA
The DNA here is from genome assembly GCA_013167095.2 of Daphnia sinensis. Lineage (NCBI taxonomy): Eukaryota > Metazoa > Arthropoda > Branchiopoda > Diplostraca > Daphniidae > Daphnia > Daphnia sinensis. The sequence goes on along the minus strand of CM023195.1, from coordinate 2,434,805 downwards.
TTATACTTGGGTCCTTGGTTTCGAACCCAATCTTGGCTAAGGAAAAAATACATAAATAATAACAACAATTTTTTTTTAAATAAAATGAATTGTATTGTCCCACCATCCACCCACAATTCCACCACTGTTTTACATACAAGACATACACACATACACAATAATACTTAACCCGTTGGCTGCCACGCCATGCAACCCGTAGGTTGCGTTTCTACATTTTCTACGCGCCATCAGAGGGATGGCGCCAAGGGGGACTTGTCCGAAGACAAGTCCGGGCCGACAAGTTCAAGGAGACCATGCCGGGAATGCACACCCCTGGTCTCTATGAACTTGCCAACAAAGAGAGTCCCTGTTGGGTGCATTGCCTAAATGGCCCGAAGGCCGGCCCGAAGGCCAATCTTGGGCAGTTACGACTGTCCCACCCCATAGCAAATACGCCATGGAGCAGAACAGCGCGGCCCGTCCCTACACGCTAAAAAAAAAGGGGGAGCGCAAACGGCGTGACAGCCAACGGGTTAAATAGCACACACATAACAAAATACAACGATACCACGACGATGACGGCGACGACGGGGCGACCACGAGGCGAAGACGGGGTGACGTGCGAGGCGATGACGGGGCGACCACGAAGCGAAGACGGAGTGACGGGCGAGGCGAAGGCGGGCGAGGCGAAGGCGGGCGAGGCGAAGACGGGCGAGGCGAAGACGGGGCCAAATAACAAAAATACCATAGCACGACGATCCACGATGATCTCCTACAGGCTGCTGTTTGTTTACTGTTTGGCCTTCTAAATGGAAGAAATAAAACAAAATGTTATTTAAGGGGAATATTATGTTGTTTATGAAACTACAACAGGGATGGCTATTCGACTTACAGCTGTTGCACGAAGACTGAAAAGATTGTGGGGCCAGCAATAAAGAGGATGCACTGTTTACATCTTTGTTGAAACGTTGTGGCCTCCGGTGTCATAAAGTAGGACTTAGAATGTAAACATTACTAGGCAATGATAACTTCAGGTATTGTTCCCAGTTCCCACACATGAACACTTTTTTAAAATGGAATATGTCACCAGCACTTAGACTGTTTGGCCTTCTAAATGGAAGAAATAAAGCAAAGTGTTATTTAATGGGGAGTATTATGTTGTTTATGAAACTACAACAGGGATGGCTATTCGACTTACAGCTGTTGCACGAAGACTGAATAGGTTGTGGGGCCAGCAATAAAGAGGATGCACTGTTTACATCTTTGTTGAAACGTTGTGGCCTCCGTTGTCATAAAGTAGGACTTAGAATGTAAACATTACTAAGCAGTGCTAACTTCAGGTATTCTTCCCGCACACGAACGCTTTTTCGAAATGGAATACGTCACCAGCACTTAGAACAACGACACAACACATGCAGATTTCACTTGCAATCTTCAAGCAATTACTCACACTGAAAATTCACTCGTCAGTCGACACAAAACGGTCACAGATCGACATACAAACCCATGTTGCCGCATTTCAGAAAGGTAAAACACAAATCGCTGTTTAGAAATTTCAACCAGAGTCATAAAGGGAATTTTTGAATGACTTTTTTCATTCCCTTTATGACTCTGTTTGACTGTTTCAACGTTTCAAGTTTCGAAAAAAGAAAAAACCCTGAATGAAAAGTATTCACTATTATTAAAATTTTTAATCAGAGAATTTTTTTTATCAGAGAATTGCCAATAAAGATGCAGGAATGACTTTCACCAAATCTTTGATCACACGTTGCAGGAAGAAGTCAATAATTATTAATCTTAATTGGTGTAACATCGGATAACAAAACAAACTGGATTAAAAATAAAGACAAGATAACAACTGACTTAATGCTAACTTTTTGCAACGGATTCGACAATCAAGAGTAGGTGGCCAAGATGCTCCATTTTCAATACGGCGGGAATGCCATCCCATTCCGGACCTTCAATCTGTCTGTTGGCATACAACAAAGACTTGTCGGGTGTAAGCTCGACCGGGACAGGCTGAGTACCGGATATAACGTTCATTATCTGTAACACACTTTCCAGGATTCCACCGGGTTGGGCATCGGCTCTTAATTTTTGGCTCGTCAGTTGAGCAAGGCGTTCTGGAATCATCGTCGTCTAACCATCTCGGACGCGGCCACCGAAAATGTCATCGCCTTTCATTCGAGCCACAATGGATTTCAGCAAACCAAAGGCGTGACGGACTTCCAATTTCAAATGTCTGTTGAGGGCGCCTACGGTGGCGTTCGATACGTGGCGTTCTGTCATAACTTCTGCCTGCACTAGTTCCCCAATACGTCGCAGATGTAGTTCTTCCGCACCTTGCTAACGACTAGTGGTTCGGAATTTGACTGAAGATGCGTGACGACGGAAATGAGAACCGATCTGGCCTCGGCCAAACAGCGATTTTTTTCCTGCAATTTCATAGAAACATGACGAAACATGAAACATTTTTTGAAAATGTAATTCTTGTGATAACGTACCAAATCAGCTAGGATGAGTTCCTGGTGTTGAGGAGGTATGGTAGATGGCTGCCAAGCGATAGAGCGCCTCTCCAGACTCACAAAAAAATTTCCCGATTCCATATCGTCTTTGAACACAAATTTTGGGATGACATCAAGAGACAACTCTTCCGTTATTGTACTACCAGCCGGTCCTAAAATGGCAGCCATTGCGAATGACCCAGCAAGCTGGAGAGTGGACCGGTCGATAACATGATCACGAATAAAATTGTCGACCTCTTCGGTAGAAACGTGGGCGTTTAGTGACTCATCGAAGTCAGTTAAAGCTGCAGCGCTCGAACATGAGAGTCGGACGCGTCCTGAGCCTACTCGACAATACGGCTGAATGAAGTCGGTGAGGGCGATGGATGAAGCAGATCCCACGGCGTGACTCAGTAGTGTGCAACTGAACGTAGTCTCCGGCAGTTCACTGCCGGCCAAAACCAGAATAAGGGGTGCAGCTTGATCAAGTATTGTTTTGGGTCTAACGTTGACATCAACTTGTTGGCATTCGAAGTAATCCAAGAACGTTTTCTTCTCCGCGTTTTGTAGCTGACTGAATCGATCCCACAACTGTTTGAAACCATCAAACAGGTCTATCACATGTTCTCTAGTCGCTACTGGGCACCCGCGATCTAACAGTATCATTTTCTGCATAACGATATCCGTGATTTTTACCAAACCTTGGGCAATGGTAATTCGGTTTGCTTCCTCTACAGTTATTTCTCCTGCCAAAACAGTGCGGACGAGAGCGACAAAACGCAAAGCGTCGCCAAGGTATTGCAATGTATTCAATTTGCGCATCCAATTTTCATCATCCAGTAGGAAACTCAGGAAAGGCAGAGTTTTGCGCAGCTGACCGTTCCTGGCCAGTTCCAGTTGTAGTGTTTGTCGGTCAGCAAAGACTCTTCTTGCATAGGCCCAATGCGCCTCCAAGTCTCTGGCGGTTGCTCGTCGAACTCCAGGTCGTGGATTGGGATAGGCTTGACTAAGGGCAACGCGACAATTGACGCAAATAGATTCCAGCGTGGGATGTCCACAGTTTCCGACACAATTTAGTGTTCCACAGTTACAAACAAACCAACGCATCGCCTCCAATGACAAGCTGGGCAAATAAGGATGATTGTCAATGCCCGGAAGAAGATATTTCACTGTAGCAACCAGATTGGTAGCCATTTCTCTCAGCAAGCGGATATGCTTGACTACGAAGATATCATACGCGTGATAGGCCAATCGTGAGATGAACGGAGCCCAATCAGGTTGAATTTCACGTAGTATAGGATAATGCTGGAATGCCCCAGTGCCAAAACGGTTCCCATCCAACAAGCGTTCTTGGAATACATTGGCTGTGGTGGCAGCAGATTGTAGATCGAATCCAAGTGATAGCGGTGATAAAGTCTGGATGAAATTGAAATAAAAACAATGAATGATGAACGAATGATGAAAATGATGAAAATGAATGATAAATGAATGAATGATGATGAAAACGAATGATGAAAATGAAAAAGTGAAAATGAAACTCAATCAACCTTGTGGTGATTGAGTTTTTCAGCTATCCGTGGATTGCAGAACATTCGGCTCAGTCGAGTTTGGTCTCCTTCACCAGAGAAGAAACGCAAGATGAAGAATAGCAAAGAATCCGTGAGGATTCTTTCTAGGAGATGCTTAAATCACGTCAATTTCATTTGACAACGCAACACGATCACCATCCTAATGACGGTTAAAAAACAAAAAACAAAGAATGTGTCAAATAGTTAGTTGTGAGCAAAGAGCCTGATTGCCTGAGTGATGTTTACGCACCGCGTTGTACTGGGTCCGCTTCGAAGATTGTCGGAACAATCAGGTACCAACTTGATCCACTTGAAGGCGCCGATTCATCTACCACGAAAGTAATAATAATAATACAACTTTTTGTTTAGTTTTAAATTAGAAAGAAGGACATTTATACATCCCTCGCCTGTGTGTAATCAGATTTAGCCAGACTTTTGTCTTCTCCTCCAAAAAAAAGGAAGATTAGTTAGATATGATACTATGGCTTGGAGCATAGGATAAACGGAAAAGCCGATGACTTTTAGCTAAGGACACTGGTTTAGCCAAATGACAATGTCGACCGCATCATTGACCATATGATGCAGTCGAGGATTAATGTGGAATGGTTCTTTGAAGAATCGATCGATTACTCGTTATATGAATATTGCTAGCCTATCTCGTATAACTGACATGTGTTTTACCTGCAATATAATAAATAATAAACGCATGATTCTTACCAGAATTGTTGCGGTGTTATAAATAACACGCCATAATTCACTTTGGGGAGTTGAGGCCTGATTGATACTTATTTTCTTTTGCCTTTTCTTTTTCGGGGCATGATTTAAATTACTTGGATCTGGTGGGCTAAGGCAAAATTAAATCCTCTTTGGGATATCTTCTCGTAACCTGAAAGCATAAAGCCAGATGAAAATGTGACTGATTAATTCAAGGATTCCAAGGGTTAATTGAAGACATCGAAACCAGCATGGTACACCAGAGTAGAAATTCTAAGGAAGTTTCATCTTGCATACCATAGACCGTTAATTTTAAAATCCTAGAAGATAAAAATCTATACTAACTTGAATATAGAAGTGAAATATTACCGTTAGTTATTTACAGCTTCAGTATGAGCACTCCTCCATCTCAGTCACACTCACACAGCAATGACGAATGACTGCATGGGGCTAAGCACTAAGCAGTAGTCTGTAATAGAGTACAAAGGAGGCCGTTGATGATTGGCTGTTCATTGGCCTACAAAGGAGAGCTAGTTCAATGAGTGGAATTGTTACCAAAAGCAACTTTCCCAATCCCAAATAAAAAATTTAAATCCACACCTTTGATCCGCCAAATATGATGCCGTAATGAAATTTTTCTTCCATGAGCCCGGTTTTTCCAGCCATAAGTTCAATCAGTTTTCCGACTGTGGTTGTGAAATTGTCAACTTGTACAAAAGTTATGATTAAGACACTGCGCATCTACGAAGAATTAATCACCTGAAATTAACTTGTCTGAAAGGTTGTGATAAACAGTATTTTGTAATCTTTATACCTTTTCAAAGTTTTCATTTCCAAAAACAATGAAATAAGCACCACAATCATATGGACAGCCATTCTTCTTTGCCATTTCTGCAGGCGAAATAACAGCCAATGTGCAGTTTGAGCTCCTTAACATGATTGGCATTCTTCTAATCGCTATACCGTTGCGTACAACTCTTTGCTGCCCTCTGGTACACTAAATTTCAACAGTAACTGGCGCCAAATAGGTTATGGCTCATCTTAATCTGCACTCGTGAGGTGTGGTCAGACGAGCCTAGTGATTTTAAAAAGAATGTGGAATAAAGGCTGATACTTTAAATGAATCAAAAAAGCAATTACATGGTCTTCTATGGAATCTGGTTATCCCACATGAATATCCAAGTACTTTAAGTAGAATGTTTGGTCAGCATGGCTCACTACCTTTTAATTCGATTGAACAATTTTCTGGATGTCATTGACAAAGTAATTGTAGAAATCAATTTAATGTTTCACCAATCCCTTATTCTTGAGAAAAGCTGGAACCAACATCCATTTTTCCTGCAAAATCGACAAAAATTAGATTCTACAATCTAAAAAAACTAACATTTCAAATACCTAAAAAGCCTTTATAGGTTCTAATAATTTTTCAAAATATCCATAGATATCCCTGTGTGATTTTCCCATCTTCTTAGTTTCACAATTTTTGCCACAATTAACTTTGTTTCACAGCATGACCTTATTTTAAAATGGAAAAGTCTATTGCCCCAATCAAACATGTTGTCACCATAGCACGATGAAGAACCTGCCATAGTACCGACAAAAGTCAAGCTGTTAACACACAAAAGATTTGTTGCATGGATCTAGAAAGATTTGAGAGGCAACCAAACCACATTTAAAATAAGGGAAAGTAAATAATAACATCTCTGATTTACCTCACGATCAAGAACAACATCCCATGCAAGGGCAGACGGAGCAAGAACAAAATGCATGGCAGACGTAGATCCTGCATAAAAACCGTTTCCTTTCTTTACTTTGATCATTCTGCAAGAAAAAAAAATTATGCGCCACGTATACAAACAACAAAAGACTTACCTTTTTATGCGGAATTTTTCGAGCAAATTTTCGTTTTAGCTTTCTATCACGAGGCTCGTCGACAAACCTAGTTACTAATGTACTTCGACAATTTCGTCACTGATAATTAAATTTTTGGTTCTATAACTTGCTACATTGTGCCGTTAAAATTCCGTTGGTGTGTTCTGCGTTGTTGATAGCTTGACACTTGACAGTCTTGATTCTTGATTTTTTAATGACACCATGACCTGCCATGACTGCCATGACCATGAGATGAGACGACATTGCTAAGCAGACGACGAGAATGTACATCGGTGTAGTCAAGGAGACGAAGCCGACAACTAACATTCGGAGGTAGACTAGTAGAGTTCGGCCCCACGCCCCGGTTTACCTGGCTGCCTGCCTATCCGGACTTCCGGAGTATCAAAAAAAGTAAAAAGGTTTTTGCGGGTTTCGAATTGGGTCATGGCTCGATGATAAGCTGCCTGCATCCATGAACCTAGGGGCCACGGGGAGTCTTACGAACAACCTACGAGCTACCAATTCTCTGCCAAGTTACGGGTTCGATCTTTATGTGTAGTGAACGGTACTACTAGATCGAGCAGCGTCTGTAAGGTGTCTAGTTGTTGTGCTAGTGTCATACGTGTAGTTTTGTTATTGTTGTGTGGTAGTGTCGTGCAGTTATAGATGGCCTTTTATATAGGCGGCTGCTTTGAAGCATTTAGATGAAGCATATCTTGCGCTGGAACAGTTGAAGCATATTTGAGCGTTGAGTTGATGATGTCGATGAATCTTCAATGATGACACACATAGACGCATATACATGCATAGGGAAAAAAGGTGGGGCGGGAGGAGGGGCGGGAGGTAGGACGGGAGGTAGGGAAACTTGGAGGTGGCGGGAATCGAACCTGGGGAAACTACCATACAAGGGAGTGGCGATAACCACTGTGCCAGGACCGCACATCCCAACCAAAACTTTCTTCGGCGGTCATCTGTTTATGCTCCTTACGTATGACATTTGTAATAATAATATCATGGCACCGTGATATAGTGCGCGACTATCATGCTAATTTACGAAGGTTCGAATCTTACTGACATCAACCATTTTTAAAGTGGCTTTTTAATTTAATTATTTTACTTTGCTTTAAAAACCGAAATTTAATTTTTCGAAGACAACACAAATAGGATTAGACAGCTTTTCGCTGAAACTTTGCAAACATTTTCACATGTCGTAAAGTTAAATATTGCTTGTACATTTCCTCTCGAACATTCGTCTTCTTTAGAGGCAACATTTGTTTGATTTACATGCTGCTGGTCAAATCAGAAGTGAAACATGCCTCAACTTCTGACAAGGTTTCAAGGTATGTTACCATATACATCTTCCTATCAAAATTTCAGCCTAATACCTTAAGGGTTTTGCATGGGTACGTGTTTACTATGTGTCTAAAAAAATCTCACGAAGTTGGCAGAGAAATTTCAATGATGGGAACATTCTTTTCAACTAGCATTATTCGATTGACGCCGGGGAAATATAACAGCGAACATTACCATGCCATTGCTAACCAGTTGATAACTTTCCTAGTAAATGTCTTCATAATATGGTAGTTCCCGGAGCTCCTTCATGAAGTATGCACAAGGAGTAGCAACAACAGTCTCCAAGTCCCAGGTCAAATCTCAGACCCAACAGCCGCCTGGGACACTTTATGGCATTATGAAATTCTCCCGTATAATGGTATGAATTCAAACATGAAAAATACAAAAATGAAATGCACGTAATAAAAATTTACGGAAGATTTTGAATAACGGATTATGAAACGAGGCATCATTTACAAGTTGTGCAAAAAACAACACCGCTTTCGGAACTCGGTGTACAAAAACTTGTGCTCTGTGTAGTACCTCGGATTGTTTTATGATATTCCACCTTGTGTAGGGATAGTATTCTGGAGCTGGTGTGTAGCACAGGGCAGTAGCGTAGCATCAGGCAGCAATAGTGGTGTTGTACTTCGGGCCTTGGTATAAGATCTCGTGGCATATGTAGTAGTGTAGTTAAATTAAGCCTCAGCAAAGTAGCCCGATGCCGAATGCCATGTCGAGACTCGTACAGTTAATTAATGATGTCTTGTGTTAATAACTGTTTATTCGATTCACTATTAATGTTAATGTTAAAATGTTAGCTTAAATACATACTACTTTGGAATAAATCCGTCAATTTTCAAGTTATCGATTGAAATGACTATTAAAAGCCCTATCTCTAAGTTCATCTTAAACCCTATTGAAAAGAAATAAAAAGATCAGGTTAATTTTCTATCATTTTATGAACAATCATTAATACAATTCCGCAAGCAAGGAGTGACAAAGGCAGTAATGGACACCAGCACAATTTATTCCGCCAAGGGCAGCTTCACTAGACACTAACGATCTCGAAAGTATCCCCGACCTAAATCAGAAAAAAGAAATCGTCAGGAACTTGTGGAAATTTCTCAAAACTATGATGGCAATTATTCCATATACTTCTGCTGAAACTCCAGATGTTATAGCACTTTTCTCTACCAACTATCCAATTAATGCGGAAAGCCAGACTATCACTGTGCATATTTGTAATTCCTATCGATAAAATGACATACCTATAACTACATTCCTAGCAACCAGCCAGTTTCGTCGCCAAACCAATCCTTCCCAGCATCGTTTACAGTGGAAGCTCTATAGAGAGAAGAAGTATTAATAACGGGAAATGTGTGTCCGAACCTAATGCAATCAATGATACCTACACAAAGAAAGCATTAGATACGGAGATTCATGTACGAGATGAATAGAACCCAACCTCCACAAGAAGGCAAAGTGTGCTAATCTCAAATTTCGTTACGTAGGATAATTACCTATGGAACAGGAATGCAGGTGCAGAAACAGAGGAATACGCAGCATCAATCACACTACAAGACGAAAGAACACAGTCAGCATAAAAAAACTTATTTACACGTGTAGTGTCAACTTCTGACCAAAACGAACATACTGTTCATGTGGTGGATGAGTCGCACATTGTTTTATGAGAACCTTCAAACACCAATGAAAAGTGGATTGCAATGGCAGGGTGAGATTCTCAAAAATATAAACAGGAAATCAATTTACCATCAATTCAACCATCTCCACACCAGCCAAAGCACAAAGACCCAAGGTATCTGAAAAAAGACAAAAAAAACAACCTATCAGTAAGCAAAACAACCATAAATGGAAGGGGACAACTGTAGGTAGTGTTCTAGATGGTAGACTTCAGTTTCCAAAGTCACCAGCTGGTAACCACAAGCATTACTCTAGCATCATTGCAAACGTGGAAACTCAAATTTTAGAGTATTCACCAATCGATGATGCATAGTACTAAATCCCAACAACAATACACACCATGCTACAGCATCAGGAGGTAGCAAGTCCCCGTGCATCATCCCAAACCTATAATAAAATGGTAGAAATGGTAAAAAATGCTAACAAAAAATCCACCTTTACAAACAGAACAAACATCAGAAGCACAGAGTCACCATGGAGGATGATCTGCCATTATGGATGCAGGCATTGTCCAGCAGATCAAGCCTCAGCCGCAAATTACAGCATCATGTAATGAAATAGAAACCAACAAAAACCATCAATCACCTTCAGTCCTCCACATTGGCAGATCAACCAACCAACCAGTCCAAACGAGCAACCCTAGGTATTCCAGAAAAGGCTGACACAATAACACCTGAAGAAATAAAAAAAAAAAATTCAGCTATCGTAGTCAAACTAGAGGTATCTCAAATAAATCAAGACTCAGAAAAAAAGAATCATCAATTGATGATCAGACGGCTATTCCTATCATAGATTTTAAAGGTTCATCACAACAAATAAAAATTAAAGCTTCAGAATCAAACTCACAACATTACAACCATACCGTCAGTCACAGTTCCTTCGTAGTCTGTGCTTCAGCCAGCGGAAGTCGAAAGTCCAGATTCACGCATCTGCAAAGAAACACTAATCACTACCACACGACCAATACTACCGCCAATTACATGAAAGACCCTACCTCTCTAACAGCAAAATCAACCAAGCATCCCAAAGAGCAACTCCAGGTAATACAGAAATGGCTGACACGGCAACACCTGAAGAAATTTAAAAAAACGCTTCAGCTACCTTCGCAAAACTAAAGGCATCTTTAAAAAAAAATCAAGACTCAGAAAAAAAAGAATCATCAATTAATGATCAGACGGCAATTCCTATCATAGACTTTTGAGGTTCATCACAACAAATTAAATAAAAATTCAAGCTTCTGAATCAAACTTACAACCATCGTCCGCCCTCAGCCAGTTACTTCGTAGTCTGTGCTGATCTGTAATTCAGCCATTGGAACTCGAAAGTCCGGACTCGCGCATCTGTAAAGAAACTTTCAGTGCCACACGATCAATACCTCCGCCAATCATGTGGAAGACCCTACACTTCTAACATTAAAATCATCTTAGTAAAATATGAGGATACATTACCCACAAAAAATAAATTACTTTCAGTTGGCGCCACGTGGTGACAATCATAACGGAAAATTCGAATCTCTCTACAAATAATTCTGATTTTAAAATAAAATCCCTTCTGCAATGTTTACAATTACATTACAATAAATAAAGGACTTGATTTTATTGGGTCAGATATGAAAAAAAACTCTAAACATTTCTAGTATAATACAGAGAAAACATTTCTTACCTTCATCATCTCCACGTCCAGCAAGCGTCCATTGCTGAGTTTATCACAAGGCTGCTATGGGGAGATACGCGAGACAATTTATACACTTTACCCCTCCCCTTCGGAATGGTCGGCGTCTGTAAACTGCAGGGATTGGATTGCGGAGAGCGTTGCCACATTGTTAATTTAAACCAGAAAAAAGAAATTTTAGAAAAAACAAAACCAAATCACAGATGAGATGAATTTCATACACAGTAATGCGGCTGTAATCCAAAATTGTGTGAATTCTGTAAACATAACTTTAAACGTTTGTCGTTGAAAAGAACCAATCACCGAGGGTATTCAATGGCGAAGGGAACCAATCAGAGAACAGCTTATGAACTTCAAAGCTCAATTCATACCCAACACATCCGCTTGGCGCGCTGAACGCAGAGGACAGAAGCTCCTTCGAATTTCGTATGCTAATCCCCTTGGCTGAGAGGGCTCTTACCGTCCATAAACCAGGGTTATTAGATCATGGTTTAAGTAAATATTTAACTACAGTACTATGTAGCCTACTACACAAATAAACTCACATTTATGCAAATTTTGATTTTTATCGAAGGCAACATTAATTGAATTATGTGAAAAAATAGACCCATCCCAACCCCTAAGCGCCCTAAGTAACTATGATGTTCCCTATTTTTATACGCTGGCTGCATTACGGTACGAAAATGCGTTTTCCTTTACTACTATATTTCATGAAAATTTTCATGTAAAAGGATGATTTTTTTTACTGCCCAGTCCTACGTTACCTAGCAGCTAGTACCAACTATTATCAACGTTTGTCACAGAGCGGAAGAAAGGTAAACACTGTCGTCCAAATAAATGGTTAATTAAAAAACAGGAAGAATTGTCCATCGTATTGAATAAAACAACACGCTCCACACCTGCCATGATGTGTAATGTTTGGAACCGTAACCACTTTGTTGTACAGAAAAATCTATACGCATTCATATTTCATCGTCAAAAGCTAAGCGCAGCAGTGTGGTAAGTGGGATGGGGTAAGTTCGGTAAAATTATCTTAACGTTCACAGAAATATCTAAAAAGTAAAATCACTGATGTTGCTGTAAATAGTCTCAGATGATGTATATTTTTTAAATGGGTTGTAACTATTCAAATGTCACACTGGATTGATGTAACACTGCTTGTCTGTTGGCTTGTCTGTTGAAACTATTAAGCGAAATGGCACTGCGGAGCATAAGATGATAAGACATTAACGTTTGTGAACCTAGGTTTCAAGAAAAGTTAGTGAAAATGTTAACTAATACAATATAAAGAGCTAGCTACCATTTCTTTTTGAGCAATTAAAGCTCAAGATTAGTTTAGGTTTGGCAGTATATCCAAACTAGCACTTAGTTTGATCAGGAGGGTTAAGCTGTGAACTAGTTTCATCAATAATGATGAAATAAACGTTTCGTTATGTGCTTAAGAGGCAAACAGTGAAGTGTCACAAATAACAAAAGGAAATCTGTTGGACAAGCGAATGTCCACATTAAAACCACTAATGGCCAAAATGTACACTATGTATATCAAAATGGGGAACGGGAACGATACAAAGTCATTTGACTAAGCGGACACCAACCTTGTCCTATTGAAAAAGTAGAAAAACCCGATAGAAAAAAAACGTCAAAACATTGTATGGGTGCAAACCCAAAAGTAATCATCAAAATAACGCCGTAGCTCTAGATTTAGGGTGAAGAGTATCGGATGCATAGATGCAAGAAGTTATCGGGATAACTTAAATGCTCACTTATCCACTGAAGGGGAGTTTCCAGAGGGAGATCAATCCCGTGAATAACGACTTGAAATGGTCCTTTAATTAAGGAAGTTGAGGATTTACAAAATCTTTTTCTTAAATTTGACAAATTATCATACCTTTAGATTCGAAATTGAGATTCGCTCTCTGAAGTAAATCTTCCAGAGTTAGTCTCTTCTCGTTTTCAATTGATTTGACTAGATATTGCATAAAAGGCTTGGAAGTAAACTGAGGGGCATACAGACGAAATGGAATGTAACGGAAACCATCCTCAGCACTATGTTCCATTAACTTTCGATTTGCTGACCAAAATTGATCAAACCTGTCTGTAAAAGACTACTGTAAAAATTTCATCATTCACAGCACATAAAAAAATATTATATACTGTACCATGTAAGAGTCCTAACCAAAGCTGTTTGTGGTCACGCTCTTGCATTAGAGCCATTATATGATTCTTATGTTTCAGAGCATCAGCCTCCTTTAAGCTGTGCATCAAATGGGATTCAACAACATCTCTGACAAGGAATTGGTGTTAAGCACTTAACTATCGTATTGATGATAGAACTTGAAAATGATTACTTTGAGGGGCATTTGAGTAATTTGTTATCAGGATATTTGTCAAAATGGACTGTTAACTGCCATGGTAATTCTGAGTTTGTGACCAGTAGATCGTAGAGAAGTCCAATTGGATAATGCCTACATATTTGTATAGAAAAAATGTGTATTTTGTAATATTTAAAAGAAATACCATTTCAGAGGACATTTTTCAAACTCCAGCCACATTTCATTGTCATGTTTTTCTGGGACAACACACCTTACAAAGTGCCTCCGAACCTGAAAAAAAGTAAACCATAAAATTCCTCAATATTATTACTGAAATTGAATCATACTTACTTTATCTGTGACAAGAGGGAAGTAAGTTAGGCGTGGAACCATAAGATAGAATGGATCTGGTGCAATAGGTGTGGACACTTCCTCTGTAGCTAAAGTAAAACAAACTGGCAGTCTGCCTTCCCATATCTCACGTAAGATCTCTCTGTCTTCAGCCATGATAAGCAGGATGGGGTCAATAGGTCTTCGTTATTTAAAGAATGCAAAAACCTAACTCGACGTGACATCAATAGTTAAAGAATTCCAAACAACTCTTTTCGTAAAGCTAGTCGCTAGTCGGCCAATTAACAATCCCTTCTAGATGATGACCAACAACAAAAAGCAGCGCCATAGGCGGAAAAAGAGGGAAATAGTTTAATTACTGATACGCATGGATCGTGATGTTGTTCCAGCGATAATTCAAAATTATTCGGGTACAGCTTTTGCTTCAGCGTTTTCTAAGTACAGGAAAAGAAACCCTAAACACAGTCACCTGACCTATTCAACTTCGCAACAACAAAAATTCGTACTACCTCTTCTTTGACACACAAGGAGAACCCCCCCAAAAACAAAAGAAAATCCATGTATTTTTAAGCACGATTAACGGATAAAAAGCCAAGTATATTGATTATTTTTAGGCAACACGAAAAACACCGGCTAGGAACCGTGATCTTGTTACACCGATACCGTAGTGTCCATCAGAGAAACCGCTTGAAGCGTCCTAGAAAAATCGAGTTGAAAACATCGTACGAAAACGAAGTATAAAAATAGGAAAGTGGATAACATCTCATACCTAGGTAAGCGTTACAACTGGGGCAGAAGTGCTCTACATCCAGGCAGTCTTTAACTTTCAAGATAAGAGTTTTCAAAATTATACAAATTCAACTAATTCTGTGCAAGCAAAACCAATCAAAAATTACTTACTGAAACATGGTATTAGACAGCACCCAAGGACGCATCTATATTTCAATTAAAATAGTTAAAAAAACAAACTCCCATTTAAAAATGAAAAATAAAGGCATATTTACCCGAAGAGACATATTAAAATGCCAGAGCAAATGGGAACCAAGCCAGGTTTAGTTTTGATCCCCGTCTGAATTTCCGCCTGGCATTGCGGACATTTCATCGTGCAAGCTTCCGGTCCCAGCATTTTATTAAGCTTGTCAAAAGTTCAACAGACAAATGAATTCCAACGTCCTCTCCAGCTGTTCTATCCTTTTCGTCACCTAGAACAACTTGGGAAAAAAAAATGAAATTTAATTCCAATGATTAATGAGCAAAGCTCGAATATTTAAAACAGTAATATAGCTGCTCTTTTTGGACTAAAAGTAGGTCAGCCCTGCGTGGTATTCGAATAAAGTGATCTACATTTTCGCATGGCCAGATAGCACACAGTTGGCCATAGTGAACATTTGTTTACCTTCCAGCATCTGGCATCGAAATGAGACAACTACGTGTGGGAAAAAGAAAATAGAATAAAACAGCGTACAACAGCAAGGTTTGTGCGATGGCATCAACGGGGCAAAAAAAAGGGACCGATGTAAATATGTATAAATATAAAAACATGGGAGTCGTGCGACTTAAACAAAATCAAAAATAGCCCAGCTCTTGGTTCCGTGAGTGCAAAGTAACTTAGGGGATTTTTCATGTTGCCATGCTTTATTTTAATTTGTTGATGGGAAATGCCGTTGCATTCGGTAAGCAACGAAGATTTTCGTTGGCTGAAGCTCAGCACGTACCAAATGGCTAGCAGAACGAAACAAAACCGAATAGGGATAGAAAACCACAACCACTGACATGATGAATGGGCCGTGTCCCGCCAGAGCACGCGGGAAGTTCCTTATTTTAATTCAAAAGCTTACCTTTCAAACTGAAAAGAGAAACGTGTTTCCTTTTGATTTTTTTTTAGAAAGTGCTGAGCCGATACTGCTGCTGTCGTGACCCCGCTTGCGTGAATATACGTCACAGATCCGGCATGTACAATCACCACATCATTTCGTTCTATTCGATTCTTTTGAAGGTACTCAGAGAAAACGAAAGGCACACAGTAATCCTTGAATGGCAGGCAGGATGAAAAAAGTATGCTTCTAGCGCAACTCGTTGCTGGCCGGGGACTGCCGAGAGATAAGCAGCTGCTGAGAGAAATGGTGTGCCAAATAGCTCCACACCTCTAAATCCCTGTTGGGCGTTTCTAGAGGAGTTCACGTGAAAGTCGGTTTTTGATTTTCATTTCCTTTGTACCTATTTTCTTTTTTCATTACTTCTCCTCACGTTTTGTTTGGCGTACATATATATGCTTTCGTCATCTTACGAAGAGTACCATGTGTATTCTTGTTCAAAGCGCTGCGCAGTCGTGGAACAGCTGGACAACTCTCGGCAGTCTATACGTCTTGTTAGATACTCCAACCAAACTCGTGCGGTATTCCAAGAGCGCGACGCTGATAAATGTAATCCACATTCGTGGGCAATGAACCAACATCTTATTAACTAAGGTTTGTCTTGATGAAACAAATTAGACATTTTTTCATTAACAACATTTGTGTATTCGTAGAAACAACAAGGTATATTTAGTAGCCCATCTGAAAGTCCGTTTGGTTCATCAGCCATTTGAAGTTCGTTTTTATTCACTTCATCTTTTTCTTGAACTTTCAAAATGCTTACAAGCAAATTCGTGTAAAAACAAATAGAAATAAAGCGGAAAACAAATTGTAGAAATCCCGGCGGCAGTTGTTTTGTGTTGCCTTTAACGCCGACATCTCTCCCGCGTGACAGGTTGAAATCGGCTGATTGATGAACCAACGGCTGTGTACCTACTAATGTATGCGGTGAGGTGAGGAATAATGCAATTTTTAAAACCGCACGTCACGGACAGGAAGAATAATGATAAAAATTTGTAATGCTGATCGATTGTTTCCCGTATCGAGTTTCGATTAAAGTAAAACTTGTATATTTTTCTATCCGTATTCCGTATACTTACAATTTTAAGGAATTCAAAGTAACAATCGTATCATCAAGGTATGGCAAGCATAAGGAATAAGGTTGACCAGAGAAATCGGACTTCTTAGAATACACGATTTAATTGCAGCACATTTCGCTGGTCATGTCGAACTGTGCTGTCATGGCCGAATTAACATTGTAAGAACGAGGTTTTCGTGCACCCATTCTAAAATACAACTTTTTTCCTCCAATCCTTTCGTGGTTAATTGAGCCAGCACGTTTAGTAGATAAACGGCCAAATGTAGAGGTAGGTCAGCCCTACAAGACCAAGTCCAATCTACTAGTCGCTATTACACTAGCACAGATTAATTTCTACCTGGAAGGCACAAACAACATTAACTTTGAGGCACATGACATTTCCACTTTTTAAGGATACGAAGAATGTTTTCTTAAACCTAGCAAGAGTGACATGTTATGCTCAAAACTGGGTGTTGCGGGGAGAGCTTTGAAACAAAACAATCACGAAAGTAATTTCTGGGTAAAACAAGCAGTAAGAACATCAAAAACAACAAATAAAAAAAAACCAACGTAAAAAAATTAAAAGAAAAATCATAGTTGTCTTATGCGAGAGATGAATCTAAGCATTCAGGGCATTCGGAATGACGACTACGACAAAAGACGGCCTCGCAGTACGGTATCTTGCATTTCACCCACAATTCACTACTCATGTTCAGGCGTTGAAAGAGGGTCTTGTTTGCCGAGCTAGCCAAGTTAAGACTGAAAAACTTGGACTTGCGATCAAGCCAATCTGAAAGGTAGTTCTCTTCAGAGCTAGTCCATTGATTCCCGTTTAGTTGTTGAGACGCTTTGTCCAGCTGCCTCTGATCAACACGGACCGATGCTGGTACTGTAGCTGAAACGGTATCTACAGCAAAAAATTGTCGATGCATATCAAAACGTTTCCACGCACTCAACAACTCGAGATAGTATCCCTGGCCAGAGTTTGCGTATTTCTCCATGTACTTGAATCCAATTGATGCCCGAGTCTTAACGTATTCCACTGCTGTGGCGTTCAATACAAAGACGTCCTTCTTCTTATTCTGCTCCATGGAATCCATGGAATATTTCTTCTTGGCGTCTTTTACGAGGTAACATAAAAGATAAGTGATTTGCATACGATACAGTAAATCCCAACGTTGGTCCCTGCTGAGACTGCGAAGAGATATGCCCGTAGTAAGGACCGAATTCAACCGTCCTTCAAATTCAACTCCAGGTGTCTTCAGTTTGGTCAAAGATTTCCGGATCTTTTCGATGTACGAGAAAACCTCTTTGTCGTCCTTAGTAACCTCCCACTTGATGCTGTTCAAATCTAAGTAGAAGGCTTTAATTATGTCACCGTAACGGAAAGAGTGTCGGATGGCCAGTCCACACATCGGACATGCTGGGCGCCGAATGTTGCATACGGTATCTTCATTCTCATCGTTTCCGTATATCCATTCGTCCATTTCTTCCACTTCGATATAGTGGCCGCACTCAAGATAGATGTATCTAAACATTTCAAATATTCATAATTAATATAAATTTGAAGTCCGACTGGGGGTTTGTACCTTGCTTTGGGGTTGTAGTTGGGTATTTTAACGTAGGTGCATGACGGGCATTTGGTTGGACAAATTTCTCCGCAAAGACCATTACAATAATGTCCACAAGGAAACGTTTTCTTGCACGGTTCGTTACACGGGGCTCGATCACAGAACTCATAACACGGGTGGTCACATGCTGCATGAGGACACTCCCATTCACACTTTTTCTATATAAACCAACAATCATTATTGAACAAAAAATTCAAACAAGAAATAATTGAATGAAAAAGGATTTTTAACCATACCATGCAAGGAGCACACTCATTACTACACTGTTCCGTGCACTTTTGATGAGAGCATTGATAGTCACAAGCTTTTTTGCATGGGGGACAAGCTTTCCCGCACTGGGCTTCGCATCTGACAAAAGAAAAGTAAAATGAGCGAACGGAAACATCACTGTAAGGAAAGATTGTAGTTTACTTGTGGCCACAAATCAGGATCTTTTTGCAGCGCTTGACGCAGGCGGAATCAAACTGGTTTTCTCGGCATTCGTTGCAGCTTGCGGTGCAGCGATGACCACAAGCCAATTTTGCCTTACACGGAAAGGTACAGGTACCCACCTCTAACTTCTTAGCGTCGAGAACAGCTAGATCTGGAAATGTAAACAATCATTTCTGCTCAATCGATGTGATTTGAAGGTTTCTGAGCACCTGCGTAACGAAGACGGCATTCTCCGCGCAAACCATGACCGCACGGCATAGGAACTCCTTCAAGTTCGACTTCTTGTTGGCAAGAGTTTGTGGCACATTGCTCTCGACAAAGGAGCCTGCAGCGATGTCCACAGTGTAGTTTTTTCTCACACATGGAAGTACAATCATTCTTGGACACCTTTTTCCCACACTCGATTTTTACTTTGTGCCCGCACTTTGGAATCACCTTCTCCACCTCAACCCTAGAAAGGAAAGCCGTTTGAAGTGAATTAACAAACGAAGATGAGCGAACTTGTCTTTACCGACAGAAGACACTGCTCAATTGTTTGTTGCTCTCTTTGGACCCACATTTTAAGTGGTACATGTGGCCACAAGGCAATTGTTTTACCTCCTCGACAGGACAAGTCAACGCGAGTCTCTTCTTCAATGGGACACCACATTTCGTAGGAACAGTGTGTCGACATCCTAGTACCTGCTCGATTTGAGCATTGCAGAAGACTGTTTCAACAGAAATAGAGCACTTAACACGTGCCAGGTGATTACATGGTAATCGTTTCTCAATAAGCTCGCCGCACATGTTTTCTTCCATGGAAGATGCTTCCCCACAAACGACGTTCAAAACGTGGCCACAAGCACGTTTTAACGATATGGGTGCAAAGCATATTTCTTTGCTTGGCTCTCGGAAACACGGCATGTCCTAAGAATTATAAAAACCAATAATTTAAACAGTTCTACTAAATAGGTGTTGCAACAAAGAAATTTGTACCTTAGTATGACCACATGTCAACTGCTTTGAAACAGTTTCTTTACAAGCATGCTCAGTTTTACGGTCATGACAAGGTAATGAACAATAATGTCCACAATCCAGAGGTGTTCCACATTTGATTTTACATTTCTCTTGAGCTTTTATCTCCTGCTCACTGCAACGAATGGTGACCATGTGAAGGCATGGTAATGTGTAATTAATCATGGCAGTGCAAGTGATGCTCTTGTCGATCTGTTGCGCACATGGAAGACGAATTTCGTGTGCACAAGGCAGCATCTTCAACGGTTCGGCTTTACATTTCCATAGGCGCAGTTGAAACTCATTTTTCGCGACGAAGCATGGAACCACTTGCACGTGCGAGCAGAGTGGATGGAGTACTTCAGTTTCTTGAGTGCAAACAATTGAATCAATCCCCTCACTGCACCGGACAGGATGCATGTGACCACACAGCAACATCTTTTCTACAACGGCTGTGCAAGGGGGACTCGTGTTCCAGCACACGGTTTTGATGCTATGGCCGCACGGAAGCGGCCGAACTATTTCCTGAAGACATCGTTCAATGGGTTTGGAACATATACTCTTTTGTGTATGTCCACATGGCATTCGACGGTTGACTGTAGCCAGGCAAGGGATAACAATTGGTTTTCCTGGACAGACGAACTCCGAAACGTGGCCGCAGTCTAACTTTTTCTCATCAGTTATGCCACACTCATATCCTGAAGGATCGTCAGAGCATTTCATCCATTTCGAATGGCCGCAGAGCAATTTCTTACACACCATCTCTTTGCAAGAGGATTCCAGCAGAAAAGGATGAATTTTCGATTGATAACAAGGTATCTTTGCAGTGTGGGAACACATAAACCTGTGTTCGATTTCCGTCTTGCAAAGTGAATCGTCTGGTGGCATAGAACACGGAATCTGCTGGCTGTGTCCACATGGAAGTAATTTTTGTACTAAGACGGGGCAGGAAAATCCTGAGGTTGTTTTCTTCGAGCACATGACGTAGTATTCATGCATGCACGGTTTCATGATTATCGGTACACGCTCGTGACATTCCACTTCGAGGATACTTGTTGAGCAGGGTATGGATTGACTGTGACCACAATCCAGTTTTTTCTCAACCTTTTCGAGACAACTTCGCGTATGGGGTCCGTCCGCGTGACACGTAAGCCTACATCCATGGCCACACGGCAACTCAGCTGCACAAATTTCGCGACAAAATGATCCGACGGGAAAATCTTCCGGACGATTTACCTATGGTTAAGTTAAAACAAAGATTCGGTTATCGAACAAATGTATATCAAATGTATGAAAATCTGAAATACTTTATGAATGGTTTGGGTGTGGTAGCGGCACTGAAGAGGAATCGAATCACCAATTTCCCCGTGTTCCAATAAAACCTTTTCCATATGAGCCCAAAGCGGACTTGCCGTGGCCAGCATACGGATGTTACCCAGAATGTAAAGTCCGTTGCGGGCACGAGACAGCGCCACGCAGACGCGATTGTCGATGCGCAGGAAGCCTACCGAGTTGCGTGTGTTGTTCCTCACCAAGGACAAAATGATGACGTCGTTCTCTTCCCCCTGGAAATTGTCAACCACCGTCATACGAACGTCAGCTAACGCGCTCGATTTGTAATTTTTGCGAGCGTTCAAGAGCTGATGAAGCTGAGCGGTGTAGGTGGCCAAGATGGTGATCCTCTTGCCAGAAACTTGTTCATCTCGCATCAAATACAGAGCTAAACGCAGTGCCATTGCAACTTCATTCAGATTGTAAAAACTGCTTCCTTCCTCCTTTTCCGGATGATTGTGATGATAGAAAAATACCTGAAAACGGCAACGTGATCAAACAGCGAAAATTTTCGCAAAAGAAGTTTTAAATTACGTTGTTTCGCATTCCCAGAATGTGGGGATGGCCATAGACACTGCTGTGATTTTCTAACTGCTCGTAGACAGCTGGGACGATTAGCCGCGCTATTTCAGGTCGCATTCGATGTTGAACACCGAGTCTAACCGCCTTCATACCACCCATGATGAGACGTTCAAACAGTGATACGTCCAAATGATATTTCGTTGCCAGCTGGTGTACGTTCACGGACGGTCGCAGCTGCTGGTGGTCCCCTAAAGTCGAAAATGAAACTATGAAACATTCTTAATTTCAAATGATCTTCAAGCGATACTCACCAATCATAATCAAGTGTTGGCAATCAGCCGTTAATGAACAAACAATGTGCGCCTCGAGAACTTCAGCAGCTTCTTCCACGATAACTAAAATAGAAATGTTGCACTAAAATTTGAAGAAAGCAAAATGTTTAAAAGATATACCTATTTTCGCTTTAAGGGATTCGAGTAGTGCCCGGTTTTTAGCTGCTCCCGTGGTAGTCATACCAACAACGTCTGCAGTACGACAAAGAGCTGCAAGTGCTTCACCCTTGAGGTCATTATACTCTTTGATTTTTTCTTCGTAATCTGTTTCTGTATCACGTAGATCTTGGTTAACGATGTCCTGATAACTGCGCTTCCACTGCGCGAACAGCATCCAGCGTTTGCTTAATGGCAAAGTCATGATTTCATCGGCTGAAAAGTCTTCCGGCTCGCAAGGCATCGCTAAAAGCAAGTCACGAATGTACTGCATTCTCTCAATTTGACTGTGCGCAAAATTTGCATATATTTTCTCCTCCATATCTTCATGGCCTTCTTCGGATTGACACCACGGGACATATTCGCCATCATCAACGTTATCTGTAACGTGATTGGGCAATACAAGAGAGCTGATTTCTTCCCTGGCCAAACGTAACTCTTCTGGGTAGTCTTCATCGTCGACAATGTCTTCGTTCATATCATTGTCCATGCGGTCAGGCATTTCAATATCTTCAGGTAGAAATTCCAAGGCACTTTCCTCTTTCATAGCTGTAACTGCTTTCGCCATTTGACTTCCATTGCGATAATTCATTCGCATTTCCCGCAATACTTTAAGCAGTTGACGATGATTTGACCAGCCCAGCCACCGCTTGAGTATGCTGTCTTTACATTTTTGTTTGCATTGGCGCCGCTCCGCCTGTTCAAATACCTCGGAAATTTCAGCGCTGATGACACCTTTACGTTTCAATTCAGCAACTTGAAGAATCTCGAATTGCGTTTGGCGCATTTTCCCTTGAATTACACCAATTTGCACCTCCATTTTGGCTCGTATCTGTTAACAAATTTGATTTAGTTCCATAAAAATAAATTCGTTCTGGATTTTTATGTACCTCTTTCATTCGGTAAAGGTAATAAAGGTAATTCGAATCGGAGTATGGGCCATGTTGCTGAGTTTGCATGACTCTAGATTTAACTTGATGCAAACTGTAAGCTTCCAGGATCGATGACTTTGATTGGCTTCCAATGCGGATGATTTTATTAGTTGTGCCAAGTATCCCTTCCAAAAACTGATCCAACGCGTGATTCTACATAATTCGAATTTCAAGTAGCAAACGCATTTTTTATATTTGAATTAAGATGCGTTATATATTAAATTAATTGCGTACCGTATAGCAAATAACGACGACGGGTGTACGACTGTCTTGCCAGTTCTCACCATGTTTCTTCCAGAAAATTTTGTTTCTAAACCGCCAATCCATTCCTGGGGTTAACTGCAACTTGAACCATAGATCTTCTACTTTTTCGTTTTTCCCTTGCCAGAGATTTTGGTTTTCAAGCAATGAACGCAGTATCCGCAGGGCTAAGAATGTTTTGCCTGTGCCAGGTGGTCCTTGAATAAGTGCCACTCGGTTTGTAAGGGCTTGCTGCAAGGCCTCGCGTTGTCTCTTATCCAGACCCAAATTTTCAGCACTTGGCCAGGTTTTCAGTTCCATTAAGGTTTGAATGCTCAGAGGGGAGTCTTTGTAATTTCTCAGCATGTAAACTGGTGAGTCTGCAAGATACGATGGGATCATCTGACCCTTTTCCAATCCGAGAAAGTAATCCAACATCGGAAAAGAATCGTACGTGAAATTCTGCAGGACTTTAAGGACAGCCCGGTAGGGTTCAAAGAATACTACTGATTCGAGCATCACGTACACCTAGGAAAATACACGGATAAAATACTAAGTAAGATTATACGTAGTTTAAGAGTACTATTACCTTTTCTGTGAAATTATTCGGCAGGTCTGGCGATTCGAGAGCCAATGTGACATGGCCACTGGCCAGGTCTTGTGGGTGGCTAAATCATGAAGAAAGTAAAATCTCGTAAGTATTAAATTCGAAATATTATGTGAAGGGTGAAAATGTAAACCTGTTTGCAACGCTGGCTACGATGACTTCTTTCGTTCCATCCCACAGACAAACAAGCGATCCGTGAATAAGACGTCGACTCGTGATCCAATTTACTCGCGGCAATCTCTCAAAATTAACTTTGTAAAACCGCCAAGATGTTTCGCGTTCTGGAACAAGATGTCTGTCCTGAACCAGGCCGCTCCGTTTGAAGGTTACGTTGTTGTAAATCCTCACTTCTTGGACACCCCGTGGCCCAATCTGCCCAGATGACACTTTGGCCATGCCTAGTCGAAGCGGTTGCATGAAGTCTTCCATCAGAAGACGAAATTGGATGTCTCGATAAGTTTCAAGATCAGGATAAGCTCGGCGTAGTAGGTTGGGCCTAAGAAAGATTTGTTCTGGCCAGAAGATATCGTGTTGACTTGGTACAATGTTCCAGTCGGTGATGTCGTCTGGTGGTTCATAAAGTAAGGACTCCTCTGAAAATCCAGAAGCTAAAGTTGTTACTCCGCAGGATGTATCTTGATTCTCTATTCCCGAGTCATCTTGCATCTCGTCCCCGGTTAGCATACTCTGAATCATTCGAAGACGTTCAATAATTCTTGGTTGTAACTGAAGATCCTGCATGGATTGGCCTTGAGTTGTGTGATAAAGATCAACAAAAAAATTTCGGCGGATTGCATCAGCCGCATTGGACGCGACAGTAAGGTACAGGCTTGTTGCTTTGCAAAGCGCTCTGAACAAATCTTCCAGCCTAAGCTTTTTAGTAGAATTTTCAACGTCGAGTTTTGAAATATTTGTAAAGCACAAAACAAATTGGTGGTACAACTTCTTGTTTTCGATCAAATTAGCCATCCTCTTCAAATCCATATCGCCAAGCCTATTACATAGGCATCCCAGGATCAACCAGATGAATTCCGTGTCAGTTGGGTTAAACTCTTCTACGCAAGCCGACATCTTTTGAAGCCGAGAAAACATTTCGGTCGGCGCCAACTTGTCTCGTTCGTTATACAGTTGACGTAGGGAAACGTTCGGTCCATGAACGGTATCCTTAGATTTCCGTTTGATTTCCTTTTCAACTTTTTCCTTCCTGTGTTTAGCCTTCTTCTTCGGTGAGCTTGTTTGCCAAACCATTCTGCAGGGCGCCGTATCTCTAACTGCTGGTTTTGTGGAGTCTAAACACATAAAATAACAGCAGTATAACCACTCCATAATATTTGGTATACATATCAGTGAGCAAACAGTGAGTCACGCATTAAACATTGGGTAAAAACTTGTGATAAAGGATAATAGAAACAATGATGTACTGTTCTGAGGAAAGATAGGAAGCTGCCATTGGAAATTTCAGCATGTATGTAATACCATTACCAAGTACTTCTATTTTGACACAAAGGTATGCACGCGGTGAACAACAATCATGACTCGTAAATAGTTACGCCACGGTTTCCCTGAAACTATACTTACGGCTGTTTTTGAAAAAGTAGATAAGGTGGCTTCTTTGTGAGTTGTAAAACGACAAAACAAGTCGAAAATACGATGATGATTCACTCAGCTCGTTTATATCTTAGGCATATTTGCATTTATCTGTTAAGTTTTACACAATTCGAATCCAAAATGAAGGAAATTATTCACTTTGCAGCAAACACTGCACTCTGCACTTGGATTTTTTATGCCGAGATAGAATTGTGGAAACGAAATTGACGTCGTGCAGACGTAAACCCTGGACATTCGGTTAAACTGTGACCTTGTATAACGTCGTCTGAGCTCTGAGCTACAAGTGACCTGCACAACTACAATGACTCGTATTTTCGGAATGCGATGCGGAGATGATGTTAAAACCAAAGATCTTTATTACGAAATTTTTCTTTACATCCAAAATTCCAAATTTTACCAAAGCCTTCCGTCTTCTGAAGGTGAAAAATCAAACGATCAAAGCACTGTAAGTCACGTCACGATATTTATTTGTATTTTATTGTGAG
Organism: Daphnia sinensis; assembly: GCA_013167095.2. Taxonomy (NCBI): domain Eukaryota; kingdom Metazoa; phylum Arthropoda; class Branchiopoda; order Diplostraca; family Daphniidae; genus Daphnia; species Daphnia sinensis. The sequence goes on along the minus strand of CM023195.1, from coordinate 2,408,597 downwards.
TTAAGGCAACAAAGACCCGAAAATGGCGTCTCCCAGTTCAGTTCAGATACAACATTACAACGACTTTGGTTATTTGAGCAGCAAATGTTTGATTTCGAGGTTTCGTTGGCAGCCGTCAGCATCAATTTTTCTAATAGGTGTTTTTGTGATCTTTTTTCTTATTATTTTTTTCATTTTTTTTGCAATCTCATTAAAAACCAATGTTGTTAAGTGATATTTCGTTTGATTTTTTTCAAACCTGAATTTCTGGTTTTGAGTTGATAAAACAAAAATTCGCATAATTTATTGCGCAACCGCGTATCATTGCGCTTGCGCCAACATATTTTCATAAAGTGCTGTGCTGATTGCTGAATACTAGAAAAAATTTTAAACTTATCAGCTTGCAGCCGATCGGCCTGCTAAAGTAACGAACCTGGCGGGGAATTTTGGAACCTCGACGTAAACACCCCCGGGTTTTGGGATGATCCAAGAGTTGTCACTTTTTTGTTTTAGTTTTTTAAACCAAGACTACAAAATTCTTAGGGTTTATCATGATAAAATAAAAGCTTTTTCAAATTCAAATAATGTTCATTTGTTCAAATCATATTTAATACGCAAATTTTTTTATTTAACGCGGTAAAATGGAGTTTATTGGCGGTTTTCTTCAACAACGCAATTATTGAACGGAAAGCACGGTATAAAAAGCTTAGGCTTCCATAACTACATTGGTGTAGTGTAGCTGGTCGATGGAAATCCGTGGCAGTTGGTCTCGAAAAAAAAAAAGAGAATAACTGTCAGGCAGCCATACCTGCCATTCCTGGATGATGAGGTGCCGTAGGAAGTCATTGAACGACTAAGTGTAAGACACATGCGGGGTGGTTTGATTACGGACCGTAGATATCGAACCGCAGTCACTGAACCACACATCAACCCAGGGCTGGCATGTGAGGCTAACATCGGCATAAGCGAAACCACGCTATATATTTTTTTTTCTATCCAAAGATTGTCTGGCGTTGTGGGTAAAAAGCGATAAAAAGTAATCGTGTTTTATCCACAATCCATTTTTTTCTCAACCTTTTCGAGACTTCGCATATGGGATTCGTGGGCATACAATCTCCGATTGTATGGCGTTATGTGCGAAAATTAATCACGTTTTTTCCAGAAAAACACTGAACCACATGTTTCACACATTGAAACCATATGAAATGTCACGTCCCACCTTCTGGAGCCACTCTTTGCTCAGGAAGCAAACGAAGTCAGATTAAAATCTGACCGTCTGTACCGATGGGGCAAAAATTTTGCCGATTTCAATTTTTCGTTTGCGTTAATTTGCTCTTCGATAACAGCTAAAGCAAAGTCAGCATACGATTCGATTTCGGTGGGCGTGGTTTCGGCCTGCCCATGGGACAACGTACAAGGCTCCAGGCGGCCGTACCAGATATCAAATATTCAAAATAACTTCTATTCGGTTTCAATACACTAGAAAATCCCATAATTTGCTTATATACCAACGAGGGCGACATTATTATCGGTAAACCCCTGTTTTTTTTCCTTCCTACCTAAACTTTTTTGGATGTTACTCCCTCGTTCTACAAAAAATCACCCCTCCCCAGTCCCCACACACACACAGAAACACACAAAGAACGGTAAAAAAAATCGATAACCCATCTTTGTAGCGTTTAGTATTAGGTTTATCAATGCATTGTAGCTTTTCACTGAAGTGATAACACAACAGGTCCCTCAGCAAAATTACCTGGCGAACAAAAAGTAATAAACTTTTTCGCGATATCTGAAAATTTTCGTGCAATGAAGAGTTGAAGACTAAAACTTTGCTAAAAATAGAAAATTAGAAATCCCTTATTTTTGGTACCACAACTACTTAAATGAACTCTCCTAATACGCAAAGAGAGAGAATTTTTGTTTGAATTACTCAGCCCCCACTCTCCCCAAAAAGATATTTATTTTTGTATTTCATTGTGAGTTCTGAGAAGACCTCAAAATGGCGTCTCCCATGAGATCAGAAACAACATTACAACGACTTTGGTTATTTGAGCAGCAAATGTTTGATTTCGAGGTTTCGTTGGCAGTCGCAGTCGTCGGCATCAATTTTTAAACAGGTGTTTCTGTGATCTTTTTTCTAACAAAATTTTTTTTTTTTTTGCAATACCATTAAAAACCAATGTTGGTAAGCGATGTTTCGTTTGATTTTTTCCAAATCTGAACCAATTTTGAGTTGAAATAAAAAAAATTCGCATAATTAATATAATTGCGACACCATAATTTAATTAAGTGCTTGATGCTAGGAAAAATTTTAAACTTATCAGCTTGCAGCCGATCGGCCTGCTAAAGTAACGAACCTAGCGGGGAATTTTGGAACCTCGAAGTAAACACCCATCGGGTTTTGGGCTAGGCGATTGTGTGTTAAATCAGGTTAAATCATGCTACAAGAGTTGTCACTTTTTTGTTTTAGTTTTTAAAACAAAGACTACAAAATTCTTAGGGTTTATCATAATGAAATAGAAGCTCTTTGAAATTCAAATGATGTTCATTTGTTAAATTCAAATTTAAAACGCAAATTTTTTTATTTAACGCGTAAAATGGAGATTATTGGTGGTTTGCTTCTACAACGCAATTATGGAACAGAACGCACGGTATAAAAAGCTTAGACTTCCAAAATTACATTGATGGCGCGTAGCTGGTCGATGAAAATCCCTGGCAGTTGGTCTCGAAAAAAAAAAAAGAGAATAACTGTCAGGCAGCCTTACCTGCCATTCTTGGATGAGGGAGTCCCGTAGAGAAGTGTAAGACACATGCGGGGTGGTTCAGGTGATTACGGACCGTAGTCATCTGCCACGGCCGTAGTGCCACACATCAACCCAGGGCTGGCATGTGAGGCTAACATTGGCATGAGCGAAACCATCACATTTGTTTTTCTATCCAACGATTGTATGGAGTTGTGGGGAAAATGTTATCGTGTTTTCTCCACAAAACACTGAACCAAGTTCTCAACCCAGTAGGAGCCACTCGTTGATCAGGAAGCAATTGAAGTCAGAACAAAATTTCAATAAGTAAACAGACAGGTAATATGTTGGAGGCTATATTCAACTTCACGCCTTGTGCAAGGTTATGAAGAAATCTTGGAGGAAAAACGTAACAGCGAATTTGTCGATAAGTAATAAAAAAAGACGTAATATATGCAGCGATGTCCATAGTGTAGGTTTTTCTCACACATCACCTTCTCCACCTCAACTCGAGAAAGGAAAGCCATATTGTGAAATGGATTAATATCGGAAGATAAGTGAACTAGTCTTTACCGACAGAAGACACTGCTTAATTGTTTATTGCTCTCTTTGGACCCACATTTTAAGGGATACATGTGGCCACAAAGCAATTTTTTTACTTCCTTAACAGAACAAATCAATGCGAATATCTTTTTCAATGGCACACCACATTTCGTAGGAACAGTGTGTCGACATCCTATGGTACCTGCACGATTCGAGCACTGCAGAAGATTGTTTCAGCACAAATAGAGCACACGACACAGACCAGGTGATTACATGGTAATGGTTTATCAAATATTTTTTCTTCCAAAGAAGATGCTTCCCCACAAACGACGTTTAAAACGTGATCATCAGCATCACAGCATGTTTTAACGATATGGGTGAAAGCATATTTCTTTGCTTGGCTCACGGAAACACGGAATGTCCTAAGAATTATAAAAATTAATAATTTTAACAGTTCTACTAGACAGATGTTGCAACAAAGAAATTTGTACCTTAACATCTCATATGCTTTGAAATGGTTTCTTCACAAGCATGCGCAGTTTTATGGTCATGACAAGATAATGAACAATAATGTCCACAGTAAATGGGTGTTCCACATTTGATTTTACATTTCTTTTGAGCTTTTATCTCCTCCTGACTGCAACAAATGGCGACAATGTGAAGGCATGGTAGTTAATCAATGCAGTGCAAGTGATGCTCTCGTCGATCTGTTGCGCACATGGAAGACGAATTTCGTGTGCACAAGGCAGCATCTTTTACGGTTCGGCTTTACATCTCCATTTGGCGCAATATTGAAACTCATTTTTCGCGATGAAGCAAGGAACCACTTGCACGTGCAAGCAGAGTGGATTGGTGGGAGTACTTCGATTTCTTGAGCGCAAACAATTGAACCAATCCCCTCACTGCACCGGACAGGATGCATGTGACCAAATGTCAACCTCTTTTCTACAACGGTTGTGCAAAGGGGAGTCGTGATCCAGCACTCGGTTTTCATGCTATAGCCGCGCGGAAGAGGTCGAAGTATCAGTTGAAATCGAGATCCCCGCCCTCGAAAGTTAGTTACTAGTTGTATGTAGAAAAGACTTCGTATTGTGTGCCAATGCAGTTTACGGTAAAGCAAACACATTTTTTCTGCTATTTCAGTTAATGTAATAGACTCATTTGTTTTTGTTATTAAATTCGAATTTTTATTATTTACAATATATTCAAACAGGTACAAAAGTTTTGAGAGGTTCTGATATGCTGATATCATTTAAGAATTTGAGGAAATTTCGAGATCCAATGGGTTTTAACATATTATTTTGAGCACCGACAAGCGGATTAGACTACTTTTCCACCAGCAGCAGACTTTCGTTTGAAGCATTTCACGCTTATCTGATAACCGATCTGCTATCTAATGCTGATGCCATTACTGGATGAATAAACGGAACAAGCAAGCTGCATGCGGAAACCTTACCTAAAAATAGACAGGTACGTAGAAATTGACTTAAAAGACAAGCCAAAGGGTTTTACCTTTGACGTGTTCTTGTCGTCATGTTTGTTTGACTGATGGAAGAAGTCGCTTGATCAGAATCCTTTCATAGCCGGCCGTAGTTAAGGATGGTGATGGCAATCTTGCACATTTAAATTTTGATTTCCGTCTTCGAGGAAGAGTCAGGGTGGAATTTCAAAATAGTTAAGGAAATTCCCGTGCAGGCAGAACTACACGGGTGCATGTAATTACCCGATGTCAGAACATCCCAGAGTCAAGGGAGGGTCACAGAACATTCCCGAAAGACTCTTATGGACGCTGACTGGGTAGGCACACGCAGGGCGCTTTCCTTTACTACTCGTGACTTAAAAGTCAAGCCAAAGGGTTTAATAAAAAGAAAAGACAGTGCGGTTTTCTTGTATACAAGGTGGGTCTATATATCTGGCTGTTTTCTAAAAGTGAATTTTTAAAAAGACGAACGTCTCGAATGTCGACGATTTGCTCATCCGTCATCTATCAAGAAAGCGCGACTAATCAAACGGCAATTAGTTTTCCGAGGCAAGTTGATTATGTACCTCTGCTATCTTTTCAGCTGTTGGTCTTGCATGTAGCAAATTACATAAGTCAATGAACGAGACGAAATAGAAATTCCAATTTTGCAATGTCATAAGGATCTCTCCGTGGAAAATCTTGTTGCGGCCTTCTTTTGCTGTCTGGATAGTCGCAAGGTCAGCTTGATAAGTAGGATTAGTTTGGTGGTTGTTATGCCACTCATCTAGCAGATCGAATAGAAGAGTCTGCGGGTCGATTTCCGAATCACAACGTGACTTAGATTGGTTCCGCAGATAACGATCCCGTAAAGTTAGTCCAAGATATTTGGTTAAGCATCGATACAACTTCACCATGATCTTTGTGGCTTTGATGTACTCGGTATTATTCATATCGCTGGGCAGCTGTGGTATGATTTCCCCCGTCAAAAACCTTGGTGCCGAAAGAGAAGTAACCTGTACTTCCAATGGGTTGTTTTTCTTCAAAATCAATTCATCCAGAACATTTTTCACCTTCGCAGCGGCATTCGGAGCGTTAACCAATCTGAGAACCTCGATCCAGGCCATTAGATAACTCATCCAATGATTCGAAATGTTGTCGTAATACCCATGAGCCAGAGCATGTCTCGCAGCCATAGATGTTTCCAAATTATATGGATCACATGGCCCACTGATGGAAAAAAAGTTGGGATCATTCTTCCGCTCAGCAATCATGACTTTAAGCATATTGTATACATCGAGTTGTTTTACCGTTTTATCAACGAGGTTCTTCCTGCTTAGGAAATTCCATAAACAGGGTCCGAAATACGCTGTCATAGTCGCGAACAACACACAAGCCAAATCAAGAGTTCGATCCTCTTCCTGCAATGTCATCGCCATAACGGGCTTGTTCGGCCGGTGAGAGACTTTCTTCTTCAGCTGATTGAATCCCTTACTGATCGCCCTATTACAATTTCGGTTGTTAGCCATTCTAATAAGCGGAGTCCCTTGCAGTTGGTCGTTAATAATATCAGAAGTAAGTTGCACGATAGTACCTTGAACGTAACGTGACTCTTTATTCTCATCCTGCGTTCTTGATAAACATTTTCAAACCAGAAACTAAGCAAACAAACGCAACTTGCGGTTATTATCACATTACTATGGGCATTTAGCTTAATTTCATTGAAATATTTTATTACTAACTTGAAACATCGATATTTTACCATTCTTATTCAATCAAAATGATTTAATTTACACTTTACAGTATATTATATTTATGTTGATAAATCGTCGGATGTTGATAAAATTTGTAATTGCAGGTAATTGTAAGTTTGTAAAGGGCTCTTCTTCGCGGCAGTTCGCGCTTCGCGGTGTACATGCCTTTTCATTTTTTGAAACTTGGCAACGTGAAGAGCTAAACATATGCATTTTGCAACGTCCATCCTTTATTTGTGTTTTGAGTTTTGGGGCACAACGGTGTTAATAGGGTGTTAGTGTTGCATACTGACGTAGCACGTACGGTTCGGTTATCATCATGCCCCAGGAATGGATAGTTCTTAAACGAGAAGATATTCGTTTGCGAACTTTCAATGAACATTTTTCTGCTACGTTTTTAAACCCACTCGCATTAGCTAAGGCTGGTTTCTTCTACGTTGGGGTTGATGATCAGGTTCAGTGTGCGTTCTGCAGAGGAGTGGTGAAAGATTGGGAAGTAGATGATGACCCAGTAAGAGAGCATCAACGACTATTTCCGTCATGTCCTTTTGTACTGGGTTAGTTTTTTTAATGTTGAAAATTGAAACAGAACAATACTTGTGCTGTGTTTATTAGGTTTACCAGTAGGAAATGTACCATTGGGCGAAGATCAGTCACACCATGCATTGGTTGAACGGGCAACCTCTCTACCTGTTCCACAGCAAATGAACACAGGATTTGGAGCCACACACCATTTTACTTCACAAATGAGACCAGATGCCTTCCCAGATACAGGTAAAAAAAAAAATAACATAAGTATTCCAATTTAAAAATCATTTGATTTGCATGTTTTTTAAAGAACCACGATCTCCAGACAACATGCAGTTAGATGCCCTAGTTGGAGAAAACTTAGAAGAATTGGGTATAAGAAAACATACCGGGCCACGTTACATTACATTTGCAACACTTGATGCACGATTAAAAAGTTATGGCCATTGGCCACCTCAACTAAAGCAAACTCCACGGGCAATGGCTCAGGCTGGTTTCTTCCATCTTGGTAACAATTGATTAGACTAAAAGATTTAATTTGTTTTGTTCATCATTATTGTAATTATCTTTAGGTGTCAATGACCATGTCAATTGTTTCCATTGTGGGTCAGGATTAAGAAATTGGGAACCAGACGATGATCCCTGGCTTGAACATGCCCGCTGGTTTCCTCAATGTCGTTTCGTAATGCTGATGAAGGGGGAACAGTACATCAAAGAGGCGAAAGAGTCCATGTCTACTCCTAAAGTAAAACATTCCCTGGCGGCTTCAGTGGGTAGTCAACGTTCCCCCCCAAGGGAGGTTTCTGAGGCCGAATTGCGAAGTTTACTAGGCACCCCCATTGTACAGACAGTTTTAGCAATGGGTGTGGATCTTTCTCGAGTTAAGCAGGCCTTGAAATACCAAATACGCAATACTGGACAACCTTTCGATACTGTTGATTCACTTCTTGAAGCAGCTATTGAGTTCCAACATTACAATGAACATCGCCAATCATTGGAAAATGGCAAGTAAGTATTTCAGTTAATCAGGTTTCTATGGAGAAAGAAAGCTATTGGTTCACGTCCTTTTCTCTAAGTTATGAGGATGTAGAATGGCCATCGGCCACGTCTTTGCCTTCAGTTAGCCGGCGTTCTTCTTCAGCAGAAAACATACGGGAAGAAAATTTGATTTCACTTTCTACGAGTGATTCCCGTAGAAGAGTTACTAACGAAGATGCACCGTTGGCCTCCCAAATCAGATCTGAAACACCGGCGCTTCGGGAAGCCGCAATTCCAAAGATGCCAGAAAGCTCCGAAAAAGTAACAGGAAATCTCTGTACATCAGAAGTGTCAGCCCAGCTTGGTAGCCAATGCACTTCAACTGATAGAAGTAATTCAGTCAAAAGCACAATGTTTATATATTCGTTCAAACAAATCTTTTTTTTTTTTCGTATCCTTAATTTTTCGTAGCCCAAATCTTAGAGGAGGAGATACGACGCCTTAAGGAAGCGCGTCTCTGCAAAGTGTGCCTGGACGAGGAAGTATCAATTGCATACATTCCTTGTGGACACATAGTAACATGCGTACAGTGCGCAGCAGGTAAATTAATTACTTGTAATGAAGTAATTGTTGAAATTTATTTTTTCAAACATTCTCCAGCACTAGAGCATTGTCCTTTATGCCGGAAAAATATTAAAGGCACAGTACGCATCTTCTTGTCCTGAATCGGTTTGCATAGATAAAGTATGCTAACGCAGTTGTCCAACTATAGGACCCCCATATAATGTCCACGGTAAATTCCTAAGCTGTGAAAAATTTACCATTTTGTAAATTGAGAAATCTCACTGTTAATATGTGTTTGGTATTGACCCGGTTTAGTTTTACCTAAACTATTGTAAATTTTCTGAAAACCCACCGGCTATAGTCTCAAATAAAACGAAACATCTCCATACTTGGATGACAAATTGATATTCGAAATTCTGTTGGATTTGCGATGTAAATTATGTTATCGGCCACGTTTGCATGAGGATGAATTAATTAATATTATTCATTTTTCTACCTGTAAATAGCTTTTTAGACCGCTAGAGACCATCAGAAATTCGGGGGTAAAGTTTCGATGTACGATTTACATAACTTTCGTCGTCTGCATTCGCGTGCTAATAAGGCTGTGGTGTGGTCGTTGTTGGCTTGTTGCTCGAAAGTAAGTAAAAATAATATGCATTCGAATCTCTCACCTCATTTGCATTCTGCTGAGTGCAATGAACTGATTCGTTTACTTTTGGCGTGTCATAAAGAGGTAAATTTTACCTGTTGAATGCAAGTAGTGAGTATATAAACTCACTGTGTGGTCAACCTAATCAAAAACCGATGTGCTCATAGAAAATCTGTGTCTTTTTTTCGCAGAATCCGGTTGGAAGATTTGTTGGTTTTTGTAACAAACAAGATACACTAATGGTCGCTTGCTTAAAACGAGAGGTATGAATGTTCATTTTTTCTCCGTTAGTAAAGAAATTGGACAAACATGGAATACATCTATGAGTTAAGCGTGTATACTTTGATATGTTTAGGAACACCAGATTATTCCTTTAAGATTGTTAGACCTGATATAATTCAGTTTTTCTAATTTTGAGACAAACAGTTATTTAAAAATTCATCTGGGATTGAAAAATTATTCCAAAAGTTCTCTCTTTTCACTGCAACCCAATCTAAAAGTTTTTTTTTTTTTTTAGAGAGAAATCAATAGAAGCTTGAACGCAGAAAAATCCAAACTGAAACGAGAAGAAGTGCAACGAAGACTACAAGAAAATACATCTAGATAATAAACTGCCACAACAGCTCAACTACCATGAATGTACCTCTTGAAGAATCTGTCACCCTGTCTGCCAAGTACCCAAGTGTTATCGATCGTTACTTCACTCGGAGATATATTCAAAGAGAAGGAAAAAACGATACCTGTCTGTTATACCATTCAAATAAGATATGTTTAGTCACTGTAGCCAAAAGCCATGCAATTTTCGAGAAAGGATCTCCCATACGAAAAGTAAACTACAAAGTTGGTGAAAAGCTAGATCGAAGTGACAACAAAGTTCTCGGAAAAAAGAAGCATGGCGGGCAATATGTAGATGAACATTCGATTCTTTGTATTGTTGAGTGTGAGGATGATTCTGTGTACAATATTAGAGCAGGTGTCAAGGGTAAACTGATTGAGGTCAATGAAAATCTTATAGAGAATCCTCAGCTGCTTTTTAACAAAGCTGAGACTGACGGTTACGTAGCTGTTGTGTTGCAAAAGCTTGGGGTTGAATGTAATATGTCAAATTCTGTTAGCAGAGAGGAATATGACAAAAATATAGAACAGTAAATGTATTTTCACCAACTTGTACTCAATATCAAACACTAGACAAAATCTTTTATGAGAATCATGAATGTTCTGTATTCTGAAGGTGCACATTTAATGTCAAAATTCATCATTTACATTCTCACTGATGTATGTGGAAGCAGTATTTGAACCATGAAAGACGTCAGTCTTCGACAGCTCCATTAATCACTGTCCCAGTTTTCATGATCTTCAAAGTGCCTTTGAGCAGGAGGAGGCATGGTTAAGTTACCTGTGATTACAGATTTCATCCCATCTACACATAAATGTTAATTCAAACATTTGAAATACATATTTCTGTGGCATTTTAAGATAACTTACATGTGACATGTATGGCATCAATCAAAGCAATCCTATCAGGACATGTCTCTAGGTGTTTAGCTTCATCTTCAGGAGCAAAATGATGGAGGGCATTGTATGAGCAAATAACAAATTCTTTATGAATATGTGCCTGTAAATTTTTTGGAAGCAATTAGTCTTGAATTATATATGAAATCAATTTTTTCATACTCTGCGACAGTTGACAATATGATGATGGGCTCTGGTGACTTTCATTACATGTGTTGGATTATATGGACAAACAAACTTTTGGTTCGGCATTGTGGTAATCAAATAGAGTTTTACCGAATACAAGCGCTAGATTCGAGGAATTCTGTTAATTCCCTTCCTTATCGATACCAAATTCAAAATGATTAAAGAATTTCTTTTCACTTTGTTTTTTTTTAGGCCAATGCGAACGCATGTGCTAAACAGCAAGTAAACTAGAAGCGGAGCTGTTCGTCTGTTTTCTTCTCTTCATTAAAACTTTAAAAGCTAAGCAACTATCCAAAAAGGTAACAATTTATTATTTCTATCTTTTTTATTCTTTTTTATTTTATAATTATTACGAGGTTAAATGAAAGAATTTTCGACATTTCATCCTTATCCTTATTATTGTTATTATTATGTCGATTCGGCTGACATCTAGCGACTAGGTTATCTGTTTCGTTTGTTGGATTGCGCTGAGTTCTACTGTCATAAAATAACGTTTCCCGCTTTTGTTGTTTGCTAAGTTTGACGAAGTCGCTATCGGATTAAAAACTTCTCTTGTTCGTTTGTTTGTTAGAATTTTCAAGTCAACAGGATTAAAAAGTGTAACTGGCGTGAAAGTGAATATTCCGTATAAGCTCCCCGTAGGTGTACAATGTACGTTAACTGCCCCAGTTCTTAGACTCGAGGACGGTGGGGGCATTTAGACTGTGAATGTGTGGGCACTATTCGATGCTTGATACCACCAACTCATTTCGTTTATATCTGGAATAAGAGGAACATATAGTTTGAGGATGAAAATTGAAAATCAATTGGATACCAAGGATTCTGTCACACCAGATCTTCTCAGTGGGAAAGAAGCTTCAACTTCTAGTGGCCCTGCTGGAAGTCTGCAAGTGGAGGAAAAGCGGAGAAGAGCCTGGGAGCAATGGTCTGCTGATGATATTGCAGCTTTCTTTGAAGGGTTGAATGAATTTGGCAAGGATTTTGATGCTATACAAAACTGTTTATATACTAAAAATCGAAAGAAGAGTCTGGTAAACTCTACAAATATCAAGAACAAAGATCAAGTGCGCCATTTCTACTACCGAACTTGGCACAAAATCTCAAAATACCTCCTGCCAACCCCAGATGAAGGCAAGCGAATGCACAAGGAACTTTATGGGTTGATCAACTATGGGGAAATGTGGAAGAAGCTGGGAGGTTATTTCAATGATCGCTGTGGAGAGAAACTCAATGAGTTGGTATGTCTTGTCATTTGTTTGTTGAGATACCAGTCATTAATATTTTAATTGGACATCAAGGTCCAGCATGGTGTGACATCTGTCAAGATTAAAGGCAAAAGCTACAGAATTAAAACTCCTGTGTGTCCAGCTCTAAAACGCCTCCAGTCCACTGGAACAGAAACTCAAAAATTGCCTTCTACCCCTGAAAGGATTGTAATTGAGCTTACTCCGTGCTGCAATGCAGACTTTCTTCGCGTTCAGTCGGTCGCACATAATCCTCGTATACGTATTAGTACCGATAGTTCTTCACCTTTATCCACTATCATTAGTTTTTTGACGAAAAAATGGAAACCTCGTTCGATCCTCGAAGCTGAGTCTGTAGCCGAGGTAGCTCCCAAGTCCGTTTAATTTTCAACCTTTATTTAACATTTCAACCGATTTACTTTAGGATGAACTAATTATGCGGGTAACACCAGAGATGAAGCAAGTTGCACCAATAGGCAGTACAAAAAAAGGGCGCAAAAGAACCTTCAGTGGTCAAGAACAAATGGATGAAACAGAAGTCAAGCTTGAAGTAAAAAGTTGGATTCTTGAAACTTCTGATCAAGTAACGGTGGGAGAGGTTTACACTATCTGTGGCGGCTCCAACGGCCGTCTACAACTCAATTATGCTTGGGAACGACGTAGCAAACCTGAACATGATGCAGATCGTTCAAGTACGTTGACGCAACCGCGCCTTTTACTGTATTATTGCTATTATTTTTTTAAAACCTATAAATATTTCGTTCACGATCAGCTCGAGACGTCGTGTCATTGCTTGGCGCATTGGTTAACATTGCAAAAAGCTCCTTAATGAAGAGCCAACCAAGTGGAGAAGTATTTCCTGTCAAGAAGGCTGCCCGTCGCCAGGTCATCGCGTCTCAACCGTCCGACGGTTCTTCTTCTGAATTAGCAGCAGGAGGAGTTAACGCCTCGAGGTCACCACAGAGTGAGGCTAGTCCTACTCAAAATCTTCCCATTGAGTCACCAATTCAGGTAACCGTTAATTTATTGTACTTTCAGCCGATACTTTGTACCCTCTTTCTTCACTAGTTTTCCCGTATGAGACAACGGCTACGTCGTCCTCTTCGTTATGGTACTTCGTTGAAGCGTGGTTCGCTTGCTGCAACACTGAATAAAATGCCCGGCCCATCACCAATTCAAGCGCGACCTCATCCGTCATCGTTAATGGCGCAATCTACTACGGTCAATATTACCTGGCCACCGGAAGAGAACGGTAACGGAACGGGCTCTTTTGTCTTACAAGTCCAGCTCGATGGTCAACAGCAACAAACCTCTCCTCAAAAAGACATACCGACAGCATCGGTTTCTGGTCCGCTCTATTTATCTCCGAAAAAAGGACCTGATATTCAAAATGGAACTGGTAAGAGATAAATTTTTAATCGCGTCAATAATTTTAAACAAATTTTTTCCCTTATTAAAAGAAGAACTGGACCGTGACTTTTTCCGCCCTCCTTCGATTTTATTACACACCCCGGTGAAAGCTGGAGGATCCACCGCTGGCTGGGCCACTGCTTCCACTGCATCATCGTTGCCTTCTACACCTAATCGTCTACAAGGTAGTAGGAATAAATGAAATTGAATGTTACAAACTATGTGTCGCACTATCCTTTTCTTTTTCTTTTATTAGAATGGATGTCAATATTGATGCCGAATACACCGGAGAAGCCTGGAGTGGAATCCTCGTCCGTCAGGAGTATACCGTTTTCAATACCTGACAGTTTGAGCAGCTTTTTTGGAGAAAATGGAACTTTTCCTTCTCTAGCTTCCAGTTTGCACAGCGGGGAAGGTTCAACGTGGCAAAACAGAGATGTAAGCTATTATCATTAATATCCCGTTGTTATATCATTTTCTTTATACTGTCGGTTTTTGTTTTCCCGTCTCGTTCCAGGGTGATGAAATATCGCTTAGCAGTCTGTTGAACCAGTTGGTTTCACCAGCCAAAAGTACAGCAAGTAGTCGTTACACGGATTTGAAACTTCCGTTCGACGTAAGCCATTATTGCAGTTAAAGCTTTTTTCATCTCCACTTAAATTTCATTGACTTGTTATTAACAATAGTTGCAGTCACTGGTGGCAGATAACAGCGTGGACCTGACAGCCAAGTTTGCCGAGTTAGCAGCATCAATAGCTGCTGCGGACGCGAACACCTCTAAAAATCGGCCTTAGACTGCAAATCAATAGATTTGCTTTTACTCCTTTTTTTAACACTTAAATTTGAACCATCAAGAAAACTTTTATGACGGCTTCCATATGTAATTAATCTTGACAGATCGCTTGCAACATTAGTTTTCGTCTGATGAAAACTGTCAAATCAAAGATTCGTACGCACAAGACAAATTTAGCGGTGTTCAGTTCCTTTACTCGTTTGACTGTTATGTAGATACTCCGGTACAAAATCCTTTCCTTCTCTTCTACCGCTTTTATTACGTAATCAATTATATCGCATTTCTTTTCTAATCAAAGAAAAAAATACCAAACTTCTTTGTTTTACATCCTACACGTTTTAGAAAAGCTTTTTACAGTGGATAAAATGTCTGTCTCATGACCTAAGACCCTTTCATCTCTGGCAATGTAGGAACATGTAATATATATTGATGCAAAAGTCATCATTAGTTCTGATGAGCCGACAAGAAGGAAGAGAACTAGATACCACCCAAGTAAGGCGAGACGAAGTGAAACAAGAACAATGTATTGGATTACACTATTGATTGACTTGGCCAATATCCAGTCACGGCAAATGTGTACATATTCAGGTGACCCATATGCCCTTTCATTCGAATATACGTATAGTATACGTCCATCACACGTATTGCAGAGGTCATGGCGGCGTGTTTTTATTATTGATGTTTGGCTCTTTACCATGTAGAACGATGAGATTTAATAGCTCATGAAACCTATATTCTACTTTGTTGTCCGCCAAAGGCTTTTGTTTCGTTAGAAGCCCAGTGCCCCAGTTAGCCCACTAATAGGAGCTGCATGTATGTCTGCTTAGGAATTAGGATGTATGATCTGTATCGAACGCGTGAAATCGATATCTGTAAAAAGCGTAAATACTGAATACTTTGTTTTTGATGTCCTTTTTTACTGCTTTAATAAATGTTTAAAAATTGATCCTGGCTTCAAAACAACTTTTTGACAATAAATATTTTGTTATTCATTTATATTTAGATATGTATTTTTACATACGGCAATGCCGTCGAGCATATTGGTTTCCCGCGCTAATTGAGACTGATCAGTGATCAAAACTTATTTGGGAAGGACGACGTAATGGTGGTTGTACATTTAGTTCGTTGGACGGCTCGACTATTGTTGCTCTATTATTTTCACATGGAAGTTGGGTAAGAATGCATGAAAAAACAGTATCGTAGGGTTCATTTCCATTATCTGATTGCTCACACTTTGATTTGCTGTTCGAATGAGGAAATCACGAGTTCTCTGGTTAACCGCCCTTCCTCTGATTGCAGTTATTTAGCGACCACGTGGTGGAGAGCTTCGTCGAATTCCATTCGCTACGTTTTATTGTTTCGACTCGACTACGTGTACCTTCCACCATTGCCGATTAAAGCAATTTTTGCTAAAAAATGCGAGAAATGACACAAACAAATTTATTTACGGTATGCTTCATTTTTTTCTTCTTACATTACGTTATTCGGAGAAAAGTAAAAGTGGTTTGTAAAGTTTCTCTGCAGGGTCGTCAGGGGGCCAAATCCTGATGTGCCACGAGGTTTTCTAAATGTTAGAACTGAAACTCCCCATGGTTAACCACATTCTTCCGACGTTGATTGGGTAATATCTGAGAAAGTTGTGACAACTAGTAAACTGGCATGTAACCAATGTATGTCATTGCTCACTCCCCGTTTAAAAGACGTACGAAGTCGTTACTGGTTAATCAGTTATAGTTGATTGACTCTGGTTCTCGTGTCACCATGTCGGATTTGGAGCTTCAACAACGAAAAATTCTTAACCTTTACGAGCGGGTTTCTCAGCCACTTTCACCCAAACCAAACATTACATTTGAATTCCCGCATTTTGTGGTAAGTTAAACATACTGTATACTTAACTCTGTAATAATTCATCCAAATTGAACAACCCCCTTACTCTGATTGGACCTTTCTTCAGTTTCCAACAGATTTTCCTACAAAACCTGGTTTGCCCGATCCTGGTACTGCATCTACTGATGGCTTGAATATACCCGAATTAGACCTGGTAAAGACGGTACCACGCGGAAGGCTATTTTCAAACTTTCATCCAGGCCACCGTGAGGCCGCCCACACGCTTGTTAGGATCTTTAAGGGTATGAAATTTTTTTTTTTTAAATCATAATATGCCCATTATTTACTTGGCTGATTGGAAATCAAAGATGCCCCAACTGTGGCGGACATGTTGAATTTGGCTGCCCATCCCGATGTACGCGATGCTGTAAACGAGCACATTTTCGTCTATGCTTTGTCTGCTGCCCTCATTCAAAGAAAAGATGCTCGCTCGTTACGCCTTCCACCCATCTATGAAATATTTCCAGGGAAATTTTTTGGTAAAAAAAACAAACAATTGTACTGATTTCCAATAATGATGACAAATAGTTAAATTTCCATGGCAACAGATACTAAAGTTCGAAGCGAAGCACAAATAAATGTGCAACAACAAAAAGAGCCGGCCATTAAAGAACCCATCATCATCGATAAAAAGTATTACATAACAATGAATGACAACAGAATTATTTCCTAACAAAATTTCTGATGTCCAGCTTTGCAGCTACGAATAGGGTCGTGGAAAATAAATTGTCATATTTCCGGGAAGACTTGGGTAAGTTACAATCATGGTTTGTCTATATCTGGAAAAGAAGTTTATCATTTTGAAAATTTCATTTCCTTAGGCATCAACAGCCATCATTGGCATTGGCATTTAATTTTCCCAGTCGAAGCGACAGGAGAAATCATCAATCCACCAGATCGTCGTGGCGAACTTTTCTATTACATGCACCAACAAATTTTGGCTCGGTAAATGCATAAATTCCTTTAAAAGTTTGCTCACACAAGCGCGCCCAGTTCACGAAAGTAAACCACATTTTAAAATATTTTATTTGGTACAGTTATGATGCTGAAAGAATAGCTAATGGTCTGGCCCGCGTAACGTCATATCACGACTGGGACGAACCCATTATGGAAGCCTACTTTCCGAAACTTACAAATGCCAACGGTGCCATTCATTGGGCATCTCGTCCGGCTGGGCTCGTTCTCAAGGTTCATTAACTCTGCATAACAATGCTGTCTTATAACTTGATTATCACAAAACAAAAAAAAAATTAACGTGTGTGTCTTAAATAGGACATTAATATTCCCGACGAAGGCGTCGAACTTGGAATCGAATTTCAAATCCATAATCTAGAACTGTGGCGCACCCGCATTCTTCACGCCATACACAAAGGATCCGTAGTAAAGGTAATCATGTGTCGCCTTGTATTTTAGACGTAAAAGTGTAACACGTGTTTGGGTGTTAGGCGAACGGCGAAGTCGTCCAGTTAGATGAAACAACGGGCACAAACACCTTAGGAGAGCTCATCGAAGCGTCGCAGTGGTCTGCCGACAAGTTGTTTTACGGTGATCTGCACAATTTTGGACACATTGCAGTGTGTTATATTCACGATCCCGACCGCAGCCATTCGGTAAATGAAATTTCATGATGTCTAAGTTGTTGTTTTGGAAAAATATAACCCAACAGTTGCGGGTTTCTCTTCAAAAAAGGAAAACATGGGAGTTATGGGCGATTCAGTGACGGCCATGCGTGACCCCATCTTTTACCGCTGGCACAAGTTCATCGACTCACTCTTTCAGCAATTCAAAGCCACCTTAAATCCCTATACTGCTCAACAGGTCTATCCAAACATTAAAAAATTTTAATTTTCAGTTTCAAATAATTTTGTTTTCGTGGCACTTGCAGTTGACTCTGGAAGGAATTACGGTGAACAACGTCGAAATACGCCGCAACACTTCTGATAATCCCGGGTCAAATCCACCGAAAAATCTCATTATCACAGGTATGTAGACTGTAGCACGGGGAAGTTTAATTACAGAGTACGCGAAACTAAAATTGGTCTATAAAAACTTCAGGCTGGCAAGAAAGCATTGTGGAGCTGGACCGTGGTTTGGATTTTTCAAGCTTGCGCCCCGTCCAAGTATAAAAGAAAATAACGATGACGCCACAATTTTATTGGACTATTGTTCGTTAAGTATATATTTATTATAAACAAGTTTATTGGTTCTAGGCACGAGTGACGCACCTGCAGCATGAAGATTTTTCATATCGAATACAAGTGACCAACTCCACAAAAGCTACTCAAGAAATTGTGCTCCGTATTTTTCTGGCACCGATCGCAGACGAGGCAGGTCGCCGGTTTTCCTTCAGAGAACAACGTCTTCTAATGATCGAGCTGGACAAATTTGTCGTAAGAGGTAAAAAAAAACATAGGACTTTAAAACTTCTAAAGAAAAATAGTTAAAACTTAATTTTGTGTGACAGTTACACCTGGAACTAACATAGTCAAGAGAAAATCGGACGATTCCTCCGTGACGATACCGTTCGAACGTACGTTTAGAGATCTGGAAGCAGCTGCTCCAGCGACGCCACTCGCACCAGGAGGTATGTACTAATATTAATATCCTTTAATTACGTTCAATAGTTATCCTGATGACGCTCTAATTTGCCCATCAAGGTGTCCCAACCGACTTGCCGACCGACAGAATGACCAATTTCTGTGGTTGCGGGTTCGTATTGCAAGCTTATTATTATTTCTTTTTTATGACAAAGAAAAAAAGAAAAGAAAATGCAACTTAATTTGGAATCATGTCTGTTAGGTGGCCGGATCATTTTTTAGTGCCGCGAGGTGCGCCTAACCCAGGAATGCCCTTCACGCTTTTCGTTATGGCCACCAGCTGGAAAGAGGATCGCGTCGTTAATGGTAAGGCTGTTGCCGCAGGTTTGGTTTGACACGTCTGCCATCACTTACTTGTTTTAGAGCTAACTCTGCGGCTGTTTAATGGCTCCTACATTTCTCTTGTGCTGGATAGGTGAGGACTCTAAAAAACTCTGCCGCAATGCAGCCTCTTATTGCGGGGTATTAGACGAAAAGTACCCCGACAAGAGACCGATGGGCTTTCCATTTGATCGCCCCCCTGATAAAATGATAACCACGTTGGCGAAATTTGTTGAAAAGTCGCCTAATATGAAAACCACAGAGATCCGTATTCAGTTTGAAGATCGCATCATCCGTCGATTTCCCCAACAGTAAAGTATTGGAACAGTCATGCTTTCCGTTTTTTTTTTCTACCCTTTTTTTACTCAGCCAATGACGGCTTTCTTCGGCTATAGTAACGTTATCGCCTACAAAAGGAATTGTTTGCTCTTAATTTTTCATTTCCTGAAAGCGGATGTTGTGATACTTCCTTAATCCGTACTAATTGAAAAGCATTTCAAGGTACTCGCATTCTTCGCTTCGCTTGGGGAAGCTTGATCCTATAAAGATCAGATTTCTTTTGCTGTTTACTACAGCGCAGTCTATACCAATCTTTTTCTTTGGATAACTGCCTCTTTTCTCAAGGCTACGATGCCCAACAATCCCCCTCAATTGCTGAACAATAACATTCATTTGATTCTTTTCCTCCCCCCTATTCTTTTCATTTGCTTCCCTTTTTTATAAATACATCTGGAACTTGAAAGCGTAGTGTCTGAAATGAAAATAACGATTTTATAACGCCAAGAGAGATGAAAAGGCATATTGTGATGTTTCTTCATTTTCAAGTTCTGTTCGTTATCTCATTCGTTGCAGTGATTGCGGCATATTACACAACGACATCTAAGAAATGTTCTCTGAACTTTTTAAGTAAACAGTGGTGGCCATCTTGAATTGGATGCCTGAAAAAATTTTAAGGTCGTTGACAGTGAGAGGAAAGTATTTACTACCAAATTTGATTATACCTTGTGCAGGATCCACGCTTTTTAAGTATTTATACTGTTATCTTGTTAAGCTGTTTGGATCGATAGGTTGGGATGTCGAAATATTTAAAAGTATTTCTTTGGTTTTTTATCTTTCCATTTGGTTGATGGATAGAGCACGTCATACGATTATGCAAGCTGGGAGATTGCTCGTCAGCCAGTACAAGCCCCGCTGGCGCAATGGCCTCATTTTTTTAAGTTCAAGTCGTTGACATGTTGACAGTGGATGTCGTGATAGTTTAATCAGCTTCTTTTCAAACGCAAGGCAGTACCAGCATGGAGTCATATTGGCACAGTTTTTGAAGACTGACGTTTGATGATGAAAGTTAATCAGCAATGAAATGGCGACCTACATTTCCTTTTATTACCACAGAGAGGAAGACAAGCCCTGCATTATCTTGGTTGACGAGGGCCATATCCAGGAATTTTGTTGCAGATAGTTTAGTCTGCAAGTTGTGGCTATTCATTTACATTTCGGGGAAAAAACTGATATCCAGTCCATACAATTCAACATTAACATAAATTTTTAGTTTCTAGTTTCCTGGCAGGTCATCATGGATGAACAATAACAATGATAAAGCAGTTTTATATCACAGAACACTAATAATGTAGTGACCTTGTGTGCCAACAAACTCATAAACCTACTGATGAACTAATAAAGTTTATTTGTTCAAATCACGTTAACGTACAAATACACACAAAGTATCGGATAACTGAGTATCTTTTGCGTTTTATTGCCAACTTAAACATGTGTTTTTAGTTGGCTTATCGTTATCGGTCTGTGATTTCTCTTATCATTTTCACTTATTGAAAATCACGTTGGGCATAGTATATGGTTGATTGAAGAAAATAAAATTACAACTATCGGAGTACGATTAGAATCTTAACTAGTTACGAAAAAAAAAGTAATAAAAAAAAAGGAGATTTAGTCTTGGCGCTGCGCGCGGTGGCCATGTTTGCAGACGACGTTCCTTCCTTTTTTTAGGCTCACGTCAGTTCAGTTGGGGAATGATCGAAAGCACCAGCACTCTGCACCTCGCTGGTTGCAAATTCGAATCGTTAGCCTATAAACTATTGTAACTGGCATTCATTGTGCACACCACTTGAAACGAAAAAAACTCTTGTAACTACGAACGAACAATTTCGACTTATCGTTCGCCATTTGGAATTCTTTGGACAAGTAAAAAAACTTGCTCGGCTAGCTGGTGGCTTTGCTTGTTGGGAACAGTGAGTGTTCTGCTGCTGGCTGCATTTGCTTGAGAAAACACAAAAAAAGCAACCTTGGGTGGCCGACGTCCTTCCTTTCCTACCTCGTCATTTTCGGTGTTGTTTTCTTCGCCCCACAACGATTTCAAGCTGGAGAAACTACCCGAATACCTCAGAGACACTGTCGACTGGCTCATGGGGTAAGCCCACAATGTTTTATTGATGATTCTCTTCATTGCTGCGTGTGGCTTTTGTGCGATGCCCATCTTTTTTTTTTCATTTTATGCAACGTAATCGTGCTTCGACGATTCTCGTATTTTGACGAAACATTCGATTTGCTTATTCTCAATTCGTGTGTTCTTTTTGCTCGTTGTCTTGGCAACGATTTCTCATGTTTTAAGTCTCAAAATTGGGTCTCCTTTCTCTCGTGGCCCCGTAACGTTTGTTACACAATCCATAAAAATGGAAGGGGGTATATTCCAAGATTGCTTTCACTACCATCGAGTTCTCTTCGTGAGATTGTACTTTTTTTTGCGCCTCGAATTGACGTCTGCCGATCGTTCACGTCAAGGTTTTTTGTGTGTGTTGTTTCTCTGATTGACCTTTTCCACACTCTTTTTTTGCTCTATTGAAGCCGTGCAAACGTCGCAAAAGCTTTAGATGTTACGTGATTGCTTTGAACACACTTGAATATAGAGCCCAACGTTTATTTTTCACCATCCCAGTGAGGGCGTTGAGATCGATTTCCGTTTGGCAGATGGTTTTTTTTTTAAGAGGAAGAAATCGATCAGCTGTTTTTAGAGGCAAACAAAGGGGAGATAGGGTTTTTGGATTCATTCTTTCTTTTTTCGTAATGAATAATGAGTTCCGTTTTTTTCTGACGGCCGTGACAATCAACTGCAGACCCTGGGGCACCCAGCTGGTCGATAGCATTTCAATCAAGCAGGCCAGCAAGCCTTAAGACTAACAACAACTCTCATCGTCTCTCTGCTCAGACACAAACAAACGGACGTCCTATAAAGAAGATTGTTAAAAAGAAAAATGTGAACATCCAACTACCCCTGGATGGGGTTGTTGTTGTTGCAATCAATTGAGAAAGAGGTCTCCTTCTTTTTTTTTTGGCTTGCTTTGCTTGTTGATAACAATCCCGATGGGAAATAATCATGTCCGAATTTAGCCTCGTATTGTGTTCGATCCGTCTTAACTGGGCAAAGCGAAATCGCCGGGGCTTATGGCTTTCGGCTATGTGTAAAAGACCTTAAATTTTTATTATTGTTTCTGCATGATGTCATCGTGGATAATGAGTCAGCCATTTGATTTTTGAGGAAGAAAAAAGTTTCGCGAAAATTGCCGCCAGAGGGTTTTTTGTTGTTGAGGATGTTAGCCAGAGCCACCTTTCATTTAACCGAGTCAAATGAATATTTAAATTAAACGGGTGTGTTTTCACGCGATTGGTTGTTTTCCGCGTGATGAAAGGGTTGAGGAAATTGAGCGAATTAACAACAAAGAAATTGACGAGATAGTGGACGAAGCAAACGGACTAAGACAAACTAAAAAGAGGGGGGGGAGGGTAAATCAATAATCAAAGAACGTCACAAGTTTGCAAGCTTCTTTCTCTCTTTTTATGTGTGTGTTCGTGTGTGTTCGTGTGTGTTGTTGGGCTATATTTAATCCTTTTCATGGTTGATGGCGAATTTCCCGCAGTGCGGCGTTGACTACGTCACCATTCACTGGCGTCCTTTTTTCCTTGACAACCTTTCTCTCTCCCCAACCCCCCCAAAAAACGCAATATTTCGAGTCGCATATAAAGAGAGATATCCTCCTCCCGATTCGGCAAAGAATCTCTTTCCGACATCTTTTTCTGGTGGGTGCGAAAAAATAATCGGGGATGATCAGCTGACGTCGGTTTATTAACATTATTGATTGAACGTGACGTAGAAAAGCCAGAGGCGTCGAGTGTGCGACCTTCTAAATAATAAATGGTAAGAGAGGGGGGGAGCCGGGCAACAGAAAAAAAAGAAGGTGCGGTACTGCGGCGCCATTCAAATCAGACACTCCCGCACCCCCCCCCCCCCTCATTTCACCTCACGTCGGTGTAGTAAAGACACGAAAATTCTCTCCCTTTTTTTTGTTATTATGGTAACTAGGTGAGCCAGAAAGAAAAAATGCGATTTAAATAAAAAGAATAGAAAATGAGTTTTGATCACGATGTCGTGATAAAACATCGATTTCCGATGTTATACGGGAGACTCACGGACTGGCAGTTAACGATGGTTGAAAGATAGAAGAAACGGATGGAAAAAATGAGATAAATGTTTCTCTCAAAAGAAAATACATTGTGTACGTGTGAGTGACGGACGGGCCAGTGTCCAGATTGGCTGGATTCGACCGGATGGATAGGATTCCCCCCTTTTTTAAAAATCCGGAGCAAAGAGAGAGTGTGTCTCTCCCCACGCAGTTAATGGGGAGAAAGGTCGAACCTTTTTTCATACTGAATTAGCTATAGTTTTTTGTTTCTTTCTCTTTCTCTCATCTCTGTGTGTGATTGATCGAGTGGGGGAGGCAGGAATGTTCGTGGATTTATCGAATTTGCCCGCGGGAATGCTTCTTTTTCGGTGACGGGCGGTGTGGACCGGCCCGGAAATGCGGAAGTCCGTTGTTTTTTATTATTCCATTTGGAATTATTTTCGTACTTTTTTTGTTGTTCATCCCCACACACACACACACACCTTGCAGGCTTGTTTTTTTTTTCATGTGCAATGGTTGCGGTAGGGCAAAAAAATGGCATTCTTCACGATAATTATTTGATGTGTTTTTTTCTTTCTGTTTTTTGTTGTTCCAGTCGGCTCAGAGGTTATGGACCTTGCGTTTCTTTCCGCTTCAGTCATTTCCATTCCGCCTTTCCCATTCTTTTTATTTTTCAACATGAACACGACATTTTATTTTATTTTTTCGCTCGAGCAAAACGTTGCGGAACGGGCTTCGTTACTCGCGTTTTTTGACCAGTGCAATGAAATGATGAATCAGACGGACAAACCCCTCCCCCCTCCCGTATTCGAAAGAAAATAAAGTTCGGAAGTTGAAGTCTTTCCCGTGTAACTGGCCCTCATTCCCGCCATGGCCACATGGTTTTTTTGCACGCTATTGGTTTATGATATCGAACTCCGCCCTATAAAATTGTATGTCTACGTGTATTCACGCTATACGTACCCTACCCCGCCGGGGGGGGGGCTTACTGTCTTATCGGGACAAGATGTTTACTATTTTTTTTTTCTTGTTTAATTTTAACGGTATCCGTCTCATGGATCACGACATTTCCAGGCCATTGCTGTTGATGATGGCCCCCTTTTTTCTATGGATTTTTAAAGAAAGAACACAAGGTGTCTGTGTGCTCTTTACTCCCCGCTAGCTCTTGTGGAAATCGGTACCGATTCATGCGTGGGTGGATCACATGAGAAACACACACACACACACACAAAAACGAGCTTACATATCCACTCCATCAACGTGTGTGTGTGTGTACATATTCCCGAACGAAAGAAAAAGAAAAACGTGATAGTAGTGACGGGCTGGAACTCGAAACTCCGCCCACTGCCTCTTATCTTACTCCCCCCTCGCATTTTGGGGTTCTTTCTTTTTTTTTCCAGAGCTGATGTTGCTGTGCTACGTAGATATACAGACACACAAGGGCCTCTCACAATTTTTTGTTTTTGTTGGGAGAGCTCATTCGTGTGGCCATCGTCGTAGCAGATGGTCGTGTCTATGAGCTGTGCCCGTTTGCTATTCGGGTAGTTTGTTGTTGTTGTTGTTGTTGTGCGGATCGTTTAGTTCTTTCTAAGTGTTGTGTGTGTGTGTGTGTTTTAATATCGTCCGTGATGGGCCTATTGAGGACGATGACGGTGTTGCGGGTCCATCCGGCCAATGCGACGCATCACGACACTTCGGCCGGATCGTGGAACAAGCGCATGAGACACCTCAGCAGTCCCGTTCTCTACTTGACGGCCCTTTTAGCGTAAGCTTTTTTTTTTTAATGTCATTTTCTTTTTGAGGACTGAAATCGATGATCCGCCATCTTTTTTTACGGCCATTTTTTGTTTCTTCGAGTTGTTTGTTGATTCGTTTTTTTAATGAGCCGAATGGAACGTTTCGTGTTTGGCTTCTCAATCGATATAACAGGAAGTTTGCGATTGAAATTCTAGAGGGGGGGGGGAGCATCCAATCTCATGGCGGTGTCCGTTAGTGTAGGTTTTTTTTTAATAGTCCGTGAGATGAGAACTGGACTGTACGAGGAAAACGGTGCGAAAAAAAATTGAGAAAAGAACAGTTTGGAACACTGCGGTTTTAGGCCTCGTCGTAATGGCGTTATAGCTTTCGGCTACTTGAATGATTGGGGGATTGTAATTAAACTGAAAAGGGGTTTTTTTTTTTACTTGTCAACACAAAAAGAAGAGACGGATTCGACTGGGGGGGAAGTTGTTGGAGGTCAACTGTGTTTTGGACGGGCCGATCAAAGTTCAAATGAAATGGAAAACGAGAAGCTGTTTTTGAAATAGCCTTATTTCCATTTCATTATAGATCGTGTTTCTTATTATTTTCAAAGAAAAAAAGAGTTCCAGTAAAAAGGGATTTGACCTGATTTTGTTTTGTGTTCCAGCCTTTTTGTTGTTTGCTTTCGTTGCGCGCATGATTTCGTTTATCCAGCATCCGCTTTTTTGTGTTTAGTTTCGGAAACCGGATCGCGCTAGTTTTTTCCCATTTCTCTTTTTCTAGGGTTACTTAATTAACCGACACGTGTTTTTCAATTTTTATTTTTACCTGTCAAACTTGAAAAAAACAAACAAAAGTTAATTCAGCCGGTGAATATTCATGAACGACACGATTTTTTAAAAATTTCACATCGACTGTACAAACTCTAAAGTTGGGTGCGTGTCCAATTGTTTGGGGGGGGGAGGCGAACGAAGCAACGGGTCATTACTCTTTCGTCGAGTACATAAGTAGAAATTATTATTTTTTAATAAAAAAAAATGAAGAAAATTAGAAATCTTTAATTCCTAAATTGTGGTTGAGCAGATTGTGGTTAGCGAAACATGAAATCGACGTTAACCTACAAGAGAAAGAGATGATAAAAAAACAAAAGATATCGATAAGAGTCGCAGGACTCGTTGCACTCGCCAACGTTTGCGGTAGTCGTAATATCGAGTATCTTTTCTTTTTTATTATTATTATTATCTAACGTGCTATTTGATGTTGCTATGGTAACCGGTTTAGCTTCATCAACGCAGTGGCTATTTATTTTCATTTCGCGCCTACCCCGAGCGGCTTTTTTTGAAAAAGCTAGTTGGATAGTCAATTAGGCACTTGGCCTGTCGGCTCAAGTGGTTGACGCTTGTTAACATCAAACGAAAAAGAGAGGGGGGGGGGGTGACGTCGTTCATCCGGACCTTGTTTTGTTTTGTTCTTGTCCATGTGTTAACCCCCCGGACCAAGTCGATGATGTCTTTTGTCGGCTGGTTTAAGAGGGGGGAAAAAAAGCTAATCATCTTCTGGGTGGAGGATAAAGAAACGTTAGTTTGAGTTTTATTTATTGAAAAACTATTTTTTCCTGAAGGGTAGGAGGGTGTAGTGGGGAGTTGTGTATTTTGGCTGGGGCGGAGTAGGAAACGAGACACCACCGGATGATTCCGGAAATGAGAAATGACGTCAAGATGACATTTTCTTTTTTGTGTTTTGTTTTGTTTGTTTTAGCATTTTAATCTTTTGGGAGGGGGGAGGGCAAGATGGACAGAAAAAAAAGTAAAGCAAATATGTGGAGCGAGCGGTTTCTCGTTACCGGATGTCGGCTGTGTGTTCCGCTTTTTACTTTTCCTGACCGCCTACGACCGTACGACGTCATTAAAAATCCATCATTTTCATTTATTTCTTTTTTTTTTTTTTGCTCTTGGAGAACGACATTGCCAATTTTTTTAAAAAATCCGCTAAGTGACTTTAAAAAAAGAAGGAGCTAGGATATAAAAGTTGGTGAACAGCCTTGCTGTGCCATGATTACATATTCAAAACTCGGAAAGGTTCACCGGCCTTTCAAATAAAAGAATTTATTTATTTTTTTTCCATTTTAATATTTTGTAATATACGTACAGGACGCAGATGGCGTTGCGGTTGAGTTGTTCACCGGTTTTTCGGGAGAAGAAAAAAAAAAAAAAACGGGAACAGTGGTGGCGGTGCGAGAGAGCCGGGAGGGGGAAATGAGCCGATAAGATGTCCGCGTTGGATAAGCAAAGGACGAACGAAAATAAGAGACGCACGCACACACGCACGCACAAAGAAAGCTCCCTCACTACTTAAACGCGCTTAGCGGTCGTGTAAATAATAAGCCAAGGCTGTATGCGTACACGACTTTTTTTCTTTTTTGATGACTGGGAAATGAACTTCACCATTTAAGGGGGGGGGGATGAGCTGTTTTTTCTTTCACGTTCAAACTCAACGTAAAATTGGAATGCTTTTGTTGCGTTCATCGTTTCATTTTCAACAACCTAGCAATTGTCTCTTTTTCTCATTACGTTTCCCTTTTTCTTATTTTACTTTTTTAAAAAATGCAAATTTTGAAGGTTAAAACTTTCAGCAACAGATGGCGTTTTTATTTAGCGCTCCGCTTTTTTTTTTTTTTTGATTTCGCGAAAATGCTTCGCTTTCATTTGGCATTTCCCGTGCACGACAGGCGAGGGAATGGTCATCAAAAATCAACCAAATGTTGTTTATACCCATTCGTAACGAAGCTCTTAACTCACGACGGATGGCGTGAGTGCCAGCGTCGTCTTTCTCCGCTCTCTCGCTGCTCCCCACACCAGTTGTCACGACGTCTGATGGATTTCCCACAGACGTCTCCTTCACAATTCAATAGCCCGTTTGTTTCGCAATCAAATTCGTTATCTCTTTTTTTTGCATACGCCCTTTTTTTTTCAAAAAAGAAACGTCTCATTTGCGCATTGCCGTTTTTAGCGTGTGGCCTTCACTTAAAAAAAAAAAAACAAGTGAAAGATGAAAGTCGATCTGCGTGTAACTCGGGTGTGTTCTCTCGCCAACGAAGAAGGGGAACAAAATGAAAGGATGTTTGAATGCTGATTTCCATAGCGTCAAGGGCAATGTCTGTCGAAGGCAAACATCTCTTTTTTTTTTAACAGAAAACATTTGATTCGAAATGCGTCCGTGTTGTTTTTCACTGTCGCCGCTGCGCGACACGCTCTATTAGTGCGTGACAACAAAGACGATCGTCACAACTGTGACACATATCGATCATCTTTATCCAATAATTCTCCTCACATTTTGTGCCAGACATATCAGATATTTATCTTTTATTTGTTGTTCCGCTTGTTTGAATAGCCACGAGTTTTTATTTCAAAAACAAAAACATTTGAGATGATGTCCTCAATTCGGCCCTTCTCTTTTTTTTTTGTTTTGTTTCTTAGCCTTTTGTGTGGACTGGTTGCTATGCAAATATCAGCCAGAAAAAGATCAATATCGAATGAGATAAACTTGTTTTGCTCTTAATGTTTGTTATGTAATGGAGGTAAACCAAAGTGGCCATAGGTTATATAGGGGGGTTGTACGGGTGGTGTCAACATTTTTAAAAAAAGAAAAGTGAAAGTAGAACAGTTTCAAAATGAATATTTTTTTTTTTTCAAATTCAAAGTCGTGCTTTTAACCTTAGAGGAGTGGTTGTTCTTTCTTCGTGAAAAGGAACAAAAATCTTTTTTATTTTAGGATTTTTTAGTTAGAAACAGAATAATAGAAGAGGGGGGGAGAATAGGGAAAGAAAAAAAGTGAAAGGTGACGTCAATTCGTGATTGAACTAAAAATGGACGAGGTTCGAAGAACTTTCGCTTCTCTTTTTTGTCTGCCAATCCCCTGATTTTTCGTTCGTGAATTGTCGTTCGCGGTCGAATTATTTCATCCGAAAAGGATTCCTTTTTTTGTATTTCATTTCTTTATCACAGATTCTTTTCTCTAATGCCTTTTGTTTATCAAGAATTGCTTTCTCGAAACGATCCGCAATCAGCGGAATGTCTTCTCGATATAAACGAATTCATTTCGCTCGACCGACAAAAAGAAATGGGGTTCGGCAACATCCTTTTTGATAAACGCGGGAGAAAATTCTCATCGGCTTTCGCCATTTTGCGAAAGAAAAATAAAAAAAAAAGAAATGCGATTTTTGTGTTCAATATTTCATGTGTGCACACAAACCAGTTGCGAAGGGAAAGTGAAAAATGACGTAGGTGCGCAGATGAAAGGGTGTAGGCAGAAAAATGCGTGTCTACCAATCAAAATGGCTAACACGAAAGAGATTTTTTGGGGCCCGTAATGTCGTTCATTTTAACACGACCCGAGCATGAGGCATGAGAAAGTTACTTTAAACGACATCATTAGAGTCTCGTGTAACGATGAATTACGTTTGTTTCTCAGGTGGTGGTAGTGGTTAATGTGACGGATGATCCATTTTCTTTATGAAAGCGAATCGAAATGTCTATTTGATTTTGTACGTGAGAGTTCTAAAATAGAAGGCCGAGAAACCGAAAGCCGATTGATTGGATGGCCACAAAAAAAAAATTTTTATTTTCTAAAATAAAAAAGCGTTTTCTCCTTCCCAGATTTTCTCCTGGAACAGAGAAGAAGAAGATCTGGAGAAAGAAGAAAAATTGCAACGTTGGTTTTAATGGTCAATCTGTTTATTGGGCGGTGTAACGCGCGTTTGGCCATCCGTGATGATGAGACACTTTCTTTTTATTTCTCTCTTTGTTTTTATTTCGTTTTTCTTTTGTGAATACGAAATCAACATGGTGGCGAATAATTGTAAAGAAAAAGTGACTTACAGTTTCAAAAAGAAGGAGGCTGAGAATCGGGACACGGTGGCAGCTGGGTCCCGAGTCTCAAACTTTCCATTCTGTTTGGGTATACTACCTTTGCAATCGAGCGAAAACCGCTTGTAGGGAGCAATATATTCAAAAGAGACTGGAACATTTAAAAAGAACCGGTGCTGATGCGTTTGTGTTTAAAAAAAAAATGATTGCTCGTTAAAGTCGCAGTAGGTCAGGTTCAATAGCAAATGGGGGGACTGTGCTAGAAAATAGGAGGAAAAAAAACTTACAAATTCGAGCCCGTCCTATTTAATCGGATAAAAGAAAAGCCAATCTGCTGGAACGAGAAAAAAAAAAGAAATCGAACCTTGATTTTTTTGGTTAATGGATCTTTTTTTTTTTTTAATTTCTGGGGTTTACCCACATTGAGTCATTGCATTCATTTTAGACAAGGGAGTTGGGATTGATTGTATTTTTCAATGTGGGTTTTTCTTTCTGAATCGATCGATAATTAAAGAGAGAGAAAAAAAATGAATCTGAAAATGTGGAGATTTTATTTTTATTTTTTTAAAGCAAGAGCCGCAGCAGTCTAGACTTGATGAACTAAAAAAAATAATAAAAAAAGGATAGTGGGTGGGTGGGAGAATGGCGTGCGGGAGTCACGAACGAAAAGGAGAGAGAGAGGCAACGTTCGTCAGTTATCGCTGGGCTCGGCTACGCTCCAGACGTGTTTTATTTGTTTTCCTGCCCTGAGTTTTCTTTGTTGTTGTTGTTTTTTCTAATTCGACAGTTCGTTTCGAATTCACGCGTGAAAGAAAAAAAAACCATGTCGCTTATCGTTTGGAAAAGGTGTTGCGTTTTGACGTCATCGACAGTGCATCGTCATCGCGTCAATTGTTTTGATTGAAATTAAAGGATTTCATTTTTTTTTATATCAAAAATTGGGGTATTTTAATTTATTCAAATATGTACCGCCGCGTATTTTTTTCTTTTCGTTTTTGATTGCGAAGGCCAAAAGAAGTTTTCGTTCCATTTGTTTCTTGTGTGTTTCGGTCTTGTTGTCATGGTAGCGCCTAATCGAAGTCAGTGGCCGGGCCTCCGTTTCTGCCGCGTGTCTGCTGAGTTGGCTACACACACACATAGACACACACAGACACACACAGGAAATGTGTGCGTCATTGGGACGCCAGGTGTGTCTTTGACCAGAACAGAAAGAAAAACATTTTATTAAAAAAAAAATTTGCCAGTTTTTACCTGAGAAAGAAAATGGCGGTCTCCCCCCCCCCTCTCTATTTTTCACAGCCTTTAAAAAAATATGTATTATTATGATTGTTTGTTATTGCGTCAGTTTGGGTTTTTTTACGATTGAACAAGTTGGAGCTTTTTTTTTTCGTTAGTGGGGGGGGGGTAGTTATGTTTATACGAAAGTCCAGTGAACCTTATCGTTTTCTTAATATTGGCCATTTCTTCTTTTTTCTCATGCAAAACCGTTGTTTGTTTTTTTTAATGCGTGCACGTATACGAGATTCGTGAAGTTATGTCCGGTGTGTAATCAAACCCCCAATCTGGATTGATCTAGAACTGGCGTGCGACTGTGTTTTCAAACATTCGCCGTCCTTGGCCATCGTTTCAATTTTTTTTATCCCGAACGATAAAATTCAAATTTTTAATTTATCGTAGGATTGGGTGTTGTCCCTTAAATTATTCGTTACGAGTATATCACAGAAACGTCTTTGCGGGAAATCCGGTTTTGGGAGTTTTTGGAGAAAAAAAAAAAAAACAAAACAACGTCGACCTTTTGTCTGTCGTATTGAGGCTAAAGGGAGTGGTCGTTTATTTCGCTTGGGTTAGGTGATGGTTAACCCGAAAGACAAAGTCTCGTGTCTGTATTTGGTCCGTTCGTGATTTCCTCGTGATTACGTATTCGTCCATCGTTTTGCATTTTTTTTTTGTTTCGTTGTTCCTCTCGCTTCTCTTCCGCCATCGTTGTCCCACAAAACTAGATATGCAAATGCACACACATCTAAAAAAAAATCATCGATTGAGCTCGTGCGTTAAAAAAAAACATTTCGTGAGCCGGTTGGATTCGGTTCGTCATTGACGCGGCCGTTTCACGCGGAATTAGATCTAACCGGAAATTTATTTTTCTCAGCCTCTTTATATTCGTTTAATCAGAAAGAATTTTTTTCCGAGAAGGGCCTGAATTTTTCCAAGGTTTATTTATTTGTGTGTCATTGGTGTAACAGGAAGAGAAGTGTCACGAACGCTATTGTTGGCGTTGCCATGACGACGCTTAGATCACGCGATAACCGAAAAAAAAACAACAGTAATAAAAAAGAAAATTGATAAGATTAAAAAAAAAATAGATTCAATTTCCAAGAGTTTCCGGTTTGATGGTAGACGGCAAAACATTTCGATTTGAAAAATTACTAAAAATAACGGAGGATTAAAACAAAGAAAGGGGGGGGGGGTTTAGAACGGAAGGCTTTTGTTTTTTTCAAATTTTAACTGTTGTTCGCTGCTTTGGGAAAGAAGATTGTGGCCCGAAGCCGTTAGTTTAGTCCCGACCAGTTCCGATCCACTTGTCCGTTATGTAATGGATCCCGGCCCCTCGTATATACGACATCTCTAAACAAAATAAACTTCTATGTGTTTATGTTTAATAATAATAGGCAACAAGTTTTTTGAAAAAAAATGTCAACTTTTGGCCTTTTGGGAAGAGAGGGAACGTCACGCTCCCGCACATCGTTAGCCTAGGGACTCTATTACCACGGTCTATTTTCTTTTTGAAAAAAGAGAGAGTCACGAACGATAAATGAAACGAACTTGATCTTTTTTTGGCCTATTGTTCAAATTTTAAGAAAAAAACGAAAAGAAAAAACAAACGCGCAGAGAAAACAAACAAACATTTTCACTTGTTCTTTTATTATTTTCTGTAGGTGTGTTGTTCGTATGGTTAAGGTGACAGTTTTAGCTAACAAAAACAAAACAAAAAAATTCGATCGGCTAATCGGAAAAGAGAGTTTGTTAGTGCGGATGTAGTGAGACATGTGGTCAGGTGTGATGGTGTCTCTGAGCAGTTCGGTACCTGTCGTCAAAATGGAGGGTCTGGTCAAACTGTGCGCCGAGAGTCTTCATTTTGTCCTCCTCGGTCTCTGTACCAGGTAACAATTCATCCTACACCTACACTTGGGGATTTTGGGTTGGGGGGAAGGGAAAACGTGTCCCTCGTTAGGAGGAGAAAAGAAATCGAAAAGAGAAAAGCAAATTTCACGTTCTCGTCGTGATGGATGACACTCAAACCAGGGGGTAGGTGTAGGAATAGAAATGTTTTTTTTTGTATCTTGTAAAAATAAGAAAATTTTATTTGTCACACGTATTATCCATCACCATCCGTCATAGCGGCTGTACGCATCCGTGCTCGAGATGAATGTTTGTTTTTAAAATTTAAATTTTGTATTGAAATTTTTTGTAAATATTTTGTTGAATGATTTGGTGTCAACTGGACCAACTTTCTCTTTATATCCTCCTCAATTCCATACGGTCCTGATATTCTCTTTTTTTTTTGGGTGTGTAATGAACGTAATGGGCTAGCAATTTGAATTGCAAATTTATTTCCTCGTACTAAAATGGGCTGTGCAAAAGGTTCTTTTAAAGAAAATAAGAAATGAAATTAAAATGGAGGTCACGACCCGGGTGAAAGTGTGCACCGATGTAGTCACGAAATTGGGCAAATATTGGGGTTAAAACGTTTTTCTTTTGTTTTTATGTGTATTCGCAATCTCTTTGGGATCCTCCCACCACCTAGAATCAAAACAAAAACATCAACAATGTATTATTATTTATTTTTTTTAAACTTTACCTACTTACCTAACCCGGAAGTTGTTTTGAATAATAGACGTGATTGATTATGCGTTCACATTTCGCTACAATGAACGTAGAAAGTTTACATTCATTAAATGTCTTGCAAGAAATGTTTCCTCGCTTGATTGTGATCTCTTGTTTTTTTTTTAATATCGGGTTATCGGTTTTGAGTTTATACTGTCACGCAACCGGACGTTAATTTTAATTTTTATCGCGTCCCCGGAAAAAAAGTTCTGCAGAAGAGGAAAGAAAACATTCGATTTTTCGTGTCACATTTCTTTTGACGATTAGCTACAACGCTTAATCAGTTGATTTTCAAGTTAGCGTGAGAAAGTTGTTGTCACGTTTCATAACTCCCGACTCTCTCCCGCGTGAAGTCAAACTTGACGTCGAATAAGGACATATCCCTCTCTCTCTCTCTCTCCCCCGGAAAAAAAAGGGAAATTACCAAGCCCCCTTAAATAAAAAAATTGCGCCACTCGTTAAGTGTCGTCATCTGGCGGATGATGACGTTAGACATAACTGCACTATCCTTTTCGAATGGCTAAGTGGTTTGGTGGTGAGCCCCCTCCACCGCGCGCAATTCAAAAATAAATGCATAATTAAAAAAGAGAGAGAGTTTAAATGCACTGTCGTTAAGTTCATGTTTTTTAATTATTTCTAATTTTTCTATGTGTGTGTAAATAGGAAGGCGAGGAGGAAAGAGAAGGCGGATGTGGCCGGCGTGACTGGCGGATCGAACGCCGGCCTGGGTGGCGGTGGTGGCGGTTTGGGACTGGCCGGTACGGTCTCACTAGCCGGCGGCGGTGGGGGCGTCGGCAACGGGCCGTCGACATTGGTCGGCGGCCTGGTGGGCCACACGGCCGCTCACGGCCAGTACGGCGACGCCGAGCACAAGCTCTACCTGGAGTCGACCGTACTGGAACGCAAAGTGCCCGAAGCCGATCTACGTCAGCTGATCGATCTCCCGCCTGGACTCGATCTCAACGAATGGCTCGCCTCGCACAGTAAGCCTTTTATTTCTTCTTTTATTTTTTTTGAACTTAAGTTTAATTGAAAGAGCAATATTTAAGGGGGTTATTGCAATTTTTAATTATGGTAATATGAATAAGAAAGAAACGGGTTCTTCTTATTTTTTTGTGGGTCATCTCAATAATCTTTTTTTCTTTTTCAAAAATTTGTGAAACGATCTCTTGTAATTCTGATTTATAATTGCGACAGAGGAAACAAAGGGGGGAGGGGGACCGGTCGAGTGAGAAATTGTCATAGTGCGTCGTTACACTTCGCCGTCTAACGGGAATTTTAAAATAAAAGAAGAGCTTCTAAGCCCCCGTCAGTCAGACGAAAGGGATTTTCCAGGCTTTTTCCAGCAGTTGGACAAAGATATGTTAAGATATGAAGAGCAACGTAAATAACG
Organism: Daphnia sinensis; assembly: GCA_013167095.2. Classification (NCBI taxonomy): domain Eukaryota; kingdom Metazoa; phylum Arthropoda; class Branchiopoda; order Diplostraca; family Daphniidae; genus Daphnia; species Daphnia sinensis. Next base: position 2,373,097 of record CM023195.1, on the reverse strand, counting down.
GGCTTCGTGAATGTTGGGAATCTTTTGTTTTTTTTTTCTCATGTTTTTTTCCCAACAAAAGAAAAGATGGGCTATCATTCCTCAATTAAATTTTGCCACCACTTTTGAGTGTGTGTGTGTGCCCACGGATTGATGCAATTAAAAACTGGAATATAAAAACTCGTTTTCAAATTACATATGGGGGAGTCTTGTTTGGCGGGGGGGGGGGAAATAAATATCTGGAACAGAATACGGGTTATGCAATTCAACGAGCAGAAAAACGATTAACATGTTGCGTTCGTTTGTGTGTTGGTGGAGGGGATAAACAAAGGAATCACGAAAGGCGGATCTGACCTTCGTCCATTTTGCATGTAGCTGGCCAAGGCTAATGAGCCTTGCTATTTTTTTTGCACAAAGCGACTGGAACAGGGCGTTCCAAGATGGCAGAATCCTTGACGAGTTTAAAATTCACTTTGTTTCGTTTAATCTGTTTGAATTACGTACAAAAAAGAAAGAAATAAAACACGCCCGTGATCGATTGATTTCAAGTGTTTCGTGTTCTTTTGCGCCCGGATGTTTCGCAATAGAACGTGATTGAGATCTGCGTGATTATGGGGGAGAGCTACAGAAAAATGAATGGATTTTTTTTTTTAATCGAAATCCTTGGCACTCGAGTGGGGGTGGGGAGAGAAGGGCGAGGCAATGTGCGTCAAGGTTTTGTTGAAACCTCTGACACATATCGTGACTTTGCTTTGAGATAATCACGAACCTCTCTGCGGATGTGGGTCACGATTTGGCTCTTTTCCCCCCTCCCTTCTGATCTTAACATCATTTTTTTTATTTTTATTCGTTTAGCGATTGCGTTTTTCGAACACGTCAACCTGCTCTACGGTGCCGTTTCAGAGTATTGCACGCCTACCAGCTGTCCCGACATGCTCGGTCCCGGTCAAAGGTAAAAAATTACAAGCCATATTTGTTCTGTGTATTTCACGTAGCCACATTAGTTAAATGGAAAAAGAAAGTTTTAAATGCGTTGTTGGCGGATGGCCCAATTTTAACGCGTTGATCCCGTCTTTTTATATATTTTTGAATAATCCCGCCCGATTAAACAATCGTAGAAATTAAGGCCATTGCGTATCTTTTGATGAATGATGAGACACGCAGTATGTGTTTTGCTCCCCTTTTTTTAAAGCAATTATTTGATCATCAGTGTTGTCTCTTACTTACGATTGGCAGACAGTATACGTGGATTGATGAACGGGGCAAGAAAATCCGACTGTCGGCGCCGCAATACATCGACTACGTCATGACGTACGCTCAGCGAACCGTCAACGACGAAGGCATCTTTCCTACCAAATTCGGTAAATTGGCTTTTCTCTCTTTTGTTGTCTACTTTTTGCTTATCTATTTATTTATGTTTTCTTTCGAAATGGGATTTATGCGTGCGTGAAACAAAAAATGCGTGCAGCTCACGAATTCCCGACGACGTACGAGCAGGTGTTGAGGAAGATTCAGCGTCTGCTGTTCCACGTCGTGGCTCACCTGTACCATCGGCACTTTCGCGAGCTGCTCCTGCTCGGCCTGCACAGTCACCTGCACGGCCTCTTTGCCCATTTGATATTATTCAATAGCCGGTTCCGCCTTATCGACGACAAGGAGACGGAGATCCTCAATGACTTGGTCGTCGCCTTACGACTACAAACGACCGACGATGGTATTCAATTTTTTTTTGCTTATTATTTCATTGTTGTTGTTGTTGTTGGAAGGGACCGTTTTAAATCGAGTTGAACGCTTTGCAAAAATTTTTCGTGATCGATTATTTTTTTTTAAATAAATTTAGATGTAAAAGGCGTAACGCCTACACCGCAGGTGGCCAACAGCCGATCCAGTCAGCCGAGTCCACAGCCGGACTCGGCCAGCGCGTCCGGTTTGGACTCAACGACAACAGCCACCGGTAATAAATCATTTCTTTTGTTTTCTTTGTTTTTTTTTTATGGCCATTTTTCGTTTACATGTTTGTGGTTTTTACGTTATGACATTTTTTAATGACGCAATATGCTGTTATTTATTCATTTTTTTGCGTGCGCAGATGGTCATCTAGACGAGTGCGGACATCGCATCGTTCGTAGCGGATCGGGTCACGATCCGCCACTTCACCTAGGCACGTCGGACGTAACGTCCACTCTAGAATCCCGTTAAAAAAAATTGTTTTTCGTTTTTTTTTTCGAGGTGCAGTTAAAGAAAATTACGAAAGAAGCAGCGAGAAAAAAAAAACAGAAACAGAAAAAGACAAAATTGTGTGTGATCCTGAAAAGGATCTTTAGTCATTCGTTGCATCCCTACAAAGAAAAAAAAAGGAAAAAAAGAAAAAATATTCTCTCTACCTTCTTCTTATACATCCTACTCTTGTCCCTATTATAACTTCAATCCTTGACTTGGAGTGTGCGATTTATATATCCGCCGCCATTTTTTTTCGCTTCCGTTCTTTTTCCAGCGGAAATAGAAAAGAAAAGAAAAAAATCAAAAAAAAGGAGAAAAAAAAAAAGAGAACCGCACGTTTTAGATTTCGGTTTTTTTTTGTTAATATTATAATCATCCCAATTTTTTTTCTCTCCTTTTAAAAAACATTTGAATAATTGAAAGGCACACACGCATACGAGAGATATCATTTCGAAAAAAAAGAGAAAAAAGGAATTGAAAATCCTGAATCGATTACGTAATCGATGAGCGAGTGCAAAAAAAATCCTTAGCAAAAAAATTCGAAAAAAAAGAATAAAAGTTAATTTTAATTAACAAAGTTAGGGAAGAGGGGGGGGGGAATTAAAGGAAGTGTGTTTACGTTCTCTCTCAGGGTTTTTTCTGTATTAGAGATATTTTTTTTCCTTTTTTTTTTTATTTCACAAGTGATCATTCCGCATTCCGGAAGGATCTTTGAACGTAGATTAAATTTAACAAATAATCATCAACAACTTAAAAAAAAAAAAAACTTTTTTTTTCAAATTTCTTTGTTTCGTTTTTTTTCCATCGCCATGTGATATAAAAAGAAAAAAAAAGTTTTTTTTCTTTTGAGTTTCAGACAGAAAAAAAAAAAGAATGAAACGAAATTGATTAAAGGTGTGTACATCAATGCATCCCGCGTGACACGCAAACCTCTTTACGTTGTTTGTCAATCATTGTTTGACCTTTTCATTGGCAACAAATTGTGAAATTCCTCCCCCCTTAATACAGCTGTCAATTTATTTTGTTAATTTTTTTTTTTGCCCCACCTCTTCTTCTCCTTTCATTGATTTAAATATTGTCGATAGTGGCGTTTTCATTTACCGTCCATCAAAATGAGTCGAGACCTTTGGTTGTAGTCCCTTCTTACGATGAAATCAATCCTCCTCTTCCTCGCATCGATTTCTTATTTTTTTTTTCATGTCTTCGTGTGTATACGTGTGCGTTAAGGATAATTAATTAAGCCTCGTGTCTCTTACTTCACCCTTATGTACAATGTAGTTGAAAAGAAAAAACATGAAAAAATTGGAAAAAAATAATAATTAAGGTGATCATCGATTATTCCCACCATTTTTTTTTTACGATTCCCTCCTCATCCGCATTTTGTGTATGTTTTCCCCTCCCCCTGTTTTTCATTTTTTACCTGTTCCTCCCCCTTGTTTTTGAAATACTTCATTTTTTTTAAACTATGATTTTTTTTTATTTGAATGTGATCCGAAATTTGACTTAAAAATAATTTTTTTCCCGCGATAGTTTGTACAAAGTAAAACAACAAAAAAATCTGCAAAAAAAAAAAACTTTGTATTGTATTATGAGCGAGCGCTCGTGACTGTGCTCGTTCACCATTTCTCCTTGATTAAAATCGCTACACACTGCACATTCTTGTGGTTCTGCTAACTAATTATTTACTGACGTCAGCCAACGAAGAACATCCGAATAGTTTGGCACATGTCCTCCCACCGTGTCATTCCGTCGTGACGATGCAACGAACTGCTAGAGATAACAGTTTTTTTTTCCAAAATTAAAAATAGAGTATACCCTACACCCATGTTTCCCTCCACCCAATGTTTTCCTCGTGATAGACGCCTGCGCTTCTGCCCGTGTCCTACGCCAAAGTATGCGACTTCTACTGCGTCGCTTCTGGAACTTGTTTTCAAAGTCAAACGGATTCCAGAGGGTGGTTCCAGTTGGCTTGGCCCAGTGTGTTGAAAACGATTCGACCTGCTTGCCCGGCCATACGGAATTATTGGCTTGAGTTGAGCTGCGCTTCTTCAGCCATGGACCTTTATTTATATCGATCGGTGAATGTAGTTAGTAGCCGGACGGGCGGGGACGGCGGGCGAATCTAGACGTCTCGCATGATGGGTTTATGATGGTGCTGGTGGATGTCGATGAGTCGGCAAGAACGTAATAAGCGTCCTAAAGGCTCGGTCATGAGACCCACGATGCCAGCCAAGGGTATCAACGATGTTTGCAATGCCGATCCAACATTGTGCAAAAATGTGGCCAGCGGAACGACGACGCCATTGTGCAGCGCGGCCAGCAACGGTTTAAGCAGCCCGTCCGAGATGCCAATCACTAATCCAATCAACAGAGGCCGTAACAAGCCAGCTGTAACGAACCTATGTAATGCAACAAAGCCGATTACGATCGGCATGATGGCCCCGGCCAATCGAATTATCGGCAACAATGTCTTTAGACGTGTGTAGTAGTACTAGAATGATGACGTCACCATTCATGAGTTCTCACCTTAATGATTGTAACAAGAAGGCCAAGACGATGACGAAAGGCAGGCCAATCACAGTTGTCACTTCCGAGCAGAAACGGCTGGACAATTCGAAGGCTGCTTCACTTAGTCCGTCTGCTCTAGCTCGACGCCGTCTTTCCGAAACCTGATTGAATCTGCATTTTTTGTTTGTTTGTTTTAAATTAAGATTTAATTAATCTGTTAATTGGGAAAAACGTACGAGTTTTTTTTTACCTACTCGGTGTTTGTTTTATCGTAAGTAAAGATTTCAATCGTCTCGTCTGGTTTTGGCAATGGCTGCTGGATAGTGGCCGTTTTAATTGGATCGATGAATTGATCGGCTTGATTAAACACTCCGCTAGTCGAACCTTTATTAACATTGGCCTCTAAACGAATTGAAAAGAAAGTCTTAAACGTCGTTACATTAATGTCTTAAAAAAAAAAGAGGAAATACCTTCAAAAGCCAAGTTATCGAATCCGTCACTCGATTCTGAATAAGTAATGGAATTGTTCCGGCGCCCAGACGCCACCACTACGGGTGATTTGAGCTTTACTTTGGACGGAATCGGCCGTAACTCTACATCTTTGATGTCTGCTGCAATCACGCCATAGTCTACGTCAAGGACTTGCGCCTCAGTAGTTTGATGAACTTGATTCAGTTCTTTCTTCGGCTTTAGGGTAACGACCGGACTGGATCTATATACGATAAGTCAATAAAATGAAAATAAGAAAGGAATAGAATAAATATACGATTGGCAATGAACAGAGACTTCCCGGGGGGAGGCGTGTTTATTAGATCGTTACTTACTCTGGCGTTGATTTCGGGCTGACTGCAGCATCGCCCTCCAATTGGCGATCGATAAAGGTAAGTGGACCTTTGGCAACATGCGTCGATCGAAAAGAATCAGAGCTTGATGGTATCCTTTCATTGAATGCCGGTGCCAATTTAGGCCTTTCATCCATTTGGGCTAATGGAAACTGGTCGTGATGGCAGATCGTTTGAAAGTTAAAAAGAAAATGGCGGTGTTTACATTACCTAGTGATGGTTGAGTAGATTCGAGTGTGGTCGGTGGTGGAACTGCTTGAGATAAACTATCCCAATCTGATTCGGATTCGTCAGAGTATTGAATATCGCGTACCATTGCAAATAACGCGCAGTCAACGAGACGCAATGTCAGTTGCACACTGGTTTACTGGGAAAATTGTGTGTTTGTTGACATGCCTTGGCCAGGTGTCCATGGTAACATACTCGTATGACAGATGTTTCAAACAGACTTGCAGGGAGGTAGTACAACTATTCAATCGTACCACCCCCTGCCCTTATGTTGGAGGTAAATATCTGCGTGTTGAACTGTAACACGTGTGGACAAAAACCTGCATTGAGAAGCCATATTTCTTTACAATAACATTGACAAGGCCACACTCCTATAACGTGGTAAGCATAACTGGGTGAACGATATTTCCTCCATGTCCATCGATTATCTTCTCAAGTTTTACGTTTTATGCTGTTTGACCAGTGTGTAAAATTTGTAAACGTTTGGTGGAATACCACCGCGAAATCTACCGGTCTCTTTTGGAAGCCTATACTATTACTGCAACATTTTCTAATTACCCGAAGGGTTTCTAACCACGTTTTTTTTTTGCTGGTATGGTTTTTTTTTTCTGGTGTGGATGGGTTTAGTTCACGATTGCCCCACTAGATGATTTAGTAAAGCGAAAATAAAAAATAATAGGTTTTCACGTGAAGGATAGGGGGTGTATTATTGAAAGAGAGTCAAATAGCCATTTTAATTCGGAATGATGAATAGTATAGGATCACTACAGAGTGATTAAGTGTAATTGTTTTTTTTCTTAGCGCCATTAGCTAGTCCCTTCATTTGCTGTAAAGAAATGGGTCGTTTGAAAATATCTGATATGGATACAAAAATTAGTTTCCTCTAACACAGTCATTTCCCTAAAAATTTGTCAACTCGGAATCAACTTCAACTTTCTCGTCTCGAATTCAATACAAACCTTTCTTCACTTATAAATAAACTTAAATTGAAACTTCACTCTCCTTCTTGTAGTAAATCGATACGAGTTCCTTTGGGTTGGTCCAAAATCGTGTCGTTTTTGTCGCCATATTAAAAAAAAAACACTACAAACAACTTCAACTATTTTTCTAACTATTTCTTTAACAAAATATTTTTCTAACTATTTTTTTAGCAAATAACACAACAGCTCTAATTCTAGCATTTAAAAGCCGATAGAAATAAAGATTACAAAAAAACCGAAAATAGCCCTTCGGGTACCTTGCTAACGCAGGTAGCTGACAGTTTGTTATTTATAACTCACGAAGATAAATTTATACTGAGATTCCTTCTACATTAATTCAACATCATAAAGTTTTTTTGTTTTGTTTTGTTTGAGTGATTGATAGAGTTACCCGAAGGGTTTCTAACCACGTTTTTTTTTTGCTGGTATGGTTTTTTTTTCTGGTGTGGATGGGTTTAGTTACCCGAAGGGTTTCTAACCACGTTTTTTTTTTGCTGGTATGGTTTTTTTTTCTGGTGTGGATGGGTTTAGTTCACGATTGCCCCACTAGATGATTTAGTAAAGCGAAAATAAAAAATAATAGGTTTTCACGTGAAGGATAGGGGGTGTATTATTGAAAGAGAGTCAAATAGCCATTTTAATTCGGAATGATGAATAGTATAGGATCACTACAGAGTGATTAAGTGTAATTGTTTTTTTTCTTAGCGCCATTAGCTAGTCCCTTCATTTGCTGTAAAGAAATGGGTCGTTTGAAAATATCTGATATGGATACAAAAATTAGTTTCCTCTAACACAGTCATTTCCCTAAAAATTTGTCAACTCGGAATCAACTTCAACTTTCTCGTCTCGAATTCAATACAAACCTTTCTTCACTTATAAATAAACTTAAATTGAAACTTCACTCTCCTTCTTGTAGTAAATCGATACGAGTTCCTTTGGGTTGGTCCAAAATCGTGTCGTTTTTGTCGCCATATTTAAAAAAAAACACTACAAACAACTTCAACTATTTTTCTAACTATTTCTTTAACAAAATATTTTTCTAACTATTTTTTTAGCAAATAACACAACAGCTCTAATTCTAGCATTTAAAAGCCGATAGAAATAAAGATTACAAAAAAACCGAAAATAGCCCTTCGGGTACCTTGCTAACGCAGGTAGCTGACAGTTCACGATTGCCCCACTAGATGATTGGGTTTAGTTCACGATTGCCCCACTAGATGATTTAGTAAAGCGAAAATAAAAAATAATAGGTTTTCACGTGAAGGATAGGGGGTGTATTATTGAAAGAGAGTCAAATAGCCATTTTAATTCGGAATGATGAATAGTATAGGATCACTACAGAGTGATTAAGTGTAATTGTTTTTTTTCTTAGCGCCATTAGCTAGTCCCTTCATTTGCTGTAAAGAAATGGGTCGTTTGAAAATATCTGATATGGATACAAAAATTAGTTTCCTCTAACACAGTCATTTCCCTAAAAATTTGTCAACTCGGAATCAACTTCAACTTTCTCGTCTCGAATTCAATACAAACCTTTCTTCACTTATAAATAAACTTAAATTGAAACTTCACTCTCCTTCTTGTAGTAAATCGATACGAGTTCCTTTGGGTTGGTCCAAAATCGTGTCGTTTTTGTCGCCATATTTCAAAAAAAACACTACAAACAACTTCAACTATTTTTCTAACTATTTCTTTAACAAAATATTTTTCTAACTATTTTTTTAGCAAATAACACAACAGCTCTAATTCTAGCATTTAAAAGCCGATAGAAATAAGATTACAAAAAAACCGAAAATAGCCCTTCGGGTACCTTGCTAACGCAGGTAGCTGACAGTACATCATCACCGACTCCAGTTTTAACGATATTTCTCTCAACAGATGGCTTTTGTTGTAATAGTCTCAGCAGATGGCGCGTTTTTTGTTGTTGCAAACGGCGTAACAATGGCAAAGAAGGCGGGCAAGCCGAGAGAGACAGAGAGAGAAGAGTAAAAATTCTCTCACTCTCAGACTCAGAGGTTTATAAGTATTCAACAGTGAATGATGGAATGTCCGTCAGAAGAGTAAGTTGAAATCCATCTTAATATTTGTGAAAATGTTAAAGTTGATGGGTATTCTTTGTGGTTGATTGTGTAAATTTATATTCTTCTGTTCCGAATCATATTTTGCTACAAGGAAGTTTTCATTGGCATGGTACCGTAGTAGCGAGGTTTAACTACCATTATAATTCCAGTTGGACCACGTGGTAACGTCAGGTATGAACATAAATTTTCGGGATCGAATTGCTTAGTGATCCTATATTGACAAAATTTGTAAGCTTGAATATGGTTATTTAATTGAATGATAATGTAGTAGTGAATATGTAAATGCCCCTTTGTTGCATGTTACTAATGTTTTTGAATGATACATTACAGTTGCAAAAATTATGTATTGGGAAATACCACTTCTAATGGACGAAAGCCGTGGGTGATGATTGTGTGGTAGCCGTGGGTGATGATTGTGTGGTAAGATTAATTTGGCAACTTGAAATTCTATTTGCCATGGCATGGGCTGGCATGGGCATGGTACACCCACCTAACAAGTCTATGGTAGGATCTGTCATCTGATTATCAATTGATGACTGAATTTGATGATTGAATTACTTTTCCTCTTACTCCGGTAGCTGAAGCTTTTATTTTATTTTTTCAGGTGCTGCTGTATCGGTCAGCTGGAAGTTGTGGTGTTCGACTAGCTGCACATTTGGTTCAGTTGGTTGCTCTGCCGAGCTGAAGATGTGTAAGCTGACAAGCTAGTTTTCGTTGGCTCCTGTTTCATAGAGTGATGCTGTAATTTGTGGCTGAGGTTTGATCTGCTGGGCTATGCCTGTGTCCGTAAAGGCAGGTCATTCTCTATGGTGACTCTGTGCTTCTGATGTTTGTTCTATCTGTAATCGGGGATTTTTTAAAAGCATTTTTACCATTTTCATTATTTCCTTTTAGGTTTTGGATGAGGCGAAGGGATTTCCTACCTCCTGCTGCTGTAGCATGGTATGTATAATTCAGCTGAAACTTAATAACATGCATCATCAGTTGGTGAATATTCAAAAATTTGAGTGTGTGTTTGCAATGGTGTTAGGACAATGCTTGTAGTTACCAGCTGGTAACTTCGACCACTGAAGTGTACCATCTAGAACACAATGAAGTGTATGGTCAGAAGTTGACTCTACACAGTTTATGTAAAGTAAAACTTGTCTTGATGTGTGTTTGTGTTTCGGCTTTTAGGGTGATGGCTGCTGTCTTTTCTTTCTCAACCTGCAGACTTGTTCCATAGGTAATTATCTAACATTACTGAATTCGAAATTAGCACACTTTGCCTTCCTGTGGAGGTTGCGTTCTATTCTTCTCGTACATAAATGTCCGTATTCAATGCTATCGTTGTGTTGGTATCATTGATTGCGTTAGATTCGGATACACATTTCCCGTTATTAAGCTTTTATCCTCTGTAGCACTTCCTGCGTAAACGAGGATAGGAAGCATTGGTTTGGCGATTAAACTGGCTGCTTGCTGGGATTGCGGTTATAGGTAGGTAATTTTAACGACAGGAATTACAAATATGCACAATGATAGTCGGGCTTTCCGCATTAATTGGGTAGTTGGTAGGGAAAAGTGCTAAAGCATCTGGAGGTTTAATAGAGCTGTATGGAACAATTGCTGTCATAGCTTTGAGAAATTTCTACAATTCCTGACGATTTCTTTTTTCTTCTTCAGGTCGGGGATAATTTCGAGATCATAGTCTAGTGTTAAACTACTCTTGGCGGAATGAAGTGTTCTGGTGTCTATTACTGCCATTGTCACTCCTTGCATGCAGGATTGTATTAATGGTTTTTCACAAAATGATTGAAAATTAACCTGATGCTTTTATTTCTTTAACATAGGGTCTAAGATGAGCCTTGACATAGAACACTTAGCTAATGGGTTGTCCTAATATTCTGCCACTTCAGTCGATAACTTGAAAATTGACGAATTCATTCCAACGTACGTATTTCAAGTTAACATTGTTGAAATTTTCAGTAAATTGATGGTTCTTTTCAAAGGCGAGCTACTTTCAAGGTTTGTGATGAAAAACATTCAGGTTATTACGTGCCTACGTCTTCTGCCACAAAGGTATTTGTCTTGGTAGTAGTTTTCTAGTTGTGCTGTAACCTTATGTTGGGGTAAAAAGGGATCATGTTATTAGGTTTTGGTTGGTCTTCAATTCACAAGAGGTGGTATTCAATCTGTAATATTGAGGGAGAACAGGGGGAGAAAAAATGTGGAAATGATTCAAATTGAAATTTAGTACAGAGCACATGTTAAGGTCATGTCATGTACGTAGTTAAAGTAGGCTGTTTCAATTTCCTAGTAAGAATTGCTGATGAATCAAGTTTGATAGTTAAATAACCTTTTATTTTCGGCCTGTAATAGTGTCACCGTGAGACAAGAAAGTTATCGAAGAATATTAGGTAGATATTTACAGGTGTATGTTTAATAGTGAATAGAATAACAGATATTAATTATGTCTTCTTAATAATGTCTTCCTAATTATATCTAGAAGCTTTTTACTAATGGGCGATTTCTATTATTTTAGATGACAAATTTTGTACGAATTTTGAACTGCCATTTGGCATTAGGCTACGTTGCTGAGGCTTATTAAACTACACTATTACATATGCCACGAGATCTTATACCAAGGCACTGAAGTACTACACTACTACTGCTGTCTAGTACCACGCTACGCTACGCTTGTACTACAATCCAGCTCCGGAATACTATCCCTACCCAAGGTGGAATATCATAAACCGAATTTTGAATGCTTATGGGTAATGTTACTTGCACAACTTGCATATAATCACTTGTTTTATAATCTGTTATTCAAAATCTTCTGTTAAAATTATTAAGTTAATTTAATTTTTACATTTTCCATGTTTGAAATCATACCATCATATAGGGTCATTCCATAAAGCCATAAGATATCCCAGGCGTCTGTCGGGTGTGAGATTTGACCTGAAACTGAAGATAAAACGAGGAGCTTGCATGGTGAGCATAGCATAGTAGATTGCATATGCTACATGTATGGATTTTCAATCTTTCATCTAACGAATTTTATTAACGGTGATCATAGTAATTTTTATCATTTCATTTCCATCAACATAATAACGTAATAACATTTAACAGTTATTGCAGATAAATTGAGGTGCTAGATAAAGCGTGCACATTCCACGCTGATGGCTACCTATTTCCATCTGCATTAGTTTCTGTTACTTCGATTGGCTGAGTTCCCATGTCGAAAGGTATTTCAAGGCGGAAAGTATCAAGTCCTGACACCAACGGGAAGAACAATTACGTCATTAATTATGGACCCAAAATACGTTAAACAAAGCAGCGTTGCTTAGTGGGCTCACGTTTACAGGTATGTAATTAAATTATCTCGGGTCAGAAATTCATGATTAAAGACCACCTGTAGAAGTAACGAGCAAACAATTAGCTATAATCTAGTGTTATGGTATACTTATGTTAAAACAGAAGGACAGGTTAGGACATGTATTTGCTTACATAGGTTTTAAACAATTTTTTAATTTAGAGTTGTAAATGTGGTAATTTCAACTAACATTTAAGAAACAGTGGAAGCGAACATAGACTTACCTGACAATTTAAGTGTCCGTTGGTAGATTTGAATCAGCTGGACAGTTGCAGGGAAAGATTCTTGCATGACTGAATTGAAGAACTGTATATCGCCTTATATACACACAGAGACGCGTGCCACGTTCACTGCCTTTCCAGGAATTGAAGTTATTGGGGTAGAGGTACCTAATTTTGAAGGTCAACAGCTGTTGAAAGAAAAATTTTGTATTTCTTCCATGTGCGCTCGAGGATATGGCCATTCCCCCTCTTTGCCTAATTTCTTCCAGTACGCTAGAATATCCTTGGGCAATTCAAGAGTGAAAAAACAAAACCCCATTTTGCAATTTTCTACCTCATTAGTTCATTCACTGGCACGACATGCACTAGTGTAGTTGTCTCGTTTTTTGATCCCGGTGTAGTGATTCACACAACTTTCGCACATGGACGTAGTTTTCGTTACCAAGCTAGACATGTTTCGCAATTTGCCTATACACTTGTCACTCACTTAAAAGAGCACTGCATCAGCACTGGTGGTTTCTTGCATTTGCACTAGCTTTGTTTAGTTGCCAACCGTATTTGATTAAGTAGTAAGATAAGTTTAAATAGAATAGAAAACGTTGATTAATTTAAGAATAAGTAAGGCTAAGTTTAAGTTAAAAATAAGGCTACTTTTTAAGTAAGACATAGCATAAGCGTTAGCCACCTCAATCCTTAGCTTTGCACAACTTTAGCTCCACCATTTCCCTTCACTGTTTTATGCATTCTTTACACGTGGTCGTCGCTCGCAGACTATTAACGCAATGAATTCTGTGTTACAACCTCTTCGTACAATTTTCAAATGCCCTGTCAATCTTAATGACATCAGAATCACTAAGACACTAAAATTTTTTTATTGTAATGTGATTGTGATTTGTGTACCTGATGTATGTTTGAGTTAGCTGAAAGTTGTCTTTACATCATAATTTAAAATCCATTTTTTTTCCTTCTGGTTTCTGTGCAATCAGGAGAGCCATCTCTGCGGACCTAAGGGGAAGTTGGACATCGAGGATCATGGCCGGAGCCGTTTTAACGTTCTTTTGGGTAAGATTTATATTTTTTTAAAATTTCGTTGATGCTAATTATTGTGTGTGTATGTAGGAGGAAAGCAACGAGCACATCGCCCAGCATTTTAAGGTGTATTTTTAAAAAATTAATGGTTAAATCCTATTTTTATGTATCTAGGGGATCCGGTAGCCCTAACGTCACCGAAATGGCTACGGTACAGCGAAGATCACCGCTGGAGCACCGTAATCATCGCCCAGAGTTTGTCGGGTATGTGTTTTAAAATCTAATTTTCTTCCGATGATTAGCTCTTTTGTTATTATTTATTCGTGTATCTAGGAGAGGCCTAACACCAACGAAGAGGAAGTTGGAAATCGAGAATCGTCGAGATGTATACGGTGGGCATTGAATATCACCGCTGGAACACCGTAATCGTCGCCCAGGGTTTGTCAGGTTTGTGTTGTAAAATATATTTTTCTTATTGTGAATTTGAGTTCTTTCATTATCTTTTTTTTTTTTTTTTTTTTTTTTTTGTGTAGCTAGGAGTTGCCCACCACCGCCAAAAAGAGGAGCTGGACTTCGAGGATCGCCGCCGGTAGAACGAGATTATCGACCAGAATTTTAAGGTATACGTTGTAAAAAGTAATTGTTAAATCATTTTTTTTTTGTTAGTAGGAGAGTTCTATCAAAACTGAAAAGGACGAAGGACATTGAGGATCATCGCCAGTGATCTTCGCTCGAAAATTAAAGGTATAAAATTTAATGTTTTAATGATTAGTCTAATCATGCTTGTTGCCTTGTGGAACTAGGAGCTCATCACCAGTGAAAAGGACGTTGGACATTGATAATCGGAGTTGGAGCAATGAGGTCGTTGACTAGGTTTTGTCGGGTATGTGTTTTAAAATCTTATTTTCCTACTACGAATGTTAAGTTCTTTTATTATTATTTTTTTCGTGTAACTAGGAGAGGTTCACCAAAAATAATTAAATAATTCGACCACGACCAATAGAGGATTAATGGGCGTCTAGGAGCGTTGTTGGATTAACGAGGTTCGCCGCCCATCCCTGAGATACACGCCTATTAGGACGTCGGAAAAAAAAGGTTGGGCATTGCCAAATTGGCATTCGCTTACTTTATTACATATTGTGCTTTGTGTGTTGTTTAAATCGTGTTGTGAAATCCTCTTTCCCCACCGTATTTTGGGCTTCAAGCACTAATGGTTATGGTTTTACCTTAAACCGAGCACACAAGTGCACTGCACCTTTACCCAACGGTTGCTTTGATAGTTTGATGTTTGTGTTTTTAGCCTTTATTAATTGGTTTAGTTGGGATGCTTGTTTTTAGGTAATGCACCCCTGCTTGCATCAGTATCAAGCTTAGTATTTTTATTGGTATAATTCTATACCGACTCGCATTAAAAAAAAAAACATTTTTACAATTGTAACAACAACAATTACTGTCTTGAACAATAGCAAAAATATTGTAAACAATTCATCGCCTGGGATCGGGTTACGCAATAAATATTTGATGGGGGATAGAAAACAGCCCGTAACCCGTGTCCGACCCGTCCCATAAACAATAATGGACAAATCCGTTCGACACGGGGTCGAGCCGGTCAAGGCTACTAGCTCCTGCGCTGCTGTGGGTTCGTGGTTCATGGGGTTTTCCACATGGTTTTCCCGTGGTTTTCCATAGCCAATTGGATGCTTTGCAACGCTGTTCCACAAATATGTCCGCCATGATGTTTACATCCTAAGCTTCTGTCCTTCTCTTGTATGTGACAGACAAAAGGTTGTTAAGGTAAATAAAATTACCGTCATATATTTGATAAATTCATGTTAACAAAGCTTTTTTGACATTTAATTCAGCCGTGACCATTCGTTCCCTGTTAACATGCAAATGGTCTTTGAAATTGTAATGAATGAAAAATTGCTACTCGGACTTACATGGAACGTTTCCTCAATCGTCATTTCTTCTTGAAAATCAAACAAACGGTTAATGTTGAAGTGCAGCTCACCGACGATGTTACTGAACATGGCGATGTGAGTGATTCTCAAGTCTTTGGACTAAAACGTTGCCAAGAAGGAAGGAAAATTCCATGTCTCTGGCACAAAAGTTTATTTTCAATCATTCATCTAACAAATTTTATTAAAGGTAAATTTGGAAATTTTTAGTTTTTCTTTTTCATCAACATATTAATGTAAACAGTTATTGCAGATAAATCAAGATGCTAGATAAACCGTGCACATTTCACGCTAATGGTTGTATATCATCTCCGTCTGCATTGGCTTCTGTGACTTAGATTGGCTGAGTTCCCATGTCAAAAAATTATATTATCAGCCATGATGTTTACTTCCTAAGCTTCTGTCCTTCTCTTGTATGTGACAGAGAAAAGGTTGTTAAGAAAAATCAGATTACTGGCATATATTTGACAATTTCACATTATTACATCAAGATGGGATTAGGATTTTTCATAGGTGTTAGAGATGTTACACAGTAATGATTTTTCTCAAAGTTATGTTAGTTTTCAATTATTAATCAAACATTTGTGGTATAGGCAGAGCTCTGCTGAAAACAATCTGTTTTGGAATCTTGGCAATGGAATGGTGGAATTTTGGTATGATAATGCAAGTTTTTTTTCTCCTACCCAATGATCAGAATATTAAAAAATGGTAACAATAATTAAAGGATGGAAATCTGCAGTAACTTTTCTTTTATTTTATTCAATAGGTATTATGCATGTAATGTTGGTAGCTTATTTGAGTCACAAATGCTAATAAGCTTATTAAGGAGTGAAATAATGACAGATCATTCTAGAAGGAATGAATTTGGTTGGAGCTATTATGTTGGAATTTGTCATGTCATCAGCATCTTAATCTCTCAACGGTATTTGTTTAGTGTTTTCAACAATAGTAAGTGTAAATTAATTTACATCTTTCTGTTTGGCTTTAGAGTTTTTTTATGGCTGTCGTAATCAGTGCTGTCTGATAACATTTGTTGTTATAGGAGTTGTCAATTCCGCTAGTGTTTTGCTTGTTGACGATGCTTAAGGGGATTCACTAAACGATCATCTTAACAAAAGTTTATTGAGCACCACAGGTAAGTATACTATCCTAGCGAGTATTGAAGTTGATATTTTAGATTTTCAAGGAAACATTGACTGTCAAAGATATTAATGGGCGAAATTGGGATGATTTCTTGTACTCTAATGAAGATAATTTAGCTGGGTCGGAATAAAACCTAATTAAGAAGGAAGGAGACTTCCATGTCTCTTACACGAGAAAATCGTGCAAACAATAAACTATTATCGTAAATATCTAACAAGTGCGGAATGGTGTGACGTTTGCGAAGCAGGAACATACAGCAGACAAAGCGTCTACAATTCGCAGCACGTTGATCACACGTCATCTCCAATTCTCCACAACACACGCAAGAAATGAGACTGAAGAGATTTTTGCCACATTTCTGCGTTAATCTAGTGTAAAGGTATATTTATGTTCTATCAGATTGATAGATCAAAAGCTGCGAAATGTTTCTTTATGTGGAAAAATTTCTATACAATTATTTATTTTACATTATATTTGAAAAACTTATTTTTATATTGTTCCATTTCACAATTAACGTTTTCTAATCCTTCCATTTCTTTTTTCTATTTACGATTGCCATCCATAGGACTTAATTCACTTACAGTTTATTTTTCTTGCATGCAATTTTTGTATATATTACCTAATAAGATGTTGTGCACAGTTCATGTATTTTTATCATTATTTAACTCTTTGGGGGATCGATCCCCATTCCTTCGGCACGCATTGGCGGTGCTCAACGATTGAGGCATGTGAGTTACCAATACAATTTACTATTACTAGAAGATTCGAAAATATAATGTCGCAAAGCAATTTTGGTGGCTCGTAAAGCTATATGCTTACCTTGTTACTTATGGATAAGGATAACAGCTCTGTGGTAGAGCGTTGATGTTCGGATGTAAAGGTCTCGGGTTCAAATCCCGATTGAGGATAAAACTGGTAAAGGGAAACAAAAGATTTAAATTCATTCTCTTGTTGTGGGCAAGTGTGTGGCTGTGTGCGAATAAGAATTTATCTTGAATCATGCTGCTAAAATTATTCTAAGTCCAGATTTGTTGAACTCAATAGACACGAAAAAGTAGACAGATTTTACACATGACATATGGCTCAATGGTAGAGCATCGGCTTAAGACACCGAAGGTTGAGGGTTCGAATCCCAAAATGGTCATAGTAAATCCAAAAAATATCAATGCTTGAACGAAAATATGCATGTGTATTATGAATTGGTATATACATGTCAAAATACAAATTAATGTTGAAATATGAGAATGACATCTTTATTAGAATTTAATATTAGATATTATAATTTGTGGTATCAAAATATCCATCCCGTTACTTCGTAACGGGGAAGTTTCTCGACTCGACTTGCAGACGTGGAAGGTTGGAAGCCTGACTGGGAATCGAACCCCACACCTCGGAGTCGCTAGGCGAGTGCGATACCTCCCTGGCAACCCCCCCTATCATCCCCCCCATGAGAACTGGTAGTCTATTGACTGCTCTGCACTGTTACCTATATCGTGCAAAAGACTTAGCATGCACAAATACAACTGTCATAGCTCAATGGTTAGAGCGTGAGGCTGAAATGCTCTTCAACTTGGGTCCTTGGTTTCGAACCCCATCTCGGCTTAGGCATAAATAAATAATTAATAACAAAAAAGCATTTTAAATATAATGAATTGTATTGTCCCACCATCCACCCACAATTCCACCACTGTTTTACAAACAAGACATACATACATACACAATAATACTTAACCCGTTGGCTGCCACGCCATGCAACCCGTAGGTTGCGTTTCTACATTTGCTACGCGCCACCAGAGGGATGGCGCCAAGGGGGGCTTGTCCGAAGACAAGTCCGGGCCGACAAGTTCAAGGAGACCATTGCGGGAATGCACACCCCTGGTCTCTATGAACTTGCCAACAAAGAGAGTCCCTGTTGGGTGCATTGCCTAAATGGCCCGAAGGCCAATCTTGGGCAGTTGCGACTGTCCCACCCCATAGCAAATACACCATGGAGCAGAACAGCGCGGCCCGTCCCTACACGCTAAAAAAAAAAGGGGAGCGCAAAGGGCGTGGCAGCCAACGGGTTAAATAGCACACACATAACAAAATACAACAATACCACGACGATGACGGCGACAACGGGACGACCACGAGACGAAGACGGGCGAGGCGATGACGGGGCGACCACGAGGCGATGACGGGGTGACGGGCGAGGCGATGACGGGGCGACCACGAGGCGAAGACGGGGTGACGGGCGAGGCGATGAGGGGGCGACCACGAGGCGAAGACGGGGTGACGGGCGAGGCGATGACGGGGTGACCACGAAGCGAAGACGAGGTGACGGGCAAGGCGGAGACGGGCGAGGCGAAGACGGGCAAGGCGGAGACAGGCGAGGCGAAGACGGGCAAGGCGGAGACAGGCGAGGCGAAGACGGGGCCAAATAACAAAAATACCATAGCACGACGATCCACGATGATCTCCTACAGGCTGCTGTTTGTTTACTGTTTGGCCTTCTAAATGGAAGAAATAAAGCAAATTGTTATTCAAGGGGAATATTATGTTGTTGAATGAAACTACAACATGGATGGCTATTCGACTTACAGCAGTTGCACGAAGACTGAAAAGATTGTGGGACAGCCATATAGAAGATGCACTGTTTACATCTTTGTTGAAACGGTATGGCCTCCGGTGTCATAAAGTAGGACTTAGAATGTTAACATTACTAGGCAATGATAAATTCAGGTATAGTTCCCACACATGAACACTTTTTCAAAACAGAATATGTCACCAGCACTTAGACTGTTTGGCCTTCTAAATGGAAGAAATAAAGCAAAGTGTTATTTAAGGGGAATATTAATTTGTTTATGAAACTACAACAGGGATGGCTATTCGACTTACAGCTGTTGCACGAAGACTGAAAAGATTGTGGGGCCAGCCATATAGAAGATGCACTGTTTACATCTTTGTTGAAACGGTATGGCCTCCGGTGTCATAAAGTAGGACTTAGAATGTTAACATTACTAGGCAATGATAAATTCAGGTATAGTTCCCACACATGAACACTTTTTCAAAACAGAATATGTCACCAGCACTTAGACTGTTTGGCCTTCTAAATGGAAGAAATAAAGCAAAGTGTCATTTAATGGGGAGTATTATGTTGTTTATGAAACTTCAACAGGGATGGCTATTCGACTTACAGCTGTTGCCGAAGACTGAATAGGTTGTGGGGCCAGCAATAAAGAGGATGCACTGTTTACATCTTTGTTGAAATAAATAATCCGTTTGATGTTCTCCACTTGAATAACACATTTTAGATTGAAAACACTAAAAGTAGGTAACACATCATCGGTTTATATCGAATTTTCCATTGAATTGTACAGTCAACAAATATTCACACACGTTTCACAGTGACATGTACTATACAGCAATCTAAGTACAGGCTGACAGCAGCGCCATCTCGTGGTGAAATCTATAACCAAAAATGGGATGAAAATGATTTTGCTGAATTACAAAAACAATGAGCTTTCAGTTCCAGCCAGCTATTGTTACGGAAACTCTTTCCAGTAACCATTCCGCTAATCCGCTCCAACATTTCCCATGCTGATTTCTTCCCATGCTTAGCTACCTCTTCAAATTCAAATGCATGAAATGCCAACATAGACTTTTCTGTTGTTACATCCGTATAACAAACAAACTGGTGCTGAGCAAGAAAAATAAAAAAAAATATTCCTAAGGGAAAAACTGGTGTGAAAAGTAAAATTAATATGACTTACAGAAAAAACGGCAATCACCAGTCCAACAAAGCCAAATACAGAATAATTTTCCGATTTCAGAATAATAATCTGCCGAAAAATTCGGCAGAGAGATTACGGATATTCAGAGTCAGTCATTTTATATTCGTTTTCCAGCGTAACCGTCACCGTGAAACGAGAATCTGTTGAATAAAGGGGCCCCAAAAATGGATCATTTAATCGCACTCGTCCAAAATAATAGACTATAAAATCCTAGTAAAATCTTTCGTACTATCTATGATGATTTCTCCGTTTTCCGTGGTCCAGTAAACGATCGGTATTGGGAAGGCTTCCATTTGGCAGACAAGTGAGACTTGCTGCCCAACAACAGTTCCTTCCAGTTGATTGGGAATCCACAAAACTGGGGCAACTGTTAACGCAAAAACAAAATAAAAGATGACAGCGGCGAACAATTTCAACTTAAAGCATAACTCAAATTAAAAGGCTCGTATTTACATTGAACATTGAGGACTAAGCGCTTTGAAACGGATGATGGTACACCATTGGAAGCGATGCACAGATAAACTCCAATGTGAAGCCAGGAAACGCGTGGCAAAACAAGGACCTCGCCATCAAACAAATTGGCTACACATTCCAATACAAACCAAAAAATTAAATTAATTTTCAATCAGCATTTTATAAGAATAAAATGTGTAAAATTTAGTTACACTTTAGTTTGCCTCTGGTATTGGAAGCGCCATCCTCACGCCTCCACAAAATGTGAGGCTGCGGATGGCCACTGGCTGCCCACGTCAGCGATACGTTAGATCCTTCACGGAGTATCGTATAAGTACTGGATTCTCTATCGATGATATCCGGAGGCATCAAACATAGTAAAAAATTCAACATCGTACATAGAATTAACACAACCGAAAAACAAATAAGGGAAAACGTAAAAGTTACCTACGACTTCGATGTAGGCTTCCTGGTAGCGCATAGGATCTGTATTGATCTAAATTTAGAAATCTTAAAAAGAATGACAACCTCTTTGAAATTCAATCACAATAATATCTGGCACACGTAGAATCCTCTATCGGATTCGGCGACGTTGCTGATCTTCAAGTCCCAATTGCGACCAACTGCTTGCGCCAGTCCGATCCTGTAATTCCTTGTGATGACTTTGTTGTGGATGGTCAGGATAGAGTGAGTGTCCACTCGCACCCATGCCACCTACACCCCGTAAAAGATAAACAAGACGACATCGAGTTATCCACGTAAATAAAAAAACCGGCCAAAGACAAATAGAACACGATGGATATAATCCGTAAATGCACTTCTCGCTCCGGTAGACCTGAAGCATTCCCCAATGGATACATCATTACATTCTCCTCTATTATTACAAGATCTCGGTTCGCTTGAGCACAGGTCCAAAACAAATGTAAGTCGTAAGCTGCTTCCCCGTTGTTCCAGAACACTTTTTTCCTTACTAATTGTGCACATGCTTGATCAATTTTTCACTGACATCTTGGACCTGTAATAAAACTTTGACATAACAAAACCCCAAACGAAATATTAAATCCACACCTTTGATCCGCCAAATGCGGTGCCGTAGCGAAATTTTCCATTCGTATTAGTTTTCCGACTGTCATGCGAGATGGAAAACCGTGGGGATTCATGGTTACATCAGGACAAATTCCAAGCTCTGTGAAGGGTAAATCTTCCTTTTCTGCAACAAGTGCTAAAGTAAAGAAAATCGAAGGTTAAAAAAAAAGGTTTACGGCAATCACACAACGAAAACCATTAACCAGTTACTCCTTTTTGACCATGTTGACTGCTGAACTTGTCGCCGATTTTAGGTCGCTGGATCTGCCGCCATTGGATTTTAATAATGTTTGGCTCTTCGGCATTAGAAGAAAACATAACTTTCTCAACATAAGAAGGAATCGGTCCTTTATTAAGTCCTAAATTAGAATTAAACAATAAATACTAAAAAGCTAAGCCTGTAAAATTGTACGAGCTTACGTGATGGGCACTTCGCGATATTCTGGCATTGGAGCCGCAGCTGGTGCTCCCGATGCTCCTGGTGCAACAGTAACCACGCGAACGGTTGGCATAATTTTATTGATTAATACCTTTCAACAAATAAATGGAGAACTGATGGCAAATCCAATTTTTATCGATTTAAATATTTGTTTAGGTTGAACAGGTTAGACGATAACGACACAAAATAAAGAATCTTCTAAATTTCTTCATCGGGTCAACACAATCAAACGATTTAGAACAAAGTAAAGTACAAAAAGACGCTATATTGGACAAGAAAAGTGTCAAATAGATCGAACGTTATGAGACGAAAGAACACGTAAAATATTACCTACTTCTATGAAAGGTATGACGTATTTCGGAGAAAATTAAGCAATTTTCAGGTCGATTCCTTCGATAGCAACGGAACAAAATTAATGGGGCTGAAAAACTGTACTAGTAGAAAACCTAAGACATTTTCTCAACTTTACTTGGGAAATCCACGTCCTGCCCAACACACAAGCCGTACACCCAATTGGTGTAGAAGGATTTGCATGATATCTCGTTGAAAACCCATTTTAAAAAGCTAAAGGGATGACCGGAAGAATACGCGTGATATTGAGGCTAATCTCATAGCTTTTTTTGAAAACCTGAAACCTAACAGGACTAAAGCTCGATTTTTCCAACAGCAAAATGTTATGAATATAACCGGTTTAAATATCAGAAGTAAGACAGAGCATGAGAATTTTGAAGATCTTAAGAATGTTCTCCATCGGATATCTAGCAGTTACTGTAAA
Source organism: Daphnia sinensis (assembly GCA_013167095.2). Lineage (NCBI taxonomy): Eukaryota > Metazoa > Arthropoda > Branchiopoda > Diplostraca > Daphniidae > Daphnia > Daphnia sinensis. The sequence goes on along the minus strand of CM023195.1, from coordinate 2,350,033 downwards.
AACCCTATATTACATGACAAACGATTTCAGCATGCATTATTCTATCATTCCATGATAAAATTTGCAGCTTTCAGTTACAGTCAGTCGGTAGCGCTTTCTCCTTCTAACTTCACTGAAGCAGTATGTAGAAAATCAAATAAAACTTACCGGAATCCTAGAGCTGTGACGCGCTGTTTGTTGCTATCCTCTACAGGTGCCGTTTTTTTTTCTATGGCGTTTTAATTGGTTGCAGCGTTGTTTTCTGATGGCGCGTCAGGTTATTCCGGGGACTGTAGCTGCACCAATTAACAGTTCGTTTAGCCATAGCAAATAGAATTTGTCGTAAGTTTACGAATAACTCGTAAAATTTAGACCAGTGGAGTACTCTTTCCATATCAATTTCTACTCTCCATAGTTTCCCCTAAATGCTTTTTCGTAGTTGGACATCCTTTTTATTTGAATAAGAATTCAGTCTCTTCAATGTCTTCTTATAGGACTGAAGGACACTGCATATCAGTGTAATTGCCTAAATAGACAAAATAAAATTTCTGTTTGTAGCTCGAGGTCAAGTTACAAAACTTAAAGATTCTAAAGCTCTGATATGAAAGAATAAGAAACATGTTTGTTTAACACCAAATACTTGCAGTTTCCCTTGTTTCATTTGGCACTTTTCTATCTCATTTTCTTTCTTTCAGCTGTGCAAGGTGTAAAGCCCCATTCTTGAAGGTGTTATGTAAAGTCTAGACCACACTTGCGTAAAGAAAATACCAAAATCTTAGTTTGCGGATGAGTTTACATGACATTATACAAACTGGTGTTGTCGCCAATTTAAACACTACTGGTCACTGAGGGTAAGATAACAAGTTATAGTCATCTTAAAAGTTGTAATATATCTGAATCTTTCAACAATTCACTAATAATTAGTCATTTTTTGCTGTTAACAGCTAGAAATTGAAGGATAATATACGATACCTACAAAAAAGAATCGTATGGTGTGCAATCCCGGTTATATTTCTGAGCCATGTGCTATTACGAACTTGACAGTTTTCTAAGAAATATAAAATTGTGTCAAAAATGTCAAGTGATTTCTACCATATTATATATTTTTTCCCTTCTTAGAATACCTTGAAAAGTGACTAAGTCAAACGCCCAAAAAGTCAAAACCACGAGGTCAAACAGTAAAAGATAGGGAAGAATGCAGACAGCAAGCTGCTGCAAGCGATGAGCGAAACAAGCATCAAACATGGCTGAATGGCTGACCTGAATGGTAGAAGTAGATTTAGAAATTAGTAGTCACTCGTCAGTGCTCAGTGGTGACTGGTGAGTGACGTACTGACGCACTACGACACTAGCTCACTAGTGCGACTACATCACAAATAGAGGTATCACAACGCCATCTACTTTGACTGTAAACAAAATTTAAAGCCTGACTTTTTGTCAGTCGGGCCTAAAAAGTCGGGCTGTCTAAAAGCCGAATGGTTAGCCAACCATCTCAAATCTCTTCTATCTGTCATCATGCATGGAATTCAACACCAGTCATCTAGTTATAGTACTTAAATCTGAAATTTTTAATACTGTGTTCTTATTTATGTGTAACGTGTCTGTCATAGGAAAGCTTGGTGTTTATCTTTGTAGCTGCAGTAAAATTGCCGTTCATGCACACTGCAGGTCTGTGGACAAGGACTGCACGCGGCGGCGTGGCGAAACCGGTTGCCATATACCTATGCAGAGAACCATCAACCAAAAAATAAGATAGTAGTTTTCAAAATGTCTCGTGTACTAGTAACATGATATAATAGTTTAGCTAAACTTGTTTACTAAACTAATATCTGGCTGGATGTTGCAACTTGCAAGACTGCGCAAAGCTCTTTTAACGGTTCGTCTGATTCTGAACCGTCGCGCATGCGTGAATGAAAATGCCACTAGAAAAAGAGAGTTTTATGCTTTTATAACCCTCCATCAAACCATCTATTGATATTCTTCATGGTTTAACCAACAAGTATCATCATCAATCAGTACCCCTCAAAGGTGAAGAACACTGGTTTTTGAGAATAAAGTTTTGGTGTAACAGAGCTAAAGAAACGTCACTGCGAGTTTCAAGCATAGATTCATTGAGCACAACAAACGAAAGAGTCCCTGCTTAAAACTATCAACGCTGTGCTTTGGAGTACTGTACATTTTCTGCTTACAAAGGACTAAAGATGTCAGACACTCTGAATAGGTCTTGATAATTTGTGAACATACATTATACTTCTGGATGTTCAAGTTCAGGCGATTGCGTAACGTCTCGTGTAGCCTTCCGCTTTTTTTGGGAGACATACGAATATCCCAAAAGAATTAGATTAACAGTTGGATGAAAAAGGGTGGTTTCACAAGGGAAAGCAACAATAACTCACCTATAGCTGCACTGATGCACGTTGACAATGTTTAATTTGTTCTATGAAAAACAAATGCACTCATTATTTCCAACAAGTGTGCATGTATATTTAAGGAATAGTCAACAAGTCATCACGTGAACTCCGCTTAAAAAGCGAGTTTAAGAGATGTTCACGAGACGACAAAGCTGATTGATTTTTCAATTTCAAAAATCTATATGAATCCACTGTTAATAATATTTCCCATCTAAATCTGGTCAATGATACAACTCCGTATCCGTGTCCTATAAAGAGTGCGGAGATCATTTGCCTAAGCAACGTTCTTAATAATCAAATCATTCCCACTCCGTTGTCCCGGGTGGTTTCGCCGTCAGGTCATACAAGACTCTGGAAATTCCTGGAACAGTTAAGACGGCTTCAACCATCTTGTCTACAACCTAATAAACGGTATCCATATTTACGGCAAAATCAATTTTGAAGATGTACCACTTTTTACGTACCTCTTGGGGCAAATGTATACCAGGAATTGCGGGAAGTCCAGTCATAAAATCTTGCGAAAGGAATGGCCGAAATACGACTGATCGCTGGCAAGATGGAATGCGTTGACTCGAATCGCGATCGAAGTGAAGAGGGATCAAGACGATTGGCATCTGGGCTAGTTTTTTGTAGCAACCCGAATCTCGTAATATTTTATTTGCCAAATAATCCGCTTCCCTCAAAGTTGCCAAAATGTTACTCGTTAAGTAGGTAGGTGTAACGTCCGTCACTGATTCACGCACAGCCTTTCCGAATATGTAGCAAACACGATTGACATTATGACACACTCGCGGTATTAAGCGGGCGTACGTAGCTAGATCATTCCAGTTTGGTTGTGTCTGATCAGAGCTCAGTGCTACGCAATAGCTATAGGTTCGACAATCTCCCTGCAAGGAAAATAATAGTTTTTATAAAACATAACCTGCATAACATAACCATAACCTAAACAATACCTGAACACCGACAGTGCGAATAGGCAGTAGCGTGGCAACATATTGGTTGCGACTCGACAGTTCTTCCAGAAGAAGACGCTCTTCTTCCGACGTCGCGATTTCAATCCGATTGAGCAATGCATGTTCCTTGGCTGCCATGTTCGCATAATCGACCATCAAACGAATCAACACTTGCGTCTCACCGAAATCAGCTTCCATGAAGGGTTCTTCGGCGCAAATGATTCGAATGGACAAACCGGGACCAGGGAACGGATGACGTTCCAGTAATTCCGCAGGCAGACCCAGCTCGCGACCTAAAGCTCTTACTTCATCTTTATGGAAGTCTGTTGGGCAAAATTGCGAAAAGAATATAAAGAATAGAAGATATTGATGGAATGCCATAACGAAGGCAACACCTTAATGCAATTACCTTTAAGAGGTTCTACCACACGACCGTGAAGGCGCAACTGACGAACCATCTCGGAATCGTTATGATGAGTCTTTATGGCATCAGCGCGCGAAGAAGCCATATGCGAAGCGGACTCAATTAAATCCGGCCTCAAAGTACCTGTAATATTTTCATATACAACGACAACGATATTAGGCAATATGATACACTAAAAAAAAAGGAGGGGGCGGGGCATGTTGATACCTTGTCCGAGAAGTAAATTATCCCAAGTGAGATTTAAATCGTTTGCCGTTCTATCTGCCACTTTGACGAACGTATCACCAATAATTCGGCGTTTTTCTTCAGGATTGACGGTCCGACACAATGACAAAGTTTGACGACCGTGCACGTTGGTGGAAGCATCGTAGAAAGTCAAACTTGCTTTAACAACCTAAAACAATTCGAAACATCAAATCTCCAGTAACATCAAATCGCTAGTATGAAGAAGAAATGAAAAGCCACTTTCTGTAAAAGAGCTTTAGTCATAAAATAAAAAATTCTAAACCGAAGATTTTGAGATGATACAGGACGACGTATCAATTAGTCTAGAACGGTCCAGAAATGTATATCAAATTACCCGAAGATTGAGTCCGAGTTGCTGTAAACTGGTGACGACCTGATCGGATTCATCTTTACGCAGGAAACCGTTATCGATATGGATGGCCTGCACTCGCGACGAGTCATCACCCTGTAGAAGTGCTTTATGGAGAAGGGCAGCACAAACGGCGGAATCGACTCCGCCGCTTACCAGCATGAGCACGATCTTATCACGTCCGACTGTACGCCGGATGTAATCGATACATTGCTGCTCGCGTTTCTCCAACGTGAAACCTCCTTGTAATCCACAGATGTCGAACAAGAAGTTATGTAACATTTTTCGTCCTGTAATTTTATACGAGCCATTAAGATCAAGATTTCGCGATAATGGAAAGGAAACCAACATACCGTTTTCAGTCAAATCAACTTCAGGATGGAACTGGACTCCGTAAAGACGGCGTTCAGTATCAGCAATGGCGGAAATGATATGACGCGAAGATTTTGCGACACAACGCAACCCTTCTGCAACCTTGTCGACGCTGTCACCATGGGTCAGCAATACCATTTGCCTAGTCTCTAAGCCTTTAAACAATGGGCATTCCGTTTCTACTTGAATCTCAAATTGCCCATCTTCGCGAACATCTTTTCTCTCCACCGTTCCACCTTAACGGAGCAAAACAGAAAAAAAAAACGTTCAAATTATTTTAGTACATAATTGTCCTTTCTGACATGTACTACTGCTGAGAAAACAATCTAAATGATAAAAACTTGATGTAAAACAGAATGCATTACCTAACTCCTTGTTGAGTAATTGCATGCCATAACAAATTCCCAGCACTGGAAGACCACAGGTAAAGATTGCTGGATCATATAGTGGGGCATCAGCTGCGTACACTGAGTTAGGACCTGTTCAAAAGTAATATAAAGTTAATTTTTGGTTCAATCATTTGTACTTGACCCTGAACATTTGTATACACTTGTATGTTTCCAAAGTTAAGTGTAAAAATAATGTTAAGCAGAGAAGCCAGCCAAAAAATGTCTGTCTTGTGGTTCAGTCATTACCGCCTGAAATTATAATAGCTTTATAGCCTTGTTGAAGCAGAAGGGCGGCTGGTGTTTCGAGGGCTAGAATATCAGATTCTACACATTGCTCTCTGACTCTACGATCAATAACCTAAAATATTAAATTTACATGGTCAGCGTTAAAGAATAAAAACATGTATAATTAAACGTTCTTTAAAATTACCTTCCCATATTGTGCTCCAGCATCCAAAATTGCTATTCTCTCAGTATTCAACAGAGTTGGACTAAGATTCCCATCCACCTCATTCCCATTGCTTGCATCCATACTTAACTAAGAATCCACATAGAAACAAGTTATTCAGTAGATTGAGAATAATTATATGACGAGAGCTCTATAAAAACCCAAAAAAAAGTCTACTTACAAGTGACGGCGTAGCTTGTTGTTGGAGGTTTGGTACGTGACGGATTTTCTTCGATGGCGAATGTGTATATTCTTAATTTTTGGCTCAATAATACGAGGAGCACAAGTTGTTGGAACGGTGGTGTTCGAAACACTGAAGACACTAAATATATACCCTGAGCATGTGTTAGTTCTCGGCACGGCAGTTTCTCAGGAACCCGAATCGGCAGAAGACGAGAACCGGGAATTTTATAAACAACTGCCAAGCGGTTGTCATGGCAACGTTTACAATGGCGATTTTGCAGTCAATCACATTTTCAGCATGTGCTCATCGACAAGTAAATCCATATCATATATATTTTCCGTGCTTTTAATTTTGAAATATTTCTGTGGCTTGCAGAGGTTGTTGGCAAGAGTTTCTCTGCCAAGTTTGCAACGATTTATGTATGGAACAGAATCATTTAAGGACGAAGATTGCGATGGATCCACAGCCGCACCAGATGTGCCCCACCAAATCTATAAAGGAATGCTCACGAAACAAGTCAAAGCTGTAAAAACTTTTTCCTTTGGCACAAGCTTAATAGGCATTGGTATGCAACCTATACTTTACGAGGTATGGTTAATGACATTGGACTTCGAAAACGCAATGAGGCAACCTCTTGCGAAACTAAAAATGAACAAAATCCAATTATTCTTTTGTTATGTTTAGCATATCTCTGCACCGGAAAGCAGCTTACCTCTAATGGTTGCACTTTATTCAGCTGTTGGAATATTCACTTTTGTTACACCATTTCTCATTCACTTTGTTACGAAGAAATATGTCACCGACATAATGTTTGATCCAGCAACTGAACAATATCAAGCATCAGTTTACAAATTTTTACCAACAAAAAGAAAGGTAAATAAAAAATATGCTATACAAACAGTTTTCATTTCCAATGCTAGCACAAATTTACTACCACAGATCAACTTCAAACTGGAAGATATAAGAGTACCTGATGTTCCAGGAGCATTCACTACACTTTGTGTGAAAAACATCCCCTTATTGTGCAGCCCAAGTGACTTCCTATACCCAGAACATTACATCAAATTCATGGGTTATGACAAACCTGTGGATTATCAGTTGAGTACTCCAAAAGAACAAAATAAAGACGACACCAAATCTTAAGATCTATTGAGGTGCTTTGTGTAAGTGTAATAATTTGTTGCAAGTAAACAAACAGAACTACAATGAGTTTTCAAAAACTTTTAATGTACTAAATGTAGAAGTTAAGGTACAATAACAAGTCAGATTTGCTAAACCTACTGACTAATTCAGTCCCATACTTCCTGACATTAAGTATGGCAGTAGGGCAACGACAAGGATCTCGAACTGCTCATGAATGCTTCGTTGTATTTTGATATTGTAATAAGGACGATGGCAAATTTAATGTCCACGACTTAACGTTCACCATTTCTTGATGATTTGAGACACAGCAAATGTAAAATGAATAAATAGCAATTTTCCACACTACAAAATAGTACCGGTGTCCATTACCTTTTCAGTTCACCAAGTTATCTAACTGTGCCACCCAAGCCCAATCACTTAAAATTTCCGACTTCGACGGCAAAGTTATCTGAATACCAGGTGGCGATACAACCCACTTAAATAAATAAAAGAAATTTAAATGCTTTTTCTTCAGAGGATGCCTTAGTTTTGCTTACATCAATATCTCCATCATAACCAACTATTGAGATGTGTGTACGAGAGCTCACTTCGGGCGCACCAAGGTTAAGGATATCCCATTTTGGCCAAACAAGGAAAATAGCGTAAACAGTCTTGCCGTCCTTCGACGAAGTATACCTACAATATTGTGCTTTTCGTCAATTGCGTATGTTTTTTAAATAGGCAAATAGTACCAAACATCTGGAGTGAGCGTATCATTCTGGTGGGTCCAAGGTTGGGTGGAGTAAATAGCTTCCCCATTGACCTTTAGCCAATCACCCATCTGACGAAGACGCTCTTCAAAAATAGGCGCAATGATCCCGTCGTGTGTGGGACCAACGTTCAGTAACATATTTCCTCCGCAGCTGACAGTACTGGCGAGCTCCTTGATTAATTCATGAGTCGATAGAAAATCAGATAGTCTGGCATTCCGTCGGTAGCCCCAAGAATTCTTGTCAATGGTCAAGCAGTTTTCCCACTTATGCGGCAACAGTTTTCCTGCAATCCCAATGGATTTAAAGTCTGGTTTCTTCCTTTAGCCAATGTAGTATTCGTTAATCTCATATTACCTGGGTTAAAGCGATCGTCGCAGGTGTAGAAGCCACCATGATGACAGGCTACGTCTGTGCCCCATCGATCGTTAACTACCACATCGTCTTTAACCGGGCTGTCATTGTAAAGCCAGGCGATAAAATCTGTGGCGTTCCAGTAAACGTCTTTTGCACCTTCAATTTTTACCGAAGATGGTTATTCCTGTAGCTTTATAGGTGGTTATTATTATTCTAGAAACCTTGATCGCCATCTGACCAAACGATACTCGGCTCGTACTTGTTTACCTAAAAAATCAATGTAAAAATAGAAAGTTCTATGCCATGAGCAATGCAAGGAATGCTTCGGTAAAACCATACTATCTCATAAAGCTCGGGGATTGTTTTAAGTTTGACGAAGTCCTGCGTAGTGAAATTATTCTGTTCATCCTGTTGATAAAGGGGATGAAACCATTCAAATAATGAATGATAAAGCCCAAATTTCAGATCTGTGGAATTCCGGATGGCTTCAGCCAAATCACCTTAAGATCGTATGCGATATGTAACGTAAGGATAGACATTAGAGCGGTCGAGTAAATTCTGCCTACCAACTAAGTCTCGTTTTGGCCCCACATCCATTGCATTCCAATTCCAGGAATACCTTGAAGGCCAAAGAGTATATCCTTCATGGTGTTTACTTGTTAGAACTACATACCTGTTGAATTAGATTGAAAATAATCAAACAATTGAATGGTGGCCAATGTTTTGATGCCAACAAGTTTTGCCAAGTGCATACTTTGCTCCAGAATTTTTGAATATTTCAGCCCACTCATGTGGATCATAAAACTCTGCTGTAAACTTGGGTGCAAAGTCTGCATAAGTAAATCCAGGTGCATAGTTTCTTTGCATGAATTCCTCAAATTCAGGTTTCTTTGCTCCTACATAAAAAAACAATAGTGAAATTCCACATCATGAAAAGTAAAAGCTGTGTTAAACCTTTCCAGTACCACCAGAACCATTCGGAACCATATGCAGGCACGGAGAAGACTCCCCAGTGGATAAAGATACCAAATTTGGCATCATCATACCAAGAGGGTAAAGGCCTGCTATCCAGACTGGTCCAGTCCGGGGTATAACGTTGAGTCTTGATTTCACCATTAGATACTTTCAAATCAACATTGTTGTTTCCCAAGTTGCTGGTATTGCTTTTCACCGAAGGTAAAGCCATGACATCAAAATATGACTCAGCTCCAATTGATTTGTCAAGAAACCCCGCCAAGTTGCCTTTACTTGACAAAACAAGTAAAAGGGTTATTGGCAGCCACAGCATTTTCTTTAGCCACAGTTTTCAGGAAAAGCCAATAACCTAAAAATTTAATTCACTTCACCGTTATCTTTGAATGGATTACTTGGTGGCCATCGAAAATTCGAAACAAAAAAAAAATAAACATAAAATTGCCAAAAACAAGAAAAGTCGTCTGCACTGAAGTTTCGAACACTAGTTCAAACATTAGATCCCAGATGGCAGTGACACTTAAACCGACAAACACACTTGTTTATCTGCATGGAAAGCGAAGCAAAGAACCAAAAGAATAAGGACCGCCGACGTGAATTCCTTCTGGACGTCATTGATTGTATTGATCTGCGTGGAAGGGCAGGAAGAGCGAGGGTATACAACTGACTAGGTTGGCGCGATGACAATATGGTAGTGGTTGTGCACGGTGAATGTACCACTCCAGAATGTCTTGATTCTCGAACAAAGCTAAATATAGGTTTTAGATCATTTCCCATTTCGATACGGAAAAAGAAAACCATTGTATATATATGTATAAATAAATATAGATAGACAAACCGGTGAAAGCAATCGTCTGCTCCTCAGTCGGGCTTTTTCGTTTTCGTCGTTCGTATAAAACAATTTGAAATACGCCGCAGCAACATGATATGAATCCTTGTCGTATAGATACGTTACATAATCGACTAGAAAGCAAAGTGAACCAAAACAGCAAGAAGAAAACGCTTTACACAACAAAGATCATACAAAGTAGATAGTCAATCTCTTCGATTTTCAACCTGCAAAATGTCTAGGAAGGTTGCTCGTCGCATTTTCCTCTTTCTTCTTTTCTTTTTCGGTGGATAAGGGGGACAGCAAATTTAATAGGACGGGATCGTCGTTGGAACCGACAACATGTTGATGACTCCATCAAATCCAAGAAACAACGGCATTACTGAAAATAGCTCAATCCTTCAGTGTTCGGGACGGCCTTTCTAGCTTGACGTTCGGTAGTTGTGAGGGGGTCGACAGAATGATGGAATGTGTTGTAGACGTCAAGGAATCGATAAGCGTTCGTGGACTGGATGCCGAGTGAGTGTACCTTTTTTTTTTCTTTCCTTCTACTTCCGTTGATTGGGACAACTTGTTTGTATCTCTAATTTCCCGTGACAACTTTCCTATTTTTTTTTTGGTTTTTTTCTATTGAATTATGTTTATAGAATTCACAGCAAAGCACACGTGGCACTCCTAGGATCTCCATCAGAGGAGGTCATAGTCACGGTGAGCCGCGGTGGCCGAACGACGAAATTCGGGCAGCAAAACTCGTTGCCTAGGCCAGACGCCATGGCGGTGGCGGCGGCTGAAACGGCTGCTGCAGCCGCCGCTGCTGTGCTTCCATCGTGCGTCTTCTCGAGTATCGTATCGCTGGGGAAACTGAATGGTAAGCCCGTAAAACCATCCGACCGAACGTCGGGAGTGAGGAGACCAGCTGGTGAGTCTTTCTTGATGCCATTATGACTGACAGTAATATCTGGTAGAGCGTTGTTAATTTTGGAATGAGGCGCCAACGAAGAGATTGTGGGTGTTAAAGGCGTCGTGGGACTGTTTATTCCAGCGTTGGGCGATTTCTTTCCTCCGAGAGCTTTGGTTGCTAATAGAACAAAACAAGTCAACAGAATAAAATAAAAAAGAACGTCATAGCATTAGCAATTCAATTGGCGGGGATTTCACAAGTTTGATATGCGTTACCATGAGGACAGATGAACTTCAAATCAAACTTTTGGGGCGATGGCTTTGAAGATTGCAACAAGGGAGACGGAGTTGCAGAAATCGCCAGTTGACTGCTGCCTGCTGAGGAGGTGATGTTTCGAATCACGTCGTCATATAACTTGCTCTTGCCTGCAACGGTTGACTTTAATGGTGTCTGTAACGCCTTCTCCATTTCTTTGATGCTGCGTCGGCTCTGAAGCGATGGCTCACGAAAAGATCCACCTGCAATTGCAGGTAAAGGAATAGATTAACAACGAAATAATAATATTTTATAAAAAAAAAATATTAAATTAAATTTTTCCCGATCAATGCAGCTGCAATGGGAATCGTAATGAACCATTTACGATCCACCACAATTCGATGTAATTAAAACGGGCTGGCCAATTAGCCGTGCACATGTTCGTCTAGGATTCGTTTCAATAGACATATTAGATCAATTCAGATGTCCAAAGAAAGAGTAATGACGAATTCAAGTTTGGACTATGGCGACATAAAAAAAAAAAAAACGGCCCCAACCTGATCTGGCCAATTTAACAGGACTGCTACGATTGCTCACGCTGATCGCACCTTTGCGAGCCATGGTGACATCATCCATGGTGACCGGGCTGTATCTTCGATTAGCCACCGATCCCGCCCTGCCTTCCGCCTGCAATTCTTCCGGAACAGCGGAGATTCTACCTGTTCGGTCTGAAGCGCATCGTCCTTTTTTGCCGTTCAACCAGTAAGTTTTCATCTGACCTGCATTGCACAGAGAATATGACGATATTAAATTCAGATTTAATCCATGCCTCTTTGGAGCGTGTTGCCAAGGCAACCGAAAGTCTTTTGTTCGACTTCCGTGGATGGCAGGCAATATGATTATAACGCGAGTCCATGGCGAATTGCCACAGGACATCCAAAAAGATACGATTCGTAATGAAACTAGCTACACGAGCATCACCACACAAAAAGGATTAAAACTTTTGCGAGTCTATTGCGTTTATATTTTACCTTTGCCTTTGACGACAATCTCTCCGCGTTCCGCAGTTGCATAGTCAGCGCCCAGCAGTTCGTGCGTGGTCTGCGAAATGTGAATTTTCATCGGCTCGCTCGTAGACTCCATCCTCGATGCTGGTCGTACATTGATGCAATGCAAACGAGGAAATGTAGATTTATTATCCACACATAAAATCTTAGTTGGCTAACATAAATAAAGGCCAAAAAGCGATTAGGACTCAATGGCCTGGCACTATCGTCTTTTACCCGTATTGACGGAGTCACCGAAGAGGCCTTCAAGAACAGCATAAAAAGAAGAGATGAGAAATAAAGTCAATCCATCTAAAAAAAATAATAACGAGAAATTTCTTTTCACGACGTACAGTAACGCGGCATTTTGAGTCCCACGACGCCTGCCACTACGGCGCCAGAATGAATGCCTACTCGGATCCTTAAATGTTGTCCTGTTTCAGAAAGTAATTCAGATTATGACATGGAATTAGAGAAAGCCCCTGTGCAGGTTGCTCAATCATTCAGCCTCATAATCGTCATCAATAAAACAGCCTCTGCATAAATCAAACCAATCGTTCCAGTTATTAATAACCACGTCTAGGTAGGTAAAACAAGTACGCCACTATTGATTTTCCCCGTTTTGAAAAGAACATAACTTTCCGTTGCAAGTCTTCGTCGACTGTAGCACACAGCATGATGTACAATTGCATATCCAGCATCCCGGAAAGCGAAACTAACGCAATAAGCTGCTACTACGAGGCAAACTTAGGCAATGTGGAACGTAAAAAGAAAAGAAATAGTAGAATGGGTAACGACCTGTAGACGGATCAGTTAGGTCCTGTATGGCGTCCACCATATCCATGGCCATGTCACACGTTCGTTCGGCATGAAGGGCGTCTTTGACGGGAGCGCCACCCACTGCCATGTACGCATCACCGATCGTCTCCACCTGCCAGAATTGTGCGTGAATTATTCATCTTGTTTGTCACTCTGCGAGTGCAAATAGCATTCCAGCAAACCTTGTATACGCCGTTGAGCTCGGTGAGACGATCAAAGATGGAGTACATTGAGTTGAGCATCGAGACAACTTCCATAGGGCTGATGCGGCTGCAAATCTCCGTGAATGTCACTACGTCGCTGAACAGGATCGTCACACATTCAAAAACCTAGAGAAATGGAAATCATCATAAATGTAGTAGACTCTAACATAGAATAAAGAACCGGCTACATTATTCCCCGTTCTTGATTTATCTATTAGCAATGCCACATATATGACGTCAAAAGATGAGACTTTGTTTCTTTGACGGCGGTGCTAAGAAGGCAACACAGCCACCGGGGACGAGAAACAAAGGACACTCGCTCGGTAATAGTAGGAATGAGCTTGTTAGATCTACTCCCTATCAGATTCTCATTATTATTCTTTTAGTTTTGTTGCCTTGTCATGGTTGCAATATGTTGTCAGTGTGCATTAATCCGACACACGGGTAGATGGGCCGACAACGCTAATGAAGTTTTGTAGCTTTTTCCGTTGCAAAAGAGACAGGCAAGAAAAAGAATCTCCTAGACAACCACTTTTCGAAGATGGAGCTTGCCATCTTATCACGTCCAAATCCGCATGATTATATTTGGTTGCTGAGGTGTTATTTGATCTACTGTGTATCTACAATGTTGTTGTTTACATGTACTCACCTGGCACGTATCAACGGGATTTTCTCCTTTGCGAAGCCGATCAGCCACCAGTTTCGGAATCATTTGGTAGAGTAGTTCATCCGTTCTTTTCATTTCTTCGTCCAGTTTCTTCATGGATTCCTCCAATTTTTTAGACTTTTGCTGTTCTTGGTCGAGTGCCAATTTCAATTCAACTGACTGCTGCGTCCCTGCCATCATCAGATCCCTGGACAAAACAAAGAAAGGCACTCACACAAACAACTCGCGAGATACTTGATAAATCAACATACCTGGAAAAATCGTGCATCGATAAATCGTTGATAAAAAGACCAACGCGTATCATGGCGTCAAGATCGTTCATCTGCGGCGTGCCTAGAAACACAATCATCTTCCATTCTTCCATGTACAGCATTTGTCCTATTCGGCATATCCAATACAAAGTTGCAGAGAATATTAAACATTTTTTTTTCTTTCGTAACTATTTTTGTTATTTGAAATTAACCTTTTAAATGAATCTTTCTAGTATGGTCTTCGTCTTCGTCTGTGACTTCGTTCCCACCAACTGCCAACGATCGCTGCGAGACCAGCTCGAAAATGTTATTGGTTCGTTTCAATATCTAAAATATTACACACACACACACAGGAATGCATTTAATTAGACATTTCATTGGAAAAATGGAAATTCACATGCAAGACTTACCGATATGAATTTGAATTCGATCAGGGGGCGCGTTAGATCGAAGACTTCGGAAATATCTTGGCCAATTAATTCAGGAAGAATGTGAGCTAGCGAATTCCCAATGTTTTTAATGATCATGTCAGATCTAATCATTTTGATTGCGGGGTCCAAAATGTGCAATATGACAAAAAAAAAATAAATAAAAAAATAATAATAGTAATCCTATCATGTGGCGGTGTTTCACGCTAGGCGGGTTTGACAGTTGAGACAGAAAAATCGATAAGATCATAACATTTATCAGTCCTTCTCGCCTCCCCCCGTTCACATCAGTATCGAATTTGGGTTCACAGGGAATGCTCGATGACATCCGACTTTACACATAAAACCAAAGATCTGGTCCTCTTTTCACAGCTGTCACTGTGTCTCTTTGATAAAAACAAAAATTGTCACGGTGGATGCGTTCATTTGAAATCGCATCGGCAAACTTGACAGACGCAAGTTTTTGGTTTGTTATTTGATGTTCGTCAAGATTGTCATCCAACTGTTGTGCTAGCCCTAAGAATAGCATCCCCGTGATTGATCCTACGTTCATTTCGGGCTCGACTAAACTCATAGCGACGGAAATGACACGCCCGAAGGTAGCGTAATCAGACGCGGTAGAATATAATCAAAGAATTGTTACCCAAACAAAATGCAGAATGGAAAGATGTCGATGAAAATGGATGCTTTGAGTGGCAGGCATTGATCCTCGCGATCCAAGGCTGTCAGCGTAGAAAAGGCTCGATTATCGAACTTGAGATTGAACGTCACCACGTGCATATCGAAAGACATCTCTTCCTTGATGATGGTGATATCCACGTCGTCCAATTTGTAGATTTCTTTGCCAACCTTTTTTTTAAAATCGCGCGTCAGGTTGGTTGAATTCATTAACGAAATCGAATTTACCTGTTTGATTTGCCCCATCGTGTAGTGTACGAAGCCACGTCGCTTTGACCTGTAGTGAAGCGTTAATCCGGTGCTGGTTTCATTTTCACAAAAGAAAGAAGGCGCCCTCATCCGCGGATAGGAAAACTTTAAATACTCGTGCAAATTGTCTAATCCTATTAGGGTCAAAACAAACGTTAGTTAAGAGAACAAAGATTTTAACTCATAAAAAAAAAGTGATCAATTCGATTAGGCAGAGCTTTTCATACGAACTACATCAATCTGAAAGTTAAACGTTATTTGATGTGACATTGGGACCCGTCCTCAAGTGCCAGACATCCTCAATAACCAAATCGAATTGGCTTGCACAATGTGCTCCCTATTGACTCTAATCTATCTTATCGTGTGCACAGAGCAACATCTTGAATGTTCGTTGTTATCGGGTCGATGGTTTGTCACGGATCGTTAACTACATCTATCGAGATTGCACTGAAAGTCGGCAATATTCTTGGGACAAACTCTTTGCTACTTTCAAAGTTCCGAAACACGCACCCGTTTTCCTTTTATTTTTTAAAACATTTAACATACATGGCTGCACTTGTAGAAAATGATCAATATGCACTTCCTTGATGCTGTTTCCATGGTGATGAAACTTGTGCTACGCAATTTCACCGTTTCCAAAAGAATGTCGTCTACAGCCCACGCATCTACTTTAAAAGCTATTGTCGGTGCTTTTACCTACAATATGTACAGGTGAAACTCGATCCCTACATACAATATAGCTAGACCGCGAAATCCTCTGGGTTATTTACGAGCGTGACATGGTCAAGGAAAACGGCGACAAGCTACGCCGAAATGCGGTCTAGTTTGAAAATATCTTGTACAACCAAAAAGGGTTTCTCGGTTACGCAGAATTGTTTGTTTTTCATTTGGGAAAAAACAACAACAAACAACTTGACTTGGATTCCAGGCCTTGGCGAGAGGGACGTATACATCGAAGGTGAATCTATTCACGACGCTGAATGGTTACCCACTTGACTTTCAAACTGTTGAGTATAAAAAATCTCTCCCTCCTATTTTCATTACGTTTTCACACTATAGCGTAAGAGGTTTCATTTCTCCGTACGTCCATTGAAAATCAGATCGAATCTTTCCTAAGGTTGCCCGACGATACAAATAATTCAATTAAAAAACTCCTACCACATCCTCCTTTGGCTTATATCACGAGGTTAAACATCCTTAACTTACTTTCGTTTATGCTTTGAATGTAGAACAGTTTCTATTAGTAAAATTTTCTAATTATGCTAAAGGGTTTTCTTACCGTTGAGGAAATCACGCATGTGACGGCCAAGGACGGACAGGACTCGATCGTAGCCATACTGGCCGACAAAATCGACAAAGTATTCGCCCATGTGAGCCATGAATTCATGTTCGGGAACATGCAGCAACTTGAAAAAGAAAAGAAAAGAATAAAGAACAAGCTTAAAGATAAGAAGCGCGTAGCTCCTTCTTTTCAATTTCACTTGAATTATACTAATGGAATCGGGCCATAACTATAAGGGAGGAAAGGGTAATTTTAAATCCCCAATATTTTACCTGGTTGATCACATCTGTACTAACTAAATCTTGAAATTATCAACCAAGCGAAATAAAAATGCGTAAAGCAGAGCAGAAAACGGACATTAAATTAGACAATCTACATAGTGTAAGTAATGTTTAACCATTTTTCTACTGAGAATCAAAATCGTGTGATTGGCAATCTAAATAGAAGGTTACACGTACACAATTTTCGTTATTCTACAAGCCAAGACCCACGTCCTCGCGTCAAGTTGTAAGCCTTCACGTGACATTGTCATATCTCTTAGGTCTTATCAAAACGATCGATAAATGCATCGCAAAGTATTTGGAATTCTCCATACGATATAGAAGAAAAAAAGGGGTTAGTGCGTTACAGGAAATGGCCTGAAGTTACTCCAGCACATTCCTCAATATGAAACGAAGTTTGCCGGGATTTCCGGCCAACTCGATCGGAATCGTTTATCCACTCCTTTTAACAACATTCAGTTGGCGTAGGCCAAAAAAAAAAAGGCCCCCCCCCATTCAACTCCCACCTTTGAATAGGCTTTAATCACACGGTGGGTATATGGCTTTCGTCGTTATGGTGTGTATAATAATAATAATACGGCAAATGTACGTACCTCGACGGCTTTTGCCGACAATTTCGGAATCAAGTTCTCCGGATAGATTTGATGAGTAGAGAAAGAGATGTGTTCGATGGCCGCTGCTCGTCGAATTTCCTCCCATTTTTCATCACCATAATTCTCTTTGATGTAGCAAGCAAGACTCTCCAGTAAAAGGCCGTACATTTTAGCAGATTACTTCCGCCCACCGCAAGTAGTTGAACTCAAATGGGGCTCTGGTTCCTAGGAAAAAATAAAGGAAAACAAGAAATTGTTACGTCGTTATATAATCCAACCACTAGACTATTTGCTACGACACACCTAACAACCCCAATTTATAGATTGACCATAACACGGTGCAATATCCTTGAAAGCAGACATAGTTAAGAGGCTTTTCAGACACTGTTAATATCGTGCAAAACTATATCTGCATATTCGCGATCCGCAAAAAATCCCTCTTTTTCCCGGTTCGTTGCATGCCCGCAGACGCCAGAAAACTGTAAAGCTTCAACTAATCTCTTTCCTCGCGATCCAAGTGGACGTAACGGCCAAATTTAGCGTCCTCCCCCCCACACATTCGACCCTGCACCGGATGGAATTTTCCGCCGTTCGAGATAAATTAGAGTGTGCGATCCAGGTGGACTATTGCCATAAAGCGCATTTTTTTATTTAAAGATGAAGGGTGCGGATTAAATTAGTCCGCCAGTTAAAGTATCTCTATGGAGATGAAGCCCTGTTGAATAAAAAAGTCACTGAAATAAAAAAATCAAATACCATCCCCCTTTTTGCCTCTCCCACTTCTTGATATTGTTATTTCAAAAAATCTCACTCAAATGTTTACTGAGAATGCTATTTTTATGGATGTGCTTAGGCATTGCATTAGGGAATCGCTGTTTAGAAATGGGCGAAATAACGGAGAAAGATGACATCGCCCATATATATCAAATCGGAAGTTAGGAGTTCGCTAGAAAACTGATGTTAAAATAGAATTCATGGAAAATAAATTAAAGTCGAGTGGAAGGTTAAATGAGTTCAAATTCAGAGATACAAAAGACGACGCGACAAGGTCGTTTTGTCACTCCCAACGTTGCAATGCGTCACCTTAAAACCCTTCCATCTCCCACTTGACTTATGCAACTTTTTAAGGAAAAAAAAAATCATCGAACTGAAAATGGAGAGGTCTTGATCGTTGGCTACAGCATAACAATCGTAAGAAGTAAAGTAAGCCCAATACTAATAAATAACAAAAGTAAAAATGGAAGTGGTTTTCGGTCGATATGTTTTCTATACACCAACTTGAGATTTTCAATTAGACGACGGGCAACAGTCAGCAATGATTCTTTATGGACGTCAGTGACGCAATATAAATCTCCCGCAACCACCATTTCGTCCCTTCCTCCGCCCCGTTTGCCTGCCTCTTCCCATGCACGGATCATTTAACAGCGAGTGGGATTTGTCGTAGAATTAAGATGCCTTTCCTTGTAAAACGGTCATTTCCCCTCGCAACGGTTCAAAAAAACGCAGAGAATATCGAAAAATCAAAGATTAGTTCCTGACCTGTTGCTGATATCTGGCTTCCGTGTAGCGACGCAAAACCAACACACACAAAAACAAAATTCAAATGAAAACCGGAAAAAATAATCTGGTTGTTCTTCTTCCTTTTCTTTGAGGAGGGGAGTCTGTTTTTCTTTTCCGATCAGTGCATGCTAAACGAAGCCAGACAACACGATAAAGTCCACTTGAATCTTCATTATCAAAATAGAAACTTGTTTTAAACATCCAGTTCTCCTCCACGTGCAACACGAAAACAATAACAAGTGATGCAATCAGTTGTTCAACCGCACCGTCTTTTCAAAAACGCCACAACGTGGTAAAAAAGAAATGAAAACAACTGGCCGAAAGAATGAACTCTCAAGAGGTCCGACCGGCATCCACCAGCAAGTACGACTGAAAAAGAAAACCTGCTGGATGTGTATGTTTTAAGTGTCTGAGGAGGGCGTCCTTCTGCTCCCGGAGGAAGCTGTGTGGGTTGCGCGCGCGATCCGATAGTCTTTTCTTTCCCATTTGTTCTCTTCCTCGACGACGACGCACCCCCCTATACATATATCACGTGCTACATAATACACAAAAGGGCGGTACCAAACAAAGTTTCTTCATTCTTTTCTTGTGACACTGTGCTCTTGTCACTTTGTCTGATTACCGAAGCGACTTTTCCGTTTGATTGCAACATCATTCTATTGTTATGCAACCCAATGTTTACATCCGGCCAATGACTGCCCCCATAAAGATGTCGTACATCTTTACTTCCTCCCTTTTCCATATCATGTACAGGGAATCTATAGCTAATCAATTGGATTTGCAGGATCGCCGTCAGGGAATCTTGTTATACTGTCGTCTCCCTTTCCCCCCAACGTATACACGGCAAGAAGTGGAACTCAAATCAATCACTCGGAAAGAGAATCTACCAGTCCTTTCTGCTTATGCAAAGGGGGGTCTTTCAAAGATGGTGTCCTGTTTCGTGCTCTCAGTCATGTCCGACCTGTGTTGCCACTGCGAGTTGATACAAGTAAAACATGTAGATCATGGCTTCGTGTCTTTTTTGCGATATACTAAACGTAATATGTGTAAGTCATACCGAAAAGCGACCTGTGCCATAGTTGACATGTGACACGCACCCGCTGGATCAACTCGAAGACTAACGCGGCAGCCACTTGTGCGCGTTTACTTTACCCCAGCAACCGCGAGCACGCCATAAGTATATCTTCCGCACAACACAAGAGAGCCAAACAAAAAAAGGAGTGGGGGAATCGCCAGGAATTGAATACGAAAAGTAATTCAGTTTCTTCCCGGACGTCGGACAAGGTTGGCAAGAAAATAGAAGAACAATATTGGACAAAGCAGTAAGGGAAGAGTACAAAAAACAGATGATATCGATTTTAGATTGTTCCCTGTTTATCGATCCTGGTCCGTCCCCAAGAGTCTCACGTCTGGTGCCAAAGAGGCGGTCGGACGACCGATCTTATAAGACTCGCCACCCACCCTTCTACTCCGTGTCAAAACCATTTCGTAAGCAAACGTGCGGATTGGTGTCCTCCTTTCACTTCCTCGATTCTTCGCATGTATCTCTAACTCTAGAGACAGTACAACAATGACACTGCCAGAAAATCAGCAATTCAGACTGAGAATAGAAATGTTAGACCTCTTTGAAAATTGAAAAAAAGGGCATTCCAATGGGAATGCACATGGCACGCACACAGTCTCCAGGATGAGGAGCAGCCCATCCGTCTTTTTTTCAGACGCACCAGCTTCGCTTGAAATGTTGTCACGGAAACAAAACAGTATAATTGATTGGTTCTTTAATTAAGATACTAAAAACTGCTAATGAATTGCATTGTGAGGCGAAGAAATAAAAAAGAAATCCAATGCGTCTTTTAATAGAAACGGATTGAAAAGGCACTCGCTAATGAGACCCAGAGGCAAGGTGCCAATTCGTGCTGCTACGCTTGTCCGACACGCGCGTTTCCGCACGTTACGTAAACGGAATTTGTTCAAGATCAAAGTCTAATTGAACTTCCGCGATTCATTGACTACGTAAATAATGTGCTCCGTTAACACTTACACGAAGAATGTCAAAAGAGATTCCGCACACTGTTTTTAACGAAAAAAAAGAAGAAAATTTTAAGTTTTTTTTTCACTGTCTGGCAACGTGGCGTTGTCGACTGCATTCGATTTAGTGACAGAAGAACTGAATAACGTAAATATCGGTAGCCTTCAATTCTTTTGACATGTAGGCGTGAAAAAAAAAATTTAAAACAAACACCTACAAGATCTCATTAATTGTGTAACATAAATGAATAAGTCTCAAAGTTTTCTTTGACATTTAGTAGTGTAGTTTCATGGCAATCCTCATTGTTACTGTCTTAATTTTCTATGTCAAAAATGAAGCAGAGTTCCGTTCTCCTGTGGCTTGGCATAAACCTTGCAGCAGCAGCAACTATCTGCTATGTTGTTCTTGCTGTGCATTATCACCCTAAACAGACTCCCACAAGAGTTCAACCTGCTGCTGATACTTCATCCTCCCATGTTCATGATGGTCCCCACCATCGTATCAATCTTCGAGAGAAGCTTACATCTCACAAGCACAGAGTAATTTCTCAACTAAGACAGTCCCTGCTTCAACAGAAAGTATCGTCCAAACACTTCACATTGAATCAGGCACGGTTTTTTGGAACCAAGAAACTCAAAGATTTATCACCATTGGTGTTACTGGAAAACCTTGAAAATAGTCTCGAAAAATCACATTTCCACACCCTAACTTCCTCCACCAATGTTTTCCCCAAAGAAAAGCATTTACTCAGAGATCCTCAATCATTCCAGCAGCGTTATGGCAGTTGTGCCATCGTTTCTAGTGCAGGTGCACTACTTGATTCCGATTTGGGAAATTTCATAGGTAAGCCATCGAGTTTCGGGTGTTTAAGAGTTAAAATAAGCCGCGCCATTCTTTTGCAGACGGCCACGATTACGTCGTCCGTTTTAACAACGCGCCTACAATGGGATTCGAAGCCGACGTTGGCAATAAAACATCGTTACGGATCCTCAATTCACAAATTCTGTCCAAACCACAATTCAACTTCCTCAATTCGTCCCTCTACAGAAACGTTTCCCTCCTCGTCTGGGATCCTTCCAAGTACAATGCCACTCTGGAGCAGGTGTGTGACAAAGTTCAAGTAAGAATTAATGAGCAACTAACACTCATTTTCCTACCAACGAAAACAGTGGGCCTGCAGTCCAGATTTCCCCTTCGTAGATGCTTTCTTCTCAAGGAGAAGGCAAATTCAAGACGAAGACTTACACTTAATGGATCCACGAGGACTTTGGGACTTATGGGATTATCTCAGTTTACACAGCCCATTACCTATACCACCCAACCCACCCTCATCGGGATTTATCGGTAAAAAATGAGGCCCAATTTAAGGCTGAATTCGGTACCTTTTCATAGTTGAACTCCATCTGCAGGCCTCGCTTTGACGCTGTCCTTTTGCGACTATGTCGACATGATTGAATTCGTCCCATCTTTGAGGATGACCAAACGCTGCCATTATTACGACACGCACGAAGATGTAGGGTGCACACTGGGTGACTGGCACCCATTAGCTGCCGAGAAGTTGCTCGTTCTTTCACTTAATCCTGCAGATGACCACGCGATTTTTGTTAATGGATATGTCCGTATTCCAGGATTCCCTAGTCAGCTACAGCAAGAGTAGCGTTGTTTTAAACGTGTATTTGTCTTAACTGAATGACATTACACATTACCTTTTAATTTGCAAAAGCAAGAGCTTTCCTACCCATTTCCAACGCTCCTTCACGAGTTGAATGGCCTCCAATGAATCCCGAAGCGTGGATGAAGACACATCCATCAATACCGCACATTTTGTCCAACTCCTTATCACGTAGACCTCTCCATTGATCGGGTAAGGCTTTTCGAAGATCAAATGAGTGAGAAGACAAAGGAACGGCTTGAATTCTCCAACTGCCACTGGTATCGGGAAATATGCAGTACAATATCTGCTTGTCGGAGACGTCCAGTCCCATTTTCTTCTCTAACTGGAAGAAGTGCTCTTTCCACGGGCAACCTCCATTTTTAAGTTCGATTATTTGACCACTTTCGTCAACAGAAAAACGGTCCTCAATAGCATTAACAACCAACTCCCTACATTGCAAGAAAAAATAAATAATAATTTAAACAAGATTTAGATTTTATGGTTTGTTTACCTAGCTGGCCACCAGCATTTGGAAAAATAATTAATTTTATCCAAGAATTCTGCTTTAGCCAATTCCATTCCTTGGTTGAACTTGGAAGAAACATCTTCATCAGTTTCCATTTCATTCCACTTTGGGTTTAGATTTCCAATTCTGGAGCTGAGGTTTGTTGTAATTTTGTAGCGTGCTGGCCCATCATGTGTTGAAATACCATTATCAATTGCATCCTAAAAGAATATATGACTAAAGTTAGATGAGAACATTTCAAGAACGAGGCACAAAACATTACAATTTCCTCAATGAAGCCTTCATAAACCCTCTTGTAAGTTTCTTGCACCAACTCAGACTCAATGGGTATGCCAAGCAATTGAGATACAATTTCTTGACCAAAATGAACATACACCAATCCAGCACTTGACAGTCTTGTCACCCATGGGAATTCTGGTTTCAAGGAAGAGAAGGATTCTTGAAATGTCCTATAAGAAAACAATTTAAGCAATGGAAAACTTTGGGGTGTTTTTTAATCCAAGATCTCTACCTCTGATGATGATCATAGCGGTGTGCACTGGGATCAAAAACACCACCAACGTCAACTACAATATCACAGGTATCAAGTATGGTAGGATTGCGAGTTCTTTTCACAGTAGCATCTGCATACTGTGGAAGCAATTTAAGCATAGCACATGCAAGGATTTCATCACAGTGGAAAGTACCATCATGTGTACCAATTATTTTGCGATTGTTCATTTTTTTTTCAACGCTCATTGGCAGTAATTTGCACTTAGTGTAAGATAGAGGACGTCTAGAAAAACTGAAATGAAATGTTTAAACTATGGTTAAAGCAGCAGGACTGTGAAATTCAATACCTGTAAAATAAACTTCGAAACGTGGACTGCATGCGGGAGCGGGGAACTTGCAAATGAATTCGTACGTAATTGGTCGCCGGTGGAAGGGTGCTACTAAACAGGAGCAAAATTGGCGCGAAATCGCAAAAGAAGAAGAACTGATTACAATTACACTTACAGTTATTACTTATTAGAAGCTTTAGCTTTAAAGTTATAGGGTAAAATTCTTAAAAAGAAAAATATATAGTTCAAAACTATAAAATGTTAGGCTTTTATTGACATACCATTTTACTGCAGCAATTTTATGCAAGCCCAAAAATAATAGTACATTATATAGGAGAGTGAGAAATCTAGAACAGACTTGCAAGATAATGGCGCAGATAGCTTAACTGACGTGAGGTCTACATTCAACATCAAGAACGACATGGTCAACATGTGGGGCATAGGACTTGACATGCTCTAGATGAAGAACAGCAACTTTCCATTTGCCCGATTTTACACGAAGCAAAATTTGTTCGATAGAAGATACTGTATAGTTGGTCCATAACTCCCATTCGGCATACTTAAACTGGGGTTTATTATTCCTGTGGTTTTGTTCGGTTTTTGGAGTTTTGGAATCTATGTTAGCATGGATATGCAATACTCCTCCAAGGTCGTTCTTTAATGCAAGGCACGCTGTTTCCCAACTTAGTTCCGAACTGGGGATCAATCCGAGATTCACGCGGTCTGCTACATTACTAGGTGCAGTGGTTCTGTTATCGCCAACATGAACTGTACATCTGTCATCAACACCGTTGCTTTTCAGATTCAATTTCAATGCTTCTACTGAATCAGGATTCATCTCACAAGCATGAACATATCTGGCTTTTGCATGGATCAAATATGGAAGTGTAAAGTATCCTATACCAGCAAATAAGTCGACTACAACCTCATTGGAACAATCAAACTTTGCTATTCGCAGCTTTTCTGTGATGTTTCCAATACTGAACATGCACTTTGTTATGTCCCATTGGTACCTGATAAGACAACAATGTTTTTGTTTGCAAATCGATGGGACCAAGATTTTCAAATAAATTAAAACTACCTGATTTTATTATCCACATGGTACACAATTCCGTTACTTCCCCATAGCAATTCTACATTAGAGCTTCTGTAACTATCGGGTTTGACAGGATTCTTCCTGGCTATTCTACTAATTTTGAGAGTTTCACAGATAATTTGAAAAACCTCCTTCTCTAAAAAAAAGTTAATAGATGTTATTTTGAATTTAAAAACCACCACAAGTACCATTTATAATTACACTAATTACCGAATATCTTCCAATTGGCGTCTCTAAGAGAACGTTGTGGAATCACTATTAAATCCCCATGACGTTCCCACTTGTGTGGTAATTCTTGAATCAGATTTTCAATGACATCATCAGAAAATCTACCAGATTTTTGCAACAAATCTGAGACCAACTGTCGTAGTTGATCAGAAGGACTTTTCTTCGCTGGTTTCGAAACCCCACGGTTGTTCGATACAGTTGGCGGCATTTTGCTAGTTTGACATCCGAAACCCAAACAACACAACGTTGTCAGGAAAGTAAATATTGTATTTCCCAAATAATACATAAGACCATCCTATAAGAGCTGATTAGAGAAGAATGTAAGACTTTAGGAGTCTATATAACAACAGAAACAGGAGATTCACCACCTTTGTAAGACCATATGTTTACTTTAATGATGCAATACCCACTACTTATATATTTTCTTCATAATCCAAGTTATACAAATTAACCATGTGCGTGAGAGCTGTTTGACAAGAGTAAAACTTGACCGTTTCAAACGAATTTGAGCGAGAACAGCCAAGAAATAATCGTATAAAACACAAAATCTCGCATCGTATATCTACACTAAGCAGTTATAACAACTGTTTAGGCAGCGATACAAGAGCTTGGCACAGTGAGTGAGCTGACAAAGTCCTGCAAATCTCCTTGACACTTGAAGGTGAAGGGTTTGCTGATCATCATAAAGGGCTTGCAGCCAGGTTGGCAGAAGGCACTCAATTCAACAGACTCGCACTGGCCCTTGGTTGAGACACCCTCGTGGGTGAGTTTCTCGAAGCGGGTGCACTTGGTAGGGGCATTGGTGTCGTACTCGGGGAGGTGGGTGTGATATTGTTGGTCAATCGGCTGGCAAGTCTCGGTCTCCTTCTCAAGACGGCGAGAAATCTCATGGTCCATGTTTGAGGCAGAGCAGCCCTTGAAAGAGTTCAACTGTGGAAAACAACATTCATTAGTAATCAATCAAATGGAAGCTAATATTAACAACCAATGTGAATCTAACCTTGAAGCTTGCGGCCATAAGTTCGCCATCAGAAACGGCACAACGTTGGGGAGTCTTGAATTCACCGGCAACTTCTTGGTTGAAATCACCACACATACCGCAAGTCCTGCCACGCAGATGTTGAGGAGCGGTCAACTCGACGTGAGATCCTTGGACTTTGATGAAGAAGTGCATGTTCTTGATTTCCATGATGAGGCTATCGGGATGGGGGTAGACAACAGCCTTGATTTCCTTGGCTCCTTCCTCACGGATTTCGAAGCGGCTTTCCTTGTCCAAGCTCTTGACTTCGGTCTTGTCTCCGTTGATGGTGACGTAGCCGGTAGGATCGAGCTCGACGGTGTCCTTACCATAGATAACGGTGACAATCTTTTGTCCCTGATGACCCTGGTGGGCAGTAACGGCGATTTCGGATTGCTTGTGGCAATCAGTCATCAAGACATGGGGGCATTCGCTGACAGTGTAGTTGTAATGAACACCATCATAAGTGTAAACGGCATCGGGTCCAACGTAGCATCTGGCTTCGGTAACACCTCCAGAAGTCAGGCTGGCAGCTTCACGGATGAAGTTGCTTCCGGCGCTCAGAGGGAAGAAGACCTTCGAGTAAGCAAAGGTCAGCGGTGAGAAACGAGCCCATTGGTTAACAGTTTCATCTCCACGGCGGAAATTGACGGCAACGATAGTTTCGGTGGGACGGACGAAGGTCATGTTGCTGGCTCCGGTGTAGGGATCACGTTTGATGGTCCAGGTGGCACGGTTGGCAGCGTTGGACTGTCCTTGGATGTGTTTCACGGTGAAAGGATACAGTCTGTAGTTGATCCATTGGCGGGCAGCGTTCAACCAGTAGCTAGCAGTCTCCGACAAGTTATCAGATTCGGCGCTAAGTTCATAGTTGTTGTAAGTTTGATCCATGCGGCGGGCCTCAGTGCAAGCAGGGCTTCCGTACATGAATCCGGTGGCCAAATCCTTCTGGCACTGTTGGCCAGCAGGGCTGTACATGGCAGCCTTTGCGGCATAGTCATCGCGGTAGACCTTAGCCTTGAAGCGGATCTTGGACTGATCGCATTGCTCTCCGAAGGCAATCTGGTCCTCTTCAGTTAGATAAAGAACATCCTTACTGAATCCGTAAGTGGGAGGCTTGTTCCAGTTGCGGGTGGCAGTGTGGCAGACGGCGAAATCGACCTTCTTGTTGGAACGAGCGCTGGGGCCGGAAGTGGTGTATTTCTCGATTTGGATATCGGTGAAATCCTTGGTGAACCAAGCATTCTTGGACAAACCAACGGTGGCGTTGAAGAAAATGAAAGATCCGTCCTTCTGCTCGGCAACGAGTCCGGTCTTCATCAGGTGAGCGTTACCGCTTTCCAGGTTCTTGAAGAGACGTCCGAGAACGGGGCGGAATTCAGGGGCAATAGTGCTGGGGGAGATCACCTCGGGCTCTGATGGAACCCTGGAGTGGGTGGATCCTGACTCGTAAACGACGGTGTGCTGGCAAGTTTTGGTGGCGTATTGGTACTGGAAGTAGGTAGAAACAGAGCGGGCGCGAGTGCCGGATGGCTCATAACGCAAGACGTACTTGCTGTTGCGGATTTCAAGGGGAACGAATCCAAGGTTGGAGAAACCGTTGATGTCCCATTTCTGGAAGGCCTGGAAGATAGACATCTTGTCGGAAAACTCGTATTCGCTGTGTTCCATAAACTTGACGTTGACACCGAAGCGGTCACCCAGAGGGAATTCACGCTTGATTGGTTTGTTAGTAACACTGATGATGGCAGTGGCTTGATCCTCGAGGGTAGGTTTAACGCTATCAGCGACATTGCGAGTGACGGTGTAAGGCTTGACGTGGTAGTAGAGGAGATCGGTGACTTTATTGCCAGGAGTCCAGGTAACCTTCATCTGGCCGTTGTTAGGATTGTAGTTGAAGTTCAGCTCCTTGGGGGCGCGAGAATCGACGCGGACGTCCACACCGGAAGCGATGTAGTTACCGTTGAAGGGGATTTCGACGCGGATTTCGGAACTCAACTTCCAGCTCAATTCAGCGTTGACATCAGACTTGATGCCACCCTTACCGTCACCCTTCATGTTTCCTTGCATAGAAACGAGAATGGGGAGGGTAGCGAGGAAGCGCATGGGCAGACCCAATTCAGTGGGGAAGCGGGCATTGTATTCAGCCAACATGCGGTACTTGGTGACGCTCACTTCGTACGGTTTGTTTTGGTACTTCATGGCCTCGTTGATCAAAGCGGGAATAGTCTCTTCGAGCTTCTCCATGTTGAAGAAACGGTTGATTGAGCCCATCAAGTTGATGTGAACGAGTCCAGCGCGCTTGTCAGCAGGGCGAGGAGTGGCGTTCAACTCTTCCCAGATTCCTCTCAGGTTTTCAATGTTTTCACCAGCGCTGCGGGAAGACATGGTTTCATACTTGTTGGTGAGGCGGCCGAAAAGTTTGCCGAAAATGTTTTGCCAAACTTCGGACATGTTGTAGTTCCACAGGTAAACCTATGTTGTAAATGAATTTTCAAACGAACAACAGTGAATATAATCAAAGTTTTTCTTACACTGCCGGCTTCAGCGGAGAAGGGGCCGAGCTGGTAGTAATAACGGTTAGCCAAGAAGACGGGCCAGTGTTCATCAGCGACGCGGAAGTTGGGAGAGTACATCATAACGGCGACACCCTCTTCCATGTGGGAAGAACGGATATCGGCGAAAGAGTAAGGAAGACCGAAAGGAGCAGGCTTAACCATGGGCCAGGCAACGTTAGCCTTCTTGATCCTAAGAACAATATCAAAGAACATAATGGTTAAAACTCCAACGGGGTTCTGAAAGCGGAAAATAAATATTACAGCTCCTCCAGGAAAGGAACGGATGGGGGCATGTTGGTCATGGATTCAATCAGGCTGCGGGTGAATGCGGCAACTTGGCGGTTGGGTTCAAACCAAGTGCTAGAGGCGAATTTCTGCCAAATAGACTGAGGAGCATTGGACATGAACAAGAGACTCATGGCAGCCATGCGGACTTCAGCACGTTCGGCGGTGTTGCTGGCCAAGTTAACCAAGATGGGATGGATCTGGAAAAACAAATGCAAAACCATTAACACGAGCCTTTTGATTACGATGATTGAGATTACCTTTTCAGGAACGACGAAAGCAACACGGTGGAGGGAGAGGATGGCGCGAACACGCTCAGCGGTGTCATCGAACTTGCCGGGAGTTCCGCGGATGATGGGCAGCAAAATAGGGACGATTTCATCGACACCCAAAGAACCGAAAGCGGCCAGAGTAACAATACGATCGGTGGTGGTTTTGCTAGATTCGAGTTCTCTAACGAGCCAAGGCAAGAATTCATCGATGACGACGGGGTCCTTGTGGTCGCAGAAATCACCCATGACGGAGACGGGGTATTTCTTGGCGGCCAAGAAGCGGGAGCCGCAGACGGAATTCAACAAATCAGCGATAGCAGCCAAAGTAGTCTGCTTCATCTCAGTGCTGGCCTGAACCGGGCCGGACTTCAACAGATTCTGGAATAGACATTAGACACAATTAACAAACAAACAAACAAAAAATTTGAAGAATTCAATTCAATTACGATGAATTCATGGAGAAGCTGACGAGTCGGGGTCTTGGCATAGTAGCCGAGGGCGGCCAAAGCCCATGTTGCCTTAGCACCGGTGATTTGCTCGGTTTCGACCAACTCCTTGATCAACATAACAGCAGGGTTGCTGCCTGACTGGACAAGGCAGTCGACAAACAGAGTCCTGCACCAAGAAGATTTACATAAATAGATTTATAAACACAAATGGATTTCAATTTACGCTACTCACACGGTGGGGTAATCCAAGGTCTTAACTTCTTGCCACAAGGATTTCAGTTCATCCAGAGAGAACATGGGCAGAACGCGACCAATGACGGCCAAACGTTCCAGGTTGTCCTTCTCGGAATCGGGGGTCTCCTTCAGGTCCTTGGCAACGGTGCGCAGGGCAGCAATGATGTTCTTGTGCAGAGCAGAAACGGGAAGAGGGCTGTTGATGTAAGCATCGACCAAGTTGGGTTGAGCGGGGCTGTAATTGCATTTTTAAAGCAAACGTGAAAAATTTACTTCCAGATATATCTAGAGTTATTTTCATAATCATATGTACTCACGTTCCATCGTGATTCACTTGGTGGAAGTCACCGAAGACGTAAGACAAGGTCTTGTGTTCCTTAGGTGAGGACGGGGTGGCGAAACGTGAGCCGAAGCTCTCCATCTTCTCCAAAGACCAGTCAATGATGACAGAGTTGGTCAATTCATGGGTTTCAGTGGCGAAGGGCTGGACCTCCAAATCGCTGAAGCCACTGGCATGGACGAAAGTCAGCTTGGGGAAAGACTCTCCGCAAGCGATGTATTTGTAGATTGTGGAGCGCTGTTCAATATAATTTAGTTAATTGGCAAACTTCTGATATGAATTGAAATGTTAATTGTCATTACCTTCATGAAGTTACCGCAATCAGTCTTGCCAAAATCGCAGCTGTGGGTAGCGGGATTGGCAGTTGACCAGACAGGGTTGTGTTGGCAGCGGTTGTAGTCCTTGGACTTGACAATCTTGTAAACGGGCTTATCCTTGCAGATGGCGTCGAAAGAGCCCAACTTGAAAGCATCGGTGATGTAGACTTGGGAGAGGGGCAGACGGGTAACGGAGATGGTAGTGCTGCAGTCACCGCTAATGGAATCCTTTAAAGAAAATCATTTTATGTTTGAGAATATTTAAAAATCACAAAGATTTGCTCGTCAAAATACCTCGAAGACAGTGAAAGTTTTGGTTTCTTCCTCTGCGGGGACGGATTCATAGTTGAAAATGCCATCACGACGGACACCAGTGAGGTCGAGTTGCAACTGGCTTGCGATGCTCTTCTTGTAGTTGACAACCCACAGGGGTTCTTCAGCATCGATTTCGATTCCAGTGAACTACGGACGAAAAATAAAACGTTTAATAAATTAGAAAACAAATAAAGTTTAATCTTGATAAAAAACAAGAAAATTCCTTCTCACCGATCCCTTGTTATGGGTGACGACGAATGGAGCTCCAAAGTGTTCATCGTTGACGAACTGGTCCTCCTCACCTTCAATCTCTTCAGGGTGAGCAGGTTGGATAACGTAACCACTGTCGCTGATTTCCCCCTGGAAGTAGGGGTTCTTCACGAAGTTTCCGTTACGTTTAATGCGTCCATCGGTCAACTGGGCAACATGAAATTAAAGTTTCAAATGAGAATGAAATTTCTGGAATAGAAAGTGAATAAACAAAATACCTTGACGACAATGGTGTTCTCATCGATACTCTGGACGATAACGCGGCTTTGCAGTTCAACAACAGCGTACTGTTGTTTGAGATGATACATGCCAGCTGCTGAACGTCCAGCATATTTGTACTCATACTGAGTGCCCGGTTCCCATCCTGCAATAAAACAATGTAGAATGAATTAATAAATAATTAAAGAAATAAGATTGAAAAGGTCTTACCCAAAGTCAGGCACAACAGCGCCGCTGTAGAGCAATCGATCGGTATGTTAAAAATGGAAAACAAAAAAATCAAATTAAGTTAGTCGAAAATGTTTAGACAAAATGCATTGAATAAATTTTGTGAATAACTTACACAAAACAAGGAGAGAGGACTGCAGTTTGCCCATCTCGACGTCTTTGCTCAAGCCTCTTCAAACGACTTGTGCTGCGATACGGCCGCTCCATCGCCTCTTAAATAGCCCAGTAAAATGAAGATAATACGCATCACTCGTATTTTTTTTTCCTTCGCTCGAAACAACCACAAATCGCTGATGATTGACACATACAATAAATTTGCTGAATCTGCCATCTTGCAATTTGCATAAGACCCTTTTCCACGTTTGCTACATCGGGTGGTTGTGTATTCATTGACATCAGCACATCTGTAACTCCTATCACTTACTGGAGCTATTGAATTACCCATTAGATTTTGATTTTTAAAATCAACACATATTTTAGCTGAACGTGGGGAGGGGTAGATACTAAAAGATCGGTCCGTGTTGGTCACCGGATAGAACCTTTCGCTATCAGCACGGTTGTTTTGTTTGTTTTCTTCGAATTTGCTTGCATTGGCGTATTACATCGGAAAACATTTCAAATTGCGATAGAAACTTAAAATTTGAGCCCACACTCTTCACAAAAATTGGACAGGTCGAATGGCAGTGAAAAACGGAAAATAAATTCTGAAATGTGCTCTAAATTAAAATTCGTACCGACTTCAAACTCACTTTTAACCATGTTCGCTAGTTTCGGAAAACTTGTGACTGTTGTTCTGATTCAAATGTGAATCAAGAATCAAAACCGTGATGCGCAAAGCCATTAGTAAATCGAGAAGCACTTGGATCAGATGACACTTTTGAATCCACAGGTGATTACAACGTCAGCCTATGTTTTAGGTATACAAACCTAAAAACGTCGAGACGAAAAATGCTTAAATGAAAACGAAAACTGAAATCGAAACGCGTAATTGGCAAGATGCGTAGAGAATAAGCATTTATCCGCTTGACGAGACCAAGTTTTGCGGCGTGGCTTACTGCAAGTCAAACAAAATTAACGACAGTTATAACTTTCTTTGCACCATTACCTCTTCTTGACGAAACATTTTAAATATGAACATTTAGCTTTTGGACTGCCATTGGAAGCAGAAATCGGATCTTCTAATTTGCGATTTATCAACGGAAACAAGAATCCCATATTCGGCAAAAAGATATCTTTCAATTTGAAAAAGTATCCTTCTTGTATTTCAATGTGGTGCTGCTTGTCTTAAGCCATTTCAGTTTAATCTTGATCCGGTGCGAGGAAGCGAGGGTAAAGATGGCCAACGGACGCGATGTTAGCCAACATGATTAAGCGCAGTCGTTCTGTGTATCGAGGGTCCATTTTGTAGTCGGAAAGATCACGCCATAAGCTCGAACTCGGGCGTTCATTAGCTCCAAAGAGTGCTGGTGTTGGTATGTTGTCTCTCATGAATGCCCAGACGTCTTTCAACAAAACATGGACTTCGTGTGGAGAAATATGACCGATGATCTCTGACAAATAGGAAAGAGGAGGAGGTAGCAGTTGTCCGGTTGCCATCAGTTCAATTAGCTTGCAAGTCATATCCAATGCATCGCGACTGTCCTTAGCTTGTCTTTCCTGACAATTGGCCCAATGAGATAGTAATGTAGCCAATATGGCCCGCAATATTACGGAGCAATAACACAAGGCCGGACGGTTGTGCGCCAGTAAGTTCAAAAGGTCCCATACGACCACGTTATCTTGTACGAAGCGGCGAATGTGCAGATCTCTCTCGACTGTAACCTAAGTTTTTAAGCCAAAATGAGTTTAAATTATTGAATATTCTATAACACATTAATACTTTCGTGAATTCCTCATCTGGCCATATTAAGCCGTTGAACATGACATCTGGCGAGACGATTTCCACAAGAAGCAAAGAGAGTTGAGTCATTCCTCCGGGATTGAAAGAACAGCATTGGCTTAGGGTGTCCAGCAGTAAGTTGATATGTGACCGCACTTCTTCGACATTACAGTTGTTGGTGTCCTCTGGGTTGGTGTTGGCCAGGTGACGATTGCGGATGCCGTTACCGATGATACCAGCGTGAAAAACAGAAGAATGTCTTTGGGGCAAAGTTACGCTGGAGCAAAAGTTCCTATTTTGCATCAAAAGCGAGGTGGAGGACGATGTTCCTTTAGGATGTTTCGGAGGTTGAGTCTCGGCACCGAAGAGCGATTTCCATTCTTCACTAAAAACGCCTTGCATAAGCAATCGCAAGATAAGTGCCTGACCATTCGGATAACTAGACAAGGTCGCCAGGATCTTCTGTGCTTCTTTTTTATTGCCTTCTCCACGCATGGATAACACCGTGAAAAAGTGCGGAACGCTACTGTAAGATAACTTGGCTATGAGCCGTGGATGGATGACTTCTGGAAGCCGGATGCTATTAAGCAAACGAACAGCCAAGTGAGGAATCTGGCCATCCTGGAAGAAGAGGCCAGGAAAGAAATCCAAATTCGCGTTGAGTGCCGATTGAAATTTACATCTCACTTCAGCTCCGGGCTCTCCAAGCTGCTCCAACTTTACCAACTGAAGAATATTTAAAAGGGTATTCTCCAAATTGCGTCCTTGAAAAGTCAACGCCTCGTGAACGGAAGTCTCAACCACTTGACTGTGCAATCCTTGCACAGATTTTAAATAGCATCGAATGAGCAAAACAATTTTAACAGGGTCTTTTTTCTGCAAAAGTAATGTGACGACATGGATTGACACAGCCGGGCCTTGAAGAAGAGCCATCAGTGTCAGTAGTCTCAGTACACCTCCTTGTTGCCAAGTGTCGTGTGTTAAAAGCATCTGGCATAGATTACTGACATGAGGCTGCAGGCTCTGAAGGAATGGAACGTCCGACGGCATGACACGGCCAGAAGCTTGCACCAACTGTGCTGCTTCATTCAGTAGCATTTCCAGAAATTCAGAAGCCACTTCTCGCGGAAACGTAGGCTGATGACGAGCTCCATATTGAAGAAGGACATTGACTATAGCCAAGCCTCCTTGGCGGCAACGAACAACTTGTTGTACCATAAGGTTGATCAAAGCCTCGCGGCCACTAAAATATTTGCTTGTCCAAATGGCTGCTTGTTGAGTGAAACATGGAATAGTATCTTGATTGATAGCCTTCACTCCTTGCTCTACTATGATATCCAGCAGATCCTGTGATAATGAGGACAGCTGGAGTAAGTATGGTACAACTGCAGTGTGTTGCTCACTCATATCAGTACAGCTTGTCAGGAAAAGGTCCAATACTGCTTTTTGGATATTGGTGGCATGGGAGAAGGAAAGATGAGCCAATATTCCGACAACTGAATTTAACTTTGGAGAAATGTTCCCTGATTCTGTGCCATAAAGTATAAAGTCCTGCAGTCCACATGCAAGAATTCTTGTAACCACAGTATGGGGAAAGCATCCCCCAATATGAGCAACCACCCAATCAAAATGAGGGCTGTGCTCCACACTTGTCTCCAGCAATGCATTGATGCATGCCCCAGTCTCTGATTGATTGAGGTCTTCCAGAGACTGAGTCGTCAGATCTATTAGCATTCTGGTAGCTCGGCAGTCAAGCCATACCTGTTCATACACAGGCCTTAAATTAGTGTTGTGAAGTATCATATGAAATATAGTTACACTTTACCTGTAGTGTGTCATTTAAACCTCTGTTTGCATGACCATGTTGCAGATGTGGAGAATGATACGAGGACATTTGGCCAAGTAATCTCAATGACCATGTTGAAATTATGGGAGCCCATCCCTTGGGGTTCCATTTGATGAGAGATGATAAAGCTTCATGTATCAATGCCACCGCAGCTTCTTTTTCAACCAATCGTTTCTTAGCTGCTGGGTTGTCATTCTGAATTTGTGACTGCGAGAGGTGCAGCTTAATTGAATCATCAATAACTTGGCAGAAATAGAATAAGACAGCTTCACGCGCGGCAGGGAAGTTTTTCAACAGGTTGGTAGCTGTTTTAACCACTTCACTACTGTCAACTTCGGTTCTGTTTTTGGACGTGGACGGCGATCCCGATAAGCCATTCAAGAAGTTTCGTAAATCAGTCAAGACTCCTAAGGGGGCTTGCATTTTCAATATCTTTTGTAATCGTTTCTTTGCTATGTCATAATGAATTATCTTTAAATACTCTTCTATTTGTATATGTAATAGTCAGGTCTGTGAATTATTAATCAACAAACTAACTACTAACATGCAGTCGTACTTTCAATAAACAAAAAATTATTCAAGAATGGCTATTGCTAAGATTGGAGATTGCGCTAGTGGCTCTCTGTCTTACCCGCATCCCCCACCAACCGCCCGAACCAGAGTCATCCCGAACCCGAACCAACCCCGATTGGGTATTGTTGGTGCAATCGGTGAAACGGTGACCAATCCCCGTCATGAAAAAGTTTCGAGTAGTCAGATTAGAATATATATCCATGTATACATTCATAGAGATTATTAACGATTATTAATCTGTTTAGATTAATTGACTATAAGTCTCTGAGTCTGGTTTACGAGCTACGAGGCGATCGGGGCAGAAGAATTTTTCCAGTGGGCGGGGCGGGGCTCAGTTCCATTCCAGAGTTACCACCAGCCACGATCACGATATTCTTGGCGCCATTTTAAAAAGCAGTGGATGAAATGGCGCCATTTTAAAAGGAAGCGGATTTAATGGCGCCACATTAACAATTAAAAACACCTTTCAAGGAATCGAATCGACTGCCGATTGGTCAGCCAGAATGTCGATTATACTGGCGTAAACAACTGATTACTTGCAATCGGAGTACATGCCCGATTTAAATTTTTCGTTCAATTTAGTTTGTATAAGCTGTAAAAATCTAGAAAGTATTTCATTTCAGTTCTAGACATACGGCGAATCTAAAAATTTAACAAGAATGGAAATTGAAGCTCAAAAATTTTTACGATGGAGTCGAGATTTGAACCAACGACATGGGAGATCGCCGCGGCCGATTTCAAACGTTACTAATTACCAAAACGATTGTAACTTTTTAACTTACGTTACGCCATGTTGTTATTGTTTTTCGTTAAGAATTTTGAAAAAAAAAATCGTTAATTAAACAAAACTGTTTCACATCAGGCCGTAGACTCGCGCCCCAAGTTCAGGTTCCATGTCCCATGTTTCCATGTACATTGCTTCAATCCCTCTAAGCCTCATCCAGGGCCTTTGATGATCAACAGCCGACGCCTTAGCCTAGTAGGCTAAGGACGTCTAACTAAATACGATTTTGAACAAAATTTATCGTTCCTTTCAAAGTGCCATCCTCCTTTGAAAAGCACGACTACTTTTCACTCCAAATCAATAAGTTTTTGGCAGCGACCCATAAACAACTCGATTACAGCCAACCGAGGCCAACTAGTTTCACCGTTTTGAAAAAATATCATCCCAAGGATCCGGCAACACATTGTTGAATCAGAAAGGTTCCCAACGTCGGTTTGCTGTTATTAAAAAATATGTTTTAGTTAAATCAGCAAAATTTCAGCCCATAATTTAACACAAAAAAAACGAGAAAAAAATGAATAACTAATACTTGTCCACCAAAATTTGTGTCCACCAAAGAAAACCAATATCCTGTATTTGAAGATTTGTGCAATCATTACGTTGCGGTCACGCAAAGATTCCATGGTCTCACGTTTGCGGAACAGCTGAAGTAACTCGCAGAGAACAACAGAATTTTTGGCAGCCATTTTAGAAAAGGGAAATATTAATTTTTTACGCGCCTGTGCGCATCTACCTTTTTCTTAAACCGGACAGTCGATGGCGCGACGAGACAATCACTGACAGAGCCGAGGTCGAAGCACGATCATTCTTTCGTTGATGCACTTCGCAAAAAAGGTCGTGTGTTTACTTTTCGTTTCATTCCTTCTGTAAGTGAAGTAATAGTAATGGTTGTATTACCCTTACGTATACGTCTAGACAAAATCTTAATTAATTCTAGTACATCGTGGAACTTGGCTTACCGAGGGTTGCTCAGAGGTTTTCGCTTTAGAGATAGTCACGCGTTTTGCTCCGGGTCGATAAATCTGAATGGCCGGTCTGTCTTTATTTCGGATTTTCTTTTCTTTCTCAGAAGAATCATTATCGGCCCTTCTCCTAGATCCCTTATCTTCTTCTGGTTTTGGAGACGTGGTTCCATTAGGATTTTCGTTATTAGGCGTAACCTCAGAAACCGAAACATTCTTCTTTGGTTGAATCGACTGCTGCGTTTCTTCCTTGGCATCAGGCTTATCCTGATCTTGGGATTCACCACCTGTTCTTCTTTCCGTCTTCGGCTTTGGTTTTTCTCGAACTGGTCTCTCTTTTGGTTTGTCTAGTCTTTCCTTGGGCTTTTCTAATTTGGTGCGGGACCCTTCTTTAGGCACTTTCTTTACAGTGGCTCCTGTTTCAGCTTTCTCTGTTTTTTCGAGGGTTTCACGTTCGGCATTTTTCAACACCTAAGCATTTTACAAAGTTTGTATGGAATTCTAATAAATTATTTAATTATATACTTTGACTGGATAATGTGGCCGATCATCGTCTTTTTTTCCTTTTGGAGCTTGCTTATCCTGCTTTTTCTCATCTTTTTTCGAGTCACGTTTTCTAGCCATTCGTTCAAGTTCTCTTTGCTTCTTTTTGTCAAATTCTTTTCTTCTTCTCTCATCCTTTTTCTCCTCGCGAAACTTTTCCCTGTCTAAACGTCTTTGTTGTAAAAACTCCACCAATGGTGTGGTTACTTTAGCATGTCCATTGGCTAAAACCAGAAACAAACACCAAAATCAGAATAGGACAATGTGTTAGTATATGGAATATGTTCTGGAATAATAAGCATCTACATACCTTTGATTTCACGTTCTCGAAGTTCTAGCTGTTCCAAATAGGTTTCAGCACTCTGTAAAACAATTTCATCTGGTTGCTCAAGCTTCTTCAGGAATTCTAGGTAATGAGGGTCATTATCAATAGTATTGCATTTATCTTCTTTGGCCCCTGGTTCATGACGAAGTGGAATTCTCTGGTATGGAGCAAACTCAACAACCGCAGGGTACTCAGTACCTTTTTGGTCAAGAAAAACATAACCATCAAATTTATCCTGAAAGGTGAAGATTTCTTCAAGGTTAAGGAAGTTAATGTAAGCTCTGCTAAATGTGGGAACTCCAAACTGTTGCTCGCCCTTAACAAAGTAAAAGAAGTCGTTATCAGGTAATGGTGAGATCTGCTCAAGGAAAACTTCTTCTGTCATTGTGGGTGGCAGTCTTCGAATAATAACCTAAGGAAAAAAAGAATTGTCAATTCAACAACCAGGAATTGATGTTCGTCCAAGTTTTAGTAATGCTGTAGCCGTAATACTTTAGAAGGTGGTTTTTCCTTTGATTTAGTTCTATCCTTTTCTTTTGTAGAAACTTTTTTCTTAGTTTCTCGGGACTGTTCATCTTGAGCCATTTGACGTGGAATATGAAATTTCTGCGTTAAAACAATTCTAAATTGCAAATACGCAGAAAGAAATGTCGAGAATTCGGGAATTACTGATTTCGTCGTCTGCTTATTGAAATCAAAACTCAAAAGCGCACCCTTGGCGGGCAAAGATGTCATTTACTCATCGATTAGCTACAAGTAATACGTAAGAATAACTAGAAAAATTGTTTATCTTACGTTAAAATTGTTGCAATTATATCAGTCATAGCTGAAAAAGGCTATCACAATAATTATTTTTCACCATTACATCATTTGAAATGTGATGAAACCAACTGGCAACAAGCCAGAAGGCGGGAAATGCTCAAATGTTAAGTAGTTCTGAACAAAAAAAAAATTCTAAAATGCTTTGCAAGAAATTCGATTGTTTAAAGGTCATGCTAAATATTTTTGACAGTGCCATTTGGTGAAGTGGATTGAATCATAG
Source organism: Daphnia sinensis (assembly GCA_013167095.2). Classification (NCBI taxonomy): domain Eukaryota; kingdom Metazoa; phylum Arthropoda; class Branchiopoda; order Diplostraca; family Daphniidae; genus Daphnia; species Daphnia sinensis. The sequence goes on along the minus strand of CM023195.1, from coordinate 2,310,202 downwards.
TTTGTTAACGAGTCCTTTTTGGTTTTCCCCAGGTTTTCCTTAAAACATAGTATTCTCATTTCTTTAACACCTGCTTGTAACAAAACTTTACGTCTCGTTGTATGTACATTCTAAAATATTGAACAGGTATTTTTCCTTCTAATATGATAATCATTAGTTTTCTACCGAGTTATGACAAACTTCTCCACAGAAAATTATCTGGCCACACCATAAGGGTGGAATTCTACCATTCTAACAGACACATTTCAGACACGAATTTAAAAACTCAAATGAAAAATCATCAATACCTATTCCAGTTAATTATGGAAAGTTAATTATGGACGTATCGGAGATAGCTTGTTTGCCTAGAGACAACAAGGCAAACATCAAGGCACATTAAACAATTTTGCACACAGTAAACTTATTTACAGCATTGAGATTTGGAAGAAATGTCCACACAATGACATTAGCATTTTAGCGACGATTGTGAGAATATTCGTGATTCAGGGGATAAGGTCGATCGTTTCTTTGGAGTAAGAACGGGCTGACGAATGGGACTTGATGAAGAATCTTGAATCTTAGGCGTGCCATTTACCATAGAGATATTTTCTTTATTCATTTCTATCAAGTTCGTGTTCGATTTTTTCACGAGCTGATTCGATTTATCTTCAAATTTCTCACGAATAATGGAAAAGTGCCGTCTTGCTGGTCGCTTCTTTGGTGACTCGTGAAGTTCATTATTTAGCTCTGTTTCCATTGAAGACTCGGAAAGCTTCGAGAGAAAACTGATTTCAACATACGTGAGGTGTTCACCTTCGATCGATGAATCACATGAGCTCTTGTTCATAATTGTATCCACTGTTTGGACAAGTGAGCTTTTAGATTCAGCTGATGCCGTTGAATTACTTTCACTTAATTCAGTAATGATGCTAAGATTGTGACCATTGGTTGGGCACAATCTTACTGGGTTAACTATTGAACCCGTGGTTTCAGTTTCGTTAAGCCAAATGACCTCATAAAGCTTGGTTGTAGTATTTTCATCAGGTCGCTGATAAACATTGTGCCCATGGGTAGCTAGCGATTTTAACTGAGCGATCGCTTCTTCCATACTTAGTTTACCTAAAGGCAAGATACGGGTTGAATCGTTCGACGATGTCGAGTTGATGGATGATTCCAGAGGCTCTCTTTCCTGCAACAAAGCCTGATAATATATTATTTTTCCAGATAAATATTTGTTGGAGATTAGCTTACCTTGCAAACGCTGTTATCATGATAACTTGTTTCAATATCCGAATAGCTTTTCCAGTGGCGAATTCCCCAATCAGTACGGTTGACATTAACAAAAACCATATTTTCGTAATCGTGAACCGACGTACATGAGGACTCACTTTTGGAATCTGCTCCATCACACAATAAACCAGTTTGCACCATTTTTCCGGGTAAGAAATTGACCACATGAAGTTGACCATCTGATTTCGTCTTCAGCATGCGGGCTTCAAATGGGTTGTTGGTCATTTCCAACAATCTTGAATCAGAATGAGATTTCACGCCTCCATTTCGAGAGGCGCCTAAATGTTTTGGTTGCTCGACTTCTGCGACAACCTCCGTTTTCCCCGCGTAAGGCAACCTGTCTTGACGAGGGTTGTTATTTTCTATTGGCACACCCGGTGACTCCACTTTGATCGTGCTCACTGCAACAGGCTCGATAAGAGCTGAAGCCAAACTTGGAATAGAAAAAGCTAGGTCTAATTAAGAGCTTTACGGAATCTTTCACATTCAGCATACCTAACTCCTGAAAATTTACGATTCATGTGCTTCAATGTTCTCATCATGAATACAGGGCTGAAACTAGGAATCGGCTGTTCACCACAAGAAGAAAAAGTAACTCCAGCTTGAAGAACATTCTGATACAAAATAATTAAAGGTAAATAAATGATGAACGGAAATGAAATTTGTGATCAGAAAATTTAGAAGACATTGCACCTGACGTATTTCTTCAACAGGAGCAGGACTGGATGCTTTAAATTGGATGGGACCCGAAGGATGAAACCAACGATAATATACAAGTTGACTGGTATGCCCTAATAAAAAAAGCATATTTCAATACACATACATTTTTTAATGTATACAAGTCTGAAGTGCACCTAATATCGATCCAATAATGATGAGAGTAGGAGCGGCTATATCAAACCAAGGACGATCCTGATGCTTATGTGAAAATCGAAGATACATGGCGAGGCATGCTGCATTTTCCGTGGCCGTTACTGTATAAAACACTATAGCCCGTTGTCGTGAATGTCCTTCCTAAAAGAAAAAAAAAAATAATTAAGCATCAGTTACACAAAGTAACTTATTAATGCAATAGAAAATAACACACTACTGTCCTACCTTGATATTGAAGAAACAAAAACAATAGATGACGCCAACAATAGCATTGTAGATCTTTTCTTCCCAAGCTGTGGAACATAAATCCGTTTTTTGTCTGATAGTCCAAACAGTCATTCCAACCCAGTGAATAGCAATCACAAGCAGAAACCATAAGTGTAAAACAGAAGCGCACAAAAGCAATGCGATCATTCGTGAAACCATGGTGCCTGTTCGCCAAGCAGCTTGCAAACCCAAGCCTATCCATGTAATACGCTCTTTGTCTGCCCTTGAATTTCGCATTGTGCGTGCATATGAAGCTATACCCCAAGCTAATGATAACAATGAACCCACTGCAGAAATACCTAAATAAATAGATTTTGGTAAATAGACAATATTTGTGCACACAAAAAAAAGTAATTCGCATACCAGTCCAAGGATGCCAGGAATCAAGCTCATACATCACATACAACTGAAGCAGAAGTTGAGGTGCTGATTCAAGAAAAGATTCAAATAACCTCAATAAGCAAACATCACTTTGATAATGACACAAAAGCTGCAAAGCTTGTTGATTATTGGATTGAAAAGCTTTTTTTTCTGGTTTCCTTACTCCTAGATTCAGTATAGCAGCATACCTGTGAATACAAAATTGATAAGCTTTTGGGTTTGATTGTTTTAAATGGAAAATTAAATCACTAAAACTACCTATGAACAATTCCAAGAAGTGAAACATGTGAAACAGCCATAGGTAGGCTGATGGCAGTTTGATCAATCTGGTGCCACCGGAGGCTGATGCATTGGGTCAAAATGGATGGTAAAATGCACAAAACCAATGTTAAAGTTCCCCATTCGAAATATCCAGCATTTATATATTTAACACCCAAAATAATATCTGAAAGAAAAATCTGAAATTAGTAAATTCTATGTCTAACAGACAAAAGTCACAGCCAAATATTCCTACCTGTAACAATGTCGGCAACATAAAGCACTAATGATAAAACAGTAACAACGCCATCACTAAAAGTATATTTTACATTGTGATTAGGCTGGGGCTGGCCTGTATTATTTGCAGCAGCAAGCACAGAATTTTGATTAACACTAGCCATCATTTCATACCTATTTGCTCGCCTTATAAAAATTCGAAAATAAAATGTTGACTTATCATTCAAAAGCGCAAACCTAACGTTGCCACATTGCACTTTAACCTGCCCATTGCGCAGTCAAAGCAGAATGGAAATGGCGGAAGTGGAAAATGGAAAGGCAGAGAAAGGTAAAGGCTGGTAGTTTGAGCAGGTTGGAGCTTGGAAGTGGTCGTCTTGGCATAGTTTGTTTCATTGTTTGTTAGCGTAAGCATAGTTTTTAACTACCGGTATTTATACAACGCATAGCGATGCGGCATGTATGTCCGCAATCGGATATCTAAAAAATGCATAGCGGATCTTTGATGTGTACGTACTGATAGATGAGGTACAGTACATACTAGTGATCTAGGATCTAGCGCAAAAGCATCGCTCCCAAAAGCGTATCTTTTGGCTGCTTTTAGCAATTAGTCAACACTCAGAAGAAAACCGCGCATAAAAACAATTTGATGATTATTCTTGTAGCTACACTATACCTTATTTTGTCAAGGTGATCTTGCCGTCTTCGCTGATAAACCACTTGACACTCTTTTCTCTTACGACTTCGGCCGAAGAAACTACTGTTCTTTTTCTTTTTTCCTGTAATAGTCTTCAATTTTCTCGAAAATAAAAACTATATTGGCAATGTACAATACAGTTTTTTTTAACAACCAAAAAATACGAAAAATAATAAAGTTTTTGCTTTATTTACCTCATCCCATGATCCCAAAATAAACTTCACACTATTTTGTATTTAGTTTGCGGTGCTTCTGTAAACAAGGAGGTGAACAAAACTTGTTGCCACTGTATTCGAATGGAACTTTTCCGCTGATGTCTACTCCACATGCGAGACAGCGAACCAAAACAGGGGTTGGCAATCCGACAGTGGATGTATTTGCTAAGAGTCGTCGTTCGGCAGCCAAAGCTCTCTAAAAGAAACGGTCAAACTATTAAGCTACATTACAAAATCCAGTTAAAATGAGGTTACCTTTTCTCTATCTGAGAGAGCTAAGAAGCGTGCTCTATCTTCCTCAGCTTTACGTTTTTCTTCTTCGGCTAGACGAAGTTCTTCCTGTTTCCGCTTTTCTTCATCCATTTTAGCTTTCTCTGTTGCCTTTTTTTCTTTTTTAGCCTGCTTTTGAATTTTCCGCTTTTCAGCTAGTTTTTCTGCTTTTTGTTTCTCTATTTCTTCTGTCAACGGAGATGGAATAGCTGCTTTCACGTAATCATATCGATCTGGATAAGCACCCATAAAACGACGAAACGTTGCTCGCGTTTCTTTGTCAGACGCTAACATGTACGGAACTCTTCCGGATGCATCGCTCAAGGATGGATCACATCCCAGGTCCATCAATTTCCTAACGCAAATTAGCTTGTGATAAAATCATAATTATTAGATTTATATAAATACCAAACGAATGGGGCGCGCTTATTCATTGAAGCTGTTTGATGAAGTAGAGTTTCGCAACTGTCGCCAAGTCGGTGATTCAAAACATCAGTTATGTCCACTTGGTATTCTTCGCGATAAGAATCCAGAATTTCAGAAAGTTTTTCTATTTCCTTGTCAAGTAAATCCGAATTTCCTCGTTTGATGGCAAGAAAAATGTTTTCTCTAATTTCATTTTCTCCGGGGAAAAGATCCTTGTCATCTACGTCTAGTATAAGTATAAGTAAGATCCAATTACGAGGTAAGATGTAGCATTTAAAAAATCATGGGCTTACTTATTTCTACACTTTGAATGGCGATGTTGCTACTGTTTTTCGCTGCAATCTTCTTTTTCATTCTTTTCGCACGTTGCAGTTCCACAATTTTAAGTTCATCATCGGTTGATTCACTATCAAGCTTTAAATTATCCGTCGTTGTGATAATTTCTGTGGCACATCCCTCCTGCATTTCGTCTGTTTCTGCTCTAACAACAAACACATTCTATCGTTAGAATTTCTGGTTAAAAAAAAATCAAAGAACCTTTCTACTTGCCTACTAGTTCAATTGTCGCTAACTGTAACCAAACTCTTCTGACTTCTTTCAGAGTAGCTCGTCTGGTGGGGAAAGGAATTGATCTTAATCGTGCATCAGATCGATCAAAAAATGGATTTTTCCCGCCAAACATAATCGTTTGATTTGAACTTGCTGCGCGATAGAAAATCATGTTACACTTCTTCAAGACATCGCACCAACAAATAAACAATGATTGGACATGCTGTGTAAAAAGAGAAAGGAAAGAGTAACTATGATTAATAAGTTTCAAGGGTACCGAAATGGTTTTGTATATCGACTAGAATCGGCGTACCTCTGCAAAGGCTGCTTCATTGTATCGTCTAAGAGAAGCACCAGCTGATTTTGGATGAGAGCCACCACCAGACTTGTTATCTCTACTGGATTGGCCCCCACCCTGCTTGGCTCTAACAGTGTATGAATGGAAAGTTTTATGGTTCACTATTTCAGTTCCTAATCAATTATAAGTTGAAAAAATAAAATAAAATAAAATAAGCAATGAGCAAAAAGATCTTGCATTTAATTGCCTTGATAAATTGCAGCAGCAAAATGGCCACCCCCAAGCATAATGATAGCCCACATGTTTTGTTTTGGCAAATTCTGTATGAGCTGGATTAATTCTTCTTCATTATTGGTTGGTTTCTGGAATTGTGCAAGAGAAATTGTCAAAGTGTCATCATCAATTTGGAAGTTTAATAAACTACCTTTTTCGAATGTAACAAACAACGATAAACTGCCATTTTCTGTCCCTTCTGATTTTGGAAATAGATTTTGGGGGTTCCAACTGTAACCTTGGCAGTTCTATCAGAGGAGTCCTCTTCACTATCTGATCCTGATATACTTGATATTCCATCTTCAATTTCACAGAATTCTTGTTGGGTAACAGGAGGCTTTCCAATGAGCTTTAACTTGAGGTTATAACGATGTAGATCATCCCTATAATGAAGTCGGTAATCATCTTTCTCTGTAAAGCTGGTTAGACAAGTGCGACAGTGTAATTCTTCGCCAAAAATCTGATCAGTTGTTTTGATTGGTTCTTGATAATGAAATACCCAAAAATAAAAGCAATAAGAATTTTTTTTGTTTTGTGGTTGTATGTGTGTTGTCTTTCATGGCAACATTCAACGACATTACCTTCGATGAATGAGGGATCTTCATTCTTGAACTCATTGATCGCAAGCGATAATGTGAGATGATTCCAAATTTCTGAAACATCTTGTTGATTAAAGAGAACGTAACGTCTCTTCTTTTCACTTTTTTCATTTTGATTCAACGAATCTGTTACTAATTTCCCATTGAGTGATAATGCCATTATATAAATTTCTTCTTGATTAAACTATTCCACCAGTTAGAAGTTAGAACGGAACTGTTCGAGACAGTATTTGTCTATTAACCATTACCGCCATGCCGCCATTACCATACAAAACAATCCGAACAGCACTAGCAGACGACAGCACGAGCACGACTCACATGCTCATGCTGTACAGCTGAATGACTGAGCGCCAAATCAATTCTTTTTTTAGTTCTTGCGAGAAGAAATCAATATAACCAAAGTAACAATATAAGCCAAACCAAAAATAGAGAAATCGAACACGAAAACGCTGTGAAAATCATCTGTGTTCTTGAAAACATCAGTGTTTTAATTCAAGATCCTATGCTACCTGGATCGTTAACGGATTCAGGTACTTTTGACTACCTGCCAAGGGTCCACATTTAAGCACTTATTGGGTTCTTGACCTTCCTTCGAATGACCTTGGTGAGATTAAGGTTCGTCAGGGAACTCTGGAGCATCCGAAGTTCAGAACGCAAACGGAAAGGTGCACGAAAGTAGGCACAAAATGTCTCTCTGTCCAATTGCAATTCTTTTGATTGTTTCTGTTGCAGGTATCTCGGCGATGTTAGGTAAGTCAGTGCATTGGTTGTTTACCTGCTGATTAGCTACCGCTAGTCGGAAATTACAGTTCGTTCAATGCTACAAAACAAGTATTTATTATAATTATTTTTTTAGACACATCGATGTCTTGCTCAGACAGCGAGTGTCCGCCGGATAAAGAGTGCTTTGTCCCCTCTTGCTATGGTTCTTCTTGTCGAAGTGTACAGCCCATTTGTTTAGAAGTGTTAGACGCCCCCGATTTTACATTGGGTGTCGAAGGAAGTAATTCGCCCGATCTTAACGTCGACTATAATTTCGTTAATCCGGAGGAACTACGATTACGTCTATAGCTGAAAATGCAGCCAGTTCGCCATACATGATTCAAATACAAAGGATTCGGTCATACAAGAGTAATATTTATTCGAGCTTTCTACAACATACAAAAGTTTTAAAAAATGTCATCGTTAAACATGCAATTGTTAATTATGTATGTAGGTTAATTTAAACGAAAACAGCGGTGAATTGGTTGGGAATCGCTCGTGATATCATCAGATAAGCAAAGCCTCGGATTAATCAAACAAAGTTCTTTTTGTAGAGTTGGGTAGTCAAATGACAGCAACTGAGTACAGCCCATTAGATCAATTCGACTTAACTGTCCGTTATTCGCAACTAACATGGAACGCAATCCATGTGACGTAAGTTGTAAACAGTATGCTAAACATATACTGTCTAGGGCTAGGAAAGAGGTGGCAAACGCAATTAAAGATTTATCTGTTAGCTGACTCCCAGCCAAAGCCAACTGCCTGATATTAGACAGTCGATGTAAAGACGAGGGTAAGATAAACTTCTCTATCAAAATATCATTTAAGCCAGATACCCAGCTGAGATCGAGGACCGTTAGTTTAGGCTGAAACGCACGACTGAGGGCAGCTGGCGTCAGCGAAGGAAGTTTTAAAGCGTCAAGGACGCTTGCGTTACAGCCTTGCATACTAAGGGTGGTTAAGTTGGGCAGGCGATCCATAAGCCATGCACACTGCTGATGCGAAAAGGAAGACCAGTCCATGACCAAGCACCTGGGTTGGCGGCGGATAATTCCGGCCAACATTATGGGTGTTAGTTGCCGATGGGAGAGATCCATCAACTTCCATAGAGATGGATCAATAGAATAGCGATTCCATGACCGACAGACTTGCATGCAAACCAGTAAATCAGGAACAGAAAGATGTTGAAAAACTGGTATGAGAACTTCCGGTCGCAGAATCAACTCCAGCTTATCCGATAACTGCCCAAGTAGAACTCCAGATGCTTTCCTTCTTTGGACTTGGGAATCAATGCGACCAACTATGGTATGGCGCATAACGACAGACTGCCGCATTTTTTTTGCCATATCTTGTTGTTGTTGCTGCCTGAGCTGATCTCTCAGGTGCGGAAAGGGTGAATCAATTTTTGAATGTGGGTATCTGACTTCAGTCTCCATCAAAGGGTCACTATCGGGCTCCTGCGATTCTTCCACTGGTTCCTCCTTCTTAATGGCAATAGGCACTTCCTTTTTCGGAACTATATGCTCCAACTTGTTATCGATAACTTCTCTTTTCACGATTACAGAAACGTGAGAACTGGAACAGCCGGGCGTAAGTTGGGGCACTGATGAACGCGAAGAATTGCAGGCAATGTCCATTTTATGGGTTAAAGGAGATACGGCACTAGATGAACTAGGTAATAGTTTCTTGCTCTTGGAGTTGGTTGGTTGCTGCACCCTAACAATCGGTACTCCTGTTATAGCCAAGTGAGATTGATCTTTCCTGTGCTGCTCTACTAGTGTCCGTACGTCTTGTATGAGAGCTACAGGATTTACAAGCAGATCGGGAACGTTCTTGCGCGTTGGAGCTAACGAATGTAAATAGAGCACGATTGCTCTAAGACCATGCAATTCACTGGCTGTTAAGTGGACATGTGGCTGTGGATTTTGAATAGTTTTTTCGACAGGCGTCTGACCCTTGTAAAAAAATTTGAACAGTGAACACCATTTCTTACACGACTTAAATAACGAAGAGCCATACCTGTTGGAGCTGAGACAAATCCAAATGGTCTTTTCCCAGTAGAGTGTATACGTATCTTTCAAGAACGTACCAAAGCATTTCCGTATAAAAAGGAAAGCGGAACTTTGCTGGCACCCGAGTGCTATCTTCCAACTGTGCAATTCGTAACTGATTTTCAATAGCAAAGCTATGAAGAAAATTGCCACCAAAGACAAGAGAATCAGACGGCGTATAAACAGCATGGATCCAGCCCGAGGGAATGAGGAAAGTGTTGCCAGCCTCCAAATTAACACGACCACACTTCTCGACCAGATCACCAAAAAATATATCGCTCTGTTTACCGGACAACGTCCACTGTTCATACAACTGCAAATTTCGCTCCGTCGGGGGTATCAACCAGAAAACCTGAAACGTCGTTTTCGTTTTTAGGCTGTTTCAATAGCATTCAATATTTTTTAATCAAATACCTTTGAGCCTTTAAGGATGTGATACCAGACAGAAGTGCCACCAAAATCAATGTGAAAATCTGTGTAACACCCTGCTACACTCATTAAACAATATTTTTGGACTTTGGGATACCACATGTCATCCATTGCATTAGTTGATTCTTTTTGAAGTGCCTTCAGAGCACGAGGCCACATAACCTCTACCCAGTCAAGAAGACTAACCTGTAATTAAAATGTGTTGTGACATACTCTTTGCATGGTTCCTTTTTGATTTTAGTATGAAAAATACAGTACTATAAGAGGAGGATGAACCATATGTTCTAGCTTTGTGTGAGAAAACTCCAGACTAATGACATTTAGTAGACGGTCTTTATTAGGGCTTTCATAATATTGTTGCCATTCTTTCATGGTCATTTCTAGATTTCTCTGGGTAGCAACTTCCATTACATCTACCATTCTTCTAGAGCCTACACAAGGATTTAAAATTAGTTTAGATCTGTACTAAATTTTCAGTGTAAAGTATCAAGTTACCAACACACTGCCTAACATCTCCAACTGAGAAATCAGGTTTTGGTACTTTTATATCTAATCCATATTTGTCTTTAAATAATAAAGGTGTGCTGAAGCCATTTTTTTGAATGTATGCAATTGTGAAATCTGGAAAAACAAAAAAGACAGACAGAAAATAAGAAAAAATTTAGATTATCCCTGTGCATATTTATCTATTGCTACTGACCTTTTCCTTGCATTTCTTGAACAAAATGATGTTCAAACTTATCTGAATTAAGTTTGACATCAAGGCTGAAAGAAGGAAGGGAGCTGAAAGCCAGTTCAAGATCCAAGTCATCATCCTCATCTAGATCTGTGTTACTTCTCCCTCCTCGTTTTCTCTAACATAACGCAAAAGGTTACTAGGAAACATATTCAATACTGAAAAAAGTAAGTAAATGAAAAAGAATTGACTTACCTGCGAACCTCCTGATGTGCGTCCCCTTCCACGGTTTCTTTTTCTTCCTCTCTTAGATGGGTGAGGATGCGAGTTATCTTCCATTTCCAATGTTGCGGAAAATTCTCAGATTCTTAACTATAGAAATTTTGGCCAATTAGGCCAATTCGATTCGGTAAAAATACATAGAAAAAATGCACAATATTAAAAGAAACACTTTGGGTTGCCAAACATTAGATTATCGATACGTGGGCGATAGTATTCAATCGATGATTTAGAAAAATTCAAGGAAAAAAAGCCAATCAACAATTCAACACTATTGTTACTAAAAAAACACATTTAAAAAATCGTCAAAAATTATAGAAGTAGCAAACTAACATAAGATTTTCAGTTACGTAGGAAAATATTGTGTGTTCACATTGACGGATGAACGGGTAAGCGGGAGTCCGAAATACCGCCAAGCCAAGGTAAACACGTTGATGGGCACTTTTCGTCTGCTAACTGTTAACAGTACTTAGCTGCTGCATTTTTTCTTTGAACAACACGTTTTGACAAAAAATATTAACTATATTCATGGCGGTTGTAATTGTAAGTTAAATGAGCAGAGTTGTAAAGAAAAATTTTTTTTTATTACATTTTTATTTGCAGGATAAGAAAGTGTTGATTGATGAAGCTTGTTCCACAGCATTGGAATTCACAAAGCTCTATTATGATTGCCTTGACAAAAAGAGAAATGTAATTGAAATTATCATCATTTGAACTATGTATAAATCTCTTGATTCTTCCTTTTTAGCGTCTTTGTAAACTGTATATGGAAACAGCTGTCTTAATTTGGAATGGTAACTCAGTATCTGGAAACATGCAAATTCAATCCTTCCTTGAAAAGCTTCCAGCATGTGATCATCAAATTGTAAGCTTAGATGCTCAGCCAATCCATGGTATGTTAGCAAATGCTAAGTGTGTTTATTCTTTGTGTGTTTTTTGAGGTTAAATTTTTTTTAAATTTTGATATTAATTGAAATGAAAATATTTTTTATTATTGCAGAAGAAGCAATTAAAGGTCAACCTACTGTAATGGTTGTTGTAGCAGGAATTGTCAGATTCGAAAAAAAGCCTGCTCAACCATTCTGCCAAAATTTCCTTATTACTGCTCAAGATACAACATGGAAGGTTGTTTCTGACTGCCTTCGTTTCCAACAAGTCCTTTCCTGAACATGTAGAATACAGTAATTCTTTTCTAATGTTTTAAACTTTTATTTTTATTTATTCATGAGCTATCAGTACTAGTAAATAATCACGGATTCATAAACGGTTGGGCAATAAAATAAGGCAATAAACTGATAAACAAATTTAAGTTTCAAGATGCTGCGGGAGGAACGAAAAAGGCACATGTTGAATTCGACCAGAGGACCAGGCCTAAACCAAAAAGATATGTAACGCCGTTCGTTAGTTTAATGATTAACTCTCATGAAAAAAGTTATTTAGAAGGCGTTACCACAGTGAGTAAGGCACCATTTTCAAAATCAGGTTTGAATTGGATCGTAGATGCCACTTCATCAGGTTCACCCTTTAATACACCACTGGAAGAGCAAAGAATATTTAATATTGTAGAGCCACCACATTTATAAAATGTAGAATTACCATGGAAACAAACTCAACGTTGGCGAGTATCGTGTGCGAAAAAGGGCAACATAATCCGAGCTCCGAAAAGTGACGGCCAATCTTTCGCCTCGAGGGTCCCATGCAAGATTTTGCACAAGTCTGCTTAATCTACTAACCAAGAGCTTAATTTCCATACTTTGTTTGCAAAATGACTGTCGTACCCCGTTGCCTCCGAAGATTGCGTTTCTGTAAAGTCAGCTACCACTGTTGCCGCTTTAGTGGAAGAGCTCTACATCAATTAGAAAATATTTAATAATTCAATAAAAAATGACATTTACACTACCCTGTTTGATTAAAAAGCAAATACTTTCGATACGCAATAAAGAGTAGGCTGAACAGAATCGGCAAAAATAGCTTTGGTTCCACAGGGACTCCATGCAGCTGCCTGAACATAACCATTCATCACATCCCAGATCTCGGCCAACCATGTTCGGGTTTCCCATATTCTGTACAAGAAAACGGTATAAGATTTGCGTTAGAAATAGCTTAGTCTAGCGTACTTGAAAACGTTGCCTGGTGTACAGGCTAAAAAACGATCTCCAGTTGGACTCCAAGTCAGAAAAGTGTATCCCCCTCCGCGAATTTTTTGAAGAAGGGTAGCTTCACGATTTTCGACGTTCCAAATGTAGAGCGACGAATCTTGTGCGCTACCGGAAGCCAAAAACTTACCCTTTTGCATTGCAATTCCATGAATATAAAAGCAAAATGACAGTGAAAACTACAAATTAAATTACTTGAGGATCCCAAGCAACAGAATTAACCGATGTTGGATGGGGTAAATGGGTCAAGCAAGAGGCAGACGGGCGAGTGCCTAATGAAGCAGGATCGACGGTCCAAAGAGCTACTCCCGAAGCGCACCCAACAGCCAATTGAGCCGAACACAAGGGCCTAGTTAGAAAAAGCGTTTTGTTGAATTGGGCAAAATAACAATAAATGCCTAGTTAAGGTGGAGATGCTAGGAATACCTCCACGACATGGATGAAATATTTTTTTGCGACGAATGGCGGACAACGACTGGAGTAGAAGTGGACCCAGTATACACAAGAACAGTGTCATCTCTAGTAGCTACTGCAAGCTTGTTGCAGTGTGGATGCCAGGCAAGATATCTGACAGGGCTGGTGGACCAATCTTTAGTGTGTGAAAACATTGCAACAGTGTCAATAACAGATGACATCTGGAAGGCAAACCAATAACAGCTTTTAGAAAATGGCATTGCAAGAGAAAAATTGCACTTAAGTACATACATTTGAAAGTGGCATAAAAACATGCTGAACTGCTTTGACAGTCTTCCAAAGAGTTACCATTCCATAGGTCATTTGATTTGCTGAACATTTCTTTAAATCTGTTTGTGATAATAATTCTAATGCTTGATAGATACCTTGTGTCCTCCTGGAACCAAAAATAACTTGATAATTGTCTTGATTACAAAATGAAAATGGAAAACTATAAAGTGAATTTACCAAGTAAAGAGGAATTGCTTCCATATGGTGATTTTCTCACCATCTTTTATTGGAATAAACGCCAGGGCAGCTTCATTTCTGGGAAATTTGGTAGATGGTAATACTGGAACATTTATGTTGACTTTTGGTAGTTGGTTTTCCTATTAGCACGGAAAGTAAGTTCTGAACAACTATTGCCTATGCCATAGGAGTCACGAAACATTTACGAAATGTTGACTTACCACGTGTGTTTTAGATAGGTCCGTGTGAATAAAGTCGTCTGTCGCAAATGAGCTATATTCTCGAAAAGATTCCATACCAATCAACTGAGAAGACATTTTTTCAGGTGGGTATATTCAAATATTCACAATACGTTTTGAAATAGTACTGCACAACCGGCAATCAGATTCAAACGTGAGAGCTGTCAAGAGATACAAGTTCTGCTACTACAGCGCCAAGCGGCGAATATTACCACAGCAACCGGTAAATCGATATCATACGGGTCTTGCGGCTTGTCAAGTGCCTGAGTGGAGTGGAGGGGCGAAACAAAATGCTTGTTTAAAGAATAGGTGTGAATGTGATTGTGAACAAACTGAAACAAAAATTCGGGAAATACTCATTTGGCCCCCCAAAAAATGTCAGGTCAACCTTCTGTTGAAGAACATTCTAATGACAATAATACCTGTATTGATCAACAATACAAAACATGGGATATTGTGAAAGCAACTCAGGTTAGGATCTTATCTTGTAAAAATTTACTTGTTTTTTTTTTAATCGATCAAATCTAACAATTCCGACTTGTCTTAGTATGGCATATTCAGCAGATGTAAAGAACTTATAGATGAAGGATATGATGTAAACCAAAGAGATGACGAGAATGTAAGAAGATGTTCCTACAATAAACCTAGTTTACATTGACATGGTATTTGTTTTTTAAAGGTGACACTTCTCCATTGGGCTTCAATCAATAATAGGAAAGAACTTGTTAATTTGTATATAAACCATGGTGCCCAGGTTGATGCAGTAGGTGGTAAATTACTTGCCACTCCTTTACACTGGGCTGTCAGGTACATTTGAATGTGTTTTTACCTATCATTTAGGAAAATTTAGATTTTTCTCTTCATTATTCAGGCAAGGCCATTTAGCTACTGCAATTTTGTTGATAAAACATGGTGCTGATCCCATGGTTTATGATGGTGAAGGATTTCAGTCACTTCATTTGGCAGCTCAGTTTGGACATACTGCTGTTTGTGCTTACCTTTTGTCTCATGGAGTCCCGGTCAACAGTCCAGATATGCAAGGGATGACTCCACTCATGTGGGCTGTCTTCAGGACCACAACGTAAATATTAATGCCATATCCACTATACCTTGTTGCTTATATCAATTTTTGGTGATTTCAGTGTGGATCCTGCTCGTTTACTTGCCTCTCTTGGGGCCAGTGTAACTTCTCAGGACAACAATGGCAACACAGCTCTCCATTGGGCAATAGAGTCTCGCAATGTTTCAGCGATATCTTTGCTACTGGAAAAGAATGCTTCATTGGATGTTCCCAATGGAAAGGTAAATCGTCGTTTAAACGTGGAAAAAATTACATTTCGAGCAAGAGAGTTACCGCTAAATTCTTCTAGGGTGTAACATGCGTTAAATTGCTAGTCCAAGACAAACCTCAATGGCTGGGGCCTCGTTTATTGCAAAGAATTCTGGATCGGGTGATCCAGTCTGATAAAGAGGCACGTGAGAATCACTTTGCGTGCATTAAGGTCTTAAAAAATGCGCGAAATTATAAAGTACTTTGATAAAAGTTACTCTACTCTTCATTCTGGTTTAACTGGTCTCATTTCTGTAGAAACTACGACACTGGTTTCTTGTGGGAAGTCCATTTGTTCTCTTTTTCATCTTGGGTACATTATTCCAAAGTGCGCTAAACTATTATCTGAAGGCAGCGCTGCTATTGCTGACTATTTTTTGCCTAAACCTATTTGGTCGACTATGTTCCATAACGTCTGACGCAACTATGGAATCGCTGCCAGTATCCATCTACTTGGCCACAAAGGTATTTCATTGACCTTATTATAATAAAAAAATCTTCCGCATAAGAATGACAATTTTCTTTGCTGCAGTGGTGGGTGCTGGTCACTTGGTTTTTATGGTTGGCTTCTAGTGTAGATTGGATAACGAATGTGGCTTTTACTTTATCCGCTACTGGTCTATGCTATGCTTTTTACAAGACGTGGAATAACGATCCGGGCACAATATCTCTTTCTCTAGAAGAAAAGTATCAAGTGAGTTTCATTTATACGCATGGTAATCGTTACGAAGAAACGTTATAGTCTATCTATATTTCCCATAACAGACAATTAAGCAATTAGCAGAGTTTGGTCCCGGTTTTGAACCGCAGCATTTTTGTAGCTGCTGTTTATTGAGAAGGCCAATTCGTTCCAAACACTGCTCCAATTGTAATAAGTGCGTCGCCCGATTCGATCACCACTGCCCTTGGGTAGGAAACTGCATAGGTATACTGCTCAAAATAAATTTAAAACTTTGGTTGTATGTAAAATTTAAAAATATTATTATTATTCTCAGGTCTTAACAATCATCGCTTCTTTATTTACTATCTTTTTCTACTTTCCGTATCATGTGTGATATTCATTTTTGGAGCCGTTAATTTTTGGAATAAAAAGTGCAACATGCATGCAGGTAAGCGATATTTGTACTCATTGACCTCCATAGAATAAAATCTAATTAAATTAATTTCCTTGTAGGACTTGGAGTTCTTTATTGTGACGGATGGGTTACCTTCATGTCCGCCAATGCTGCTTTACATGCAGTATGGGTTACTGCGCTGTTGAGCTGTCAGCTTTATCAGGTATGTGATACGTGATTCTCATGACGTACGATTAGGTGTCAAGATGTACCAGGTTGTTTGTAATTCACTTGACATATCTATGCAGGTTTTAATCCTAGGAATGACAACAAATGAAAGACTTAATGCTTCCAGATACAAACACTTCCATCGGACTCCCAAAAAAACATCGTGGCTCAAGAAAACTAAATATGCAAGTCCATTTGACAGAGGCGTTTTAAAAAATGCAGCCGAGTTCTTCCATATACGAATCGGTGGAGGAGGTGGGTTTTCTCACCAGCGAACGCTTGACGTCGATTGGAAAAATGAGTTCAATATGGACAGGTGGTTGAATGACGACGAAGAAGAGCTTATCCAAAAAGGAAATGTGAATAACGTTTGAATTACTTTTTATGTATTGTTGGTTTGTAATCTGTGCTGTTTTTTGTACAATGAAGTCACGTCCAAAAGAATTTTAAAGTGTTCTTGAAACGACCTCTCCCATACAAGTTAACGTTGTACCGCTAGATGGCTGCATAATGATTGTTTCCTCCGGATGACAACTCCAGCGACTCCAGGGTCAACATTAGACTCGAAGAACTCGAGTGAGTATTAATGGAGCTTGCGTTCCTCTTGTTGTTTCACTTGTTAACCTACTGACGTTTGGTGAGCAGTGCGAACCGCACCAAACCAGCGAAGTGTGTTGGGTGAATGTCCTCTTGTGCGTGTTAAGCTTAAATTAAATCAAGATGTGGCGTAAATTCATGGACGATAGCCCGACGACAGCCAGACCTGCTGGCATAACAATGGCAGAGGTATTCTCGCCAATGCTAGAGCCAACTTCCCTGGAAGCCACCATTTCAGAATGCTCACTCGAGGTGAAACCAAGCGATATTTTTACACGGAAACTCAAAGAACGACTTCTCTCTTGCTGTAAGTCCATAACAGTCAATTCTATTTGAATTTCTAAACAAGTGTGGTCTAATCTTCGTTTTTTTAGGCTACATTATGTTGATTATGTTTATTCCTATTGTCATTTTTGTCCTTGTTTTGGAATATCGCCGACTAATGTTGACTGATCCTGAACCCTATATTGCAAATGGAACATTCCACTTGGCCCATACATCATGTGGACCTGTGCAAGGGTACCCAATCAACATCTTCTTGATAAAACTTCCAATCACAGCATCCTATTTCATCCAGGATGGCGCTTGATGGAGGATTTGAATTCCTTGGCATTCCGTATGCCATTCCCCCTGTTAGCCACAGCAAATCAAAAGGTGCACCTGATGATGTTGATTATACATGGATGCCTGGGACACCCCCATTTAGGCTTGAGCACTGCTGGAAAGACGTGCTGAAATATCCGAAATCGAAACCGCAAGATTGTCTTCAAATACGGCCTTCATCGAAAGGACATTTCGAGACGTATGGTAGCCAAGACTGCCTCACTCTTGATGTTTATTCCCCTATTATTGGTTACGACACTCCATCGCCGGTAGTTGTTGTGATTGCCATTCCAACCCTGTACGGTGGCTGGTCTGATCAGGCGCATCAAGGTAAATTTTTAGCCGTTTTTTCGTCCTCTTTATTTCCGTTTGTTTGGAACTACTAATTGGCCTTGTTTAAATCATACAGATCAAGCTACTCCGTCCGCTGCGCTTGCTAAGGAGAAAGGTGTTGTATTTGTGGTCCCTCGATTCCGCCTTGGGCCCATGGGTTTCCTTCCACGCCTACTTCTTAATGACACCTCGTCTGTTATCAAGGACAGCACTAGCTTCCAGGTTAGGCTAATGTACTTTTTCTTTTTACTTGCATTGCCAGAGGTTATGAAATGGAGAATTGATTGCGGGTTTTCCCGTTTTGCAAAAAAACCCAGTGTAAATTATAAATTCCGTTATAGGATTCGGTTCTCCAGGCCCAAAAAACCCAGATGAAGCTTGAAAAGGTAAATGATCTTTTATTATTTTTTGTTGTTGTTGCTTTTTTAATAACTGGGCAAATTAGTTAAACAAAATAAAAATGACGATTCTTATTTCACAGTCGTACAACCTTGGCTTGACCGACCTGTTTGCATCGCTTATATGGATTTCATCCAATATTGAGCATTTCGGCGGAGATCCCAGTCTTGTCACGTTACTTGGTTGGGGAGCCGGAGCTGATTTAGTAAACTCCTTGACAACATCCAAGTAAAATTACCCGCTTTTATTAGAGAAAAAAAAAACCTTCTTAATATCAAGTGTTTTCGAATTAAGGCACCCTGAAAAACACCCTTATCTTTTCACGCAAGCGTGGGTTACTCATGGTCACCTGACTCAAGTTGAAAACGAAGTGCAAGGCGATGTGTCTCAAAACCGATCCGACTCGGTTTTCAAAGCTGGCTACAACCTGTGGTCAAACAGTCCGTGCAATTCAAAGAATTCCAGTTACGACCCCCTTTGTTTAATTTCATTACCACCGAAAAAAATTTTTGAATCGGTTCCGCACGAATGGCTGAAACCTTCCGGTCATTCCTGGCTTGAACCGGATAATTTTGTTTATCGCCAATCTGCCAAGGCCGTTTGGTCCAAAGGACATCCACCCTATGACTTTCCATTAGGTAAGGGATTTTTTATGGATATATAAAAATTGGTTTAATACGTTTTCCCTTTCTAGTGCTTGGATCAACCGTTCATGGCGATGCTGACACACTTTCCGACTGTGAGACGATTGAAACTCAAGTGGCTACCGAAATCGCCACACTTCGCCATTCCAATTCTGCCGAATCCACTAAATCGGCCGAGTCTAGCGAATCCGGTGAATCCGCCGAAAATCTGATAATCCCCGGCAATTCAACGGACGTCCAAGAGAATCTCGCCCGGTTGAGCACAACTCAACTGACTTGCCCCCTCTGGAATCTGGCACAGAAAGCCGACCAGTCTTTCAATAGCGGGGTTTTTTTCTATCTGGTCTCGTTTGAGGAGACGGTACCATGTCGGGACGGGACACGCCTGCGCCTGGCCGGCGGGTTGTCGGATATCAGCGCCATCTTAGGACGTTATCGTCATACGGACAAAGCCTCCACCCGTTTCGCATCTCATTTCCAAGACGTTTTTTATGATTTTGTTGTCGACGGGACGTTGCCGGGCAAAGTTCGTGCCAGTCAAGGCCTTTATGATTTTGGAGAGATCATGCAAATGAGGACGAGTTATCCACAATGTGCCGCCGTACGGCAATGATTGCCATTCTTTCCAGTTGATTATTAATGACTGCTAGTGTATCACATGCATTCCCCGTCGCATTTTTACTGGAGGGGGTTTTCACGTGTCGAACCCCACTGCCGCGGCTTTAAAAA
Source organism: Daphnia sinensis (assembly GCA_013167095.2). Classification (NCBI taxonomy): domain Eukaryota; kingdom Metazoa; phylum Arthropoda; class Branchiopoda; order Diplostraca; family Daphniidae; genus Daphnia; species Daphnia sinensis. The sequence continues at coordinate 2,290,162 of CM023195.1, read as the reverse complement.
ATTATTTGATCAAAATCGTACCCAGATTGGCAGCAGTATTTTAACATAATGATAAACTTGTAGTTATTGATATACTTCTTGTCTTCCTTTTTTTTTTTTTGTTTTATAATTTAACGTCTAGTCGAGAGTATAAAGCACTGCTCATAATTTCTGTACTCTGTAGTGGGAAATTCCGTATACAACTCTCATGTAATACACTTACTTCGGTGGCTGAATCAAAAAGCAATCGTTATGTAGGCAAGCCTAGTTTCATTCCTTATTTTTAACGTAACAATGGAATAAAACTGAATAGTTTCTCCTTGATGACGAGGAGCTATATAAATAATAATTCATCTACGTTCCAAGTACACATAAATTCTAGCTCACTGATCGCGAACCTCCGTCATAGATTCGAATTTTACGTGTTGTTTTTCCTTTCATTTTCTCACGTAAGCATCGCCCAGCAAGTGCCGACCAAGCATGATGCCATGTTAAAAATTCACGTCGCTTTGACGCACGCAACGAAACAAAATGAATCGTTGATCAGATTGCTCTCGTTTTTTTTTTTCTATCTTTGCTGGAAATTTTATTCGAAGAAAATAAAGAAGCCTATGATCATAAACCACCACGACGGACTGCACAATCGTTCAGTCGTTCGCCTGCATCTTACCGCCGTCCTCGTCGACGCTTAGACTTCGACTCATCGCATTTTTTGACGCCGATGCAAAAAATGGACGACGATACAGAAGCCGTTTCGGAATGGAAGAAGCTCAAGAAAACCCTGACTGTTAACAAGCCGCTCATTCCTCTCAAACTCACCATGTTGCTTTATTATGGCGGTAAAAAACTTGTTGAATTGTATTAGTAAAACGCCAATCCATTAACCAATCCGGTTTCGTTTCATTTCGGCGTGAGTATAGCCTCGTCTCTCTACCTTCCATATTTGACCCTGCAAATGCAACAAGTCGGCCTCAATATCCAAGAAATCGCCATCATCTATTCAGTTTTACCTTTCGTCACTTGCATTATGCCGCCGTTAGCCGGTTCGTTCATTTTCCCGCATGTTCTTTCACGAGGAAATTCATTTCCATATATCATTCTTAATTACAGGCATGTTGGCTGATAAGTTCAATCGTTACAAACTGGTTTTAATCCTTTCGGTGTCTTTGGCCGTCCTTTTCCACACGCTTTTACTTCACGTGGATGCTCGCATTTCTCCCGAAAATTCCCCAGTGCGCAACGTCACGGAAATCCCAGCATCAGTCTACTGCGGGAGAACAGGTGCCGTGCTCCGGTTGGGAAACGAAAGTTGTTCAACATCAACGACCGAAAAATGGCTCGCGTACTGGACACCGTCCGAGTGCCAGCCAGTGGCTTGCACGGATTATGAGCACATGCGAATGCGTTTGTGCTCGCCTTCCGGCAATTGCACGCAAATTACTAACAAGTCCACATCTAAGCTCGAAGTGGAACTTGTTCTGGAGACCTTGCTGACAGACACCAAGGGCATTGCTGGCGAATGTACAGCTAGAATTCTTGCCCTACGAACGGATCAGACTCCACTTCCGTCGGCATTGCTGTGCAACTGCCTCATTCAGTGTCCTTTGACGTTAATGACATCGTCAACATCGAATCAAGAGCCTGTAGACGATGCGTTGTCTGATGAAATGAAAGAAAATGATCGTTTGAAACACAACCGCGGTTTCTGGATGTACTTCATTTTGCGGATATTGGCTTCCAGTTCTTTGGCCACATCTTTTTCCATGTAATATTTTGTGATCGGCCGATATTGGATTGATTTTTTCCACTAGATGAAAGTTTTCTCAATTAACGGCTATGAAATCTGTGCAGGTTAGACGCCACGGCCATCACGATGGTAAAGAAAAACGACGGAGACCTTGGAAAACAGCGGCTGTTTGGTGTCATTGGACAAGCCGTTTTTGTAAAGATTAGCACTTTTCTTACTTGCAAAAAAAAAAAAAAAACATTTTAATTTGCCGAGCACAGCGAAATGTCTCGCCCCCATAGAGTGTATATAATAACCCAAAACAAAACGTTGCAATATTTCTAGGCCATGGTCGCCGGGATATTACTTGATTGGACAGTAGAATTGCAAGGTTCTCGTGATTACGTTCATTATGGTATCGCAAACGAACCGTTAAAACGAGCATTTTAAACGTTTGATAATAGGTGACCCCGATTATTCAATTCTGTTCTACATCGCCGATGGCCTTTGCGTCGTGGTGGTCCTGCTGGTGAGCAGATTGGACGTCGACGTCGAACGCATCGAAAGCGGGAATCTAATGTCCGGTGCAAAGAGACTCATCCGGTTAATCGACGTCGATTTCTTCATATTGATGATGCTCCTTCTCGGCACCTGTTGGGGCTTTCTCGAATCCTTCCTATTCGTTTTTCTCATGGAAATGAAAGCGAATAGCTACTTGTTAGGTATCGCGCAATCTGTTAGCGTGAGGTCACCTGTCAACGCTGACATTCTACATAGTCAACTATAAATCTATTACTAGGAATGACTGTTACCTTGGGCTGCGTCATTGGCGTTCCATTCCTCTACATATCCGACATGATTGTTCGCAAAATTGGCTCGGTGAACGTTTTCGTCATCGCTTTCCTTATTTACTGCATTCGATTTTTCGGCTATTCGCTTATATGGTAATGACAGCGTCTAATATTTCGTTGCTGTATTTTGCATTAATCAGTTTGTGTTGTGACAAAAGGGATCCTTGGTTATGTCTCCCATTTGAAGCGCTGGAAGCCGTGACGGTCCATATGATGGCAGTGGCGAGTTCCATGTACTGCGCCGCGGCAGCACCTCCCGGACTATTGGCGACGCTCAACGGCGCTGTAGGCTCCGTTCATTATTCATTCGGTAATGCAAATTGACTTAAGGGCAATTTTATCTGTTATTCCTTGTTAAAACGGCCTCACTTGACGGTCGTGACAGGACGTGGACTTGGCAGTTTCGTCGGCGGCATTTTGATGTCCAATTTTGGCACCCGGAATACTTTCCAAATCTTTGGTACGGCCGCCGGTTTTAGTGGACTGACCTACTTCATCTTACACCGCTTCTATTTAGTTAAAATAGAGAGGCTGAGACTGCGCAGGAAATCGGGTAATCACGCTCACGCTTTCCCAAGGTTTTTCAATTTTTTCTTCTATGTATTTTATAACGAACTACGTGTAGAACGGATTGCCGAGGTTATTGCCAGCGGTGTCGAGCCCGAGGACGAACCAGAAGAGGAAGAATTCATTATTCCACCGGATAATCTTTTGGGCCGCCGCAAAAGTTGTTTCTAGTGGTTCAAATTTGTTTGTAATTAGTGAGCCTACCTGTTCTCCTTGTCAGCACCTGGTGTGCTTGATTTCAGAAACGATCGTAGTCAATTTCCTTGAGTTTTTTAAAAAGCAATTTCAGCTATGCCTCGACTCCTGCCGTTAATTTAGAACCTTGACACGCTCGTTGGCGACCTAGTCCCGGTGACTAGCGTTTCTTAATTCCCTGCCTTTTTTTTTATTTGAACGAACAAACAAAAAATTGTAATCGCAGCAACAAGAAAAAAATAATCAATAGACATTTCTATAGTTAACACATTTGAACATGAAACAATTGCATGATTGAAAGTGAGTGGCAGCACTGACTAGATCCTCTATAATCCCATTGTTTTACTACATTTGAATTCAATCAAAATCCCTCGATTCAATAATTCATCGATTCCAGCAGCAAGACAACATTAACCACATAGGGTTGAAAGTGCGTGTATTTGAAAAACAAATCATCTGAGATGTACAAATGCACATGAAACGAAATACGTCACATTCTTTTGAAAGGAAAGGCGTTTCGTAGGCGAATCAATTATCACTGTCCGAATGGCTAGATGAATCTGAATAAGAACCCAGAAGACTCAAGCCTCCGAGAGACGATTTCACGATGGGAGCAGGAGCTGAAGGAGCGGTCGTTGAAGTAGAAGGAGCTGTAGACGGGGGAGTGCTGCTGCTGGTAGAAGCTGCGTCGGCATTGGGTTTGATCAGCGCCGTCTTGATTTTAACTAGCGGATTGGGTTTCTTATTTTTCGACGCATTGTTTAAAGGGGCAGCAAGAAGATCAGTTGCTTTAACCGTCAGCATTTTGGCTTGTTTCTTTGGTCGTTTGTCTTCGTCGCTGGACGATCCTCCGTCATCGACGAGCCTTTTAACAATCGTGCCATCTTCCGTTCGTTCGCCAAACACGGACCTGTAAACAACAACAATAACAGTGTAAACAAACGTTGTAAACACGTGTTAGTACAATCCCGTTAAAAGTAGAAAATAAAACGTACTTGATCAACTGTTCGTCTTCCATTTCTGCAGCGGCCGCTGCCGCCGCTTCAGACTGGCGTTCTTCGTCGTAGCGATGGAGCATGTCATCGAAGTTGACGACCACCTTGCGCTTGTTTAATTCTTTGAGCTCTTCTAGCGTCTCTACCATTTCAATTTCACCGCGGGACGCTTTCGTACGGTTTTCCAGCAACTGTAAAACACAACAAAACATGATATGAGTTTACATCGAGACAGACAAATCAAGATTTTAAATCTCACTTTCATGGGGTTGGTTCGCTCTTCTTCTTTCTCGGCTTCCATTTCACGAACGGCCTGTTCTTCGGCCAGCTTCAAAGCCATGAAATTACGTGTGGCGCCCGCCTCTACAACGTAATCTGTGCTTTGAGGATCCGTTTTGAACGAAATCTCTGACAAACATCGTGTGCACTAACATTAAGAATAATTAAGTTTAGTTCCTTTTAAAACAAAAACAAAACATTTTAAAAATTTACTTTGATGTAGAAGCGATAGATGCGAATGCCCAAGTAATTTTCGTTTTCAACATCTTCTTTCCTGGCGTTGAATTTTTTACCCTTGTAGATATATTCGCCGCACGTCTTGCACCTGAGATAAAATTAGAAAGGGTTAAAATTAGTGTCGGAGGATAGCTACTATTATTATCGAAAACGCTGGGCTTCAATACTTCATGTTAAACGGCGCCATCAAGCGGACGGTAAACTGCCTGTTTTTAGCTTGGCGGACGCGTGGAATCTTGGACGGATCGAAATCCGGCGGATAGTATTTCTGTCATCACCAGTCAAAAAAATCAACACACAAAAAGAAAGCAATTAAAAACACAACATTCCTAATTTTTAACAGACAGGATGCAGCAGCGATGTTAAACGAGCTCGATACGTTTCCCAATGTGATTTAAAATAACGCGTTTATTGCGCGGCAAGAGTTGTGTACATGTTTCACGTAGAGACAAGAAAGAAAAAAATTTCGCTTCCACGAGCCATCAACAGCAAAAAAAACCGAAACTGATACGGACAAGTTAAACAAGAAGGACACAGTGGGAAAAATAAACGATTAATCGTTTTAATGTAATTGGAAACCAAAGGTGCAGAATGTCAAACCCCTCAGTATCCGGGAAAAGAAGGAAACACAAAAGAAATTGTGGGTGGGGATGTGTGGGACCAGAAATGTGATGGTGGGAAAAAGGGGGATTAGAAAAGTGAGACTAGATGCAACGGAGGAAACTAAAGTGAAATAAGGTAATGGATGTTTCATATCACGTATCTCTCGTTCTCGTCTTTTAATCGTCTAATCGTTTGTTTGTCTGATTGGAGCAGACTTCCGGGGCCCGACGGGACTAAGCATACGATGGGGCTCGAGAGCACCTCGCTGCAGTGAGGCGGTGCAAGCCAGCTTGAGCCGGCGCCAAACCTCGAGCAGCAGCGAATTGGTGACTTTCTTGGCTAGACAGAGAGTGGCGGTGGCCGCGAAGATGACGTTGTAGAGCAGAACCAGGTAGAAATTGCCGAGCCATTCAATGCGTCCGTAGTTGCCCAACAAATCAAAGTTACTGATGCCCAGAATACGCGACAAGACGGGCAATGCCGAGCTCAGTACCAAGACTAGTCCGCAATTGACTATAAGCTGGGTGAGCGGTGTATTCCTGGCCGTCGGTCGAATGCCCGACAGGAACGGCAACGTGTAGAGACCGACGGTGGAGGCCGCCAGCAAGTAGCCGATGAGAACCACTTCGATTACGGCACCGATCAAACCTAATTTAGACAGAGAACTCAGACCCAAAGGGAAATGCTCGCGGGTGGATAGAGGCAACGCCTTGATTCCCACTAACAGCTGTAGAGTATTTTGTAGAACATTGAGCAATGCGGCCATGGTGAGTGCCAGCAACAGGACCATGGCCAGGGGATAGATGAGACGTCGTAGGACGGGCGACGACCGTCTCTGTTGATTCAACTTGAAACGCTGCGCTTCCAGAGCCACGAGTTTCGATTCAAGAACTTTGCGCGCTTGACGGCCTTGTCCGTTGAGTTGCTTTTCGGGAGACTTCGTTTTAAGTCGCTCACGAATGCACGATTCCTCGAAAAGAACGGCGTAGTACTCGTCGTTGACGTCCGACAGGAAATTGGGCCGGATAATGATTTGTCCGCACACTGTGAACAGACGGGCAAAGCCAAGAGGTGTGCATAGCAGCAATAGAAGAACGCCGAGGAATGACAAACAGGAGTAGAGAAATGGCAAGTAGTTCCAGACGTTGAAGAAAAGTTCGACGGCAGATTGGCTCTTGTCGATCAACGCACACAAAACGAATGCCATACCCAGAACAAGGATGGCCAGCATCAGCTGAATCAGACAGGCTTCGTAGACCCTGCCAATGAGTCCCTGCTGGCCACCGATGCCCTCAGCTTCACTGAAGAAGTATGCAAACGGCAGAAGGATGAAGATGGATAAGTTGGAAAATAGAAAGACATGGTTCCACAGGCCACTAATTAGAGATGAATTGAGCCACTTCACATAGTAACTATTGGGGTAAAGTAACAGAATTTCGTTGCTAAGAATAGAGATGGGCAACAGGAGGGCCGCTCCAACAGCTACAGTTAGCGCAAAAGTGCACATCCCCAAGCTGACTCTATGAACAGTTGCTTCACCATTGTCTGGGTCCAGCTTATCTTCCTGTTTCTCCTTGTGCAGATACGTTCTCAAAACAAGGTAACTGGCAACGTAGAGGATGCCAAAGAGAAGCAAGAAAATGATGTACTCTCGGACAGTGGAGTGGAATGCCTGCTCCTCGGGATCAGCTTCTTCTTCCATGTTAAATTGTCAGGAAGAAACCGATTTTCAACAAGCCTCATCGTATGCTTTTTACAAACGTCGCCGCGCCGCCATGACACATGGAAACAACTGAATAAATCCCACTCATATCAGGGCTCTGTAACATCGCTGCATGTAAATTAATGAAAATGGAATGATACTTACATTCAAAACTTTTCGTTCAGACATTTTTCTTCAGTCAGGTCAGTGTTATGCCCAGGTAGTAAAATAGAAGTTTGGGCCGACGTTTAAGACAACGGAATGTTACTGTCCTACGCAAGTCGAGACAAGGAGCGTCACTCAAAAAAAACCTGGTTGAAACGTCTGCTGCGAAAAACCGAAAACGCTGCGACACTTGCGTCATCTATTGGTTAAATATTTAACTTCTTAACTTTATTCCATCCATCCATGCTTCCGGATGGAATAGGTAGAACACCTGAACCCTTGCATTCTTCATCACCACATAAAAAACAACAAAACAAAATAAGCGAATAAAAAAAAATGTGTCATAAATGAAGTCAATAGTTTAAAGTTATCAGGGCTTATTCTAAAGGCAGCTGAGTCGATTAGAATATTAAACGAGGGAGCTGAAGCATGAAAACAGAAACCCAAGCGCTTAGCGGATGCAAATCTCCCTCAAAGTTCTCTCGGATGAATAATCGGGTTATGCTCTCGCAGTTGCAGCCTCACGAACTGTTCCAACCCTCTCCCGACGTTTCTTGACGTCTATGTATATGTATGTTGATGCTCCCCTCTGTCTAAGCCTTTATACCTCGTGGCATTCGGATATACGTTGATGGCCCTTTTTTCTCTCGAAAAGAAGGGGGAAAAGTACAAAAAATAATAGACCAATTACAGATGCCGTAAGTTGCAAAGATAGGCACCGCCAGAAAAAGAGCCAATGGCAGGAGACTTTTCTCGAAACAGAAATAGCAGAAGACATTTCTCGAAAGTGCAAAACGTGCTCACTCGTCTCTCACTGATTTTTCACTTATCAAATAGAATTACGCCCAGTAAGAGAGCAGAGCTGAAAGAAGAAAGGTCGATGAACTTTCGATTTCGATGGAATGGTAATATTCCTTCAATTTCACTTATTCTAATTCCTTCAGCTGTCAAAACTGGATGCTGTCGATGGGCCCCGGCTGTTTCAGACGGCCCTCGAACTGATTTCCTTTCTCCCTAAGTCCATGGCTGCCTTTATTTCTCAAGACGCTTTCGTATTCAGAGCCAAAAGCTTTTCGTGACAGTTTGACAAGGCTGAGATTTCAAATAAAGACGTTTTTTTGTGTGTTCCTCACATGGTTCAATGTGAATTGAACATTGGCTAACAGGCCTCAAGAATTTACGACTCAAGCAGCTCATGGTCGAAATGATGCAATGTATCCCAAGAAAAGGACAGTCGTCAAAACGACATCCCAATTTTTTCAGTGCAGAAAACAACACGAGCTTATGTTTCATCTTCCTCAAGAAAAAGAAAAACCATCCGATACATCTTCGCCACATTTTCAGTGGCTCCTTGTGCGCATAGCCTCTGCGTCGTTGGTGTAGACTGCATCCTCATTCTCTCCAGCCACCACCATCACGCCAAGTCTTTCACGCTTTTGAGTGTTTAGACTACTAGAGATGCCCTAACGACGAGCTTTAGTTTGTCGACCACAGCTCCCGACGTCGCACACGACGGTCGGGCTCGGAGCCAATCCTCACGTATCGATTCCGGACACAAGGGGTAACAGCAAAGTCCTTTTCATTTGATTCTCTGCTTTATATTCTTTCTGTGTCAGGTTGATGTGTGTTATAACTTGTTGATTGTTTTTCTTTTATCCCTTTTTCGTGTGTCCCATGTTCTTTTATTACCTACTGTTGGTGTAACTGATGCCCTATTTTTATCTGTTATTTGCACATCAGACTGCGACGAGACTTTGGCAATAAAAGGATGGCGTCGGCCAAAGGATCGACCACGCTCTTCCTTCTGGTCAGTCTATTGACCATTATTCAACGTCCTCATTTGAAATGCGGAGCCCAGGAAGTGATTCCCATTGGTAAGTCTATTAGTTTTCCAGTTCTTGTTGCAATATCTTGATCAATGTTTTTGTCCCCAATGTTGAGGTATATTTTACGGTAATTGGCTGTGAATGGCTTTGAAATTTGTGGGATTGGGTTAGATCAAACGACAATAACAATTCTTTATTTCTTCTGTATTCTTTTGTCACGAGTATACCTCAATTTCGAAACCAAGATCATTATTATTTCATTTTCATGTAAGAAGGATGATCCCACATGAAAGGACTGACGTTTGTCTTGCCTTTTCATCGTGTTGTTTCTAATCCCTACTTCTTCGTAGCATTTCACTTGTGATCACACTGGGTACTTGACTAAAGTTTTGAATTCACTGCGAATTGATGACATAATAATGAGTTTCCCTGAATATGTTGATTCCCAGGGAAATTGATTTAACCTTATTCATTTATTGTCGTCTCACTCAATGCAAAAAAATATATGAATTTTTTATTCTTCAACATTAGGAGCCATCTTTGAAGTGGGGACGGATGAAATGCAGGCTGCCTTCCGGCACGCCGTGGCTCAGTTCAACCGGATGAACGAGAGCGCCAACGGACGTCGATACGAGCTCCAGGCGTTCGTCGATATCATCAGCACAGCCGATACGGTCAAACTCTCCCGACTGAGTAAGTCATTTTTCACTTCCATCAAATCTATTAGCTAGCCTATTATAAACTGATAAGCCTTTATAAGTCCTATGATGCAATACGTAGTTACTTATTGTGTCTGAATGACCCGTAAAAATTGTCAAACGATTTGAAAAAGCAAAAATAGGTTTGCGATGCTTTTTAGTTTGAAAATCAATGAAGCGTTGATAAACCCCCAAACTTTTCTCACGAGCTCCTTCCGTAAATACTTACACATTTCCCACAGCCCTCAGATATTAAATCAAAACCAGCGCGTGAAGGGTTTCGACGTGTAAATAATAGGTCATGCATGTGCTGGTTCGGCATAATTACGTACACGCTCGGTGCATCACGATAAGGTACGCATTCATTCTGCCCGTTGGTGAGCAACAGAAATCAGCGATGAAAAGATTGCGTGAACAAGGCGTTAAGGGTGTAGGCAAAAGACAGACAGTACAGCGATATTTACGCAGGGACGTGATGTGCGCGTTTCGTCCGGCCGTCGGTAGCCACTTGACTAACCGACAGAATCGATCGAACATCCGTCGAGTTCCTCTGCTGCGTTCCAAACGCGTAATTTGATTTGTTTTTCTTCCCGTCGTGATTTGAATAAGAATTCATCAAAATTTTAATGCATTTAACTCGAGTTCTATCGTTCCGGCAAACCCACAATTTCGCGTCCTCCCACATATTGTTGCTCTTGTCTTTTTCTTTTACGAACGCAATCAAGTAGGAAAAAAAGGTTAAAGCAACCATAACCGTGATGTGTGCCTTATTTCGAAAACGCCATAAGCCGTCGTCGCCATGGGTCTAGACGGGGTCGCATTCAATGTCGTCCGGAAAAATCTTATAAAAGAAACACGGGGGGACGACGTCGTCGGAAGCTTTATGTCCTTAATGGGAACAAAGAATAAGGCCGGGCAGACTACGCAGTTTAGTCCGAGTGGCATAAAAAAGGAGATGATTTTTTCTTATTAAGAGTTGCTAGTGTCGGTCACGTCAAGTCACCTAATCCCTCCGGGTTATTTCTTCTTTTTTGCTGTCCTCCTCCCTAAAGGACGAAGAGCTTCTGATCCTTTCGAGGACTTGGAAGAGGTTCATCATCCTACGTGTAATGTCGAATTTCGGTTTTAGAAAACTGCTACGTTAGCAAAATATTTTGAAAGGAACTGCGACTTATGTGAACGGACTATTTTGGGAATGCGCAGTTGGGTCACATGTAAGAGGATCCCAGAGAGCCATTGATGTCGTACGTGATAGTGTCAGACAAGGAAGGAAATAGGTTTCACATATCCTACAAAAATCCCCACGTGTTTATTGACGGTAACTTTAAACTAAACGTGATACTTGTGTTGAAAGAAAAGAACCTCTTTTTGGATGAGTTTCTTAGTCGATTTAATGGCGGTCACTCAATCTTTAAAATCCATTTCTCATGGGGTGTTTCTCCTCTTTTGAATTTCACGATGTCGCATTAGAGTTGGCTGATTCATAATTGACTCGCTTCTCTCTTTTATCCCCCGCTGTTCACCGTTGCGTCGAGAGAAAAGGGATTATTTCAAGCTCTTCCCGATGGGACTTTATCCCTTCGTGAAGAAAAGTTTCTGTTTCTTTGAATACATTCGAGTGTAGATACATCAGTAGAGGTCTGCGTGATTATTCCAGTTCGTCTAGCTTGAAAACCGATACGACCGTGCTGCACACTGTAAGCCAAATGAAGTGAATCCCTTTTTTTTCCTGTGATTCTGGAGCAACAGACAACGGGAGTCATCAATCGAAATCAATCGTTCAATAGCGGATCATTGAACCGCAGTAAGCTCTTATTCTCCGTTAGTTCACTCGGTCGAAAGAAAAATGGGACGCACAGAAAAAAAGGTTAATATTCTACGACTAGGATCGTGCCCGAATGCGAGTCCCCCCCCCTTTTTTTGGTTGGCTTGTGTCCGTACAAAAGAGTTAAAGAGAAACGGAAATGCTTAAAGGCCTTTTGTGCGCTTCATTTGTAGAAAAAGACGTGACACTTTTGAGAAGAAACGCAACAAAAGAAGCAATTCTAACTGAAAAAAAATGCGCACCCAAGTCATTTGAATTGATTAAATACACACGATCAAGATGGGAAAAGAACATTGACACTCGAACACGACCGTATACAAAAAAACGCGCAAAACTTATGTGATTTTTCTCTCTTGTTTTTCTATGAAAGATATCGAGTTTGGCAAAGTTGCTGGCCACCCGGGCGTTGTATATCATGCTGTTATAGAGCGGGAACAAACAAGAGTAGCTATACGATAGAAAGCATCTCATCCGAGCGAGCGGATGCGCTCGGCTTGTCTTTTTCTATTCAAGCGCAATCCTTTTCTCTTGTTTTTTTGCCGTTGAATAGCAATGGTCGTCAATAATCTTGTGTTCTTGCAGCCATTGTTTACTTTTTCTTGTTTGTCACGAGACGCTGTAGTTGGCAACAATGCAAAAGACTATCGTTACCCGAAATGAAACTAATGTAATCAAACCATGATTTTTTTTTTCCAGTTTGTACGCAGCTATCGAGGGGCATCTTCGCAATCCTGGGCGTCGTCAGCGCTGATTCGTTCAGCACTATTCACTCGTACACGAACACGTACCACATGCCCTTCTTCAGTCCTTGGTTTCCCGAAAAGGTATTAATTAATCATAATTTTTTTTTAAATTTTAATGTTTATTCGCAATCATTGTTTGATTTTTTTGAAAGGTTCCAGTGCCGACGTCGGGTCTGATGGACTACGCCCTCAGCCTAAGACCAGAGTATCATCAAGCCATCTTGGATGTGATCGCTTACTATGGCTGGAAGAATATTATTTACATCTACGATTCTCACGACGGTAAGCTCATTTTAAAAATATTCCTTCTTCGCACTCGAAGGCGACGAAAAGAAAAAGTTTGGAAGCCGCATCTGTCGCAACTGTGTTTGCCTTTCCGTAGAGAGAGTAGGTTATTATTTATTTACAGGCTTTTTATTTCAGTTCTATGCAAAGATAGCACGAAAGGGAATTCGAGATGGGGAAAAAAGGGCGAACATCTAACATCGTTTTCCACGAATCTCCGGTTCCCCCCATCCTCTTTCCCTTTTCTATAACACGCGTCTCCAGAAATTCCGCCTCTTCGGTATATCTATAGACGTTACAAAGCAAACAGTGTCGACAAAGACAAGCAGCGCATCCAACTTTCTCCCTTTTTCTATTATTAATCGGAAGAAACAGCAGATGAAAAACAGCCGGTCTTTTTACACGAGAAAAAAAATCAAATGCAGGAAAACAAAAAAAAAGATTTTCCTTCTTGTAAGCAATAAAAAGAAAAAAAGAATAAGTCGTCTAGGCGGTAAGCTCTTCTTGTCAAAAGAGAACGGCGTTGTCATGGCAATCCAATCGACTCTGGCAGATACAAGTCTTTGGGTGCTGCTGGGCTGATGGTCGTGCTGGGCAAGATGCGGAGCGTAGCGCATCAGTCAAGTCTCTCGACTGCGACTAATTCGATTTGAACCCATCAGCTCCCGTCTTTTCAGGCTATTCCTTGTTGGTACAGAGAGAGTCTCCCCCCTTTCGGCATCGCCCCTTGTTTTTCTTTTTTGATTAAAATAAAAAGGGAGAAATACTGTGATGATTAAAGAAAAAACATTGAGGCCATAGATGCGATGAGGTCACGTTGAAACTAACAAAATAGAAATAAATCTTGAAAAACCACACCCTATTATGTAGACACACTTCAAACAAGACGCAAAGCCACTCCTTTTTTTCCTGAAGACAACCGACGCTTGATTACACGTTGAATCCTTTAAATCCCTTTCTAGGATGTCGTTTGATCTCTTGCTTGTGTGTAGACATAACCTTCCCCCTCATTTTTAAAACATCCGGTGTTCGTTGAACCAATTGAAATGTGTTCCATCGTCACATTGACCCGTTATTACTCGGCTTACATTATCTTGATTGATTGATCTCTTGTACATATTCGAGGTTTTTTTTTTTTTGCTTTGTTGTACCCGCCGCAAATCAATCCGCGGTATGCACCAAAGACTTGGGGGCGTGCTAGGAGCTATTCATCATCTTTTGAATCGATTGTGATGGCGGGCTTTGCGGGAGCGGGGAGCAATGTTACATTGCGTATGCATAATGAGCTGCTTTACAAAGGCGATACATGTTCTTGTATTTTGGAACGTCTATTGTGCGATGCACCGAGGGTGGGCTAATAGGATTGAATGGGACGGGGTTTAACACATCCTATTTTGAAAGCACGAGAATGGAAATGCCGAATACTACTAAAGAAACAATTGCCGATCTTTTATGACCCACAAGTCCACTGCGTCTTTTGATTGGACGGACTTTACAGCCTGTTTTGCATTTCATAAAGCATATCGAATTTTTTTTTCTAAAGAAATGAATTTCAAAATGAGAGCTTTCATCCTTCGATCGTAATTTCTGCATACAGTATTATAATTATGTACCGGTCGAAACTTGAAACAAGAAGAAAGTTCCAAGAGTGGGCACAAAGTTCCAGATATAGATTTTTTTTTTCTAAATGCATAACATGCTGAGCAAGAGAATAGAATGTTCAGCCATCCGTTTCGACTTTGCTGCTCTTTATCAGTAAAAACGTATATAGTTTTGTAGGCCTCTTTATTCTTTATCGTTTATCTTTTTCTGGTCGTTGTGTTTGAGTGTACGTAATGTTTCACACTTGACTGCGCACTTACAATATCGGGCCGTTTCAAATTTCAGTAACGCGTGTCAAGCGGGTCCTTGCATGTCCATTCTCTTCCAACTTACCAATAGCTCCCCCCCCCTCAAAAGCATCGAGCAAAATTCCCCAATTCCTTTTTTATTACATCCAATTGAGCAAAGAGGCAAAGCTTTTCTTATTGGCCATCCAAACGACAAAGTCGGCCCAACACTCATTTGATTCAATCGATATGTTGTTACATGGCAAGTGCTTTGAAACGCAGCTTTCCACGACGGCCGAGATGTTAATAGCCATCCTTTATGTCCAGCCCATAAGGTCCCACATCTGCTATACATCGACGCTAAAGTTCTAAACCCCGTATACTAATATAAAATTCAGTCACATGCAGGCCTTGTTAAGAAAGATACTATTTCTTTTCTTCCCTCATAACATGACAAAAATTCGGGTTGGCATTTATTTCGTTTAAAGGGGAAAGAGCAAGTCTTTGACACCAATACTATAAAGCCATGTACACATATGGTGGAATGTTTTTCGAATTTTGATATGCGTGTGCGGGATCGATAAGTAGAGTACACGTGCCTCTCTTTTGAAAGTATAAAAAATAAACGTTACCGGGGTATCTGAAAAAAGGGGGGGGGGGATTGAGTAGTCTACCAGGATGAAAGTGAAAAGCCCCCGTTTTGATGGAATTTGGTTAAACAGTGGTGTCGTTGGCTGCTGCATACCCTGTCACTTTTTTTTAAATGGAAGGATGTACATTAGAAAATTCCTCGGGTCGAAATGAGGTCGTGATTATTGCAGCCATCCAATTGCGCTTGGGTGAACTCTGGTTGCTATGTTACTACATTATTTAAACATTTTATTTTTAAACTCTCGGCTTTTTTTTGTTGAAAAATGTCAAAGTGGTGGTAACTATACGCGCCACATGAAAGGGAATGAATGTTTAGATATGGAAGACATACAAGAGTGAGGCGATCTCGTTATCGATCGCTGTGGCCAAATCGATACGAAAAAGAAGCGCAACATCTGTTTCATATTTCATTCCTCTGATCTCTCTCGCCATTTTTTCCCCCTTCTAAATATATCTTCGATATCCTAAACAAGTATTTCTCCGACCAAGACGTAAACGATTACGAATTATTGTTTGACCGAGTGACCATTCGCCTACTCGTATTGATTTTTGTTTCACGTAAAGCTTTTTGCCTTAAACAGACCCGCTAACGTTAAGAAGTATGCGTGTGTCTCTAACCAATAAATATGTTGACGTTAATGAAGGCCCCGGGATGGAGGGGATTTAACGCGCAGGTCAAGTCATCAGTCCAGTCGAGAGTTTGTGCTCGTACCCGAATTAATGAGACTCGCTGTGCGCATAACTACCGCAAGAGATTCATATCTGTCCAGGGTTGAAACAGAAAAAAAATAGCATCAGCCTCTATTCACGTCTTTTATTATTTCTCCCTTTGTAATAACCGATATATCTGATATAATTGAATAGACTTTGTCCTCTTCATTCTCCTGGGCAGCTGATGACGTTTGACCGTGGCCACAGAAATTGGAGAGCGGGGCCCAAGTGTCCATCGAGTCACGTACCTCCTCTTCTGCATTTATTTCCCGAGTGCCTACTCGTCTCATTAGATATGGACTACCATTTTACTACACTCTTTTTTTTTGAAGGGGCCAAACGGCTATATCTAACCCCGTCTTTTGTCATTTGTTATCAGCCCCATTGTCTTTTGTCCCCGTCAAACACTCACCGTTAAAGAAAAAAAAGGACTTTAGGATTATTGGGGTGAAGAAAGCATAGTCTTTTATAGTTAAGAGAGTGTTACGTGCGTCAGACGATCACGACACGCATTGGCAATAGAAAATTGGTTGGGAAATCCAATTTGATGTCGCTGTGTAGATGTGCTTAGTTTTCTTGTGCACCCACATCTCTCAACGCCGTGGCACACATAGGCTATATAAAGTCACGAGCTTGTTATACGTAAGCATTCAATCTATAGTAGGTCTATAATAGTTTATAGGGCGAAGGAAGATGTGGCCGGTAATCCGATGAAACGAAAGAATCAGTGGCATCATTAAAAACGACAGATCCCTGAGCGTTTTTCGATAATCCATCAGTAATGGCGATAATAATGTCCACATAGAATATCCTTTTTTTGTGTGTGCATTAACTATTGAATAATTGCAAAGCCTGTTTAAGCTGAAATGAATTTTTTAACATCTACGAACAGGTTTGCTGCGACTGCAGGAGCTCTACCAGCGGATCAGGCCGGGAAGCAACAATATCTTGATTGAAATGGTCCGTCGAGTGGAGAATTCCCGGGAAGCTATCCAGTTTCTGCAGACATTAGAATCGATCGACAGGTACGGTCGCAAGTTCGTCGTTCTCGATTGCAGCGCCTCGTTGGCTTCCGAAATCATTATCCAACACGTCAAAGACGTCCACCTGGGCCGTCGCAACTATCACTACCTGCTCAGCGGATTGGTGAGCCATTTAATTACTTCTCCCTCTTTTTTCTTTAATGCATGCATATCATTATAGTTTAAGCTAATTGAAATCGCTAAAAACGTCACTCGTAGCAGCCAAAAATTTAAAAGAAAAGAAACACAAAGGCGGGGAAGAAAAGAAGAAACGAATAATAAAGAAAAAAAGAAGAAAGGGATCTTTTATTGTTCACACTTGAGGGGAGTCAGTGATCGTAGAAAACAGACGAGGCGTGTACGTGTGTCTATATTCTATACGTAATGTAATGCATCCGCTTCATCGGCACCATATAGCCCCAGAATATTTTATATGTGGACGGGGGGACACACAGCAAACACAGCGGGTCTGGTGCTGTTCCTGATGGTTGCATTCTATATTGCTCCCGAGAAAACCCAACGAGTTATTATTCGTCCCCTCCCTTTATTTTCCTACACCCGAAATCTCGGTCATACGCGGGCGTGCGGATGGCGGGATCGATGAGCCGGACTTGGGTCCACATCCTCGACTCTTCTTTAAAAAAAAAAGATAAGAAAGCCTCGCAGGCTGGATATATAGATATAGCGCAAAAACTCCAAAGAGGTATATATAGCCATTGCTTCCAGCATATCATCTGTGTAGATTGGGGGGAAAGGGCAAGAATTTCATTACGACAGCCAATGTAGGCACGCACGCACAAAATAGAAAAAGGGGTTATTTGATTTTTTTTCTTTTCGGTGCCTTCTAGTTCTGATGTGATGAAGAAAAGGGTATAGATCATCAATTGGTATGTATATGCGGGGCGCCGTTCGATCCGCACATTTATTCCGTGGTTCCTCTTCCCACCTCTATTGTGTAGTTATCAAGCCGTTAACGCGTTATGAGGGCCATTGGAACCCTGGCTGTGAATGGCCTTTGGCCCCCCCGGTCGGATGAGTAATAGCGTTGCACGTCGTTCCAGCGGATATTATAGAGCGCAGCGCGCGCATTTCCACAAAAAAAAAACAGGCAATCTTTTATACTATGTAGTGCTATTTTCTATTTTTAACAACGATAACCTTTTGAAAAAGAAGAATATAGACAGATATGATGGCTTTGAATCCGCTTGAGCGCGCTCCGTTCGACCGGCATCTCGCTTCCGGCGGAATGGCTATACTTTATACAGTGTGCGGACGACGGACCCTATGGCAAAAAAAAAGAGAGCGGAAGAAGCGTGATTAGTTTTCTCTAGAAGAAAATTCAATTTTCGCTTGGGAAATGGGAGAGAGTGAGTGAAAACAAGAGAATGGGGTAGCGCATTGCTGGATAACAAATGGATTACAAAGACAAAAACAGTGGGGGGAGAGTATCGTCACACAAGCAAACGCAGACAGAAAAGAAAACGGTGTGGCCGAGAATTGATTTCCATATTTCGTCGGCTGCATAAAGTGGCAAGTAGACGGCCATAAAACACCGCTAGGCAAACGGGAATAAGAGGATGCTGGATTTGACGGGAAAGAAAAACGGCCCTAGGAAAGAAAAAAATCATGCCTGGAAAACTGTTTTTTCTTTATTGTTTTTATTTGAAACGAAAAAGAAAAGCAAAGTTTCTGTTTGCAGCCACTGGTTTTTTCTTGGAGTTCCAGGTTAGAAGAGGCTTCGTCTCACGAAGCTTCCTAGATCAATAAATCCTGGCGCAACAACCTCCTTCCCTATTTGATTTTTTTTTCTTTTCATAATCTCAAAACCATTTCTCTTTTTCCGACCCGCTGCTTGTATTCATCACATGGAATCTATCCCCTCCCCTTTTTTTTAAATGCTTCTTCAACGTTTTGAATATCCACACCTGTTAGTCATCCAACAGGATTTCTTAGAGTGACATTTGAAAACGCCAAATGAGCTCAAGTTTTCACCTGCGTCGTAGGGCATCGGGTCTTTCTTGGAAACGGGGAGCTGTTGGCAAGACAAGTTAAAGTTGTTAACTGTTGCCGATTGATGTGAAAACGTGTAATAGCAATATGGACTGCAGGATTCAAATGGAACGCGGCTCCGTGAATGCGATGGACGACGTTCAATTGATGCAAATGGGGGGCAAAACTGATCGCAAACTACTGCATTTTCACGAATATTGAATTTGATTTTGAACCATCTACATCCTGTTGAATTTTTGTCTTGTTTCTTACGACTTAAAAAATCCCTCTTCCTGGTTCGTCAATTCCGCTTTCGTATCGATCAACGCCCGGCCATTCGCCTTCTTTGGCGGCTTCGTAAAACGCGCAGATAATGAGATTGAATCCCTTTTGGCTCCCACCGAAAGATTTCAGAAACCATCTTGTTCTTTTTATGGCACACAATGTCCACCGAAGAAGATGTCTTCTAGCAGCTTGTTGTATAGCCTACCGCATAAACGTTTTCCGTTTTTAATGATCCATTTATCACCGACAACATGACGCTAATGTCCCTCTCCCATCGCACAGCTTAACACACACAAAAATAAAACGTTCTATTCTTTTATCAAATGTCATCCTCAAGGTGATGGATGATCGTTGGGACGAACGCGTTAAAGAATACGGAGCGATTAACATCACCGGATTCAGGATCATCGATACGGAGCGCCCTATCGTCCAGCAGTTTTTCCGCACGTGGGAGTCCCTGGATCCAGCCATCTATCCTGGAGCTGGCAAACCATTTATTCCAGTTAAGAAAAAAAAAGATAGCAAATTAAAATTGTGTTAATTTTTAAATACTTTCCCGTAGGCACAAGCCGCCCTAGTTTACGATGCCGTCACTTTAGTGGCAGACACATTCAATCGGATGTTGAAAAAGAAGCCGGATACGTTCCGCTCTTATCTGCAGCGCAATAAAGGCGATCCGTTGGCCAACGCATCCAGGGCGCTCAACTGCTCCCGCAACGCCGTCTGGGAGCAAGGCGATCGTATCGCTAAATTCGCTCGCAAAGTAAGTTGAAAGTATACATATAATCGCGCACGAGTTTTCCTTGTAGACGTGTCTACATCATATGGTTATCTCTGTTCAAGCAATCGGATCTGGAAGGATTGACGGGAAGTTTGCGCTTCGGAGAAGACGGAAGAAGAGAAAATTTTACGTTGAGCGTCGTTGAAATGACCGTTAACAGCGACATTGTCAAAGTAAAGTTACACAGACTCACGAACGATAGCATTTTTTGATAACGCAATGGCCTCTTTTCGATTTGATTTCTTTCCAGATTGGACAATGGTCGGAGCAAACGAGATTCCAAACGGTTCCGGCCAAGTACGTCCGCCTACCGGCCACGCCGGAATTCGAGAAGAATCGAACTTACATTGTCACGACGTACATGGTAACCT
This sequence comes from Daphnia sinensis, assembly GCA_013167095.2. Taxonomy (NCBI): domain Eukaryota; kingdom Metazoa; phylum Arthropoda; class Branchiopoda; order Diplostraca; family Daphniidae; genus Daphnia; species Daphnia sinensis. The sequence goes on along the minus strand of CM023195.1, from coordinate 2,269,847 downwards.
TCTGGACTATTGCCCATCTCGTGAATAAAAAAACAAAAGCAATAAATCTTTGGATAATAAATTAAAGGAGGAGCCGTACATGATGATGCGCAAGACGGAAGGCGGTGAGGAATTGACTGGAAATGATCAATTCGAAGGCTACTGTAAAGACATGATGGATCTCATTGCCGCTAAACTCGGCATTAATTGTACGTTACATCCTTTCCTTTTAAAATATTCACGCAAATCTATTAATCTTTAACCAACAAATAGATGAATTGCGCAAAGTCAAGGATCACAGATACGGTAACGAAAATCCTAACGTCACCGGCGGATGGGATGGTATTATCGGCGAGCTGGTCCGTCGGGTAAGTTGAATCCATTCTTTACAAACTGTGTTCTCTTGCAAGGGATTGTGATAACACAAGAGAGATTGTATGTAAACGGGAGGCGATGGCGGCGTTGTCGTGTCGTGTTCAATAATTTGTGTTTAATCTCCCCATTCGCAAACTTTGTACCTGTTACGCAACAACATATTTCAAACATAAACAAATGCCGCCCAGGAAACGGATGTTGCCCTGGGAGCCATCACCATCACAAGCGCCAGGGAACGGGTGGTGGATTTCAGCGCCCCGTTCATGGAACTTGGCATCAGCATTATGATCAAGAAACCGATGAAACAAAAACCCGGATTTCTCTCCTTCATGTCACCCCTGGCAACTGAAGTCTGGGCAGCCGTGGGCGCCATTTTCCTGGCCGTTTCTCTCGTCCTGTTCTCCGTCCACCGATGGTCGAAGTCCGGCTGGAGGACCATCCGTCGTTCGACGTCCGTCAAGCAATACGTCAACGACTTCACGTTGGGCAACTCCCTCTGGTTCACGCTCGGATCGCTGCTCAGGGCAGGCAACGTCACTGTGCCCAGGTATTCCATCATGGGGTAGTGTGTTTTCATTTAAGAAAATAGGTTTCCTATCCTCCAACGATCGAGGTACTTTTTAATCAGTTGAACGCCGCCATCGATCCAACAACAATCTCCTTTTGTTGTTGTTTTCCCTTTCATGAGCTTTAATTAAAAATTCGGTGGGCATTAATTTGTGCAAACAAAAAAAAAAAAAAACACCCTGGGCAGGAGGCTGATATGGCGGTGGCGGCGCTAACGATCAATTCTGGCCGCGAGCGTGTGGTTGATTTTAGCAAGCCCTTCATGGACCTTGGAATTAGCATCATGATCAAGAAACCGGTGAAAAAATTCCCGGGCGTCTTCAGTTTCATGGATCCACTCTCCAAGGAAGTCTGGATGTGTATGACGTTCGCTTACCTGGGCGTTTCCATCGTCCTGTTTGTCGTCAGCCGATTCGGCGGCGCTGAGTGGAAAATCGAAGACTCTCACGTGGCTTTCACGCCCATCGCCGAAACGTCAAACGCAGACGTCGACGGCCAATCGCCGGACAACTCTTCGCAAATGTTGACCAATCATTTCTCCGTAAAGAATTCACTGTGGTTTGCCCTGGGCGCGTTTATGCAACAAGGCAGTGACATCTCTCCTAGGTAAATCCCAGTTCATTTCAAGCACGCAGCACAATTCATTGGGCCGTTTCAATTAGCAAGTACCTCGATCGATGGCTTGTCATTTCTCTTGTTTATACCGAGTTTCCGCCAATTAGACCATAACGTCCTGGCACCGTTTTCACCTTTTCCGGCCTTGTTTGTGTTTTAGATCAATATCGGGAAGAATGGTAGGCGCCGTCTGGTGGTTCTTCACGCTGATTCTCATCTCTTCGTACACGGCCAACTTGGCCGCTTTCTTAACGGTCGAACGAATGGTGACGCCCATCAACTCGGCAGAAGATTTGGCTCGTCAGACGCAAGTCGAGTACGGAACCATCAGTTCCGGCACGACGCTCGACTTCTTCAAAGTAAAAAAAACTTTCTTGCCCGTCTTCTCAATGGAACTATAAAATACGTTCTGATTACTTTACCCTAGAATTCAAAGTTCGCTGTCTACAGCCGCATGTGGGAATTCATGAACTCGCGCAAGCACGTCTTTGTGCGCACTTACGACGAAGGTATCCGTCGGGTCCGCCAATCCAAAGGCAAGTACGCTCTGCTCATCGAGAGCCCCAAGAACGACTACGTGAACGAACGCTATCCGTGCGACACGATGAAAGTTGGACGTAATTTGGACACCAAGGGTTTCGGGGTGGCCACTCCGCTCGGATCACCTTTGAGGTAATGGAACACTTTTTTCTAAGAAGACATTAATGAAGTAATCGATTTTTTTTTAAAGAGAGCAATTAAATTTGGCCGTCCTGTCCCTGAAAGAAAGCGATGATTTGGCTCGTTTGACGAACAAGTGGTGGTACGATCGAGGTGAATGCGCCAATGCGGACAAACAGGAAACAACACAGAACGAGCTGTCGTTGAGTAACGTGGCTGGAATATTCTACATCCTCATTGGAGGGCTCGTACTCGCACTGGCCGTCGCTTTCTTTGAATTCCTTTACTGGTCTCGAGTCGACGCTAAAAAGAATAAAGTATTATTCAATTTCATACTCTTTAAATAAAACATTCCTAATGGGCCATTTTTTTTTTAGATTTCATTGACAGAAGCCATGAAAGCTAAAGCTCGAATTTCCATAACCGGTGAATTCAACCACCTCCATCACGTAAGTTTGTCGATTTCATTTTAATTCGTATATTGCGTAATAGTGAGGATGAAATATTTCCTTATTTAATGCAGAATTCGACAGTATCGTGAATGGCAGGTTTTTTATGGTGAACTACACGTGAACGATTCACACCAGGGTATTTTAATGATCTCTTTTTTTTCACTACTTAAGAGGCATTTTTTTTTATGGAAGCGGTTCGTTAAAAATTCCAGAGAGAAATATTTGTGTTGGATGACGGGTGGTGTATTGAAAGTTTGTTTAATTGTAAGCTATTTGATATCGTATCCATCCATAAAAAATCCGCTTATTAAAAACAAGTGGAATTGATGTGACGTGAAATTCCCTGTCCGTTTTCCGTTCTTTTGTTAAAGTATTCAATGGTTTGTGTCGTCAATCCTGTTGGACAAAAATAAGTACATTGCATTTACATATGATGCTTTGTATTTTAATTAACATTCGGTACCCGCGAAGTTTTTTGTCCTAAATACTCTGTTGCTTAATTAAAATGTCCAACACCAGTTGGGCCTGGGGCTAACAGGGTTCCAATCTGTGCATGTCTGTGCTCTTTAAACGCCCCCTTCTTTCGACACAGATATCATTGAGGTAGATGTGCCGGTACGTTTAGGTTGCCATTCTGCCAGATGAAACTGGAACCTGCAAGCCTTACAGAAGCTGACAATGTCTTCACATTGTTCCATTCGTGAACAAAAGGAACACTATCCGTCGTGTAAACGTGTGTTGGTTAACTTGGATTGCTGTTGATTATCATTCGAGATGTTCGTATTGCTTCATTCGTGTAGTCTTCCCGATGATGATTGCGTGAGACAAAAGATGCAGAACACCTCTCACGAATTCCCGGTCACGTTCGTCTAGATGAGCAGAGCTTCGTTTGTGGTAAACCAATGCATCTTACTATAATATCCAATTACGGGGCCATTACTAACTGAATTTCTATTTGTACATATAGCTAAACTGAACCAGAAACGAAACCTTTTTCTTCAACGGTCGGTGATTGAACGAATCGGTTCTTCACAGACTACGAACGTGGACGGACTGACGTTTCCTAGGAGAAGATGGCAGACTCAGGTGGTGTCACAGCTGCAGATTCTTTCTCACCAAGGGCAATGTATTATACTTTGTGAATTATTTCAATTGGTTTCAGTTTTAAATTGTTTTTGTTTGATTTAGTAAGAAAAAATCCCGCTGGCTAGCATGGGCAGCTTTCACCAGCGCCATAGTGTTCATGGTGGCTACAGGATACTTGGGTTATCGCGGTATGGAAAACATCTTTAACTGTTCGTGTGTTCGTATTGATAAACAGTTTATCCATGGTGTTGTAGTTTGCAAGTCTAACAAACAGTTGGCCGTCGTGGAAGAGAAGTTGGCAACAGCTGCAGGAACGATCGCTCGTCTCGAAGAGAAAGATCCTGTTTGCAACACTAAAGAATGTGTTGTTTCAGGTAATCCATTTAAAAATAAGGAGAGAAAGGTAATATCGGCATGATGATTTGTGTTCGTACAGCTGCTGTTTTGATGGAAGCCATGGATCCTACTGTCGATCCTTGCCATGACTTTTATCAATTTGCCTGTGGTGGTTGGCTTCGTAAAAACAGCATTCCGGATGCCAGTTCACGCTGGGGCCATTTTCATGTTCTAAGAGAACAACTCACGTACACACTTAAAGGTATTGTGGTAATTAACTTTTAAAGCGTTGCACCGATTTGATCACTGCATTCATTTGCTGAAAACTGCAGACATTTTGAGTGAACCAAACACCGTTGAGGACTCGAAACCTGTTAATAGCTCAAGAGAGATGTATCGAGCATGCATGGATACCGACGCCATTGAAAAACGAGGCTTGACACCGCTGATTCAACTATTGAATTCATACGGTCAATGGCCCATGACGGTGTCCAACTGGACAGCCGATCAGTTCGACTGGAAATCAGCAAGCATTTCCATCAGGAGAGACATGGGTGAAAGTTTTCTCTTTGAAGTGTACAATTACCTCGACTGGAAAAACACCAACAAAAGCTCCATTTACGTGGATCAAACTGATCTTGGGCTTCCATATTCCACTCTGATGAATGCAAAATCGAATTCTACGGCTAGCATTATGCAAGCTTATGCCACTTTCGTTTTTGAATCAGCCAAGGCCGTTAGAGATGCGATCCAGGGCGGATCGAACGATTCTGACATCATCCGTGAAGTGGATCAGATGATAAACTTCCAAATTGAGCTTGCTAAGGTAATCATAACTTTAACAAATGCTTTAGAAACGTGACAGACTGTGTAAAGCTGGATTTTTTCTAGATCCAAACTAGGCCGGAAGAACGGAGGAATAGGACGAGGATGTACAATGTTGTGCAACTTGGAGCTTTACAACGATGGACGAACGTTGTACATCTGAATCGGGCAACTAGTTATGTAAGTGAACAACTAAAAGTCAATTAACACAACTTTAATTGCAAATCTTTTAAAACGGATATTAAAGATTAACTGGGCTAAATATATCAATGATATATATTCGGTGGTGAACGTGACAGTGTCTGAAAACGAACCAATTATCGTTAAGGAACCGCAATTCCTCCGCAAACTTGTACGACTGTTGGATCAAACACCACCGAGAGTCATAGGTACGTCCCCGTAAATCCTGCGTTGTATTTCACTTTAATAATTTGATTTTTAAATGTTGAAGCTAATTACATCCACTGGCGTTTGGTGATGAAAGCGGGCGAATCTACAAATCAAATGATGAATTCGGTGGCATTTAAATTCTGGAAGGTGTTTTACGGAGCATCAGTTCCTCAGCCTAGGTGGCGAATGTGTGTCAATAAGGTTGCCTCCACTTTAGGATTCGCTGTCGGTTCACTGTATGTCGAAAGGGCTTTCGATGAACAAGCCAAAAAAGAGGTAGGATTTCGAGAAATCAATTTGCGTATTGTATTAGTTGTTGAATTGGTTGGTGATCTTTTTATAGGCCGTCGAAATGATTGGCCACATCAAAACGGCTTTTAATTCCCTTGTTCAAGAATCACATTGGATGGATCAAGAGACTAAAATCAAGGCGCTGGAGAAGGCAGCCGCCATGAAAGATTTTGTGGCGTATCCGGATTGGATCCTTAATAAAACCCGATTGAGCCAGATTTACGAAGGGGTTTGTTCTTGTTCAAATCTCAACAAAGTTCGGCAATAACAATATACTTGGTTCATCCAGGTGGAGACGACTGGCAAGCACTTTGAAAATGCCCTTAACGTCACGCGATTTTTAGAGCACGACAAGTTAAAAGCCCTTCGTTTACCAACAGATCGGACAGCGTATTATTTTCAGATTTTCATTAGTTGAGCTGTACCCAATTAGCAAATTTCTCTTTCTCTAATAGGTGGGTGACTTTCCCTTCAGTTGTCAATGCATTTTATTCGTTCTTCTACAATGCCATCAGTAAGTTTATTCAATACTTTTCTTGTGTAATAAAAGAATAAAATCGTTATTTTCCGCCAGCTTTTCCTGCTGGAATTTTACAGCCACCGTTTTTTGGAAAGGGCCGCTTGGCGTAATTATATTGTTTTCGAAGCAACCAAGAAATATTTGAAATGTTTTACGTCATATAGGGCCCTAAACTACGGTGGGATAGGTGCAGTTATTGGTCACGAAATCACACATGGATTTGACGATCAAGGTGTGTTTCTATTAGTTAATTTGAGTATCTGTATCACATCTAAAGAACACAATTTGAAAGGACGCCAGGCGGATAAAGAAGGTCGGATCAGTTTGTGGTGGACTAATCAGACCCTCAACAGATACATCAAGGGGGCACAGTGTTTCATCGAACAATATGGAAATTTTACTTTCCCAGAGTTTGCTGGAACTGAAGCTTTCCAAGTAATTTGAGCATCAATCGTCTATTGAAAAAAATTTTTGATTCATTTTTGTTTAGCTGAATGGAATCATATCACAAGGAGAAAACATTGCGGATAACGGTGGCGTTAGAGAAGCCTTTTCGGCCTATCAAAACTACGTAGCCATCAACGGTAGAGAGGCCCGTTTGCCCGGTTTAGAGAAGTATACACCTGAGCAGCTCTTCTTCCTTTCCTACGCCAACATTTGGTGCGGTAAACAAACTACACAGAGTCTTAGGCAACAAATTCTGAACGGCCCGCACAGTCCTGAGAAATATCGGGTATTGGGAACCCTATCCAATTCGATCGATTTCGCTCGACATTTTCACTGCCCAATCGGGAGCGTCATGAACCGTCCTAATAAATGCCTTCTTTGGTAATGAACAATCATCTAGTATGTGTCATTTGTAAAACATCTCAAAAGCGATGAACTGAAATACAAGATCACAAGTTTCGGTTACGTCATTGCCATGATTGTTTGATTTTGTGTGATGATATTATAGGTCCAATTCATAAGGACTCACGATTACGATTAGAATGCAAAATTTTTTGCTATCCAGCTAATTGCTTATTTTAAAAATCAACATGATATCACCGCAACTATTTTGAATGTAAATTCAAAAACTAATAAGTTCTACGTAAAAATGGACTTCATTTTTGTTATCCTCGTTAAATTTTCAATCAAAATCGTTTTCTTTAAAGTCATCTAGATTTTTAAACGTAAAAATAAATTGAAAAAAAGTCGGGCTTATTTTAAATAGGCTTGATAGCTTACATGAATAGACATTTGCTTCCTGAGTGTAACTGGAGAAGAAATTGTTGAGGTCGACGGCTATTCAGAAAACGCACTTGTAATTCAACAGCACGCTTTCTGAATGTGCCCAGAACAATCAACACTCTGATAGTTTCTTCTCTATTGCATCCGTTGTAAACAACCAAGGCAAATTTGACTTTGTTTTGGTTCTTAACAACATTTGTAAAATGCAATGGGCTTTGTACGATGTCTATCGAGGCACATCAGTTGTGATATTCCATAGCTTAGTCGACAGTCAAATCCAAGAGGGCAACACCAAAACGTTTGCTCTCCTACCCCAAAATGGAAATTGGCACGTCTGTAGCGACGCTTGTTAGCAATTCACCTGCAGAGGACGATGCGAAAATAAAGAGGTAAGTTGTAATATTTACGTTAATTTAATGGCATATTATGTGAGATACAAACTCTTAATGCAGTTCTAGGAAGAGCTTCCTTATCGGCGCTGGAGCTCTAACATGTGCTGTAGGATTTGTCATAGCCACAGGTCTTCTTGCCGACCAAGGTTGATTGCCATTAATTGCCAGAAATTTTTAATCGATAGAAAAAGATTTAAATAGTTTGATTTGCATTTCGTAGTGATTCGTTCCAGAAAACATCTGGAAAATGTTCGTGAAGAGCTCCGTGAAGTAAAAGTGGAACAAATGGATCGTTTTAAGCAAGAAGATCCTGTTTGTTTTACAAAAGAGTGCATCTTATCAGGTATGACAATGAATAGATTAACATTTGTGGTTACCATATAATTCCACATCACAGCCGCTGCTCTAATGGAATCGATGGATGAGTCGGTTGATCCTTGCCAAGATTTTTACCAATTCGCTTGTGGTGGATGGAGAAAGAAAAACGTTATTCCAAATGGTTATGGACGTGTATCACAGTTTGGTATTTTGGACGGCAGGATACAACGATTCATTAAAGGTATTCAACCTTCCATTAATTTTTGTAGCCATGAATTGATGTGCCAATTTCATTGTGTTTTCATTCACAGAGTTCTTTAAGCAGAACAGCACCATGTTCGATTCCAAACCGATCAACAACACACGGGATATGTTCAGAGCTTGTTTGGATACTGGTCTGTTTAATTTCAAGAAATTGTTCGAAGAAGTAAAGAAACAAAACCATCTATTGTGCACGCCCTCCAGGTGCAATTGCGAAAACGGGAATCACTCCACTTGTTAAAATTTTGGATTCTTACGGTCAATGGCCAATGACTGTCTCTAATTGGACGGAAGATCGTTTCGATTGGCGTAAAGCAAGTGCATCCATCCGGAATACGTTCGGCGATGGTTTCCTTTTTGAAGTAACTAATTTCGTTGACGTCAACAACACCGAATCCAGCACGATTTACGTAAGACGATACGATAGAGTGCTCGGCTTAGTCGAAACAGAGAGTTCTGTAGTACACCTTACGTTCATTAACAGTTGGACCAGCCTTCACTGGGATTACCAAGTTTCATTCTTCGAGACCAAAATTTAACGAGCTCCTCTTCCAAGGCTTACTTTACATTCATTTCTGGTGCAGCCATCGCCATTAGGGATGCAATCGGTGGAGGAGCAGACGACGTCGATATCGCCAGAGATATTGAAAACGTGATCAGTTTTCACATTGAACTAGCCAACGTACGTAACTTTAATTTGCTCCTCTTGACTGAATCATTCCTGTAATTAATAGCTATGCAATTGCAGATTTTGACTCCAGAGGAACCTCGCTCAAAATGGAACTTGACACGATTTTACAATCCGTTTCCACTGGCTGACCTGCAAGCATGGACAGACGAAGCCAATGCAACTAATCCTGTTGGTCAAGTTAGTTGCTTTACATTATGTGCACTTATTGTTTTTGGATTTAAATGTTGGGGTTTGAATCAGATCAACTGGCATGAACTTCTCACTGACATTTATGCAATAGCTAATGTTTCCATTAGCCAGGATGAGAAGATTGTTGTTATCGAACCAGAATACTTCCAAAAATTGGTTCAGCTGCTGGACCAAACATCCCCAAGAGTAATTGGTATAAACTATATCCTAAATTCTTTAAACTTAATCGGGCATAATTAAATTTGATTCAAATCTCAATGAGCACAGCTAATTTTATTCACTGGCGACTTGTTCTTGAGAACATCTATGATGTCAACATTGAAATGACGGTTTTGGCCATTGAGTTTTATGATGCTATTTTCGGACGATATCGAATGCCTCCTAGGTTCAAATAGTTGTTTTTACTTAACTGCGAATAGCGTCATAATTTTCGAATTGTTCTAGGCAAGGCTGGTGTATGAAACGAGTACATGGATTGATGGGATTCGCCATCGGTGCTAAATATGTCGAAGATTCGTTCGATCCTCAAGCTAAGATCGACATGCAAGAGATGATCCTCAATTTAAAAATGGCCTTCAGCTCTCTTGTAGAGGATTCAAACTGGATGGACGAGGAGACAAAAATAAATGCACTAGAGAAGGCGGCAGCCATGAAAGAGTATATCGGTTATCCAGATTGGATCACCAATAGAACTACACTTGAACTGGCCTATCACGGAGTACGGTGATTATCTTTTCGTATAGTTGTGCATCGTTTTTCTTTTCACATGTCTTTCATGTTACAGATTAGCACAAAACCAGACACGCATTTCGATAATTTCCAATCTGCTAAACGATTTATGGTGAGGAACAATTTAAGGTTTCTTCGCGTCAGAACCAATCGAGACAATTTGTAAGAAATTATAGAATTAGTCTAAATATTTAAGTAACAGAGTGATATTGGTTCGATAGGTGGATCTCATTCCCAGCTGTTGTGAATGCATTTTACTATCCAATGCTGAATTCCATAAGTAACTATTGAAAGCACCCTCCTTTTTAGGCTAATCTTTGACTTTTATCCTTTAAATTCATTATTTTCCAGCCTTCCCTGCCGGAATCTTACAGCCACCTTTTTACGGCAAAGGACGTCTGGCGTAATTTGGCAGTGTTCCTCTAATCCCCCCACTATAGCTAATTCTTTTAATTGTTCAATGCAGTGCCCTCAACTACGGTGCTATTGGCGTTGTGATTGGCCACGAGATAACCCATGGTTTCGATCACAATGGTAAAGAAAAATGAAAACGATACACTTATATGCAGATAATGAAATACATCATTTACGCCATCTTACTATAGGTCACAAGAGCGATAAGAAAGGTCATGAGAGATCCTGGTGGACCAACCATACACTAGCCGAATTTTACAAGAGGAAGCAATGCATCATAGACCAGTATAGCAATTACACCCTGCCAGAGCTCGAAGGAACAGATGCCTTTCATGTATAATCAGACCATGTTCTTTTTTTTCGAGCCGCTGTTGATAATTTCTGCTATATCATCAGATTAACGGCACCAACACGCAAGGTGAAAACATCGCAGACAATGGTGGTCTTAGAGAAGCTTTCCGAGCCTATCAAAACTACATCTCTACAAACGGCCCTGAAAAGCGATTGCCCGGTTTGGAACAGTATACTCCCGAACAGATATTCTTTCTGTCTTATGCAAATGTTTGGTGCAGCGAACAAACTCCGGAAAGTCTCGCGTATCAAATTCTCTACGGTGTTCATAGTCCAGGCCGTTTTCGCGTCATAGGGCCGCTTTCCAATTCGGTCGACTTTGTCCAACATTTTCAATGCCCCGTTGATTCTCCCATGAATCGACCCGAAAAATGCACCGTTTGGTAACAAATCGCTTGCTTAATTAACTAATGTCCATCAGCAGTTTGTCAAGTGACTATTTTCCTTACCTTTCTTGCACAATTCACGCCGTCTAAAGTAGACCAACAGCGATTCACTTACTTTGAAAACGGACCAACCACGAATTGAGAATATTTCTTGATTTATTTTGTTTTGCATTAAGATGTATTTCTGACTTTCTGTAACGGAAAATCGTACAATGATTTTATGTACGAGCCGTTTAGCCGAGAACAATACCTGTAAATCAATCGGAATTTATTGTGTGTTCCTTTGTGTAACTAGAGAAGAGTTTGTTCACATCTGAGACTACGAGTGAGTAAATTAGCAATTTCATAAAACAATCATCCGTTCGTGATTATTCTTTTGTGTCTCTGATATATTAATCTTCCATTGAATCTCAGTTTTAAACGGCTGGAAGTTTTCCATCATTATCATAACGTTGTAAGCTAAAAAAAAATATGTTTTTCATAGCAATGCAGTTTCTGGCTGCCGTTGCAGTCAGTCCGTGTTATATATAGGTGGTATAACATCAAAAGCACAGACTTAAATTTAAACTTTTATCGATCAAACTTCTCACCTTGAAAACCAGCCGACTGCTAGCAGACTGAAATGGAAATTGGGACGTCTGCTATAACACTAGTTTCTGACTCACCTGAGGAGCATGACATCAAAATCAAACGGTTAGTCGTCATTCCATAGCTAAAGTTTAACATAGAAATGACGTTTGTCGAGTGCCCAGTTCCAGAAAGGCATTCCTTGTTGGTGCAGGATCTCTTGTAGGTGCAATAGGTTTCGTTATAGCTACTGGACTCCTCGCCGATCAAGGTAACATGCTGACCACTAAAGTTTCCTAAATAGATAAGATGGTGTTCCAAGTGATTTGAAGGATTTAAACATGTTTATTAGTGTTTCGGTTAAGAAGACAAATAGACAGCGTTAACCGAGAGCTGTCTGACACCAGATTCGATCAACAAGTGAAGCGACTTAATCACGAAGATTCCGTTTGTTTGACGAAAGAATGTATATTATCAGGTGCTTAATATTCAGCTTTAGGGTTTATTATGAAGACATCAACTTCTAAGATGTAGGTTCAAACGAATTTTCTGTGATTGACAGCGGCTGCTTTGATGGAATCGATGGACGAATCAGTTGATCCTTGCGAAAATTTTTACCAATTTGCATGTGGTGGATGGCAAAAGAAAAACTTTATTCCTCATGGTCATGAAGAAACATCACAATTCAGCATATTAGAGGGCAGAATAGATCGTTTTATTAAAGGTAAAACAGCTAAAATCGTAAACATCTACACAATCTCACGATTTGACCCTGAATCAATTTGCGTCATTTTCACAGAATTCTTTTTGGAGTATAACACTGAATTGGATTCAAAAGCAATCAATACCACACGTGACTTGTACAACGCCTGCCTAGACTTGAGTTTGTTAATCTTAAACATTTACCGACATTTACAGTAATGAAGTCTAATCTAACTGTTTGTCATGGTCACAGATGTCATTGAAGAATTGGGTATCACGCCGTTGATTAAAATTCTAGATTCTTACGGCCAGTGGCCTATGACAGTGTCTAACTGGACGGAAGACCGTTTCGACTGGCGAAAGGCCAGTGCATCTATTCGGAATACTTTTGGAGTTGGATTTCTTTTTCAAGTGTCTAATTTTGTCGACTTCAACGACACCGACTTCAGCGTTATATACGTTAACTACCAAAAAGTGTACCTTTTACCTTCATTTGTATATTCATTTTCCTTTTTATAGATGGACCAGCCTTCCCTGGGAGTGCCTAGTTTCATTCTCAGAGAGGAAAATTTAACTAGTGCTCATGTCATCGATTATTTCACATTCGTCGCCGCCGTAGCGCTCAGTGTAAGGGATACCATCGATGGAGGGGCCAATGATACTGATATCGTCGAAGATATTGTGGACATGATCAGCTTTCATATTGATTTAGCCAATGTAAAGTATGCCTTCGTACATGTCCTATAACTTCAACATTGGGATTGAATATTTTTTAAAAACATTTTTGTTGCACTTTTGCATAGATTATGACGCCGCATCAATCAGCCTGGAGCTTCAGCCAAAATTATAATCCATTTTCACTCGACGAACTGCAAGCGTGGACGGACAGTGCCAATGCAACCAATTCTATGAGCCAAGTAATTTTTTAAAATTAGATTTATGTACTTTTTTAAATTAATAGAGACTGCGGGTAGATTAACTGGCACGAACACCTCGCCGACATTTATTCCATCGCTGATGTCTCTATTAATCCGGATGAAAAAATTATTGTTAGTGAACCAGAATACCTTAAAAAACTGGTGCAGTTGCTGGATCAGACATCGCCCAGAGTGATTGGTAAGATTATCTTACATCGATTTAATTGATAAGTTCGGAAATTTACATATTAACGCTGCCAAGGATAGCAAATTTCATTCATTGGCGACTTGTGCTTGAAAACATTTACGATCTAAACGACGAAATGATGATCATGGCGGAGACATTTGACGAAGCCATTTATGGACCATTTCCAATACCATCTCGGTAGAGTTAATATTTTTAAATTGCTTTTTGTTTTCGCTTAGATGATGTGCGTTTAACAACATATTGAATATTGTTTTCTTAAATATAGAGAAGACTGGTGTTTGGAAAGGGTGTACAATGTAATGGGCTTCGCCATCGGTGCTAAATATGTTGAAGATTCGTTCGATCCCCGAGCTAAGATCGACATGCAAGAGATGATCCTCAATTTAAAAATGGCTTTCAGCTCTCTTGTAGAGGATTCAAACTGGATGGACGAGGAGACAAAAATAAATGCACTAGAGAAGGCGGCAGCCATGAAAGAGTATATCGGTTATCCAGATTGGATCACCAATAGAACTACACTTGAACTGGCCTATCACGGAGTACGGTGATTATCTTTTCTTATAGTTGTGCATCGTTTTTCTTTTCACATGTCTTTCATGTTACAGATTAGCACAAAACCAGACACGCATTTCGATAATTTCCAATCTGCTAAACGATTTATGGTGATGAACAATTTAAGGTTTCTTCGCTTCAGAACTAATCGCGATAATATGTAAGGTTAAATTCAGCCCTCAACTTCTGCGTTAATAAGTCAATTTTAAATCATTAGGTGGATCTCATTTCCAACTGTCGTGAATGCATTTTACTATCCAGTGCTCAATTCCATAAGTATTACGATAACCAATTTCTTCTCACTGAAACTTCTTTAACTTAAATCATTTCAACGTAATATTTTTCTAGCTTTCCCTGCTGGAATCTTACAGCCACCGTTTTACGGCAAAGGGCGTCTCGCGTAACATTTTCTTATTTCCTTTCGTTCATCATTTTGTTTAAATTAACCCTCGTATTCGTAAATGTAGTGCTTCAAATTATGGTGCCATAGGTGCTGTGATTGGTCACGAAATCACGCACGGTTTCGACAGCGAAGGTATACGAGTGAAAACGTCATGTTTTTTAAAGGACTATAACTTAAACATTTACGTTATCTAAAATGCAGGCTACAAGACTGACAAAAAAGGTCATGAAATATCATGGTGGACCAACCATACGTTGGACGAATTTCACAAGAAGAAACAATGCATCATCGACCAATACAGCAATTACACCTTCCCGGAATTGAAAGAAACCGATGCGTTTCACGTAACGACTTACAAGATGTTGACAATTTGTAATAATCACTAGTTTAATTGTTAACAGGTAAACGGAAACAACACGCAAGGCGAAAACATAGCTGACAATGGTGGTCTTAGAGAAGCTTTCCGAGCCTATCAAAACTACGTCGCCAGAAACGGCCCTGAAAAGCGATTACCCGGTCTGGAACATTACACTCCCGAGCAGATATTCTTTCTCTCATTTGCCATTGTTGAATGCAGCAACGAAACTCCTGAAAGCCTCGCGTACCAAGTACTTTATGGTGATCACACTCCTTCTCGTTATCGAGTCATAGGGCCGCTCTCCAACTCGGATGATTTTATCCAACACTTCAAATGTCCTGCCAGTTCCACCATGAATCCATCTAACAAATGTACCGTATGGTAAGAGTAACCCTTCTTTAATGACGTTGGTTTATCGTTGTTGATTTAATCACTTGGTGCTTCCATTTAAGGTTGTTAGCCTCACATAAAAACTCTGAACTGTTTATTACTTTATTCAACATTTTATGCAGGCCATCGTCGCTAAGATAGTATTTCATTTTTCTCCCTACAGAATATAGGCAATTGAAATATAAGCAAAATAACTTAACCTTTTTAATTAGGTTTCAACGATTCGTAAATTTGCAAAATAGGCGTTTGTTCCAGCATCCACCCAATAGGCGAAAGATCCTCGAGCATTCGTACCTAGAAGATCTGATTGAATTACAGGCGTAGGATGTCCATCGATGAATACGCTGACAGTATTATTCTGCACAGCAATTCTGACATGATTCCATCGTCGTTCCCCAATTTTTGCAGCGGCTTCATATCGTCCAGGAAATTGATTCCTCAAAGTGTCCGCCGTCCATTCTGGTAAAGAAGTATACTGAATTGCTCTTCCAAGACGATCAGTCGATGGCGGAGGTAAATTGAACCTGCCATTGGCCGTTCTCAGACATACTAGTTCGTATTGGTCGCTATTGGACTGGATCCGAAATGCTATGCCAGCAGCAGCGGCCCGATCCGGCTCTGTGATTCTGTTATTACGTTCCGCAGCAATGTCCACATCGATAGTACCTTCGTAGAACGTAGTCAGGGGAAGCTCGACGTAACCGTTGCTTTGCCGCGGTCCAGCATCAAAGTTCGATTGGCCACCAGTGTAAACCACTTTAAGTGCAGATCGGCCTAGATGGACCGCATTCTGGATTGTTACGTTTCTCGACAGGTAATGTTGCATAAGGAGGAAAGATAGCGGTGGAAGAGGCTCTGGTAAACGCCGATGTTGACTCAAGATGCCGGCCAATATTGGAAGTAGTATCTATGTGCAGCGTGGATAATGATTTAATTTATGTAAATTAGATAGCGTTTAAGCAAAACTTACCGCGTTAGCTGAATTAGCGATAAAGAGCAACGAAAAAATGAAGTGCATTTTCACCGTTACGTTTCAAAACATCTGTCCGTTATCGAAGTTCAAAATCGAAAGGGAGCTCAACGAACAGTTACGTCCACTCTATTTTATGCTAGCAAAACAGGGTCGGCCTTGTAACGTCCTTGGATTTTTCTGTAAATTATTGTCTTTTATATTTGGCAGCTTGTTTGTGTGTGATACTTGTTCATCATGTTAGTGACAACGATTCGTAAGCATTTGACAAGTCATCGCCATTCCTGCCAAATTTTGATATGACAGTGCACGGTTTCCCCCTCCAGATTGAAAAGAGGAAATACTCAGGAGTCATTTCCGTTTTGTAACTAGTTCAAGGATCACGACACCAACTGATTGTCATTTCGGTATAGTCCTCTTCATTTCGTTGCCCAAAAATTATGACATATAATAGTTCTTCGCCTTGGGGAAAATGGCAAAATGCTGTACACCACAAGTCGGCCATTTTGGATTTCGTTTGTTGGGAGGATGGGTCAGATTCTTTTTCTTCTTTCTCGAAAGAAATTCAAGTTTGTGAAGAATCGAACCCTTCCTCTAAAATAGCTCATCTGTGGATGTGATAGATAGCTGTTGTCAGTTTCAGTTTTGTCAGAGTTGCAAACGTGTCCAGTCAGGGGTAAGTTTCTTCTTTTCTTGACTTTCCTTTTTCACGTGTTACACCCGTCTGTTGCTAAGTTTTTGTTTGTACCACTAACAATTGAAGTAGCATATCATGTGCCAGTCAAGTACGCAGAAAAAAGTATTGTTTACCGTCGTTTGGATAGAATCATTGTTGCATACATTCTGGTATTGAATTACGTCCATGGTACTATCTTTCATTAATAATAGCTCGTAGTTGTTGGCATTATTACATAACTTTATTTTGACGTGATCAAGTCTTAATATGGTTGGCTTGCTACAGCATTACGTTTTGTCAGATGTTGTCATTCTGACAGAAGTGTATGTCCTTGCGTTTGGACAGTATTCATTTGAAAAATTAGTTTTTCTTGCCGTTTATCGATTGATGACTTTAGTATTCTCTATTTAAGTGAGTTTTTATTGCCCATTTGCCCAACGATGTTCAAGCATATGAAACTTACCATTTTATAACGTCATCAAATTGATAAGCTGGTCTGGTATTGAAAGACAGTTTGACACATCGTCTATCAACACTTGAAGCATTAATCTTAATGAATAGCAGCCTGCTGGTCGCGTATTGATTGTTTTTTTGTTTTTTTATTCCTCGTCTAGTGTGACTGTGATGCAGAGAGATAATATGGGTTGACGGCTTTGTTTTAGCGTTCAACACCGAACAAGTGAAAGTGAGAAAAAATAGAAAGGTGTAGCAAAACATGAAAGAGATAGTTCGTATGGTTTGTATGATTTAGATCCAACTTGCATACATCCCATACCAACATGATGGTATGTCACATATTATTGAAAGGTAACCACACTCTTTGCTAAAATTTAATTACCTAAATTTGTTTGTTTTCGTTATAAGGTGTAGAAACCACCAATCCAATTTTCGACGAAAAAACATACTAATCATCAATGGCGCTTTGGGAATCTAAAGTAAGAAAAGTGCCTCTTTTGCAACAAGTACGTCATAAGGTCTCACGGAGAAACATAATACGCTGTATAAAAAAAGGTATGTTATTCTTATCACAAAGATACTTCATCGTAATATGATTTATGTATTTAAAATCGCATTTAGTAGGTGTAGTTATATATGTTTACGAAATCGATGTTAGAAATCTATAACAACCAGACAAATGAACGTAAATTTTTGACCAAATCGTGATAGACTGTGCGTTATACAAATTGAATAGGGTCGTAATGATTTTATGGTGAACACACGATCCTTCCTCCTACAGGATATTGTAGCATCATTAGAAATTTGCAACATCTGGCGTATGTTGCATGTTCCATTAACGACGTCGTATGAGAATTGATTAAGCCTTTATGTAGCTCCATCGTAATTAGGGAAAGTACTGCCGGGGTCCATTATGCCGGCGTTCTTCCAAAACAATTGCTAATTCTTTTGCAAAAACTACGCACGCATTCGCGATACCTAAAAGCTTAATCGTTATGACATTTACTCTTTTACGTGCAGTTGAGAATTTAACTTACTGTTTATCCAGGCGATAAAACAACACTGGATTAACGGCAGCATTTGCTATGGCCAGCCAATAAACGCTCATGTAAATCCGCTTCGTGGTGACGTTCTCTTCCGTCTGAAAAGCCTGGTACATCAAGTACGTCTGGTAGGGTAGCCAGCACAAACAGAAGATGACCAATATCGCCCACATGCCACCTGCCAAATTCTTTAACGTATGCAAAGCGTAAGTATGAATTTCGAGTTTAGTATCTTTTTCATGCTGATTGCTTACTTTTCTTTTCTTGACTAGGACGCTCAGTTGAAGATTATTTCGTATTCCGTCGTCCTCGATGGTTAGGACGGTACTTGTTGTCAACACGACAGCAATCCGGAAGTTCCAGTAGGCCATGGACACCGATGGCAGAAGGTATGTAATTAGGAACACTAGAATTCTGTAGCTGTGCTCCGTAATCGTTAAACAAACATATCAGTCACCTACATCAAGACCTACTCAATGTAAAACAGGTCGTGAAAACGCTGAACTTACGAGTAATTGTTGAGTATCAAGTCTTGTTCGGGCCATACGATTTCACATTTAGTCAAATCCTCGCCAGACAAGCTAAAAATTTGAATTTCACAGAATACTATGTAACATTGACATCATAAGCTACAGTATGTGAGTACGTGGGTTTTACCGTACATGAATTCGTTCGAGTACAAAAGATTGGGTGTAGCCAGGATCAGGGCGATGATCCAGCAGGTGAAGATGGTGAGAACCGCACTCTTCCTTGTCGATCTCGGGAAAAAAGGTTTTACAATTGCGAGGTATCTACGCCAAGTAAAAAATGAAGAGTACAGGATTGTTAAAGTATGTTTTGCGTAAACCAAGTGCTAGATGCGTGTGAGGTTACAACAGAGATGCTCAATAATGATGTTATTTATAGGAATCGTAAATAGATATACGATACTCATCCGCAGCGATAGGTCCCATATTTTCCCTAATCGAAGCCTTGTTTTCGGCATTGGATTACCATCTAATGTGTTATCTTTTTTGGCGTGTTAGATGGGGTTGTTCTAACGAACGTTACCAAATCGAAACCACGTCGATATGAAGGTATCGATCGAGTGGGAAAGTTCGATAAACGAAAAGGCTTGTACGTTACCGATCGTAAGATGTAACGGTTAATGTAAAGATGCTTGCTGCGTTGGTTAGTTCAGAGAGGAATCTATCGATCATGCAATATGTAGTTCCATATCGCCAGTGCCTAATAAGATAAAAAATTTACCTTTATTTATAAACAAGCATTTGAAAGTTGATTTTTCTTATGCAGAAAAATTTCATGGAAAAATGGTAAAAAGCTTACCCATCAAGGATGTAAATGAAATTGAAGATGCCCTCCAAGTAGAGCATAGCAAAATCAGCCATTGTGAGACTCAGCATGAAGCAGCTATGGGCCTTGGCCAATCGTCGTCGAGCTTTTGAAAATTGGTATATTTTTAAAGGTTGTTCTTTCTTATTACTATTATTTATTAAAGCCATATAGGTTAATACCTATTATGAACCACGTGACTAAACTATTTCCCATTGTAGCCACAACAAGAAGTACTCCAAATGCCAAAATCCAGGCCGTTTTCTCATCCGCGTCCAATTGCGCCGTGGACACTGCAGTCATGTTAGAGGCCAATAACAGGTAATCTCTTGCTTCTTTGTCGATAATGGGCTCGTTCATCCTTAGTTAATCTAGGGTGGGAGAGGGGTTACTGAATGGATAAGAAAAAAGAAAAATTAGCGTCGTTTGCCACACTTAATTAAGTATGACATTTATGGTATCCGCATCGCGTTATGTGGTGATTAATTGTTGTCGGGCTATTAGATTGAATGGCGTGCAAGTAAAGAACTCAAGATTGATTACCACTTCACATTTGATAGGGATCGTGTCAGACTATTCCTCTTCTCATTTCTTATTTGTATCTACAACCGGTTCCCTTATTAACGTAGTTTAATGCCCTATTCGTTCTTTCTTATTTTCTTCTCCGTAAACCAGCGAGGTCTGTTTCTTTTTTAAGTTTTAACAACTCGTAGTAACGAAGTGTATCACTTGTCTCTTTTTTTAAAGCATAACCGTTTTATCGCCATTTACTTGATGGTGTTTCCTTTCGGATTGATCGCGTATTCCATACACTAACTGCACATTTTACAAGATTACTTAAGATTTTATAGAGTACTAGGATTCCATCTTTTGGAAGTTTATTTGGGAATATTTTTAATCAAATCTCAACATTTCAAAGCATACGACCTTAGCTATCTTCTGGAAAGATCCATAAGTGGACAAGCTTTGGACTGTGATGGATGTTGAATCAGAACATTTAATGCAATCCTAGTAAAGTCTCGAAAGTAAAAATATTTCGCTCACTAACTGTTCTGCACAATTTGATTCCAAAGTTATTGCACCTTTTATTCGAATTTTTATTGTATAGTCTTAAATCGCGTAACTATCACACAATAATTTAAACTAGAATCAACAAGGATCATTTTTCTCTTGCGGCTGTACGTGCTTACCGGTTTTTGCGGCGGAATTTCACTGGCAGTGGGGATAATTGATAACGAATGTTTCAATGTCACTCAGCGTCCGACTTCTCAGGATGTTGCGTTCAAAAGCTAGATGTAACATCTTCTAATAGATCGTAGGCTTTTTACAAGATTTTCCTTTCCCTTTTTCCAAAGAAAAGGTAGCACCGACGGACATGCGCTTTGGCAGATTCCGAATGAAGAGAAAGTCAGGACCGTTTCAAATAGCTTCCAGATGTCAAAGAGTACTACTGATAACGCATCTGAAGACTTCCATTACAAAGTTGTTCGATGAGGTCAATAACAGTAAAGAAAATGAGTTAACCACCAATCTTTGAAAATCATCCTTTTTATTTTCTTGTAACATTTTGTTTAAAGGGAACGTTTGAGCATCTGTAGATGGGTGATATCACGGTGTGGGCAGCAAAGCTATTAAAGGATCGTAGAGAAGTCGATTGCTATTCACCCCCCAGAGGAAATCGAGATGATTGAACTCGGGCCAATCAACCTTGACAGATGATTGCAAGTTCCCCAGCTGTTTTGATAGCCACTCGATGTCCTGTCGGTAGGATTTACAGTTACAATCTATTTCGGTTCCATCTTGATTGACTTTAAACGATACCTTGGGTGAAGCAAGCAAATCCCCAGCACCCCAGAAGAGGTACACTGGAGCTGTCACCAGGCTAAGATTGTACGATGGAGGCTGGGTAACACCATAACGTCGTAAATTCTCTGAAGGACCGTGATCATAGGCCCGGAATTGTTCTCCTTCACGTTTACCTGCACCAAACGGTAAAACAAATTTTTTGTAGAATTGCAATTCTGGTTTTCCAGTCACCTGTATTGTATCCCTGTGCAAATTGGGCGAGTGTGTTGACTGATGTTCCTCCAGGGAAGTGGCCTTCAATAACGGAGAGCACTGACTATGCAAATTATATAACAAGTTGTGAAACTGTACTTTCACTAACACGATTTTTTGCTCTTACAGAGTTGAAATTTTCCCTGTCGGTGCCCGTAATGTAAAAGATGACATTTTGGCAGAGCTGAATCGTTTTGAACGTATGCTGGCAAACGGATTTTTGAAAACGGCGACTCCAATTCTCTTTGGCTAGGAATGCTCTGGTGCGTGTGGCTCGCAAAAAGAACTGACGTGAGTAGAAAATTTAAGAGCAACCTTTAGAAATAGTTACCATTCAACTTCTTACCTGGATAGCGTCTACGTGTGGAGCGAGGGCTTTTACAGGGCTGTTGAAATGGGCCATGCTGGCAACAGGTGCCAAGCCAATCATCAAATCGATTTTATGGTTCAGTTCCGGCCGACTGGCTGTTGCTATGTAAAACATAGCAGCACCCATTGAATGACTACCACAACACGAAGCACGTTAAATCCCGTTTACGATCGATTCTTGTAAACAACTTGTTACCCGATATATATCAACTTGGGTTGTCGAGTCAAATTGAGAATGAATTCAACGTTGGCAGGCACGTCATATAATCCCATTTCGTCGTACCTGTAAGTAATTCACCGGTAAATATTTTGCATTAACTACAACAGTTGATATTTGTTTAGAAAGCGTTGTACGAGAAATTCCAGTATGCTTCCTCTTTGGGATCCAGCCGGACGTGACGTCTCGAATACGTGTTTCCTCTTGAGTTTGAAAGGTAAACGTCATATCCCATATCAGCCAAACGGAATCCTTCATTCAGGAAACAGTGAATTGCAGGAAAAACTAATGATTATCTGATAATATTTACCTAGGGACTGACCGGCCGGATTTGTGATCCAGTCAACATCTGTACTCAATAGACCATGTTGGAGCAATACAGGTCGACCACTGGACAAACCGATGCGATGCAATTCCAGAATGTATCCGTCATCTGTTGTTACGTGATAGACAGTGCAAAGGTAGCCACGTGAACGGATGATTTCCACCTAAAGGATAAAAGCATTTAAAATCACTGGACACATGGAAATGAAACTCCTTCGTACCGTTGACTTGGTGGCATCTGGATTGCGGACATTGGTGGCAATGCAAAGGCTATGATGAACAAACGTCAACACCAGAATTCCGACGAAAAAGACTACAAGTCGCATTCCCAACAAAGGACGAAATGACTGATCCATCAGCGAAACAGTCAACAGCCAGTATAAAGGCCATTGTACACCTTAGGAATGAGAATGAAGAAGAAATGGAATGCATCCCTACACCCTCTATACCTTTCGACTCGCCGATGGGGATCTGAAAACGAATGGCTGTCCGGCTTAAGCTGGAATACCGTTTTCCAGCAGCACTCGTCAAGCAGGTACAGGTTTAACTTTTTGGTCACGTGTAGAGTCAAAATTCTACTATAGGGTTCATGACCTTGATGTGTGTCGAGTTTAATGAACCCGTTATTGCCATAGAGAGATGTCTGGCTACCTCTTCGCATAGTATTAGTGTCATGTAGTAAAAAACAACGCGCAGCTAAAGGTAAAGCTAAAACCCCATTATATACCACACTGCACATTCGGATGTCATGTAAAAAGCAAAGTTTATTTCTTAGTCTGGGATTTTGGCTTAGGGGATTTCAACACAAATTTACTGTAATGTTACACATTAATTGACACAGTAAAACATTAATTACAAACATGTCGAATGAGGTAGATTCAACTGGCCCTGCAACACACGCGACTGCAGCTTCTACTTGGAGAAAAAAAAATGTTAGAACATAGCATTACAAAAAGATAATTTAAAGCACGCATTACTTTTTGAAATACAGAAGCTTTGATGCGATTACTGACGATGGTATCCTTATTCTGGTGACCTCTGTTCCGCTCTCTGAATTCTGGCAATTGGCGATAGAGTTCTTCGGTCCGTTTCCTTACTTCGTGATACGTAAAGAGATGAGGAGTGAAATTCGAATCCAAGATGCCCATTCGACGCATTTGACTGATTTCTTGGATGGCCTTACGTCGAAGCTCACTGTCGTGAAGGAAGTCGGGTCGTTTCTCTTTCAAGGCTTCTTGAAGAGTGGGCTTACTTCGAGGCTTTTCCCGAGGTTTCTTGTGATTTTCCAACGATATATCGTAAGCAATGGGTTCTCTTTGAGGAACTAAAACATTGTTTGGAACCGAAGGTGAGGATTGAGAATCGCGTTCGTTTGTTTGAACACCTTTTTCATAATTGGTTTTCTTGTAGGCACTAGGTGCAGGTTTGCACTTCAAGCTACAATGATTGCAGCACTTGGATTTGCTTTTCCTTGTGGGCTGGGTTTCTTCCGTGCTGTCAATGTCATGTAGATTGAGTCTTTCCAGTCTAAAGCTTCGATCACTCTTGAGTGACTCTGCTGAATTTACCAAAGTCGATTGGCTTTCGGAGATGTTAGAACAAGAGTTTCTGGTGGACGATGCTAACAACTCGTCATATTCGGCAACAGGTACCTTATGAGTTTTTGTTCTAGGACGACGTGCATCTCTTTCCCTTGTTCGGGAATGAATGGCTGATGGGCTCTGGTCCAAAAACTTCCAAGTTTGTTCTAGCTGAGAAACATAGTCTATAACAAATAGCGAAATTTTTTTGCGTTAATAAGAAAGGACGACAACAAAGCAAAAAAAAAATTGGGGATGAGTAAGCTTTAGGCTACCTTTAAGATTCTTAAGATGTTCTTTTAGGTTTCTGTAGACTTGCAGTTCACCTACGGCTTCTCTTCGCATACGACGTATATGTTCGGATGATAAGCTAGTGTGGGTTGGACACGTAGTTGGTTCGGTAAAGTCTGCTGAAACACAGTGACACTGACTGGAGACTGGATCTGCATCACTGTTACCAATATTTGTTGGGGTTGCAAGAAAAGAACTGTCAGGTCTGTCATTATCTGCATACAAATCAAGTTCTTCACTAGCAACAGAACGTGTAACAAAAAGTTCAGATGCACGTTCTCCATACTGTGGTGTGCTCTTTGATCTTTGCAATTGGGGCTTTGTGTTTTGAGAGGCACGGGAATTCTGAGTATTTGAAGTCTGACATTCTTCTCCTTTGGTCTGCAATGAAGGTAATTTTACATTCGATTTTGTGGGTTTCCCTTGTTGAGATTCATTGGGCACATTTTCTCTATTTCCATTCTGAAAATGAGGGACAATTGGTATTACAGTGTCAGTAGAAGCATTTGAACTGCTGTCAACACTTGGCCAGGTAGCAATTTTCTGTAGTTTTCTTGATGTTTTGTGATGCACTTTTGCTATGCTCCGGCTTCTGGCCAAAACACGATCAATTTTGGCAATAAGTGCCAGACTTTGTTCATCTTCATCTAAACAAAGTTTGGATGCAGAGGTACTCAATGCCATTCTCTCTAGAGTGCTTAGTTTAGTTTTAAACTGCCCTGTCTTAAGTGGAATACAACCCACATCAGCACTTGAGTCCCACTCGAGTTTTTTAGATGAAAATGCCGATTTAGAGATAGACAGTGAAGTCAACTGGTTGAAACTATTATCCAATTCAGATCCATTATAAATATCGTTATCGGTTGCTGTGGAAACGTTTTCACCCTCAATAATTGAAGTATCGCTGTCTCTAAAGTTTTCTAAGTAAGAAAGAATATTGTCACTTATCTCCTCGCTTGAATCCATTTCCACGATTACTTTTAAAATTTAAATGTGAACTGTTTACAAAAAAGCTAACCGTCAATGCGCAAATTAGTTTCTGCTACTCGGTTGCTGAAACCAATTTTGCTCGGAATTTTGCTCGTACACTGTCCCATTGGAATTTGACCAGTGCAGCACTCAAATCCTGCATCCAAATTTAAACAAAATGTTTTGGTTTATCTCAACCGGTTGGGCATGCCCTCGGAAATCTCAAAATTCCAAGCAATCATAAAATGACGAAACCATTTTTTGAAACAATAACAGCACACGCCACACTGCAAATATTTTTGTTTGTACTTTTATGTATTGTTTTAAAGTAAGCGTATTCATCTCAGGCAACAAAAAGTTTAAAAATATAAATTAATCGGCATTAATACTGAATTCATGTTGAACACTCGATTCGGCAGCTTGAGTATTGTCGTCTAGTACAAAATTCAGTCGAATGATCACTGACTTCTTCTTACACACTCCAGAACTTTTGGCACATAGGAAGAGGTCAGCTTGGACTTGCACATAATTATTGGGCCCATTACTTGCTTGAAGTGATTCATGTAGAAGGTCAATATTCATTAAACTGTCCTGAATATAACCCACTTTGTCTGTTGCAGTTAAACCCTCTAAAAGAAAATGGAAAAGCATCATGGCATAAGAATTTGTAATAGATTCACATTCTAGTTACCTATGTGTGTAATATTCCAAGAATGCGGAGCATCATCGGACCATTTCCACTGTTGGTCAACGCAATGGAATTTTACCGTCCAATGAAAATTAGAAGAACTAGGAGACAAAGTTGCTGATACTTCAAAGTTAGGTAAAGTATTTGAAATCAGGGTTTGGGTTTCTTTTGCTGGTGATTTTACTGATATTTTAAGCTATTCAAAAAATTATATTGTGATTACTTTTTTTCTGTTACAAAAGTTTTGGGCTTACCGTCTCAGTAACATTGCGAACCAAGTCAACTTTTCGTATGCAATGGTTATTCGTATCGGCTACGTACAAAATCTTTTGTTCCTCATGGATGCAAAGCCCCCCAGGTTCGTTGAACTAAAAATAGTGTAAATGTTAAATAGCTACATTGCTTTCCAATGGAAAAAGTTTTACTTGAATCTCGTTTTCACTACCACCGTCGGCAAATCCCGGTTTTCCGTTACCCAAGTACGTGGAACACACTTTAGTCAACGGATTCACTGATTTAATTTTATGGTTGTATGAGTCGGCTACGTAGAGTAGTTGACTGGACGCACTCCAAGCCACACCCAGAGGATGCTGAAGCAGAACTGCACCTTTGGGGTTGCTATTATTGTCTTGATCGCCAAAACAAAATAAATCCTGCAAAGAAATTTTTGTTGGTGTTAACTGTACAGACAAAGAAGACAGTTTTCCAGCGGCAGTCAAATTACTTACCATCGGATCCTTCCCTCCACCAACCAGCGCTTTAACAGACCCGTCTTTCAGGTTAATTTGCCTGATTGAAGAGCTTTCGCTGTCAGCAACGAATAACAGGTAGTCCGCTGAAGGAGACTGCAAAACCCCACAGGATATTCCTGATGGTTGAGCAAAGGCTGCTTTTGCGGGGTAGCTATTGTTTCTGTTCTCTTCCGCTCCTGATCCAGCCAAGCGAAGACACCGTCCCGCCTCCAAATGCACATTTTTCCACCAAGTCAAATCACGAAGTGCAAGTCCCCATATCTGATGAGTTCCTGCATTGGCGATGATTAAAAGATCAGGATCAGCCGAAGTCGAGGAACGAGCCAGACAGACATCCCATGGAGAAGCTAATGGCTGCTCCTTTCCAAGCTGTCCGCCTTCTTTGTCAGTGCCCTGTACGCCCTTTCCAGCAACCGTTTTCACTTCTTTTGATTTTAAATCCACCTATGATTGATTTTACTTTTAAAAAAGAATTTTACGTTTAATGTTACAGGCTTACCAAGCGAACAGAATGGTTTCCAGTGTCTGCAACGTAAAGATAACATGGTGGTAGAAACGCAATGCCTTGGGGATTGTGAAACTGGGCAGTGGCATAGCTACCTTCTTTCCAACCAGGAGCTTCACCACCTATCGTTACCTAGATATCGCTTTCTTATTATATTAACTGGTACTCGTCAGAATAACTAATACCTTGACTTCGCCCTGTAGCGAAGTAATTAATAGGCGATGATGACCCGAATCCGAAATGGCTAAGTATGTCGAATCTTGCTTTGGAGCTCCAGAAACGGTGGGTGCTTCGATATATTCGCACTCAACGATGCAAATTTTTCCAGGGAAGAGTAAATGAGATTGAAATACTTCCGACTTTTTGGGTGATAATGGAAGGGGTCGTGGAATAATCCGATTCTTATAAAATGTCAAAGCACAATCAACGTAGCGAAAGAGAACATCTCTATGACCCTCACCAATAATGACAAATACTGGTTTTCTGTCAGGTCCTAAAATTACAATTGGATATATTAGTGACACAATCCAAAATTCAGTTTAAAAAATGCATACCAAGAATTAGCAATGTTGGCCAGCATGTAATTTCCAGTGTTTTCCACAACACAGCTTCACTATCATTCACAACTGGGTGGGCGATTCCATAGCGCTGAACAGCTGCCATGATATTCAATGAAACTTTCTCATTTTCAAATTTTGCACTATGAACGCCAACCTTTCATTAAGTAACAACCATCACTTTATGATAATTAACTCTCAACATTTCTGTTGATACTTACAACAACAACTCCAGATTTATCACTTGGAAACTTTTCCTCCAGGGCATGAAGGTCAGGGAGGATATGCATACAATTTATACAACAATAGGTGAAGAAATCAACCACAACTATTTGATCTTTGAAATCTGAGCTGACGGACAAGCTCCGACTTGTGTTGAACCACTCCCAGCCTGAAAAAGTAATTATGTTTGAATTTTACTTGCACATTCTGTAAACAATGGCAGTGACTCACCAGGTTGGAATTCGGGGAAAACATCCCTAGACGATTCCTCAACTGAATTCAGGTGGTTCAAAACCAGATTATTTTTTTCTTCGTCTTCTAACTCTGGGTTTTTAATAAGGCCTTGGAGCGTGATACAGCTCCAAGTCAATGTAGAAATGAAAGACATTTGAAAATTCGATGAATATTACCAAATTGGTACTGGTAAACGTAAACAGAGCAGACCACACCGTAATAAACAAAAAAGTACATGGCTAAATTCCGGAAAATAAATGTCTGATGTAGGGAAAGAAAGATTCAGTAGATGGCATGCAAAAATAATGAATTAAAAGGCTGGTTGAAGCACGATAAGCGCTAGCCCTCTCGGAAAAGGTAGACCAGTATGCGACCTTCCACGGAACTTCTGTCCTATTCGTTCAGCGCGCCAAGCGGGTGTGTCGTGGAAAAGAACCAACCCCCGAGGGTTTCAATGACGTGATGAACTGAATTCATAAGCTGTTCTCTGATTGGTTCACTTGGCCCGCTTGGCGCGCTGTTGATTATTTTCAGCAAAAAAATAAATTAAGTGCCCATATCCGAGGTGTTGAAAAAAGGGGTAATTTACCAATTTTGCTTTCCGTATAAGGCTTCGATTAATGCATTTTAGCGCAAAGTATGTTCAAACTTTAAAGGATTAAAAGAAAACCAACAGGAAAAGTTAAGTACCCCTTTCTCGTCGTTTCAGGGCTGAGAGAACGTAGTCACGTGGTACAGAATTTAAATTTTCAGACGAACATTGCCTTTGCCTTGACAAAATGGAAGAAACTTTAGAAAATCTGTCTAAGAGAATTGAAGAGAAGGAGGAGTTACTAAGAAAGCTTAAGATGATTAAATTACACAGAATGAAGGTGTTTTTATAGAATTGTATAGTTTTGGATTCATTTTCATTAATTTTTTTAAACAGCATAGTACCAATCAACTTGAAAGTCTCATAAAAGAATGGACGGGAATCTGCCAACAAGCTCTTCAAGACCTGCAACAGAAATTGGCAGATCAGGGATCTGATTCAGCAGCCATTGGCATTTTAGAACTTCTTAGGCATTTGAATATCGAACCAGAGCTTGTTGGCTACTCTATTGAAGACGAGGCATTCACAGACTGAATATTTATTCAGTCACTTCAAGTATTATTTAATGCCGCTACTGATACTCGTAAGAAGTTTCCCTTATTCTTTGAACATCTCATTTTCATTGTTCTAGTAAATTTTTCAGCACATTCGAAAATTAGCTTGTTGCTCTTCAAGCTGTTCTTGTTTAATAATGTTTCAACCTTGGTTTATTCTTTATTCTATGCTTGAAGTACTACCGAGTGATTTTAATTAGAAAGAAGAAGTTGTAAAATCTCAAAACCATACTGCCCAGAAAATGGTTAAGTTGGAATAGTGTAATGAGTAATGCCCTCTTGTCAGCAAGACGAATGTTTCTTGGTATATGATAAACGAGCAGAAGCGTAGGATTGTCTTGTACGGACCATACGTACGTATAGCCTCCGCCCCTGCTGACGAAACGTTCAGCATAGACAGTTAACCTCTGACCGGTTTTATTTAATTTTCTGGCGGCCTAAATCGCCCCCCTGTAAAGCATCCTACTACGTAAATGTATGTGTCTAAAAGTTGAAAGAGCAATACGTTTACAGAAATTCTCATGTAACCTGCATATTCTTACACAACGTAATGATAAGTTTTCCAGACTGAAAACTTGACCTATTAAACTGATTTTGAATTTGTTTTTTTGATTTCAAGGGCCCAAGTTTCTCCCAGTGCCTTAACCGAGTGTGGCAACACATGACAACCGGAAAACTCTAACCTCCCTACAGTGAATCAAAACAATATCCGAAATCAGGCAAATCTCGGATCCCTGCTAATAGACGTGAGTCATACCCATAGCATATATATTTTTTGTCTAATAAGTAGTACATCATTTTGAATCAACACATGCTGTTGATGATGAATGAGCTAGTCCAAAGAAACCCGAGAAGAAACAAATTGCCTTGCATTGTAATCGGGTCCTGTACAATGTCCCGCCTTCCCTGGTTCTATGCTAGAAAGGGCTGAGCTTAGATAAACCATTTGGGTGGATCGGTTTGCACGTAAGGAGAGAACGAGGCGCGATGAGTAGGAGGGAATCAAGAGATGCTAAAATTCATTTGTTGCTGGTTGACAGTTTTACGACCGGCTTCCACACCTACTTCATTAGCGCTGCTTGACTTGGTTTCTACTCCGGCCTCTTTCTCCTCCTTCTTTCACTATCGAAACACAACAAACAACGAATGCACTATATATCAGCCACGAGGATATTCAAGTCAGTTGCCCTGTCTCTCCTCACCTATGGCGTATTATGACTAGCTGCTGCGTCAGTCTGTTTGAAGGATCTATGATCAAATCTAGTTAAATGATGGGAGACTTTTCCCTTCTTTGAACCGTAGCCGGCACAGCATCGGAAAGAGAAAGAAACTATTGACAGGTTGGAAAGGTTGGGTACTAAATGGTTTTGGGACTCTAGACAAATCTCGGGGAATACGGTATCGAGGCGGCAATTGAACGGAAACGTGCGCGCCTCTGCCATCAAACGTTCGCGCGAGCGCTTGCGTCTCAAGTGGATCATGTCTCTTTTCCATCTCTTGGCGGAATTAAGTTAGACAGCAGAGAAACAGGAAGCAACCATTTCCTCTTCTGTCTTTCTTTAAGGAAGCCGCCGCCGAAGAGTGTGTCTACTTTTCTTTTTAGAAGCAAAAAATCGTGTGGGGTACATATTGCTTTACTCGTCTCATGGGCTAGGGTCACCAGAGACATGAAACTGGTCATTGAAACCGGTCCACAGTCTCAGGGAACGCTAGTAGAATGTATTGATAGATAAAACACACCGGTGTTTCTTTTTGTCTTCACCACTCACTCTTTGCTCGTTCGAAATCTCCTCCCCTTTTCGTCCCTTTGTCATCCTCAAGCATCAAACATTTAAAGTTGTCATCAAGAGGAATCTGCTTCTAATTGTCTATATGCTAACTCCATCCAAACATAGTTAGGCTTTCTTCTTGATTTTATCGTTAACTAAATCATCATTATTCGTAGGATAAAAGAATTTTTGCGCACTTTGTCTCGGTTGATGTTTCGGGAACGTTTTTCTTCTTTTCCAATATGGTAACTTGTGAAAATAATGTGTACTACATCCCGTGTGTAGTTAAAAATTTTCAAATGGAGCTGTTGATTGATAGATGTTGGGATGATGAAAAGGTTTCCGTGTGATATTTCAACGCAGAAGGGTTGTAAAATTCTTTATGCGCGTGAGCGAGAAAAGACTAAGAGAGAGACGATGAGAGGCAGTCAAATTGTTTGTTCAGAGTCGGGTTTTTCCACAAGAGTAAAGAGCAAGCGAGGAGGGGGGGGAGGATCCGGAGGATGTGGGTGCCGGTACGTATAGTACCAGGGGAACTGCCGGAATTTACTCGGAAACGTGTTTCACTCTACACTCCATTAGCAACGCGTGGACCCAGAAGACGATCCATGCGAAGAAGAGCAGCTCCTTTTTGTTTTAATATTTTCTTAAAATTTTTTTTTTTTGAAACACGCGTTCTCCGGTTTTCTTCCCCTTCAACAGTTATTCCTCTTCTTTTTGTCATAAGAGGGACGGGCTAAAGAAGACCCCACTCGCATCGCCCCTTTGCCATGTGCCCCATCGATTTGAATGGACTGTAGAGCGACCTATGACCTTCTATTATCTCGGTCAACCTTTTTTCCACACTTGGAAGCAAATTAGGCCCGAAGAGCAGGGAGGTCAGCTAAATGTTCACACTCTCATTAGCAGTGCAGCGTGTGCCTGTCAACTAATTGTCTCAGAAAAGTCTTATTGTTTTTGCCAAATTTTGCCACGAGAATCAACAAAATCCATTACGTTTCTTTTTTGAAAAGTGAATTTGGCTAAAGCAATCAAGTTGACCATGTCGTGCAGCTTATATCTGGTTACTGTGTTGACTTTTTCTTTGTTTTCCTTGAAAACAAAGATCTCTTTGGGCGGTCGATTGACGTTTGCTAAATTACCCAGACGATTGGCGACGACTTTCAACCTACATTCATCTGTTATTCGGACATTGGGAGAAGAAGTAAAAAGCGTTGTAAATTCTTTTCACTTTCTAGCGACTGGCGTTTCATCTTCAGAAGAAGACCTTCTCTCAACGTTTGTTATATACCCGAAAAGTTTGTTTAACGAGAACACACTGACAAAAAGGGAAGAAAAAAAAGTTTGAGAGTTGTGATCTTTTTCCGGACCGTTGCAGCTGTTGGGGCTGTCTCCCTTTCTCTGTTTCTTTATTTTATTATTTTTTTCTTATTTCAGAATTAGAGTAAAAAAAATAGTATGGAAGAAAACAGCAGTTGCCAGCTACTTGTTGTACGACGCAAAGTGGAGCTGAAAGCCGCGCTCCATCCGAAAAAAAAAGTCTTATGAAATCACGTATCACTTTCACGAGATTTTGACAGCCCTAATGAACTCTCTCTTTCTCTGCATAGCCGCCTTCCGTTTACTCCGGAAACAACAGCAAAGAAACGTTCGGCCATGAATTCTGAGCATCTCTAGGACAGAGGAGAGAAAAAAGTCTTGTACATTTTCCAAAAGGTTTCAATTGTTTTAGTAGTATTTTTCATTTGCTTGAATTTATAGACGTCTCTGGTTTGCGTGATGCTAGGCTGTATAGCACAGGCGTGGAACGTGCCTTGCGTTTCGTTGAGTTTAAAAATATCGCGTGTTTGACGGGTAAAAGAGACAAGCAAAAAAAAAAGAGGAAATGGCCGGCAACAGCTGCAGAGATGCACGACAAGTTGCCGACGAAGTGGGGACCTTTACAGTATATCGTCGGTGGGACGAACTTCAAGCCAGAGGATTAGACACGAAAAATCCTATTTCCAGCTCTATGTAGGCAACCGTATATAATGTCCGTTGGGCTTCCAACTTGATCCACTTGGACAAGTGGAATGTCTTAAGTAATAGTCGTTTCGTTATAGCATAAGCTCGGAGAGTCCCTCGCGTCTTTTTACTATTAGACTCTGTGTTTACCCGTAACCAAATGCGCAACGAAAAGAAAAACAACTGGGGAATTCTTTGAGCGCGACAAATTTGTGTATTGATAACAGTATAACGGATTCACCGTGATCATGGAGTTCTTTTTACTTAAGTAGGATAAATATGTACAACAGTTTGGGGTTAGTAAACAACTCGTGCGTTTCGATCTACAGAATGAGTTTCACTTTCAAAATATTTCTGAAAATCAATTGACAAAGAATTTTTCTTTTTCTTTTTAGGAGGATAAAATTGTCAAACTGTGCTGGTGTTGGTTGGTGCAGTGGTTGTGGTGCAAGTCGTAGCCAAACTCTCGACAATGAAACTGAGCCGATCGAGGCTGGATGAACCCGGAGCAGATCCTTGTCCTACACCCGATCCTTCATTACCTGTAAAAGAAAAAACAAAAGAAGAAATGAGATTGCGAATTGCCAGATAATTTTAAATTCATCGTGTGCAAAATGTAAATACAATAGGCCTGATCCGACAATGCCGCTTACGTAAAATAGCCTTTTCTCTTTGATTTTCTCTCTAAACAAATCAAACCCTCGTGATCTTTCGACTCGTTTAGCGTGGCATGCTCTCAGCATTCCTCTTTTACTGAAAAAGGTATGATCTATAATAGATGGTGCGTTAACTCTAGAAAGACAAATGAATCTACAGTTTTGTGTTACTGTTTCTACCCAGTTTCTACTCTGGGCATGGAAATTGGGCGAAGCAATTGGTCTTGTTGTAAGTATTCTTCCCTGTTTTCGTTTAATATATATAGCAATGAATGATGAAAACTAATGCCTGTGTGGCTGTTTAGTGTAACTATTCTGAAAACTTGAGACGAAGATGTAATAAGCAGCAAGGACAGAGCTCAAAAGACACTGTGACTTGTGACCGGTTCCATGGACAGCAGTGTCACTGCTACCCAAACAGGATCAATGGCTAATAGGTTACACATAAACCCTTTTTAGCTGGTTACAAAAAACGAAGACCTTTTTGCTCTTGAAAATCAACAGATGACAAGAAACAACAGAGCAACGTAATTGCTAAGCACCAGGCAGTCCTTTTTATGAATGACACTGGAACTTCCACATTTGCAGAAAACCAGACGTCGACCGTCACAGCGTGCATTCGAAGGATCTCCTAGCTTTGTTTCCAAAAAAGTAAGATGAGTGCGATCACTCTACAACGGAAGTAACACACGTGCTTGGGACGGCTCCGATTCCACCCTCAACGGTCTACACCTCTACGACTGTATAGCACTCCTTTTCCCCCTTTTTCCAATAGCTATTAAAACCTTTTTTTTGCTCTTGTTTTTTTTTTTTTTCTTCTCAAGTGCAATGGGAAGTTGACCGACAGCTTTATTTCAGAGTTCCTGTACAAGTCTCGTCCGGAGAGAGACAGTCGACGGCAAGTCATTTCAGCTAAAATACTTTTTTAGTTTCTCCAGTTAAAAAGAGAGAAAACGTGTAAGCTATATCGTAGGTAGTTAAGCTAAATTATTACTAAAAATGAAAATGGCAAAAATTCGAAATGTGATTAAAGTCTCTGTTTGCTTTTTTTGAAGATTTTTGGCGTTGCGGCGTCTGACGTCGTTATCATCCGAGACTAAATATCTCTAGTCGTTTGAAGCGTTTTCTTTCTAAAATTAGTCGGCATTGCTATGCAACGCCGCGTCGTCAAATTTGCTGTTGATGGGCTGTTAAACGGGTTTACTTTTTAATGGAGGGATATGCAAGGTGACGTCAGTCGTCTTGAGCCTTGCCTTCTATCTTTTTTAAAAACTAATACTAGTTTTAAATTTCGTCCCTTTAGGTGATCCAGATCCATAGGCAAAAGGAAAACCCACTAGTAAGGAATCGATACCACTCTTGGAGAGTTTGAGGTAGTAAAAAAAAAATGGGAAGAAGAATGACATTTTAAAGACAAATTAGTTAAGACGTGGGAGCGTATCCGAGAGACCCAAAGAAGAAGGCTCTTCTTGGGTGTGTGATTCCCCTTGGTGGGAGGGATCATAAACGACTTCATTAGTCCTCTCTGGTAGACCATGGTGTGGTCCAGTGGGTGAAGAGGAAAAAAAAGAGCGTGGGACAAGGTTTGTTGCGCTTTTTTATCTTCCCTTTTTTTCTAACTTTTTAAAACATTGAACATGTTCGTGAACAACAGGAACTAGCGAAGCAATCGGAACGGGCTGTCTTAATATAATGGACGTGAGGAGAGACGTGAAGCGTCGTATTTTGGTTCGAAGTTG
Source organism: Daphnia sinensis (assembly GCA_013167095.2). Taxonomy (NCBI): domain Eukaryota; kingdom Metazoa; phylum Arthropoda; class Branchiopoda; order Diplostraca; family Daphniidae; genus Daphnia; species Daphnia sinensis. The sequence goes on along the minus strand of CM023195.1, from coordinate 2,234,136 downwards.
GGGGTGTCGACAGATAGACGAGAGAGGTGTTCCCCGATATTGGAAAAACACTGGAGGAAAGAAGGAGGAATCGTCGCATATCTTCGATAGTCGTCAACACGGCAGTCAATCTGTTGTCTACGTGGATTCAACTCAAGCAAATGGCCGTGTCGACAAGGCACTGGGAATGCTTTATTGTCTAGTCGAATGAAATGAACTTACCGATTAACGGCGAGAAGTTGGTCAGACATTCACTGAACTGATGAAGTCGGGTCTGGTAGTAAGCCACAACGTTCGTCATCTACGGCCATTTCATCAAAACAAAAATGCAAGAGAAAAACAATAGAGGTAATTGGACGTAAAATGTAGAGAATGAAACATAAAGCCATTCATTTGAAAAACAACGTTATGCTTGAGCAGACATACATAGCCGTTGTTGTGGACCGATATGGGTTCGTTTTCGCCTCGATTTTGCCCGGCATCGCCGCCGTTGCCACCCGACGTGGAAGGATCTCGCGAGGATGACAGCATGTCTTCTAGTGATTCGATGTATTCGATTGCATTGCGAAGAATCTCCACTTTAGGAAGCCGTTGACCTGGATTGTTGCTTGTGCGACGCTTCAACGATTCAAAGGCTTCATTGACCTACCACGATGCAATACAATCAGTTTTGCGAAACCCTTTTATTATTGAACATGGTAGGTCTAGTATCATATTGCGAGTTTAACAAGGATATGGCATGTCATTTACTAACCCATCTTTACTGAGAACTATTTTTTTATGCATGTAGTATTTTGTCGAAATTCAAACTCAGTTTACTTACTTTTCTTAGACGCCGTCGCTCCCTCATCGTGGCAGCTTTACGCCGATCGACCGTAACATTCTTCTTTTTGCAAGCCTTGCAAGCCCAAAGAAGACAACGACGCCCTTGATGTCCATCCAAATGATGTTGAGCATTGTGATCCGCTGCCGTTGATGCGATTGACGAACCAGATGAAGACGAAGATTCGGGTGCCAACGTGTGTCCAGACGTTGATTCATCGCCGTCTGAATCCAACGAGTCTTCTGTCTGAGACATGCTTCCGTAGGTACCACAGTCTTCTTCAGATGCAGCCATATTTGGCTCCTGTGCAGCAATGTTGCAATAATCATATCTTGACCATTTAGCGGCTGATCTGACTTACTTTTTCGATGGAAGACGTATGGTGACGTTGCTGGAAAAAATTACGATGATCTTCACGATCCGGGTCTGGCTTGATCCCAGTTACATAACTGGATTGGTGGAATGATGATCGCCCGGTGGAGTAGAGCGGCATGAGATGACCACCGTTATTTGATGCAGTTAGGCTGTTTTCATCCGAGCTCACCGACACTGGCCTAGATGAAGGAGGTGATAGGGGAATGGCTGGATGATTGTTGTAAGGATCGACGTTGAGATGTGAACCCGAAGACACCGCCGCTGGATAATATTGGTACTGGTGTTGCGGATAACTTTGGTCGTAGCTCGGCTGTTGTTGTTGAATAGCACTTGGAGTATTCCAGAATCCGCCGTAAGTTTCCGCATCCGTGTAGCGTCGATGATCAGACATCATTTTTCACGATTGTACTATTCTTTTTATATTTCTTCTTCAACTACAATTGGTATTAAGTGTTGTGTAGCACTTTAGGCTGCTGGAGCGAGAGGTTTCTACGGGTATCACCTACTTGGTTCACCAAGTCACTGTGATTTTCAGAATTTGACGTCGTTCTCTTATATCTTACTTGATACTAGACACGACCATTCAGGATAACTGGAACAGCTTCTTTTCAGTTCAAACTTAAAAACGAGGTGTAGGGTCTTTGGGTCTTTGGGGGAGGAAATATTATGCGATGTATCTGTCCGTTTCCGAGTAGTCCTTCCCCTCTCCTGTTCCCATTGGCTAGCCAATTATCCTGACACGCCCACGTCCGTCAAATTTCCGTTTTAAATAGGATCCGCGTTTCACTTAACAGTGTTTTGCTTATTCTGTGCTTAAACTGGAACTGCCGTCGCGGAAAAGTCTTTGTTTTTCTGTTATTGTTTTTATTGATTTTCAGGAGTAATTTTCTCAAGACGTCGTTGAAATGTTTCAGTCATTCGTCATATCAAAAATCAAACGGATAGGTATAAAAAATAATTTTGGTAAGATACCGTAAATACTTCAATTTTATGCAATAATTAAAAGGTCTAAAAGGTTTTATCTTTTTGTTTAGATCAACATGCTGGTTTAGAAATTCAATCCCGTAATCACTCAAGTGATATCACGTGAAGATAAGATAAAAGCTCGTGTCAGTGTTGTCGTTTGGAAAAGTGTACATGGATTCAGTAGTTGCGGCCACTATGAAGAAGCTCGTCGTGTTTTTCGAGTTGGCAATCATTCTTACAGTTATTTTGGCCGATTTCGTTAATCAAGACAACACAGATGACGTATTCTACATCCAGATGTAAGCCCTTTGTACGAATCTAAGATCATTTACGGGATTTCTATTTAAATACTGTTTTACAACAGTGAAAATGAGGAGAAAGAATACGTGAGAAAACCGTTCACCCCCGATTGGAACAGTTTGGACACCCGGGAATTACCAACATGGTACGACGAGGCCAAGTTTGGCATTTTTATCCATTGGGGAGTTTTCTCAGTCCCTTCGTTCGGAGAATGGTTTTGGTACAATTGGCGAGGTAATATTTAAAGTTTCTAATGCTACCTTAAAGTATTTGTTCCTTAAATGTTGACTCTTTTAGAGGGAAGTCCTTCGTATGTGGAGTTTATGAAGAAAAATTATCCGCCGAATTTCACGTATGCCGGTTTTGCGGAGCAATTCCGCGCCGAATTCTTTGATCCTGATCGTTGGGCTGAAATACTCGAAAGCTCAGGAGCTAAGTAATTAATGACCATATGCTTTTAAAATTAGAATTTTGTTATAGAAACACTTACATGTAGGTATGTTGTTCTGACCGGCAAGCATCACGAAGGATTCACCCTTTGGCCGTCAAAGTACTCTTGGAACTGGAATTCCATGGATATTGGGCCTAAACGAGACCTTGTCGGAAAGTTTCTCGCAAACTTTCATGGTTTTGGTTGGTTTTCTTAATTAATAGCTATTTCTTCCCATAGGTGAGTTAGCCGAAGCTATTAGAAGAAAAACAGATATGCGTTTTGGCATCTATCACAGTTTGTACGAATGGTATCATCCGCTGTATCTCCAAGATAAAGCCAATAATTTTACGACTCAGGATTTTGTCCGGCTCAAAACGATGCCTGAGCTTTACGAATTGGTTAGTCAGTGAAAATAGCTACATTATAAATCTATTGTAATCTGCCTTTTGCCTTTATTAGGTTGACACCTATAAACCGGATGTCATTTGGTCAGATGGTGATTGGGAAGCTAGTGAAAAATACTGGGATACGCTAAACTTCCTCACTTGGCTTTACAATGATAGTCCGGTCCGAAATACGGTAGTCGTGAATGATCGGTGGGGACATGGCTTGGGGTGTAAGCATGGCGATTTCGTGAACTGTGAAGACAGGTATAATCCAGGTATACATTGAAAAACAGTATGATTTCGTTCAAACGATTTGTAAACGAATCCTAATGTGTGACGCACTTGGTGTACTACGTTTATTTTTTTCGAGGGAAAAGGTGTTTTGCAAACGCGTTAATGGGAGAACGCCATGACGATTGACAGATACGCGTGGGCTTTCAGAAGAAACGCCCGCCTGGAAGACTTCCTAACGACCCAAGAGTTGATCGAGACTCTTGTGACTACCGTCAGTTGTGGAGGTAAATATTCACGGGAGATGACGGCTTTACGAGCTGTGACTATTCCCTCTCGATTTGATTGGCTCGTATTTATACAAATGTGTTTGCTGAGAGCAGGAAATTTATTGATGAATATCGGGCCCACGGCAGACGGTGTGATTCGGCCAATATTCGAAGAGCGTCTACGAGACGTGGGCTCATGGCTCCATGTCAACGGTGAAGCTATTTTCAGAACTCGTCCATGGGCACTGCAGAATGATACTCTAACCAGCAATGTCTGGTACGTAATTTGACGATGAAATCGTCCCTCCCCTGGGATTTGTTGAAGTAACAATCGAAATGACGTCATAAGAAAATTATAGGTACACCAGCAAAAAACTATTGTTTTGGACGTTTGTGTACGGAATCACTTTGCGTTGGCCGGAAAACAACATGCTGGTGCTTGGAGCCCCATTACCATTAACCGACCGCTCTATCGTCACTTTGCTGGGATACGAAGAGCCATTAAAAGTATTCGAATTTATTCTGTGTAACTAGGCCCATATCGAAACTTCACTTACCCACTGATTTTTTTTTCTTTAGTGGAACATTTTTAAAGGCGTCATTTCAATCCAGTTTCCTGAAATAGACCAAGTTGCCAGTCAGTCTGGGTGGACTGTTAAATTTGCTCTGTAATATTTAGCATTGCCTACAACTGTTTGAAAACCAATGCATGTAAACATGTTGGCAGGATTTCGAGAACCACAATAGGTTCTCATGATTTGGTTTGGTTTAAAATTTGACTATCTTTCCGTACTGTTTCCATATCTGTTTGCTTTTATGACCTGAGTTGCAGACGATCTGGTTTCACTTATTTCATAGGGCAGTAAAACGAAAAGAAGGAAGCTGCTGTATCCACGCAGCCCCCACTGCGCGAAAAGGGGATTAACCTCTCCAATCGGCTGTGTTGGAGGTCCTTTTTGGTTTTCGTTTTTTTTCTTTCGACTGAAATCCAATTCTGTGTGATGTTACTTGAAAATATGCATTTTGTTGGGTATTCTAGTCGTAAAACCTTCGCTTGTTTCGATTTTTCTTATCTTCGTAACAATTCTTTATTTTTTTAAATGCATAAACTGTTAAAATTTCAGTAGAGTTAGGATAAGAGATGATTCAATTTCATCTTTTTTAAATATCTTTTATATTTTTGCTTTTCGGTGCGGGTGTATCGGGGTACAGGATCTCCGATGTCCCATGTCGGGTCGTGGGATTTCAATCGGGGCACGAAAAATAACCCCTGTTTGCGATTTTCTACTATCGATCCCGACTATGTCGCTTTTTTACACTGTTCGTTCTGATTCCTACCCGTATTGTTACCCAAAAACTGGATTACTGTTCGGTTAATGTTTGAAAAATTATGTTTTGAGATATCGTGCTTTTTGAAGGCGCCATTTAAGAATGTTGGCGGTGCACCCGTTGTATACCGAAACTCGTTTTAGACCACACCTATGGAAAATTGTTCTACTCGATTGTCACCATTCGTCAATGCAGTCAATGTCTCGGTAAAGTCATAAATTAATAATTCTAAGTCTAATCATGACACTAGTTTCGTGGAGCGGTGCGCTGTGCCCCATTTATAGTCAACCGGGGCGGATAACCGACCCATCGTGTAACGTAATACATTTTCCGGTGATGTGGCAACGCCTGTTCGCGGCTCCTCCTTTGTGGAAACATTTAGCTCGCTTTTCCCGTTTTCCGTTGAACCGGCTTTGTTGTGTTGTTGCCTGACAGAATTTAACATCGCACACTATTTGAATATTACAATCGTGTCTTTTAATAGTTTTGGTGGTGAGGTGTTTAACTCTTTTGAAGCCTCGTAGCTTCTTATCAAAATGTCGAAATCGGAAGAGGAAGGTAGTCCTGTTGAAACTCCAGCTGACACTGGCGAAAATTCTGTAAGTGCCCATCACGATTTGGTAAGCAACGCACCTATTTGGCACATTGTCTATTCTCATTTTTTTTTTAATAGCAAACAGAATCTTCTTCACGTTCGTCTGTTTCTAAGGGCAGAGATGACTTCGAAAAGAAAACGGTATGTCTGGTTGATAAAAGTCATGCAGTTGTCGTCACATTTATGATTTTTGTAGGAAGTTGACCGTAGTAAGAGGTTTGATTACCTCTTGAAACAAACAGAGCTTTTTGGGCATTTCATGGCAGCCCCAGGTACAAAAGCCCCATCAAGCCCCTTAAAACTAAAACCAGGCAGACCCCGCAAAGAAAAAAAATCAGATGTGGGAGACAACCGACATAGGAAAACTGAACAAGAAGAAGATGAAGAATTAATGGAAGAAGTCAAGGCGGCTGAGAAAGCAGCACTTGTTACACGATTTGATACATCACCCTTTTATATCAAAGGAGGGGAGATGAGGGACTATCAAATTCGTGGTCTCAACTGGATGATTTCTCTGTATGAAAATGGCATCAATGGTATCTTGGCTGATGAAATGGGTTTGGGAAAGACACTTCAGACAATATCTTTGTTGGGGTACATGAAACACTATCGCAACATCAATGGACCTCACATGGTTATTGTCCCGAAATCAACACTTGCAAATTGGATGAATGAATTCAAGAAATGGTGTCCCACTCTTCGTACTGTATGTCTCACAGGAGATCAAGAGACTAGGGTATGTTATACTTACATGTATGTAACTGTGTTCTGGCATTTCTAACAGATCCATTTATAGGCTAACATCGTTCGAGATGAAATCATGCCAGGTGAATGGGATGCTTGCGTTACGTCCTACGAGATTGTTATGAAAGAACGCGCCGTGTTCAAGAAATTCAATTGGCGTTATATGGTTATTGACGAAGCACATCGTATCAAAAATGAGAAATCAAAACTTTCCGAAATTGTCCGGGAGTTTAAGACATCCAACCGTCTACTGATTACGGGCACACCCCTTCAAAATAATTTGCATGAACTTTGGGCCCTACTTAATTTCCTTTTACCAGATATTTTCAACAATTCAGAGGTACCATGTTCCTTTCGATCATAAAGTTTTAGCAGATTTTATTGCTGAATGATTTTGCAGGATTTCGATGAATGGTTTAACGCCAATAACTGCCTCGGTGACGATTCTTTAATCCATCGTCTGCATGCCGTTCTTCGACCATTCCTCCTCCGCCGTCTCAAGGCTGAGGTGGAGAAACGGTTGAAGCCTAAAAAAGAAGTGAAAGTCTACATCGGACTTAGCAAAATGCAACGTGAAATGTACACGAAAATCTTAATGCGAGATATCGACATAGTGAACGGTGCCGGAAAATTAGAAAAAATGCGACTACAAAATATTCTTATGCAACTCCGTAAATGTTGTAACCACCCTTACCTTTTTGATGGTGCTGAACCTGGTCCTCCGTACACCACTGACGAACATATTGTGAGTGAAGCGTAACATTTCGTTTAAGTATTGGTTGGATATTTGTTTATGAAAGTCTTGTCTGTTTATCAGGTTTACAACTGCGGCAAAATGGTTATCTTGGACAAACTATTACCTAAATTAAAAGCACAGGGATCTCGTGTACTTATCTTCAGTCAAATGACTCGAATGCTTGACATCTTAGAGGACTATTCCCTATGGCGGGGCCATAATGTAAGGAAATTGAATGAAAGCTTAAATTTATAATTTAACTAGCATTATTCAACGCATAGTACTGCCGGCTTGATGGTAGCACTCCCCACGAGGATCGACACCGTCAGATTGAAGAGTTTAATGCGCCAGACAGCAAGAAATTTTTATTTATGCTCTCAACGCGAGCTGGTGGCTTGGGTATTAACTTGGCTACGGCTGACGTAGTAGTCCTGTTCGACTCCGATTGGAACCCTCAGATGGATCTCCAAGCTATGGTAATATCTATTGATTAAATAGCATCGAATTTTAAACTAACCATGCTTTTCAATAAAGGATCGAGCCCATCGTATCGGCCAGTTGAAGCAGGTCAGGGTTTTCCGTTTCATTACAGACAACACAGTGGAGGAAAAGATTGTTGAGAAAGCTGAAGTAAAACTGCGACTCGATAAATTGGTCATTCAACAAGGACGACTACTTGATAAAACCAACAGTGCACTGAACAAAGATGAAATGTTGAATATGATTCGGCATGGTGCAGACCACGTTTTTGCCTCCAAAGATTCAGATATTACCGACGAAGACATTGATACCATTTTAGCCAAAAGCGAGAACAGGGTTAGTATTGCTTTGATGATAGAAAGATTTTGGTACCTTTAGCTCATTCTTCCCCTTTTTCCCATGCTCAGACTCAAGAAGTCGCTGAACGTCTAGAAAAACTCGGTGAATCATCTCTCCGCAATTTTACGTTGGACGCACCGACAGAGTCTGTCTATCAATTTGAAGGCGAAGATTATCGGTAATAATGCACTTAAATATTGAAATTCTATTACTCATTTTCATTTCCTTCAAAAATTTGAATTCAGAGAAAAGCAAAAATCGATTGTGGGTGCCTGGATTGAGCCACCTAAACGTGAACGCAAAGCTAATTATGCTGTCGACGCGTATTTTAGAGAAGCATTGCGAGTTACGGAACCTAAAGCTCCTAAAGTAGGATAAAATACTAACCTTAACTAGCCGAAGTTCGTCCTAACTTCTTGATTCTCTCAGGCTCCTCGACCACCAAAGCAACCCATTGTGCAAGATTTTCAATTTTTCCCACCCCGGCTGTTTGAGTTGCTTGATCAAGAGATCTACCATTACCGTAAGACGGTGGGCTACAAGGTGCCTCGTAACTCAGAGTTAGGAGCCGAAGCTGCCAAAGTCCAACGGGAAGAACAGCGGAAGATCGACGAGGCCGAGCAATTAGCGGATGACGAACAGGCAGAAAAAGAAAGCCTCCTGACTCAGGTAATCATTCAATAAAGTTTCCTTGCTCATACTCTTAACGTCTACACCAACATTTACAGGGTTTTACGGCTTGGACGAAGCGGGACTTCAACCAATTCATAAAAGCAAATGAGAAGTATGGCAGGGATGATATTGAAAATATTGCAAAAGAAGTCGAAGGTGTGGACCTAAATTACGTTAGTGGTTTAGTTTCATGTCATAACGCTTTTTTGATGAATTAATAGGAAAAACTCCTGACGAAGTGATGGAATACAGTGCAGTATTTTGGGAGCGGTGTCATGAACTACAAGATATCGACCGAATTATGGCCCAAATTGAGCGTGGTGAAGCCAAAATCCAACGACGAACATCTATCAAAAAAGCTTTAGATGCAAAGGTAAGACACACTAAAATAAGAACTGATGGTCGGTTGCATTTTTCTTATTCTGTTTTTCAGATGTCAAAGTATCGAGCTCCCTTCCATCAATTACGTATTGCTTATGGAACTAACAAAGGGAAAAATTACACCGAGGAAGAGGACCGCTTTTTAGTTTGCATGCTACATCGTTTAGGATTCGACAAAGAGAACGTATATGAAGAGCTTCGAGCTGCCGTTAGGTAAGAAAAAGTGTTAGAATGTAACTTTGTCATCGATTTTTATTGTCCTGCTGCTCCATAGATCTGCCCCCCAGTTCCGTTTTGACTGGTTCCTGAAGTCGCGGACAGCAATGGAGCTACAAAGACGCTGCAATACTCTCATTACCTTGATTGAGAGGGAGGTTCAAGAATGGGAAGAAAAGGAAAAAGTAGACAAGAAGAAACGAGGACCCAAGACTAGTATCGGAAGTAAGGTCGAAGCCATACCAAAATTGGAGGACGACGGAGCCAAAAGTGAAGCAACGCCTACTAAGGGTTCAAAACGCAAAAGCGAGGCGGCTGTTGGCACTCCAGAAACAAAAGGACGTGGAAAGAAAAAGAGAACTTGAAAACTGTAGCTACTGAAAACATGGCAAAACAAACGAAATGACAGACAGGACGAATATAAGAAAAATAATTCTTTGAATGAGCCATTCCTGCTCTCCTTCTTTTAAAATTTCTCATGGTATTTACCGATCGATTAATGTACTATTTCGTGACTCAATACACTTAAATTCTGAAACCTCTTGGGTTTGAGCAAATGATTCAGATTGTTTGATTAGAAAGAAATGGTTTGAATGGCAGAAAAACGATTTGCCTTTCGGTTTAAAAAGGTTTTTTTTTTTTTTAACTGGATTCGTTCTCAAGTTACATGTGTCTCTTTCTGGAAGCTGTGTAAATCGTGTAAAATTATAACAGCAGATGAATGCGATACGCTTGATTAAATTATTTGATATTTCGTTTGAAAATTGATAAGAAGGGCGCGACGATTAAATATTAAACTATACAAAAGACTTTGTTAAATTTTATCTTGTTTTTCTTTCCCAATTCCGCAATCCGCATTCGATGCCAGTGCCAGTGGCTGCGGGCGCCATTCGTTTACCGGCTTCCTATGTTGCCAAATTTAAAAAAGAAAAACAACTCTGCCCAAATTGGAATGAAAATGGAAACCATGGTGATGGAAACATAATAATACATAAACCTGCGAAGCAAAAGAACCTTTTTCACCATGAATAGACAATGTTTCGAATAAAATCACTCATCAGTGAAACAGTGATGGTTTGATTTTGATTTTGGATCTGTGAAAAGGAGTCAGGAGATTTGACGGTTTCATTTTAAACTTATGTTTATAGAATCCATTTTGTTTTACTGCCGCTTTACTTTGTATGAAATTCATCTCATCTGCAATTTGTTTTTGTTTTTTTTTCTAAATTTTTTTTCTGGTTTAAATTGATAATGTGGCAACGCTCTCCGCAATCCAGTCCCCACAGGCGCCGATCATTTCGAAGGGGAGGGGTAAAGTGTATAAATTGTCTCGTATCTCCCCATAGCATCCTTGATCAACTCAGCAATGGACGCTTGCTGGACGTGGAGATGAAGGTAAGAAATTGTTTCCTCGAATTATACTAGAAATATTTAGATTTTTTTTCATATCTGACCCTTAATCAATAAAATCAAGTCCTTTGCTTATTGTAATGTAAACATTGCAGAAGGGCATTTTATTTTAAAATCAGAATAATCTGTAGAGAGATTCGAATTTTCCGTTATGGTTGTCACCACGTGGCGCCAACTGAAAGTAATATATTTTTTGTGGGTAATGTATCCTCATATTTTACTAAGGTGATTTTAATGTTGGGAAGTGTTGGGTCTTCCACATGATTGGCGGAGGTATTGATCGTGTGGCACTGATAAAAGTTTCTTTACAGAATTACAGATGCGCGAATCCGGACTTTCGAGTTCCAATGGCTGAATTACAGACCAGCACAGACTACGAAGTAACTGGCTGAGGGCGGACGATGGTTGTAAGTTTGATTCAGAAGCTTGAATTTTTATTTAATTTGTTGTGATGAACCTTAAAAGTCTATGATAGGAAAAGCCGTCTGATCATCAATTGATGATTCTTTTTTTTTCTGAGTCTTGATTTTTTTTTTAAAGATCCCTTTAGTTTTGCTAAGGTACTGAAGCTTTTTTAAATTTCTTCAGGTGTTGCCGTGTCAGCCATTTATGGAATACCTGGAGTTGCTCTTTGGGGTCGTTGATTGATCTGCTGATGTGGAGGACTGAAGGTGATTGATGGTTTTTGTTGGTTTCTATTTCATTACATGATGCTGTAATTTGCGGCTGAGGCTTGATCTGCTGGACAATGCCTGTGTCCATAATGGCAGATCATCCTCCATGGTGACTCTGTGCTTCTGATGTTTGTTCTGTTTGTAAAGATGGATTTTTTGTTAGCATTTTTTACCATTTCTACCACTTTATTATAGGTTTGGGATGATGCACGGGGACTTACTACCTCCTGATGCTGTAGCATGGTATGTATTGTTGTTGGGATTTAGTACCATCATCGATTGGTGAATACTCTAAAATTTGAGTTTCCACGTTTGCAATGATGCTAGAGTAATGCTTGTGGTTACCAGCTGGTAACTTTGGAAACTGAAGTGTACCATCTAGAACACTACCTACAGTTTTCCCCTTCCATTTATGGTTGTTTTGCTTACTGATAGGGTTTTTTTTTTTTCAGGTTACCTTGGGTCTTTGCGCTTTGGCTGGTGTGGAGATGGTTGAATTGATGGTAAATTAATTTCCTGCTTACCTTTTTGAGAATCTCACCCCACCATTGCAATTCACTTTGCATTGGTGTTTGAAGGTTCTCATAAAACAATGTGTCACTCATCCACCACATGAACATTCTGTTCGTTTTGGTCAGAAGTTGACACAACACTCCATGTAAATAAGATTTTGTAATGCTGACTGTTCTTTTGTCTTGTAGTGTGATTGGTGCTGTGTCTTCCGCTGTTTCTGCACCTGCATTCCTGTTCCATAGGTAATTATCCTACATAACGAAATTTGAGATTAGCACACTTTGCCTTCTTGTGGAGGTTGAGTTCTATTCATCTCGTACATGAATCTCCGTATCTTATGCTTTCTTTGTGTAGGTATCATTGATTGCATTAGGTTCGGACACACATTTCCCGTTATTAATACTTCTTCTCTCTATAGCGCTTCCACTGTAAACGATGCTGGGAAGGATTGGTTTGGCGACGAAACTGGCTGGTTGCAAGGAATGTAGTTATAGGTATGTCATTTTATCGATAGGAATTACATATATGCACAGTGATAGTCTGGCTTTCCGCATTAATTGGATAGTTGGTAGAGAAAAGTGCTATAACATCTGGAGTTTCAGCAGAAGTATATGGAATAATTGCCATCATAGTTTTGAGAAATTCCCACAAGTTCCTGACGATTTCTTTTTTCTGATTTAGGTCGGGGATACTTTCGACATTGTCAGTGTCTAGTGAAGCTGCCCTTGGCGGAATAAATTGTGCTGGTGTCCATTACTGCCTTTGTCACTCCTTGCTTGCAGAATTGTATTAATGGCTTATAAAATGATTGAAAATTAGCCTGATCTTTTTATTTCTTCAATAGGGATAAGTTGAGCTTTGAGAGCTAGTTAATGAATTGTCTTAAGTCATTTCAATCGATAACTTGAAAATTGACGGATTTATTCCAAAGTACGTATTTAAGCTAACAATTTAACATTAAAATTTTCAGTAATTTAATTGTTCGATTCATAGGCGAGTTGAAGAGATTTAAAGTAAACATTCGAGTTTTTCTTCCATAAAGGTATTTATCTTGGTAATAGTTTTCTATTTGTACTGAAACTTGGTGAGTTTAATAGTAAGCACGTCATTAGATTTTGGCCTTTACATCACAAGTGGTGATAATCAACCCGTAATGTTGGAGTGAAAAGCGTGGAAATTATTTTAGTGATATTAAGTACACATCGTAATGCCACGTCATATACGATGTAAGAATGGGTTGTTTTAGTTTTCTAGTAAGAGTTCTTGATGAATCAAGTTTGATAGTTAAATAACCTTTCAGTTTCGTCCTGTAATAGTGTCATCGGGAAACAGAAAAAAAATTTATCGAAGAATATTACGTATAAATTTCCAGATGTATATTTAGTAGTGAATCGAGAAACGTAAAAGATATAAATTGTGTATATTCTTGTTTAGGATTGGTTCGTGTAGGAAGCTAAATCGTAGACAGGAAAGGAGACTTGGAGTTAGTGGCGATGGAATTGTTGGTTGGATGATGGATTTGGCATCATCAATCCATTTCTTGTTTTCATACTCAATGGTTTGGTGCTGCGGTAACAAGGAACACAATCGATGGAGAATTAAACGTACAAAATTGTATGGTTTAATTGAAAATCAGTGCGGAACCGGAGAGAATGTAGCGCAGCACGGAGAAATATAAGGCAGCAGGTTAGCACCACAGCCAGGTAAGACACCAGATTTTCGTATTCATGCGTAACGTTTTTATTCCGTCTCTGAGGGAACAGTAAATCCAGAACTCAGTGATGCGTTTTACTAATGGGCGGTTTCTATTAATTAATATGGGCAATTTTGGTACTATTCTGTTAAAAAAAAACGCAATAAGGTTCCAGATTTAGAAGTTTCACACAATTGAAACCTATTAATAGATACCTAATGACTGTATGACATGGTCATTAAATTCCGTGAGTTGTTAATCATGTCACAGGTTCCTGAAGTGGGATAGCACTAAGATTTGGCTGTATTCGGTCAAACTAGCCTTTGTGAACACCCATTTCCTTGTTGACTTGGAAAATGTGCTGTACAAATCGTTCCGTTTTTTAAATGGCGTTTTTTATTTTATAGGAATTAGGTCAATTGCGTATGTTTATTTACCGTGTCTCGCCAGATTAAGCTACATTCCCACCGAAAAGGTTGTTATAACAAGCCGCTTTGTGAAGTGGATGTCCATTGTTCCTGTTGCAGCTGAAAAACATAGTTCTCCGCCAGTCCGCCTCTTCAAATACAATTCCGACAATTTAACTTACAGGAGGTAGGATTGATTCTAATCGTAGACGTGCAAATTCTCTTTTAGTATCTGTATGTTTGAAATATCATGTGAAAGCACAAAGTGCTATGGAAAAGGCGAACTTCTAGTTCTTCTCTTCAGACGCACGTGCGATTTTCTCTGAAAACCCATGCATAACTCAATCATGTGATTTGTCATAGGTAGTTACACCAACTAGAAGATGTCAACGCTGGTCTTCATTTTCGCCGTCAGTTTTTTGACGATCGCCTGTCATGCAGCGCCAAGAGGACAATGCAAAGCAAATCGCGACAATACCGTTTCCTACACAGGATTCCAAGTCTGGACAATCACACCGCATTCGAAAGCTAAACAAAGCACCCTCATGAAGATCATCAGGCATTACAGTAAATCTAAATATAAAGTGTTTGCCTAATATCTTTTCTCACTCCCGCTTTTCTAACCAGACCTCGAAATGTGGAAAGAAACTAATGAAATTCACGAGCCGGTAAATATTATGGTACCACCTCGATATCAGAAAGAAATTAGGCTGAGGTTGGAAGAGGTCAAAATACCATACGACGTCGAAATCAGTGACTTGCAAAAGGCCATCAGTAATGAAAATCCTAGGACAAACGCCTCCGCTGCTAATCCGAAAGCTGGTAACACTAAGCAACTGCGTTAAGAAACTGTATAGTTTGAACTATCCTTTTGTAGCTCACCAAATGGATTGGACGAGCTACCATCGTTTGGACGATATCTACGGCTACCTCACTTACTTGGCCGACAGGTATCCTTGTCGTGTTCAATTATTGAATGTCGGAAGCTCGTATGAAGGACGCCCGCTTTACGTTGTTCACATCACTAATTCGACTTCACCGAATACGCCGGCCATCTGGGTTGATGGAGGTAAGATTTTTTGGACCCCAATCCATTTTTCATACACACGGTTCTGTACCTTTTTATATCTCCAAGGATTTCATGCTCGAGAATGGATATCGCCAGCGTTGGCGACTTACATTATCCAACAGCTTGTTGAAGAACCCAGTAATGCAAAACTATTGGTCAATGTCAACTGGTACATTATGCCCGTCGTCAATCCCGATGGTATGGCTGTTTTGCTTTAAAT
This sequence comes from Daphnia sinensis, assembly GCA_013167095.2. Lineage (NCBI taxonomy): Eukaryota > Metazoa > Arthropoda > Branchiopoda > Diplostraca > Daphniidae > Daphnia > Daphnia sinensis. Next base: position 2,218,896 of record CM023195.1, on the reverse strand, counting down.
GAATCTTTTACGTCGGTAAATGAACCGTAGTTTCATGTAATTTACTAGGCTATGAGTACACTCACCTAAAGAACAGACTTTGGCGAAAAACTCGCTCGCCGACAGGATCATCGTCAGCCAAGTGTCAGGGAGTTGATTTAAATCGTAATTTTGATTTTAAGGTGAGTGATCTCGTTGCTTTCCCAATATACAATATCTCATCATCAAGCTGTTCTTGGTGCTACAGTGGGGCGGTCCAGGATCCAGCAGTAATCCTTGCTCCCAGGTATACAAGGGACCCTCTGCATTCTCAGAACCAGAGACTCTTGCCTATTCCAATTTCATAAGCAGCAAATCAAACGAAATTAAAGTAATAGCGCTAGTCATTTTGCTTCTAACTAAAAATTGATTTCGGTTTTCTATGACGACTTTAAATGATAGCTTTACCTAAGTCTACACAGTTCCGGCCAACTTATCATGCTTCCTTGGGGTTACGAACGTAATACTTTTCCATCTGATTATGATGAGATGTTGACACTCGCGAAGAATGCGGCTTGCAAATTCAGGAAATTCACTTACAAAGTTGGCAATAAAGTCGACCTCCTCTACCAAGCTTCAGGTAATGCAAATGAATTATTAAATACTTCGCTTGATGTACTAGTAAAGTAATCGTTGTCACGCGACCAGGCAATTCGGCAGATTGGGCCAAATCTATTGGGATTAAATATGTTTATTCAGTTGAACTACCTATCAATGGATTTATTTTACCAGCGTCTAACATTTTGCCTGTGAGCCAGGATTTTTTTCGTGCCATGGATGTTTTTGCAGCCGAAGTATCCACGCTCAGTGCTGTTTAATTACGATTCATTTCGTTGCGGGTTATTTGTTCTAGATAGGCTACTTCAGCCACCGCTTCTCCCTTCCACCCGTTGCCTTAAACACTACATTGTTTATTAAGAATATCTATTGTGCTGTTAAATAAAATAAAATAGCTTACGTGGTTAGCGTAAAGTAAAAGAAAGTAGTCTTGAATGGCGTTTAACACACACCACTACTTAATTCCAGCTTTCCAATGGACATACTTAAACTGTAACGCATTATTTGAAACTTTAATGCATTATTTGGCTAGTTACTTTTCTACGCCGTGGATCCCCAGCAACGAAAAGGGTACATCTTCTTTAATAACATTCTAAATTTCTTGATTAGGATTCTAGCAAAAGCACACCATGTAGCGCTCTAGTTGACAAACCTGGACGTTTCAATAGCATTTTCATCTAATGGTCTAAAATCAAAATTCGAAGGAGATATTTGAATAGACGACGCCTTCAACGAAATCTTATCCTTCAAATTCAATATGTCTTCAACATATTGAATTTGTCGATCGATTGTTAGGTCGCTATCGATCGCCATAATGACGACTTGCGGACTGTCGACTGTGCGAGTTGGCGACGTGCAAAGAAGTGTATGCATTCTCGTGTGAACCTCGTTGAGCATTGCACAATAACAAGGCACCGTTGGTAATTGTATTGATAAATAAAGGTATTTAATTCAATTAGTTATGTCTCACTTTGTTGGTAGCTAGATGAAGTCCTTGAGTGCCTCGAGAAGGAATCGTAAAACATTGTCGTACAGGTACGCCTACTTCCCCCTGGCAGGCGGCAGCCATCCCAGACTGGGATGGCTGGATTCCCATATTTCCCAATCAATAATTATTTAATTAAACACATTAATTCGTCTGTGCTGTGCAGCAGAGGCTTCGCACAGGGTACAGCGCCCTTTTTGCTGCCCGGAGGGAAATAACACATTTTGACATTAGCGGCCCCGTCTGCCGGGGGGAAATGGATTTTACTACCATTTACTTTACCATTTTTAAATGTAAGATGGGAAAGCAAGATATGTTAGTTTCTGAGAAACTAATTATAATGTCTTTTTGCTCTTTTGATTAGGTGTGATGTGGGAGCAATTGATGCAGCAAAGTTGATGCACACAGACTGCTGCATCCATGCATCCGAGTTTACTTCCACTGTTCTAGTGCCGTGTATGTTAAGTTACTCTGAAGTTTATCCGGTATGTTGGGTAATCTTTATTTAATCCTTCATATGTAGGTGAATTATAATTCAACGATAAAATTGTAAAATTACATTCACTTCACTTATCAGCAGCAGAGGTGGAGAAAATTAGCTGTTTAGATCATAGAAATTAATATTGAATATTTTATCTCCATTTTAGGTGTTCTTGTATCAACAGATGATGGTCCTACTGGAAGGCATTCGGCATGACATTTCCAACACAATATACGGTGGGATATACAGTAAAAAGCTATAACATCTCATAAATGTTAGTTGGTATCCCTTCTGTGGTCAGCAACAACAACGATGGCAAGATTGTTATTCTGGATATTTGGGTGCTGAGCAGGTAAATTTTTGAAGACAATTGTGTAACCTGCATTGCTGTTATTGGTCTTCGTATATCAGGCTTTTATAATGCTGATTGCAACATTAATGGGAGCCCCTTATGCCTTTCTCACGTTGTCTTGTCAAAGTGAGAACAATTGGGCAACCAGACAATTTCGGTGTTTTTTAACTGTGGTGTTTTCGTCCACAGGTGGTCGTTAAAGCAGGCATCGTCCAACCAATACCCGTCGTTTTGGAAAAGTAGTGTCGGCTACGCTCAGGTATAACCACGATCTTTATTTGATAAAGTTGTTATTGTAGCCATTCAGTTTTTAAAACTGAATTTAATAGGGATGTATTTTTTTGTATCTCAGGCTGACTAGTTTATTGTGGAGCTTGTTATTTTGTCGAGGTAGTCCAAGTTACATAATTAGGACACTTAATTAAATGCCCCTTTTTTAAAGTTTTGTTGTTATTAGGATATTATCAGACATTATTAAGATACAAAAAATTTTTCAATATACATTGTTTAAATATGATCTAAAATTGACAACAGGATAGCCATGTCATTGGCAAGTCTCTAGCTTACGAGTCAAAGGTGTGTACCAATATTGTCTCATTTACCTTAGGTTATTTACTATGTTTTGAACTTGGCTGCTTCTTAATATCCAGATACTCAATGGAGGCAAGATCTGCTAATCTTTTTACTTTTAAACTGCCACACACTACATGAGTCACAGGTACATACAGATCTTTTCCATTTATATTAGATTATTTACTGTGTGTTCAACTGGCTAACAACTAAGAAACCAACATTGACATGGATGGATTTGCTTGTATGGACCTTGTTTAACCTTAACTAAAATTTAAATTACCAATTTTCTTTATTGCACCGCTTGTTGCAGAACAGGAAGATTTACCCTTCACAGAGCTTGGAATTTGTCCAGATGTAATCATGAATCCCTACGGATTTCCATCTCGCATGACAGTCGGTTAAATGCTTTGGCTGCAATTGCCGGGCTTATGGAAGAAAAATTTCACTACGGCATCGCATTTGGCGGATGAGGCGTGCATTTTAATATTGTTGCAGAACATTTTCTATCACAGTTTTAGCAGATGAACTGGGGTATTGAAATTTTGCCAAGTATAAAGAATATTTTATTTAAGAACATGCGCACAAACGTTTAAACAGCTTAACAAGTTAGCTTTCTATGTTAACTTTATTAATCTAAATATGGTTTTCATAAGAGAAAATTTTCCACCTTTGTAGATTGCATATGATAATGGATTTTCAATCTTTCGTCTAACGAATTTTATTAACGGTGATATCAGAAATCTTTAAATTTTCTTTTCCATCAACATAATAACGTAATAACTTAACGATATTGCAGATAAATCAAGATGCTAGATAAATCGTGCACATTTCACGCTGATGGCCGCCTATTTCCATCTTCATTGGCTTCTGTAACTTAGATCGACCGAGTTCCCATGTCGAAAGGTATTTCCAGGTGGTAAGCATCAAGTCCTGACACCAACGGGAAGAATAATTACGTTACTATTTATGTAACTTGTAGTAACTTATAGGTAAAGAAAACATACTACCATGACAGTTCTTGCGGAATGGTGTGATGTTTGCGAAGCCGGAACATACAGCAGACAGGGCGTCCAGAATCCGCAGCATTGCTCAGTGGACTCACATTTACAGGTATGTAATTATTACCTCTGATCAGGAATTCATGATAAAAGACCACCTGTAGAGGTTAACGAGCAAATAATTAGCAAGGTATACTTATGTTAAAACAGAATGACAGGTTAGGACATGCATTTGCTTACATAGGTTTCAAAAAAATTTTTAATTTAGAGCTGTAAATGTGGTAATTTCAACTAACATTTAAGACACAGTGGAAGCGAACATTGACTTACCTGACAATTTAAGTGTCCGTTGGTAGATTTGAATCAGCTGGTCAGTTGCAGGGAAAGATCCTTGCATGACTGAATTGAAGAATTGTATATCGCCTTATATACACACAGAGACACGTGCCACGTCCACTGCCTTTCCAGGAATTGAAGTTATTGGGGTAGAGGTACCTAATTTTGAAGGTCAACAGCTGTTGAAAGAAAATTTTGGTATTTCTTCCATGTGCGCTGGAGGATATGGCCATTCCCCTCTTTGCCTAATTTCTTCCAATACGCTAGAATATCCTTGGGCAATTCAAGAGTGAAAAAACAAAACCCCATTTTGCAATTTTCTACCTCATTAGTTCATTCACTGGCACGACATGCACTAGTGTAGTTGTTTCGTTTTTTTATCCCGGTGTAGTGGTTCACACAACTTTCGCACATGGACGTAGTTTTCGTTACCAAGCTAGATATGTTTCGCAATTGGCCTATACACTTGTCACTCACTTAAAAGAGCACTGCATCAGCACTGGTGGTTTTGCATTTGCGCTAGCTTTGTTAAGTTGCCAACCGTATTTTATTAAGTAGTAAGATAAGTCTAAATAGAATAGAAAACGTTGATTAATTTAAGAATAAGTAAGTCTAAGTTTAAGTTAAAAATAAGGCTACTTTTTAAGTAAGACATAGCATAAACGTTAGCCACCTCAATCGTTAGCTTTGCACAACTTTAGCTCCACCATTTCCCGTCACTGTTTTATGCATTCTTTACACGTGGTCGTCGCTGGCAGACTATTAACGCAATGAATTCTGTGTTACAACCTCTAAGTACAATTTTTAAATGCCCTATCACTCTTAACGACATCGGAATCACTAAGACATTAATTAATAAATTATTGGTAATCAAATTTTTTTTCCGGAATTTTGTTTTAATTTTAAATGTAATTAAAATGTAATTTTTATTTTAATGTAATTGTGATTTGTGTACCTGATGTATGTTTGAGTTAGCTGAAAGTTGTCGTTACATCATAATTTAAAATCCATTTTTTTTCCCTTCTCGTTTCTGTGCAATCAGGAGGGCCATCTCTGCGGACCTAAGGGGAAGTTGGACATCGAGGATCATGGCCGGAGCCGTTTTAACGTTCTTTTGGGTAAGATTTATATATTTTTTTAATTTCGTTGATGCTAATTATTGTGTGTGTATGTAGGAGGAAAGCAACGAGAACATCGCCCAGCATTTTAAGGTGTATTTTTTTAAAAATTAATGGTTTAATCCTATTTTTATGTATCTAGGGGATCCGGTAGCCCTAACGTCACCGAAATGGCTATGGTACAGCGAAGATCACCGCTGGAGCACCGTAATCATCGCCCAGAGTTTGTCGGGTATGTGTTTTAAAATCTAATTTTCTTCCGATGAAAAGCTCCTTTGTTATTATTTATTCGTGTATCTAGGAGAGGCCTAACACCAACGAAGAGGAAGTTGGAAATCGAGAATCGTCGAGATGTATACGGTGGGTATTCAATATCACCGCTGGAACACCGTAATCGTCGCCCAGGGTTTGTTGGGTTTGTGTTGTAAAATATATTTTTCTTATTGTGAATTTGAGTTCTTTCATTATCTTTTTTTTTTTGGTGTAGCTAGGAGTGGCCCACCACCGCCAAAAAGAGGAGCTGGACATCGAGGATCGCCGCCGGTAGAACGAGATCATCGACCAGAAATTTAAGGTATACGTTGTAAAAATTAATTGTTAAATCATTTTTTTTTGTTAGTAGGAGAGTTCTATCATCACTGAAAAGGACGAAGGACATTGAGGATCATCGCCAGTGAACTTCGCTCGAAAATTAAAGGTATAAAATTTAATGTTTTAAAAAATGAGTTGTCATAATCATGTTGCCTTGTGGAATTAGGAGCTCACCACCTGTGAAGAGGATGTTGGACATTGATAATCGCAGCTGGAGCAATGAGGTCGTTGACTAGGTTTTGTCGGGTATGTGTTTTAAAATCTTATTTTCTTAACACGAATGTTTAGTTCTTTTATTATTATTTTTTTCGTGTAACTAGGAGGGGTTCACCACCACCGAAGAGGAGCTGGACATCGAGGACACCGCCCGAACAACTAGATCATCGACCAGAACTTTTCAGGTATATGTTTTAAAAATTTATTGTTTAATTTTTTTGTGTTAGTAGGAGAATCCTATCATCACTGAAAAGGACGAGGATCATCGCCAGAAAACCGTGATGTTTGCTTAAGATTTTAAAGTATAAAATATAAAGTTTTTAAAGATGATTTGTCTATTCATTCTTGTTGTCTTGTGGAGCTAGGAGGGTCCCGACACCACTAAAGAGGACGCTCAACATTGAAGATTGTCGCTGGAGCAACGAGATGTTGTTGCCACGGATCTGTCAGGTTTATTTTTTTTTAAATATGTTTATCTAACCATTTTTTTGTGTTTTTTTTTTATATATCTGGAAATTTCGACCACCACCAATAAAGGATCAATGGGCGTCTAGGAGCGTTGTTGAATCAAGGAGGTTCGCCGGCTCGCCGCCCATCCCTGAGATACACGCCTATTAGGACGTCGGAAAAAAAAGGTTGGGTATTGCCAAATTGGCATTCGCTTACTTTATTTCATATTGTGCTTTGTGTGTTGTTCAAATGTGAGTTGAAATCCTGTTTCCCCACCGTATTTTGGGCTTCAAGCACTAATGGTTATGGTTTTACCTTAAACTGAGCACACAAGTGCACTGCACCTTTACCCCACGGTTACTTTGATGTTTGTGTTAGTTTTTATGAATTGGTTTAGTTGGGATGCTTGTTTTTAGGTAATGCACCCCTGCTTGCATCAGTATCAAGCTTAGTATTTGATTGGTATAGTTCTATACTTACTCACATTAAAAAAAAAGAAATTTTAACAATTGGAACAACAAGAATTTCTGTCTTTAATAATAGCAACAATATTGTAAATAATTCATCGCCTGTGATCGGGTTACGTAATAAATATTTGATGGGGGATAGAAAATAGCCCGTAAACCGTGTCCGACCCCTCCCCTAAATAATAATGGACAAACCCGTTCAACAGGGGGACGTGCCTGGCCACTAGGCTACCAGCTCCTACGCTGTTTTGGGTTCGTGGTTCGTGGGGTCTTCCACATTGTCTTCCCATGGTTTTTCATAGCCAATTGGATGCTTTGCAACGCTGTTCCACAAATATGTCCGCCATCATGTTTACATCTTAAGCTTCTGTCCTTCTCTTGTATGTGACAGACAAAAGGTTGTTAAGGTAAATAAAATTACCGTCATATATTTGACAAATTCATGTTAACAAAGCTTTTTTGACATTTAATTCAGTCGTAACCATTCGTTCCCTGTTAACATGCAAATGCTCTTTGAAATTGTAATGAATGAAAAATTGCTACTCGGACTTACATGGAACGTTTCCTCAATCGTGATTTCTTCTTGAAAATCAAACAAACGGTTAATGTTGAAGTGCAGCTCACCGACGATGTTACTGAACATGGCGATGTGAGTGATTCTAAAGTCTTTGGACTCTAACATTGCCAAAAAGGAAGGAAAATTCCATGTCTCTGGCACAAAAGTTTATTTTCACATTCATCTAACGAATTTTATTAAAGGTAAATTTGGAAATTTTTAGCTTTTCTTTTTCATCAACATATTAATGTAAACAGTTATTGCAGATAAACCAAGATGCTAGATAAGCCATGTACATTTTACGCTGATGGTTGTCTATCTCCGTCTGCATTGGCTTCTGTGACTTAGATTGGCTGAGTTCCCATGTCGAAAGATTATATTGTCTGCCATGATGTTTACTTCCTAAGCTTCTGTCCTTCTCTTGTATGTGACAGACAAAAGGTTGTTAAGGTAAATAAGATTACTGGCATATATTTGACAATTTCACATTATTACATAAAGATGGGATCAGGGTTTTGCATAAGTGTTAGAGATGTTACACGTGGTTATGATTTTTCACAAAGTTATGTTAGTTTTCAATTATTAATCAAACATTTGTGGTATAGGCAGAGCTCTGCTGAAAAAAAGTAGGATGATGGCAAGCAGGACATTAGAAGTTTTTGGAGATACAAAATCATGAGGCAACAATCTGTTTTCGAATCTTGGTGATGGAGTGGTGGAATTTTGGTATGATAATGCAAGTTTTTTTCCTACCCAATGATCAGAATATCAAAAAATGGTAACAATAATTAAAGGATGGAAATCTGCAGTAACTTTTCATTTATTTTATTCAACAGGTGTTAAGTGGCAAAAATCACATAGTGTTGGTAGCTTATTTGAGTCACAAATGCTAATAAGCTTATAAAGGAGTGAAATAATGACGGATCATTCTAGAAGGAATGAATTTTGTTGGAGCTATTACATTGGAATTTGTCATGTCATCACTCATCAGCATCTTAATCTCTCACCGGTATTTGTTTAGTGTTTTCAACAATAGTAAGTGTAAATTAATTTACGTCTTTCTGTTTGGCTTTAGAGTTTTTTTTATGGCTGTTGTAATCAGTGCTGTCTAACATTTGTTGTTATAGGATTTGTCAATTCCGCTAGTGTTTTGCTTGTTGACGATGCTAAAGGGGGTTCACTAAACGATTATCTTATCAAAAGTTTATGGAGCACCACAGGTAAGTATACTATCCTAGCGAGTATTGAAGTTGACGTTTTAGATTTTCAAGGAAAAACATAGACTGTCAAAGATATTAATGGGCGAAATGGGGATGATTTCTTCTACTCTAATGAAGGTAATTAAGCTGGGTCGGAATAAAACCTTATTAAGAAGGAAGAAGATATTCATGTCTCTGACACGAGACACTGTCGTGGGGGATGGTGTCTTGGGGGGACACTGTCGGGGGGGATGGTGTCGTGGGGGGCTACTGTCGGGGGGGATGGTGTCGTGGGGGGTCACTGTCGGGGGGGATGGTGTCATGGGGGGCCACTGTCGGGGGGGATGGTGTCGTGGGGGGCCACTGTCGGGGTACCGTCGGGGTACCGTCGGGGGCTACTGTCGGGTGGTCCAAAGTCGCAATCCCGACGTTTGCGAAGTAGGAATATGCAGCAGACAGAGCGTTTACAATTCGCTGCACGTTGATTACACGTCATTTCCACAACACACGCAAGAAATGAGACTGAAGAGACATTTGCCACATTTCTGCGTTAATCTAGTGTAAAGGTATACTTATGTTATAGCAGATTGATAAATCAAAAGGTGCAAAATGTTTCTTCATGTGGAAAAATTTCAATACAATTATTTGTTTGACATTATATTTGGAAAACTTATTTCTTTATTGTTCCATTTCACAATTAACGTTTTCTGATCTTTGCATTTTTTTTTCTATTTAGGATTGCCATCCATTGGACTTATATTCACTTACAGTTTAATTTACTTGCATGCAATTTTTGTATATATTACCTTATCAGATGTAGTGCATAGTTCATATATTTTTATCATTATTTAACTCTTTGGGGGATCGATCACCAATCATTGGGCACGCATTGCCGGTGCTCAACGATTGAGCCATGTGAGTTATCAATACTATTTACTATTACTAGAAGATTCGAAAAGATAATGTTGCAAAAGCAATTTTGGTGGCTCGTAAAGCTATATGCTTACCTTGTAACAAATGGACTAAGGATAACAGCTCTGTGGTAGAGTGTTAATGTACGGATGTAAAGGTCTCGGGTTCAAATCCCGATTGAGGATAAAATTGGTAAAGGGAAACAAGAGATTTAAATTCATTCTCTTGTTGTGGGCAAGTGTGTGGCTGTGTGCGAATATGAATTTATCTTGAATCATGCTGCTAAAATTATTCTAAGTCCAGATTTGTTGAACTCAATTGACACGAAAAAGTAGACAAAGTGGAGACATGACAGATGGCTCAATGGTAGAGCATCGGCTTAACACGCCGAAGGTGGAGGGTTCAAATCCCGAAATGGTCATAATAATTCCCAAAAAAATCAATGGTTGAACGAAAATATGCATGTTTATTATGAACTGGCATATATCTGTCAAAATACAAATTAATGTAGAAATATGAGAATGACATCTTTATTAGAATTTAATATTGGATATTATAATTTGTAGTATCAAAATATCCGTCCCGTTACTTCGTAACGGGGAAGTTTCTCGACTCGACTGGCAGACGTGGAAGGTTGGAAGTCTGACTGGGAATCGAACCCCACACCTCGGAGTTGCTAGGCGAGTGCGATACCTTCCTGGCAACCCCCCCTATTATCCCCCCCATGAGAACTGGTAGTCTATTGACTGCTCTGCACTGTTACCTATAATGTGTAGAAAACTTACAATTTGCTAGTGTAAATCTCATAGCTCAATGGATAGAGCATGAGGCTGGAATGCTATTTAACTTGGGTCCTTAGTTTCAAATCCCATCTCGGCTAAGGCAAAAAAAAAAGATTAATAACACCAAAAGCTTTTTAAATCAAATGAATTGTATTGTCCCACCATCCACCCACAATTCCACCACTGTTTTACATACAAGACATACATACATACATACATACACAAAAATAATTAACCTGTTGGCTGCCACGCCATGCAACCCGTAGGTTGCGTTTCTACATTTGCCACGCGCCACCAGAGGGATGGCGCCAAAGGGGACTTGTCCGAAGACAAGTCCGGGCCGACAAGTTCAAGGAGACCATTGCGGGAATGCACACCCCTGGTCTCCATGAACTTGCCAACAAAGGGAGTCCCTATTGGTGCATTGCCTAATGGCCCGAAGGCCGGCCCAAAGGCCAATCTTGGGCAGTTGCGACTGTCCCACCCCATGGCAAATACGCCATGGAGCAGAACAGCGCGGCCCGTCCCTACACGCTAAAAAAAAAGGGGATAAAACGGCGTGGCAGCCAACAGTTTAACTAGCACACACATAACAAAATACAATGATACCACGACGATGACGGCGACGACGGGGCGAGGCGACGTCTGGGCGACCATGAGGCGAAGATGGGGTGACGGGCTAGGCGGAGACGGGCGAGGCGAAGACGGGCGAGGTGAAGACGGGCGACGCGAAGACGGGCGACGCGAAGACGGGCGACGCGAAGACGGGCGAGGCGAAGACGGGCGAGGCGAAGACGGGCGAGGCGAAGACGGGCGAGGTGAAGACGGGCGACGCGAAGACGGGCGAGGTGAAGACGGGCGACGCGAAGACGGGCGAGGCGAAGACGGGCGACGCGAAGACGGGCGACGCGAAGACGGGCGAGGCGAAGACTGGCGACGCGAAGACGGGCGAGGCGAAGACGGGCGACGCGAAGACGGGCGTCGCGAAGACGGGCGTCGCGAAGACGGGCGTCGCGAAGACGGGCGTCGCGAAGACGGGCGTCGCGAAGACGGGCGTCGCGAAGACGGGCGTCGCGAAGACGGGCGTCGCGAAGACGGGCGAGGCGAAGACGGGGCCAAATAACAAAAATGCCATAGCACGACGATCCACGATGATCTCCTACAGGCTGCTGTTTGTTTACTGTTTGGCCTTCTAAATGGAAGAAATAAAGCAAAATGTTATTTAAGGGGAATATTATGTTGTTTATGAAACTATAACAGGGATGGCTATTCGACTTACAGCTGCTGCACGAAGACTGAAAAGATTGTGGGGCCAGCCATATAGAAGATGCACTGTTTACATCTTTGTTGAAACGTTATGGCCTCCGGTGTCATAAAGTAGGACTTAGAATGTAAACAGTACTAGGCAATGATAACTTCAGGTATTGTTCCCACACATGAACACTTTTTCAAAATGGAATATGTCACCAGCACTTAGACTGTTTGGCCTTCTAAATGGAAGAAATAAGGCAAAGAGTTATTTAATGGGGGTATTATGTTGTTCACGAAACTACAACAGGGATGGCTATTCGACTTACAGCTGTTGCACGAAGACTGAAAAGATTGTGGGGCCAGCAATAAAGAGGATGCACTGTTTACATCTTTGTTGAAATGTTGTGCCCTCCGGTGTCATAAAGTAGGACTTAGAATATTAACATTACCAGGCAATGATAACTTCAGGTATTGTTCCCACACATGAACACTTTTTCAAAACAGAATATGTCACCAGCACTTAGACTGTTTGGCATTCTAAATGGAAGAAATAAAGCAAAGTGTCATTTAATGGGGAGTATTATGTTGTTTATGAAACTACAACAGGGATGGCTATTCGACTTACAGCTGTTGCACGAAGACTGAATAGGTTGTGGGGCCAGCAATAAAGAGGATGCACTGTCTACATGTTTGTTTGAAATAAATAATCCGTTTGATGTTCTCCACTTGAATAACACATTTTAGATTGAAAACACTAAAACTAGGTAACACATCATCGGTTTATATCGAATTTTCCATTGAATTGTACAGTCAACAAATATTCACACACGTTTCACGGTGACACGTACTAAACAGCATGCAACTGGCATCAGCGCCATCTAGTGGTGAAATCTATAACCAAAAGTGGGATGAAAATGATTTTGCTGAATTACAAAAACAATGAGCTTTCAGTTCCAGCCAGCTATTGTTACGGAAACTCTTTCCAGTAACCATTCCGCTAATCCGCTCCAACATTTACCATGCTGATTTCTTCCCATGCTTAGCTACCTCTTCAAATTCCAATGCATGAAATGCCAACATAGACTTTTCTGTTGTTACATCCGTATAACAAACAAACTGGTGCTGAGCAAGAAAAATAAAAAAAAATATTCCTAAGGGAAAAACTGGTGTGAAAAGTAAAATTAATACGACTTACAGAAAAAACGGCAATCACCAGTCCAACAAAGCCAAATACAGAATAATTTTCGGATTTCAGAATAATAATCTGCCGAAAAATTCGGCAGACAGATTACGGATATTCAGAGTCATAGTCATTTTATATTCGTTTTCCAGCGTAACCGTCACCGTGAAACGAGAATCTGTTGAATAAAGGGGCCCCAAAAATGGATCATTTAATCACACTCGTCCACAATAATAGACTATAAAATCCTAGTAAAATCTTTCGTACTATCTATGATGATTTCTCCGTTTTCCGTGGTCCAGTAAACGATCGGTATTGGGAAGGCTTCCATTTGGCAGACAAGTGAGACTTGCTGCCCAACAACAGTTCCTTCCAGTTGATTGGGAATCCACAAAACTGGGGCAACTGTTAACGCAAAAACAAAATAAAAGATGACAGCGGCGAACAATTTCAACTTAAAGCATAACTCAAATTAAAAGGCTCGTATTTACATTGAACATTGAGGACTAAGCGCTTTGAAACGGATGATGGTACACCATTGGAAGCGATGCACAGATAAACTCCAATGTGAAGCCAGGAAACGCGTGGCAAAACAAGGACCTCGCCATCAAACAAGTTGGCAACACATTCCTATACAAACCAAAAAAAAATTAATTTTCAATCAGCATTTTATAAGAATAAAATGTGTAAAATTTAGTTACACTTTAGTTTGCCTCTGGTATTGGAAGCGCCATCCTCACGCCTCCACAAAATGTGAGGCTGCGGATGGCCACTTGCTGCGCACGTCAGCGATACGTTAGATCCTTCACGGAGTATCGTATAAGTACTGGATTCTCTATCGATGATATCCGGAGGCATCAAACATAGTAAAAAAATTCAACATCGTACATAGAATTAACACAACCGAAAAACAAATAAGGGAAAACGTAAAAGTTACCTACGACTTCGATGTAGGCTTCCTGGTAGCGCATAGGATCTGTATTGATCTAAATTTAGAAATCTTAAAAAGAATGACAACCTCTTTGAAATTCAATCACAATATTACCTGGCACACGTAGAATCCTTAATCAGATTCGGCGACGTTGCTGATCTTCAAGTCCCAATTGCGACCAATTGCTTGCGCCAGTCCAATCCTGTAATTCCTTGTGATGACTTTGTTGTGGATGGTCAGGATAGAGTGAGTGTCCACTCGCACCCATGCCACCTACAGGGTGTAAAAGATAAACAAGACGACATCGAGTTATTCACGTAAATAAAAAAACCGGTCAAAAAGAGAACACGATGGATATAATCCGTAAATGCACTTCTCGCTCCGGTAGACCTGAAGCATTCCCCAATGGATACATCATTACATTCTCCTCTATTATTACAAGATCTCGGTTCGCTTGAGCACAGGTCCAAAATAAATGTAAGTCGTAAGCTGCTCCCCCGTTGTTCCAGATCACTCTTTGCCTTGATAATTGTGCCCATGCTTTATCAATTCTTCACTGACATCTTGGACCTGTAATAAAACTTTGACAAAACAAAACCCCAAACGAAATATTAAATCCACACCTTTGATTCGCTAAATGCGGTGCCGAAGCGGAATTTTCCATTCGTATTAGTTTTCCGACTGTCATGCGAGATGGAAAACCGTGGGGATTCATGGTTACATCAGGACAAATTCCAAGCTCTGTGAAGGGTAAATCTTCCTGTTCTGCAACAAGTGCTAAAGTAAAGAAAATCGAGGGTTAAAAAAAAGGTTTACGGCAATCACACAACGAAAAACATTAACCAGTTACTCCTTTTTGACCATGTTGACTGCTGAACTTGTCGCCGATTTTAGGTCGCTGGATCTGCCGTCATTGGATTTTAATAATGTTTGCCTCTTCGGCATTAGAAGAAAACATAACTTTCTCAACATAAGAAGGAATCGGTCCTTTATTAAGTCCTAAATTAGAATTAAACAATAAATACTAAAAAGCTAAGTCTGTAAAATTGTACGAGCTTACGTGATGTGCACGTCGCGATATTCTGGCATTAGAGCCGCAGCTGGTGCTCCCGATGCTCCTGGTGCAACAGTAGCCACGCGAACGGTTGGCATAATTTTATTGATTAGTACCTTTCAACAAATAAATGGAGAACTGATGGCAAATGCCAATTTTTATCGATTTAAATATTTGTTTAGGTTGAACAGGTTAGACGATAACGACACAAAAGAAAGGATAACTTCTAAATTTCTTCATCAGGTCAACACAATCAAACGATTTAGAACAAAGTAAAGTACAAAAAGACGCTAAATTGGACAAGAAAAGTGTCAAATAGATCGAACGTTATGAGACGAAAGAACACGTAAAATATTACCTACTTCTATGAAAGGGATGACGTATTTCGGAAAAGCGGAAGACACAAAACAAGGAGAGTGGTACGTGAATCAAACGTCTTTCAGCGACTTTCATTGATCTCTGTGAAGAGAAAATTAAGCAATTTTCAGGTCGATTCCTTCGATAGCAACGGAACAAAATTAATGGGGCTAAAAAACTGTATTAGTAGAAAACCTAAGAAATTTTTTGAACTTTACTTGGGAAATCCACGTCCAGCCCAAAACAAAAGCCGTACCAAACGGTGTAGAAGGATTTGCATGATATCTCGTTGAAAACCCATTTTAAAAAGCTTAAGGGATGACCAGAAGAATACGCGTGATATTACGGCTAATCTCATAGCTTTTTTTGAAAACTTGAAACCTAAACAGGACTAAAGCTCGATTTTTCCAACAGCAAAATGTTATGAATATAACCCGTGATTGAATGTCAGAGGTAAGACAGAGCGTGGGAATTTTGGAGATCTTAAGAGTGTTCTCCATCGGATATCTAGCAGTTACTGTAAAAACCCTATATGTACATGACAAACGATTTCAGCAGGCATTATTCTATCATTCCATAATAAAATTAGCAGCTTTCAGCTATGGTCAGTCGGTAGCGCTTTCCCCTTCTAACTTCACCGAAGCAGTATGTAGAAAATCAAATAAAACTTACCGGTAACCTAGAGCTGTAACGCGCTGTTTGTTGCTATCCACTACAGGTACCGTTTTTCTGCTATGGCGTTTTAATTGGTTACAGCGCTGTTTTGTGATGGCGCGCCAGGTTATCCAGGGGACTGTAGCTGCACCAATTAACAGTTCGCTTAGCCAAATAGAATTTGTCGTCATTTTACGAATAACTCGTTAAGTTTCGATTACTGGAATTCTCTTTACATATCAATTTCTACTCTCCATAGTTTCCCCTAAATGCTTTTTCATAGTTGGACATCCTTTTTCTTTTAAATAAGAATTGATTTATGATGATTGATTTAAATATCTGTTTCAGTCTCTTCAAAGCCTTCTTATGCTGAAGGACACTGCATATCAGTGTAATTGCCTAAATAGATAAAAAAATTTTTCATTTTGTAGCTCGAGGTCAAATTACAAAACTTAAAGATTATAAAACTCTGATATGAAAGAATAAGAAACATGTTTGTTTAACACTGAATACTTGCAGTTTCCCTTGTTTCATTTGGCACTTTGCGTCCCCATTCTTCTTTCTTTCAGCTGTGCAAGGTGAAAAGCCCCATTCTTGAAGGTGTTGTGCAAAGTCTAGGCCACACTTGCAAAAAAAAAATTCCAAAATCTTAGTAAGTGGATGAGTTTTCATGGTATTATAACTGGTGTTGTCGCCAATTTAAACACTACTGGTCACTGAGGGTAAGATAACAAATTTCAGGCATATTAAAAGTTGTAATATATGTGAATCTTTCAACGATTCACTAATCATTAGTCAAATATTGTTCTAAACAGCTAGAAATTGAAGGATAATATACGATACCTACAAAAAAGAATCGTACGGTGTGCAATCCCCCTGAGCCATGTGCTATTGCGAATTTGATAGTTTCCTAAGAAACATAAAATTGTGTCAAAAATGTCAACTGATTTCTATTATATTATATATTTTTCCCCTTCTTAGAATAGAATACCTTGAAAAGTGAGTAAGTCAAACGCCAAAAAAATCAAAGCCACGAGGTTAAACAGTAAAAGATAGGGGGGAATGCAGACGGCAAGCTGCTGCAAGCGATGAGCGAAACATCAAACATGGCTGAATGGTGACTGGTCACTGGTGACGACATGACGTAGGCCTACTGACGTTGTGAATGCTGACTGAAAATAAAACCACTTGCTTTCACGTTGCAAGATTTCCAATGACATTTCTTTAGCTTTCCATTTTAACTTGGGCTAATTCTAATTGGGGTTCACCTAGGCCAAACGCCCAAACGGTAACCGTTTGCTGGCCTAGGTAGCGGAGAACAAGTTGTTGCGAAGTATTGTCAGATATTGTAATTCCATTTGCAAAATTTTATATAGATGCTAATGCAAGGAATACGGTTGCGGAAAACGTTGCCATACTTGCCAATCGCAATTCGGAAAGCGAACCAGAAAGGGGCGCCGGAAACTGAAAAACCCAACCAGAGTCATAGAGAGGATGGTTCGCTAGCTATGGGAAAATTTCCCATAAGCCGTTGAGGCAACTTTTTGCCTCAGACACTATTGCCACCTTGCGGATAAGGGCGGGGTTTATTGCACACGTGACTCGCACAAACCAATCAGGTTTGATAGCTTTGCGCTATACCCTAAGTCCCAAATACGGTTTCATATGTCCCGTCTGTTAAGCGCTTTTACAAATTAACTAGTTAAATGTTTTCTGTTTTAACTTTGAAATTATTATTATTTTGAAAAGCCTTTATTACACCGTTGTACTCATACAACACTCTCTATTTTTTATTTCTACTTTTTCACTACTTTTGGCTACCATTTGGACGGAAAAACGTAATTTTTTAAAAAGTAGGGTAAAGTAGATCATCTTCCATCTTGCCTACCATTTGAATTGGTAGGCTAGATACCATTAAATAAAACGAAAAAAAGGAAAAGAAGTAAATGCGATTTGAACTCATGACCAAACACATCTAATGTTGCCAGCCAGGCTCCTTAACCACTCAGCCATTTATTGATATCGATTCCATACATTTTTCTGATGTCGATCAGGGTAAAAATTTTCTACGTGCATTTTATTCTTAGGTGGCAGCACTTTTACAGGCAAAAGGAGAGGAGCAAGATAACACGTGACTGCCCCAGCCTCCAACAAAGTCGCCTCAACGGCTTATGGGAAATTTTCCCATAGCTAGCGAACCATCCTCTCTATGACTCTGACCCAACCGAGAAAATTTCGCAAATCACAATATTCCTCATAGCACCCCAAAACTAGAGGAAGGGTATTAAAAGTTTTTGGGACAGTTGCCCATGTTATTCCCTCTTATAGAGAGAACGAACCAATGGTCTTTGTCTGTGATTCGAAAATCGCAAATGTATTAATAAAGATATAGAATTGGAGTCTAAAAGACTACAGACAATATGAGGCTTGAGGTTTCTATAGACTCTTATACCTGGGCACTAATAATTAAGTACTGTGCGTGATATGTGCGTGGGCATCTTATTTATTGCTGCCACAGTTCCCAAAATGAGTTAGAGAACCGTTTTCGAACTTCGATAACCTATATTGTGTTTGTTGTATGTGGGTTTATATAGGAAACTTTCACTGCAGGTTTATCCCCCCCCCCCTCCTCTCTATTCCAAATGTTTATTAGAAAACATTGAAAGCCTTTTCTTAATACGAACTGGGAAATAAATAGACTAAGAGGACAAGGACAAAAGGCGTATTGAAATAAGTTTGTTGTCATATTAAATCTGTACAAAGAAATTAAAAGCTTTACGCTTTGAACCACTGATCGGTAGATTTCATAACAACTGTTTCTCTGCCATCACTATCGTGGATGCGGAATTCTTCAGAAATGGGCACCCACTTGATACTGAGGCCATAACATATAGTATCCATCACGCTCCAGCCATAATTCATCTTATAGCAGTATTCGTAAATCTTAGATCCCGAAACATCGTTTTCAATCATGGCAACAATTTCCGGATCGAAAAGAAGGGCTTCAATTCGATGTTCGGAGTACCAACCCAGTCCTTGATGTGGTTGGTAGATAACGGCGACTTTGCCGTCACGTGTTACACGTGGGGCCCGTGGGATAATGCGGGAGTTGTTGTTGAAATGTGAAGTGGATATGGAAGACTCTGCACTTTGCCCAATCTTCCTCTTCTTATTGACTGAATCAGAGTTAATTGCAGAGGATACCTCTGTATCCATTTCCTAAACCTAGACAAACGAAAATTCATATTCGTTATTACGTGTGTAACGCAAACATCTACAATCAATCAATTACCTGTTATGTATTTTCACTTTCTGTTTAGAACACTATTGTCGAAAATTTTAGCCTTCTCTTCTGACAGCTGAAGCAACAATACTCAACTCTCTGCGCCTCCTGGCACAGAACAGCAACGTAGGTAATCGTTTGATCAACGTATGTCCGTATCACCGTCCTCTGATGATTCATCGGCATCACGATTGTTGCGCTGCGCTTCTACAATCAATAGGTAATTCTCGCGGTGTGTGCTCAAATAGATAAACATGTTATGGTGTAATAAAAGACTTATATTTCCTGGCCCCGCTTTCGTTTCGTAATTTGCATAGAGGCATAGTGGTTGTTAACGTTTTTCCTTTAAAAAAACGAGATAATTTAGGAATGCTATTAGCTTAGGTATAGTTACGTGTCATTAGGCTATTTCGGTATTGTTTTCGATGCACGAAAATTGATTTGCATTTTGTTTTTGTTCACAGTGGTTAAATCTTAAAAATGAAGCAAAAGGTGGGTGAGGTATTGGACTCGTAGAACTGAAGCGATTGACTTCAATTTGCATTTATGTTTCTTGAATGGTAACGTTTGATTTCGAATGGTCCAATTCGAAATCCGGGTCAATAGCTAAAGTAAATTTTTATAGATAACTGATAGCCAAAGCTGCTGATTAACGTAATTTACCTAGCATTTGCAATCCCATGATTGCACAGAATCCGAAAACAAGTAACATCCACTGAATCAAACCGACTGTGGATTTGGATCGTTCTCGCTCGAGAATTTCGAAAAAGGCTACGTAAAGTATGGTTCCACAGGCGAGACCTTGCATAATCAACGAACTCAAGGAATCATCGAGATTTTCGTCGCTAGAGCTGGCGACTGTCATAAAAATACCGATGCCAATTCCTGGTAGCATAAAAATAAAATTTCCGTTAATATTTTCAATTTTTAAAAACCTATTTAAGCAGTTAAGCTGTCTACATTTACCTAATGGCGTGACGAGTGAAAAGACGAGGATGTAGATAGTATGCCTGAGTAAACGGATTCCACTGGTGGAGAACTCGAGACCCACACAAAAGGAGATCACGAACTTATGACTGGCCACAGCGGCAAAAAGCTGCAAAACGCCGGATTGATTCTTTTGCAGACCGACGGCTACACCTTCCAGGATTTCGTGTAGTGACAGAGCAATGATAAAAAGTAATCCGCGTAACGGAGCTCCGACGCAATGTCCATTCTCCATCATCAGTCCATGGTGATGATGCAAATCGTGGCTGTGTTGACCACTCGACAGTGAACGTTTTTGAAATAAATCCTCACCTTCCCCGGTCCAGTGCAATGGTTTCGAGCTGTCATCAGGAAAAAGAAAATAATTTTAATGATAATTTTTTTCATGGCAACAAATAATATTATGATACTTTTGATTTCCGCGGTGTAGATTACAATTCACCGGATGATTTTCTGCTACATGCTCGAGATCACACTTTGCGTGATTCTTCTGGCTATCTACGGTTCCGAACGTTCCGTATCCATCGTTTCTTTCAACCGTATCGAGGTGGCGAATTGCAGTGCTCGTCCCTTCAGCGGGAGCGCATTTTTTCGACGAACACTCTCCTCCTTCAGTGACCTCACGACAAAACTCCTTGACGTCGCAATCCAACTGGCAAATAGTGCTGTCTTGGCACGACGCTTCGCTATCCGCTTTTTGACAACCGGATGGCTCGCAAGGAGGAGCTGGACCTTCAAGACTAACGGGGCAACCCCGAATGGAGACTGCACGGTGAATGGATACGTCAGTTTTGTTATGGGCGTGACGATCGGCCATCAGATGAGCCAATTCTTCCACAAAGTAGACAAGAAAGAAACCAGCGCAGATGACAACAATGCCAAGAGGGAGGTTTACGTCGATGTCGTTCTGCTTTGTATACCTCTGCCATCCTTCATGGACTTCAGGCAACAGATGAAGGAAACCCTAAAATAAACAAGGGAAAATGCGTTAAGACTTTTGTTCTTCTCTTGCTACAGTTGCTCCGAAGGAGACTTGATGGGAAGTGATTGACTTACCGTTCCCATTAATACTCCTCCTCCAAAACATAAGATCCCTGAAAGAGCTGTTCGGGTGAACGACGACATGACGTCTCCGGTCGATGACATTGTTAAACCAAGCCTCTTAACAATCATTACTGGTAATAAACCAAGGAAAATCGAAACTAACCCAAGGACAGACATTGTCAAGAATTTTGCTTCCAGTAAATTCATTTTGATTTCATACGATGATTGAGCACGAACTAATGAATCGTACCGGTCCCAAGCAATACTAAGGAAAATCTGTGAAAAACAGAGAAAAATAAAATAGAATTGCTTGAATTCGTATGGTGATTCGAAAATCCCAAACGTAAAAAGCAACCAGATAGATTTAGGGAAAACATGCGTTTAACATTATGCAACGCAAACAAACATGGCCGTTAATTCAAGTTGCATAATATTAGAAATACACTTAGACGAGTGACACAGGAAAAGCAACACAAATTAGAAGGCTTACCTCATGGGTTTTACAATCCCAATTTTCTGGAAACTTGGAATCCAAATAAACACGAAAAGCCACAAGCAAGTAGTGTCGTGCTCACAGTTGCTATGGTACTATCCCGTCAGAGGAATGAATCACAGTAAACTATGAGTGGTCTAAAACTCTCTACTAGACGTATCCACTACTTTCCATTTCTTTTGATAGTCCCAAGAGATGGGACAACAAAGCCCACAAGAGAACGCCCCAGGATCCCACCTGTGCGATATCATCGATACATATGGCGACCTTGTCAATCCACCTTGGCAAGGAAACGTTTTCTTGCTACAAACATTCCATGGCGTGCACCATGGCACCATCCTTTTCAAACACGTGTGGGATCTTGGTACTGTTAAGCTGGTTGTTGGATGATGATGCAAACGTGAGACCTGTTGATATAAGAGGAGGTCCATGACGTCATGCTTAGCTTAATTTCAGTCAATGGAATTTATTTTAGCTGCAATTCTCATGGGTTGCTATTTTCTACTTTAGTTATCGAGTGTAAACCAAGATCCCACGGATTCAAAGTTCGTTTTTAGGTACGGAAATCGAAACTATGTTCAGTAGCAACCCATTCAAGTGATCTCACATGGCAGACGGCTTCGGGTGTATATTTGTTTTTGTTTTTTTCACCCTTCAATTTTTGATAATGCTGAGAATGAGAAACTTACTTTACGATTTGATATCCAAATAGTTGAGGGCGTAAATTTTCCGAGAGTAAAATTGAGAACAAATGCGTAAACCAAATTTTCACAACCATGCTCGACATGTGATAGCCACCTAATGAACGTATCTTGAAGAAGTGGTCTGCACTAGCCACAGACGTGAAATGAATATCTTTGAATTACAATAAAGCCTTAAAACTGATAAGATTTTAAGACAAGTAGATCATCAAATTGCAATAGTACTTTTAACCATGCTTTTAACTCTCAAGGGATGAAGTCTAGTGCCAATCTTGTGGAGAAGATAGCTTGAACGACTTGAATGCACATGTGCCAATCAGGCAGTAAAGATAGTTGTGTGGGTGCTTGTTCTTGCTTGGCTGCCACGATTAGTCTCAGTCTGGATCTTTCACCCGGTAAAACAATAAAAAACTTTAAAAAATAATAATTAAATTTTAATTTTTAATTACTAAATTAACAAATTTCATAATAGTGCCAAAACGAATCTCGCAACGTCTAAATATCGCATGGCAAAGTTTTGCTGGAGGAATTGCACATCGATGATGGCGTTGGAACCTTTTCCTCCTGTATAAGAGGGAGCGACCAACTCATTTCTGAAATTATACAACATATTGAAAATTAGACCAATTTAATCCACGTCAGCTTTCGCAAGACGTAAAGGTTGCACATGGTGAGCTATTGCTGGAAATGTAAGACGAGTCCTTCAGTTACTTTTGCATGTTGACAGAACAACTTTTACTCACCTTAGCCTGTTCAAACTAAGTTTTGGTGAATGGAGCAGAAGCAGTAACTAAATAATTGTACTGGGGAGAATTTACTTACAAATTAAAAAAAAAAAGCCTAGTAAAGTCATTCGACTTGGCTAGGACCGGACGGAACTGCTAACCTTGAAACTCATTTCACGAAATTGTCAGGCATCGGCTTTGAAGCAAGTTTTAAATGTAGGTAGTTTACGATACGCATCTTATTTTTTATTTACGACATTGCCTCGTTTATTATGCGGGTATGAAAACCGAACAAGAAGTAAGCATGTGAGAATGTTGAACTGGACCACGTGTAGCCAACAATTTTCGTACACTAAGGATTTAAATGCCAAGTTAAATAAATCTTAACAGTCAATTTAAACCCTCATAACCAAATCCAAGCCACGTCAGAAAAAAAGGGACAAAACTAACCATCTGAAGTGAAAATCATCTCAAAAAAGAATTGATAAAAATTAAGTGGACAGTTGGGATGCCAATTGGACATTAAAACTGCAAAGGGACAGAAAAAGAATTGATTTATTGGATCCTTTTTAAACATGTTCTTGATCTTATAGAAATGGAGACGCAGCATGGAAAGCAGAGCAATCTTCTGTGGTGCAGTTGACTCAAGCAAGTGCATTTACTTTCGGTTGGCAGAGTCAACTCGCAGACTTCTGCCATTCAACTCATAGCCATTGAGGTTTCTCATGGCTGTCTGAGCAGAGTCTGGGCTCTGGAATTCACAGAAGCCAAAACCCCTGGATCGGCCAGTTTCGCGATCTTGGACAATCCTATATTTATGAAATGTAATCAATGTAGAAACGCAAGACGCCATCATAGAAAATAATTAATTTACCTGAACGAGACGACTGGGCCGGCCTCGCTGAAAATGGCCTTAAGCTGATCTTCGGAGACGCCATAAGGAATGTTACCAACTAATTTAAGTGACACAAGTTAATAATGACACACAATGAAAATGTTACAGAAAGAACGTCAAACAATCAATTCAACTTACCGAATACTGATGCCATTGTTGATTGGGATTAAGACTTCAAGACTTGAAACAAGACAAAGACAAGGAGTGTACAGATGCTCTGCGTGGATAGAACGGTTGTGGGAAAGAACCACGCCGAGAGTCGAAGCTGAAAACTTGGGGGAAGGGGATGGGAAAATGTCGGAAGCTCCGGCGCTGCCTCCCAAACTTATTTCATGTAAGTTTTTGAGATTTTAAATCTTTTTTACCAATAAAAATGACTATCATGAAATAAAATATGAAAAAAATTGTGCCATCAACAATAATTTTCTTAATAATCTTACGTTTTCTGTGTGATTAATTTGCTTGAATAAATTTCCACCGGCTAAAACACAGCGTCGACTTCTGGCTTGAACAAAAAAAAATTAAATAGTAGCCTTTTTTGTGTTTTGATTTATAGCTGATTTAATTTAAAGCCAACAAATGTATTGCACAGAATATTTAAAATTGAGTATAATTAACAATTATAGAAAAATAAAACTTATTACAAAGCATGCCTGCTGCCATCTAGCGAGTAATTAGACAAACAAAAGCAGCCTAGCGGGCAGATTTGAAGTTGGCCAATACTCTCTTTTCTGGCCGGTAGATGCTGGACTTATTTTGTTCCCACTGTTGTGTTTAATTTCATTGACGCGGTAATCTATTCAATTTCAAATACATTCACTTCAAATCTAACGTCGATCTGATGTAGTCTTTCGGAGAAACTGTTAAGCCTTCCATTGAAGCATCGTAGTACAGGCTTTTTGCCCTTATTTAAATTTTGGATGAATCTTTATTCAGAACACTATACGATTCATTTAAACTTATTATGATGAAAGTGATTGGTAAGAAAAACACTGTCACAAAACGTAGAACAGGATGAACAAAAAAAAAATGTGTCGGTATCTTTTCCATCAAAGCGCCACAGTATCCATTTGTTTTCGCTCCACCATCAAGCCTCATCCACTAAAACAATGCTGCCTTTGACGAGGTTCGAAAGAGAACACAATTCAATAGGTGCATATTAGTTTGGTTGGATACCGACATTTTAAAACAAAAGGTGATATTTTCAAATGAAAAAGTGATTTCCATAAAGACAAGAAGACCCAACAAACTGTCCATTATCACGCACATCACAATCGTAAAGATTTGTCGGATGATTCCGTTCAAACCTTTGAAAACTTGCCACAATGGCGGCAACAGCAAGTTTGCCAAAAAGCAGGTAGATATGACATTCTACCCGATGGTCCAAAAACTGTCAATCGGAATGAATGATATCTTTGCTTCAAGTCAACACAACGTCGTAAATCCGTCAGACGTGTCCGGAATATCTGGGATGATCCCCAGCTAAAATGCCGTACGATTTCGCGAAATGCTCGCCAAAGGATTTGGGAGTCCCAGTGATCCAAATGTCGATCCAAAAATACCTATGTTAAGTGGTATTCAAAAGAAATTCCAATTTCGTTACAGTTCGTCTTTCAGGGGATGATCGTTTATCCATAAATTTAAGCTTAAATTTAGGCTTAATATCTTTGCCTCCTTTTTGTGAGACAGCATCTGCAAGAACCGAACATTAGGGTTTCTTGTAAATTAGGCGACAAATAGCATTAACGTGGCGTCCCGTGGTGGCCTCATACTGGAAAATGGGCCAGAACGAATGAAGAAATTCAACTTTCAGTTTTGTGGTCAAATTACCTTATGGCCGAAGAATCCCGTAAAGGAAAGATCGCGTGGCTTTTCCAATTTCGTTTAAGTCGGCAAAGTAGATGCTCTGTAAATTATACATTCTTCCAATGTGGTCCTTCGTGACTTATCTGCGTTAAAATCTATTCACGTGCATCTATGTGAATAGAAAGGACCGATCTTGACGGGATGGTGAATCATTTTTGGGCCAGGCAGTGGGAAAAATTGTTCTCTCTTTTCAACGTTCCACACGTTTCTTCGGAAGAGGCTCACCTGTGTAGATTAGAGTATTTTTTACCTTATTGATACGGACTTTCCTTTTATAACAACTAGTCACGCGTAGAACATAATCATACAAACATACACTTCGTGCCGTTGCGTCGAAGTTTATGCGAAAGCTTTTACAGGCGGATCTGGCATTCATACGTTATTGATGGTATTGATGTGTAATACGCCTGCAGCCTGTGGAAAGAAAATCAAGCAATCAGATGCATCGTAAATAACCAATGAGATACATCCTTAAACGTTTTCAAAGCTATAACACAAAAGCGAATTTAACATAAATCGTGCCTTTTCACATTTTTTACTTCTATATTTACACATTTAGAAATGGGAAAATTTCCAGGAAATTTCCAGCAAGATTTCCAGAAAAAAGGGGCATTCGCAGCCACAGAAACCATATGTTGGAAGACTAACTACGTGCTTCTGCATTCGTTTCGGGTGGGACAAAGAATAAGGAACAAAATATATCGCATGTACCATCGGTGGTAATAACTAGAGAAGACACCGGCTTACAAACAACAGCTATAAATTCAAGGTTAGCCAAAAGTCAGGGAACTCGTAAACGTAGCAGTCCCGAGAGCCAAAGAGCAAGGGAAACATTGAAAAAGACGGCCATTTTTAAGCTTTTCTTTACCACGCAACATGCTTTGTAAGCGCCCCGCTCTTGGAATTTTCTTTTCACCGCAGCTTGTAATGGCGCCGCACAATACCAGGAATTGCTCTCACTCTCTCATTCGAGCAAGCTATTTTACCAGTATCAACACGCCTCTAAACCAAACTTTAATTGGTTGTATTTGCCGCACTGAGAAAGGCACCTTTTCTTTTGTGTACAGGAAATGGGCAACATTTTGTTGTTACATGGTCGAGTGCACTGTTGTAATTCCTGACTTATTTAACTTTTAAATTTGCAATAAATCAGAATTTTAGAGCTGCTAAAATAAATCTACATATTTTTACTATGGTAGTTAAGAATTTTTACCAAAAAATTGCCGAATTAAGACCCACCACATGCAAAGTGGCCGTCACTGGTTTTCGTGGTCTTGCACTGTCTTCGATGTCTCTTTTTTAACGCTTTCTATGCTGGAAAGTATTATTAAAACAAGTCTTTTCCAAACTCTTTTTGACGAAATCACATGGAAATAAGATTCAGGTTTGATTTCTTTATCACTAATTCACGACGTCGGCTCCAGCTAGTTCCCACCACGACGATTTGGAAAACATCAGCAGACGAAAACTCTGTTGTTTCCACGTGTCAATAGTAGTGTTGATCAGTTATACATAATTTGAAAAAGAGTTAAAATGGTCCCTGAACGTTGTAATTTGTTGTTAATCTATGGTTCTCAAACTGGGCAATCAAAGTCGATTGCCGAGGACATCAAAACGAAAGCCGAATCGTTGAATTACGACGTTGAAATGATGTCTATGGATGACTCAGTTGAAAAGGTTTTATTATCAGACTGGTTGCATGTTTTGTTGTGGTTTGTTACAAAATAGAATTTGTTTAACAATGATTTCAGATGCCCTGGAAAGAATATAGATTTCTCATCATCATTACATCTTCGTAAGTGTTTTGTTACCACTTTGGTGCATGTCAGCAAATCGTAATATTTTTTAAAAAAATTTGACAGGACTGGTGATGGGGATCCTCCTGAAAATGCAGGCATATTCTGGAGGAAGATTAGATCAAAGAACTTGGACAATGATTACTTGTGTCATTTGGAATATGCTCTGCTTGGTTTGGGTGATACAAACTACACTACATTTTTAGGCTATCCCAAGAGTGTTGAAAAGCAACTTCAAAAACTTGGAGCAAAACAGTTTTACAAGTCTGGATGGGCAGATGATGCTGTTGGTTTGGAGATTGTGGTTGATCCTTGGATTGAAAACCTATGGCCTGCCCTAGAAAACCAAGTGTTAAATCCACATACTTTGCCTGACACTATTCCAGCATCTGATGCTCCATCAGAGCAGTCATTGATTACCATTACCCCCAAACTTGCAGTAGTTCCTGAAGTTGAAAAGCCATTGACAGTGTCCTATCAAAAACAGGAAGAAGAACTAGAAAAATGTGTTGAAGGGTTGGCAAATCTAAAAATGTCTGCATCTCCACTTAGTGAATGTGATCTGAAGATCCCCATTCTTCCTGTGTCGTATTTGGAATTGAAATTCAATTCTGAGTTGATAGTAAGTCTACTTCAAAGATTACATCACAGGTAGTAATTAAAGAATTGTTTTTGTTTTTCAATTTTTCTTTAGTTTTTCCCTGAGGATGTTCTGCGTAAGCCGATGCCTTCTTCCAGAACCCCCGTCTTCCAAGCAAAAATCAAAAGTCTGAAACAACTTACCAGTGAAAAAGCAGTAAAAACCACTTTGGAAGCCACGTTGGAATTCTCTGTAAAGTATCTTCGAATCTCATCTTCCTCCTCGGCTAAAATATGCTTACTAACTCATGTGGTTACATGCAGCCAGCTGAAATCGAATACCAACCCGGAGACTCGATCGGTGTGTGTTGCGCCAACTGCTCAGACGAAGTGGACGCACTCCTTCACAGATTAAATATGACTGAGCAAGCTGATATTCCATTCAAATTAAGAGTCAAAGAAGAATTTGCTACAATGAAATCTGGGACCAAACCCAAATATGAAGTCCCTTCTCACTTACCCAATTTAGCCACATTAAGATTTGTTTTGACTCGATGTTGTGAGATACGAAGCGTTCCCCGTAAAGTAGGCAATTTTTATTTTGTCCATTTATTTTATTACTAACCCATTATCTTTACGATTTTTAGGCACTTATTCGAATTCTAGCCGAGTTTTCATCTGACGATGCTGAAAAACGTCGACTCTTGGAACTCTGTAGTCTTCAAGGATCTGACGATTATACGAAGCTTGTCCGTCAGCCCGAGCTCAATGTCTTGGATTTCCTGAATACGTTCCCTTCTTGCCATCCTCCTGTCGAGCGTCTACTGGAACAATTGCCTCGCCTATTGGCCCGACCGTATTCCTTAAGCTCGTCACCGTTGAAAGTAACCAAACATTAACTTGAAATGTTCTCATTTAATTAATGACGCATCATTCGTTCATGGCATAGGATCCAACTTCAGCCAGTTTTATTTTCAATGTCGTTGAGTTTCCTGTTCAAGACGGACGGACCTACGAAAGAAAAGGAGTCGCAACTGGCGAATTGTCTCGAATGTTAGATCAAATGAAAACTGGCTCTACCGATTCGGCTGGCCCCAATGGCCGTGGATTTTCAGTAAATGGCTTTACATTGTTCAATATCCATCATCGTTAACACTGTTCTACTTCATTTCCAGCTGTCCGTATTCTTAAGAACCAGCAGCGGATTCTCCTTGCCGAAGAGCTTAGAAACTCCGCTCATTTTGATCGGACCAGGTACAGGAGTGGCGCCTTTCTTAGGATTCCTAGCTCACAGAGAGGAGCTGGTGAAGAGGGACCCTAGTCTTACTTGTGGTCCCATCTGGCTTTTCTATGGTTGCAGAAACAGAGATCAAGATTACCTCTTCAAGTACGTGTTCACGTAATCCTTATTTTTTCCATAACTTGTTTAAAAAAAAAACACTTGCGTGCTTCACGATCGTAGGGACGACCTGGAAAGGTGGCATTCGATAGGGATCTTGACAAGATTGCTCGTGACTTTTTCCAGAGAGAATAAACCTTCTCAACCTAAATATGTCCAGGTAAAGTGAATAAGCTCTTTTCAGTTATCAGGTGCTGTATCTTATTTCAAACAAATTTATCTTACAGGACATGATTCAGCTGTATGCCGCCTCGTTGGTGAAGTTGATTGAAAAGGGAGCTTGCGTGTACGTCTGCGGCGATGCCAAAAATATGGCCAAAGATGTTATGCAAGCATTTATCGCTGCATTCCAAACTGTCCGTCACTTGGACGAGGAACAAGCGAGAAAGGCAGTTGTCCAACTCCAAATTGAAAAGCGATACTTGCAAGATATCTGGACATGAGAAACCCCCATTTCAGGTTGCTCTTTCCTTTTAGTTTTTAGTTAACAATTAATTAGTTAACCCCATTTCACCCCACTAACGAGGGACCCACCCAATCACCTGTTTGTCAAGCTCATCACTTGACGTTAACGCTTTACGATGTGACCAAAAAAAAAATGCTCGGTTGTGCCAAACAGGACCGATATGCTGCGTGTATGTCGGACAAAGGACACGTATATTTTTTGTTTTTTGGACATACACACATACGAACTGAAAATGGAACTGTACAGTTACATACAGTGAGAAGAGAAGACGTTGAAGCCTAATTAAAAAAAAACAGGTTGTCGACATAGAGAATTCATTATTATTATTTTCTATAGAGTTGAAAGAAAGTGAAAAGAGAGCGACATAAAGGGACAAAGAAAAGAAGAGCGTGTGGCGTTGTTTCAGAAATGATCGACGAAAACAGATAGGTGGTTGCGAGATTTTTTGGCGTCGTCTGATTGCTCCGACTGGATTGGGGGACGTTCGTGATCTTCGTCTCCTCGTTGCGGTAGTTCTATCTGTCGCCATTGTCCCAACTCATTGGAGGCCTTGAGAGAAACATTCCACCTGCCAGACGAATTAGCTCTAGAACCTCCATCGTGCGGAATGCGGAGCTCGACCGGCTGGAGAAAACGCAAGCCTTTCGGCCCGCATTGAACTAGAGGACTCAGTAAAGCTTCACCTGCGCACAAACATGAGTCATTTACGTTTTTTTTTCGCAACGTCAGCAATCCCTCCCCCCAAAAAAGGGTTTCATGGTTAATGGCGGAGTAGGAAAGAAGAAGCAGGAAGTGTATACACAAGTTGTTATTTCGTGCTACTGTTTTTTTAAATGTTTGTTTAGTTTTTTTTTCCAGACTGTGGAGGGGGAGGTGCAAACAGTATACCTTTGCCATCGTCTAAAAGAACGCCGTTGGTGTCAACCGATCTGACGTGGTCTTGGCGACAGACCTTGAAGTAGACGAGGTGAGCTGCCGGGCCCGGAGGG
This sequence comes from Daphnia sinensis, assembly GCA_013167095.2. Classification (NCBI taxonomy): domain Eukaryota; kingdom Metazoa; phylum Arthropoda; class Branchiopoda; order Diplostraca; family Daphniidae; genus Daphnia; species Daphnia sinensis. Next base: position 2,187,654 of record CM023195.1, on the reverse strand, counting down.
AGAGCTCTGGGCGGTACGAGCAGCGCCACTCCGGTTTCGACACTCTCAAGCCGTCCTCCCTGATCGTGCGTGAGCCATCCGCGCACGGTGGCAATCACCGAACAGTTGGGTGGAGGAGGGGAGGTGGGAGGGGAGTAGTAATCATGATGGTGATAGTTGTGGTAGTAGTCGTAAGGCGAAGAGGAGAATCCATCACCGTCATAGTACTCGTAGTCGAGCCTACATTTGCATAGTGTGTAACATTGGAAAGCGTCGGGCAAGTAAGTGGTTATGTTTAAAGCTTAAGATTACGTTAAGAGTCAGTATGTCCACTCCACCAAGAATATGAAAAAAAAATCACCGGAAAAATCCAACCAAATACCAAAGATTTTTTTTTTTTTAAGTAAGAGAAGTGTTAGTGGCGTTTGTTTTTTACCTGGCGTTGTGCTCCATGTAGAGGGGCTGGTGTCCGTGAGCGGGAGATCTCGGATCGGCCGGTTTCTTGTACAGTTCAAACGCCGAGCCGCGCTGATCTCGATGCTGGGCAAGATCTAGCCGTCCTCCATCTCGCGATTGACTTTGCTGTTTCTGATTATTCTCTCTAGGCGCGGGGATGTTGTAATAATATTGTCCGGCTTCGTTGTTGCGGCTGGAACCGTTGACGGGCGGAGGCGGAGGAGGCGCTTTGCCGTAAAGCGAATTGGCACCGTAGCTGTGACGATCCAAACTGCTTCCATGACCTGCTTTGAAAACAGTTTGTTTTTTGTCCGGTTTTAAAATTTCCAGTCAGCAAAAAAAAAGAAAATTTGCATAATTGAAATACCTGAGTCAAAGCCACCGTTGGTATCGTCTTCGTAACGGTATGAATTGAGACCGTTTGGAATGGCAGAGGCCGTATTGGATGGCGGAGGGGCGTGCGAGTAATAGCCGCCGTGGTGGTTGCTGGAACTGTTGCCGCCATTGCTGGAAGGAGGAGGTCCATCGCCACTACCACCAGCAGCTGTCGACCGGTTGGGATGATTCAACGTACCTGGTGGACTATGATTCCAGTAGTTACTATTGGGGGTCATCGGCTGCTGGTTGTTGGATGCTGTCGACGACGACGAGGCATTCGCCGGCGGCCGATAGTTTTTCGGTTTGGGCGGAGGGACGGGCTTGTAAGGTGCGGACTTGGGTGGAGGTGATTGCTTTTTGTGGTCGAAGGGACTAAGAGAATATAATAACACACACAAACACGATAAATAAAAACCAAAACAAACTAAAAAAACAAACTAAAAAACAATCAACGAAAAGAACTAAAATTTAAATCAAAGAGAAATAATGAAAAACACGCGATAAAGATCTAACGGGAGGTATAAACAAGGACGTGCTACACGACGGCTATCGATTAACCAGGTGTGTAAACAAAATTTAAATTTAAAAATGATAAAAAAAAAAAAAAGGGAACAAACAACATGGTCACACGAGACTCAGGTGTGGACTTTGTCGCCGCCGGTACCGTTTAACCGACCGAGGTCTCATAGGCAATCTAATGCAAATGAATCAATTCTTTTTGTTTGTTTGCGTCTGCGCAATCGGCCTTATCTTCTTTCTTTTCCAAAAAATGATTTCTATTTTTTTCTTTTACACTATCCCTCCTCATTATCCTTTTCTTTTCTTTTTGATGATTTAATCTCGCACTTACCGATGAAGTTGTTTCGTCGCTGGTGACGTCAGCTCGGTCGGCGAGCGCACCGGTTGACTGGTTGAGCGAGTGTAGCGGTAAGGATCGTGGCTTTTGAGTGCGGCTGAAGTGGGCGAGCCGGGCATCGCGTTCGCATCTCCACCGCTGCTTTGATGGTTCGACCCGGCCAATGCTAACGTCAAGCCGAGTCGATTGTAAGATTCGTACGATGATGAGCTATCGTAACTACCCTGGAATCATGATGTTCCAAGATGGATCGATTGTTATTTAAAGCTTTAATTTTTCATATATCGATATGTCTTACCGCTTTGGCAGCTCTCTCTCTATCCAACGAACTGCCTCGCAGTGAGCTCAGGTAGTCGTGAGATTGATGGGCTCCGTTCTGTCCCGGCTGGCCCGGTGCCGGACCTGGCGGCGATGTGGGGTACGTATCGATATCGAGACCGTTGACGTCACCTTCTCTCGAGCCGAACAGGCGCTCCTGTGCGGAACGGGCCAGCCGCGTCGGTTTGCTACTGCGATCGATTTTCGGTGGCAATTCGACACCGCCCGATGAGGACGGACCGTGTCCGCTGCTGTTGCTCCCGCCGCCGTATTTCGAATAAGGCGAGAAATGGTGCTGTTGGGAAGAAGAGGATGGGTATCCACCGTTGCCGGACGGCCTCTGATTCGGCGGATGGGGCCCGTTCATGTAGTCCAGATTGGTGCTGGCCTGTTGGCCTCGCGAAGACGGGCTATTGTAAGAGTAGTTGGGCGGTTGTCCGCCGTAATTGCGCGGCGTGTTGGCATCTCGCTGTCCAGGGTGATGGCCGTTGCCCGGCGACGAGAACCCGTACTTGGAATCGCCGCCTTGAGATCGTCGTTTGGTTGGCGTTGATGAGTCCACCACCTGGAATATTAGTTTGAATAATTAAATTCTTGATTTCATTATCTAATAATAAATAAAACTTACACATTGAGAATTGATTGGGGACTGGAATTTGCCGGGCGGACCGACGGATTTCAATAATCCAGCGGGGCTGCTCATCCCTGAGACACCCAGGTCGTCCTGGGTGGCGATGCTCGGGTCGCTGGAACTCTTGACCATCCGACCGGCGGAGCTGGGCGACGGTGGCGATTTACTTCCGCCGTTGATGGCGTTGCTTTTCGAAGAGCCTTCACCCGCAGCGGAAGCGCCGGAAGCGCGAGGTTCGGGCGACAAATCGAGATCCGATTCAGGTGATGAGGCGTACGAGAGTCGTGACGTCATCGGGAACAGGAAATCATCCGAGAGGTACTCATCCAACTGGGCCGGATGAATTTTTTTTGTTGTTGTTGAAAAAAAAACGGAAGCAAAAAAGCGCGGGAAGCAGCGACAAAGAGACGCAAAACAAAAGACAAAATTTTCGGTTAAACACATAAACACGGAAATTTAAAAATGATTACGCATTTTTTCTGCTTGACAGCCTAACAAAACGATGAACAAACGGACCGAAGCGGACGGGACGGGACGGACGCAAAAGTAAGAAAAAAACGAGTTTTTTTGTTCTATAGGAAATGATTGAATAGCGACTCTTCATGGATGACGGACAACGGTCGTCGAGGCATCACTTTGAGGGGCGCGTAATTGTTGTTGTTGAGATTGACATCGTCGACAACCATTTGATAGTAGCTAGTCGGATCGAAGGGAGAAGTGGAGGGCGGAACGGGCGGATGAAAAGACGGCGGGTCGGCCGAACTGACGACGCCGTTGTAATGACTCAGCAACGCGTCCGTGGGTAAATCAACCAACTGGTGCACCGTGAAAAATAATCAAAAAACCCCCGGACACCCACACACACACGTCCCAGATAAAAAAAAAAAAGAATAATCAAGTATAGCTCATTATGAACTGGAATGAATATTTAAAAAAGAGCGGACGGCCCGCCGTGTCCACAAATTTTTTAATAAGGAAAAAAAATCTACAGGGTTCTGCAACGCGGCCAATATTCAAAATGTTGTTCATTAAAAGCTGAAAATTCGACGCTGTCGTGATAATAATAATAAAAAATTAATAGTAATAACAATAATAATCACCTTGGCTTCCGAGACCCAGATGGCTTGATTCTGTTCACGGTCGATGGCCTCGCGCAGTTTTCGGTACCAGGTGTCACGCTGGGTTAGTGGCACCGTAGTCGTAAAGACGTGCGACCACAGTTTCTCCAATTTGACGCATTGCTCGTATAATTTCTTGCTGCTCTTATGGGCCGTCCTTCAAAAATTTTAAATTAAAAAAAAATTATTAATTTCTTTTTTAATCTTTCACGCATTTTTTTTTCCGCCTGTTTTTTTTTTACGAATTCATTCGGAATTCAATTAACGGTGTGAGTTAGTTTTTAAAATAGCGTGAAGTGCATTGCGAGCTAAAAAGCTAATAGCAGCCTCCCTCCCGCGTGACAGACGCAGACATAAATAAAATAAATAAATAAAAACAAAGATGGAGGAAGATAGCGCGCGGGCAGCGGGGGCTGGAATTGCGTTGGCCAGCAAATGGGGCGAACTTACCACTTGAAGAATTCTTCGAGCCGCGGAGCCAGGCCGGCCAGCGTACTAACATAATCAAACGCGATGGATCATTTGCAATCCAATACCGCACGGAGGGAGATTTTTAAAAAGAGAACAAAAACCAACATAACAAAACAAACTACCAACTACAGCAAAATGCAAAATAGATAATGATGGATGCACCGTATCTAACTATTTTTTTAATAAATAAATAAAAATTCCGTATTATTTACTTTGGTATTCCGGCGCGTAGCTCCTTGACTGTGTGTTTCGAATCGGCGCGCAGGAAGATGACAACCGGATAAAACTGGGCGTAGTTGAGCTTGTCGACGGCGCCCGGCGTGATGTCCAGCAACGCGTGTCGACCTTTCTCCACCAGCTCGCGGATGGCGCTCAAGCGCACGATACCCGAACGACCCGAGGCCACCTGAGCGCCCGTCCCTTCATTCGCGTCTCGGTTTCCATCCATTTCTAAAATTATTTTTAATCAATTTTTTAAATATTCCATTTTCAAAATGGCCGCTGCCCGTGGAAGAATTAAAAAGAAACTTACGAGGGGCGGAAAACTTGTCGGGGAAATCTTTGATGAGTTTGTCGCGGGCGACGTCGGCCACGGGACCGAAGAAGACGACGGGCCGGATGAATCCGGGATGGCGGAGGACGACCCGTTCGTAAGCGGGGAATTTGCTGAGCGTCTCGGCAAAGACGACGTCATCCCAATGATCCTGAAATGAAACCACAGAGCACATCACGTTTTTCATATTTGCATGCGTGTCATTAACATATGAATTAAATAATCAAAAAAATGGAATGATTGATGCGCCATATCGCACGTTCTTGCGTCACGAACTCAGAAAAGGGGTAAACACAAAAATTAAACCGGTTTTTTTAAAATCTGATTGTGGAACGGACTACGTTTTCCCGCTTGTTACATACGAAACCCGCAGAGTGTTTTTAAAAAGAGGCGTGACCGTAGTCGTGACCGCACTCGAGTTCATTTGCAAACAAGGACGGGAGGGTGAGAGAAGCCATAAAAGAAAAATTTAGAAGAAATAAGAAGTGCAATCTCACCCTTCCGAGAGACTTTGAGCGACGATGAGTTGGCCGCCTTCGCCGGAAGAAAGAGCCGCGTGACTCGGATGTGGTGGTGGCCGCTTCCTTCTTAGCGGCGTTGAATTGAGCCGTGGCTAATTCTTCAGCTCCCGCGCTGTTTGGCACTACCCCCTGCTGCAAGTCTTGACCGTTTGGACCTTTCATCCAAAAAAAAAAAACCAACCGATTTATTATTATTATTCAAAAATTCAACGATCCATCATTTTTTCTATTCGATGTTGAATTGATAAAAAAATAAAATCCCGCTAACTCACCCACGCGGAAGGCTTGCCAAGCGCCAACGACTCCCTTGTAAAGGGTGTCGACAACGTGAAAGACTTCGCCTTTGCGGAAGGCCATGTGACCACTGGCGGGCTGTTCGTAATTGAAATGAGTCCTGTTGAAATAAAAAAAACAAGGGACATTGATACTTTGAATTCTTGAATAAATTAAATAGCTCGTGTTATTACTTGACGTAAAACGAATCGCCGTGGCCGGACGCCACCACCTGATCGTACTCTTCGCGTTTGTGTTGCACGACCAATTCGATTTGATCCTGCAGACTGAGCAGGAAGAGGACGGCCTCTTCTCGTGTCACGCCGTTCATTTCCATATCATTGACCTGACGTGCAATCAATAAAACACGGAAGGAATAGCGACATTGAGTTTGTTTGAATTTCTTTTTTCCTTATTACTTTGAGTATCTTGTCTCCTGGAACGAGGCCCTGCAACGCCGCTGGGCTGCCCGGCTGGACGGCCGTCACGAAGATGCCCACCTGATTGCCACCGGTAACACGAATGCCGACCGAGCCTTCCTTCTGGAAGCTGATGAAACGCGGATCCAGTCTACACATCATCCGCACACACACACACACACACACACACACACACACACACACACACACACACACACACACACAAACAAAAACAAAAGAACGACGATGAAAATAAATTGAACCCATTTAAAAATAACGAAAGCAATCAAAACACCAAATCGATTCATCATGGAACATAACAGATCAGAAATAAACGGGGAGAATGTTTCTTACGTCGGAGGTGGTTTGACGGGTTCAGCAACCTCGTTGGCCCGTCTCGGACTGTAATAATCATCGCTGCGGGGAGGTGGAGGCCGCGGAGGGGCGTCTTCGCCGTCGGCGTGCCCGTTCATGTGATTGTTGTGGTGATCGAGTTGCGACAGCGAGACGTCCATCAGCGGGCCGCGCGATCGCCCGGCCAGCCGAGACAGATTGCTTTTGTCCTCGCTGTTGTACGGGCCGGCAGAGTGCGGCAGTGGAGGCTGCGGCGTCAGCGGGTTGCGGTAGTCGACGCTGCCGCCGCGCGTCGGCGGCTGCACGTACAAATTCTGGTTGCAATAATTGGGCCGATCGGCCGCGTAGTTGCCGAAATGGGCAGCCGGACCGGCGCTGCCCGGCGCTGGAATGACGCTGTTATCTTTCACAGCGCCGTAGGTGGGATCGTTGTAACCGTTGGACGCTTGAGATCCTCCAGCCGGGCCCATGGCAGCCGGGCCGGCTGATCCTCCAACGGCTCCTAGCAAAGCCGGAGCGGCCACGTCCCGACGGACAGTCAGCTGCAGCTTATCCTTGCAGTTCTCCATGAGTTTTCGAGCCTCTTTGAGGCTGAGGCCGTCCGTTGAGGTCGAGTTGATCTTGAGGACGATATCGCCTTCCTGAAAGACTGGGCTGTTGTTGCCATGACTACCATCGCGATCGATCAGCGCCCGGTTGGTCAACTCTTTCAAGTAGATCCTCGAGCCCAAAATGACTCCGAAATCTGTTATGATTTAATTTTTTCAAAGCCAAAAGATGAATTTAAAGACACAAAAAATTATGCAAATTGAGATATCGATTTACCGTCTTTCTTTTTGCTTTTGGTCAAGGTGACTTTGTAGGTGGTCGGCTCCGGATAGGCGCCGAGGACGATGCGACGTTTGACGACCAAGTTGACGGCGGCGCCGCTATCGCGCAGGACGGAAACAGCCGTGCCGTAATCGACGTTCTCCAGCGAGACACCGTTCACGCTCATGACGCGGTCATTGATCCTAATATTTAATTTTATTGATCCGAATAATGAAAAAGAAAAATTTCTCTTTCACTTCGTCATTTGATTAAGGGCGTCTGAGCATAACACGAGTTTTAAAGAGCTTCTCAAAAAATAGATGGCGAGATGACGATAACAAATGAAAAAAAACGAGATTCCGTTCTCACCGGGACTGCGTGAAAGTCGTTCGGGAGAATGTCGTCACGCAACGGGTGCACCCTTCTTTTTTTTTATCAAACCACACACGCATCATTACAATAGTGGTAAACAAATGTTGTAGTTTTTTTTTCCCGAGTTGAATTGTTCCAGATTTTTCACTCTCTCTAACGAATGACTCGTTTTATTTCTTGAATTTCACGAACTCGTTTTATTATTTTTAAATGTCGATTTCTTTTTGTGTTTTGGTTGTCCCTCGTTACCCAACATCAAAAGAGAAAGGCCATTTCGTGTGCACTTGTCGGGAGTAATTTGCATATGTCGCCCTTTGTTTTCGCAACTTGTCGTGCACGTATTTCTTGTTATTAACGGGTTGAAATCAATCTCGCTTAAAAAATTTAAAAAAATGGAAGCACTTACAGGAGCTTTCCCTCAGCTGGTCCGCCTTTAATGACGTCCGAGATGGCGATGGAAGGATCGCCGTTGGCGAAATGCGGATTGTCCCGGCCACCCGAAACTGCGATGCCGAAACCGTAGCCGGGCACTCGGTTCATCGTCACGTGATGATATTCCCATGTCACCCTTTCACCAGCTCCCTGTTCATGACATTAAAAAAAAAACATAACAAATTAGCGCATTTTTTCTTATATGACGTAAACCGCAAATGTCGTGCCCCAGCGGAAAACGCGAACTCATTTAAACCCAAAAGAAAATGGGGTCGATCTTGTTGGGTTATGTTGTTCTTTCGTAACGGGGCATATATATATACACACGCGTCTATTTATAATGGATGTTTCGCTTCACAAATGGAGGGGAGAAGAAGGTCATGGAACAAAAAAAAGGCCACTCTTTTTTTTTATATTGTATAATTGATGCTCATTGTTGGGAACAAGACAGGGGCTGTATCGAATTAAGTCGGCCAATTGCGGACTACCCAATTAACTGTAAGAGGCTCGTTCCGTGCGTTCACAACGTCGAAAGAAATGAACCGATACGACACACGGATCAGATACTCAGACACAGGAATGTCTGGAATTTTTTCTTTAATCTGAAGCTTTTTAAATAGCCAAAAGATATTTTTAACGTTTGATTTGTGTGTGTGTGTTTAAAGGAAAAACGATCGCATCCGGTATGGGCTAAAAAAAAAAGGAGAAGAACAAGGAAAAAAAAAGAAATTCCGGAATGATCTACACAGTCCCTAGGTCACGGCTCGCCTCCTCCTGCAAAATACCTGACTTTTTTTCTTTTCTTCCAAGTTCAACCCCCCCCCCTCTACCTTTTTTTAAAAAAAAATTTCTTCTTTTTTTTATTTCCCCCCCCCCTCTTACACATAAAAAGAAAAAGCCTTTCTTTTCTTCCCTCAAATAACCTTAGAAACCGGAATGGCCGCCCATGAGAAGAAAAATAGAGGGGCTGTCCGGAATGTGCTTGAGGACCAACTCTCTTTCCCCCCTCTTCTTCTCCATGAAGGGGGGGGGGGAGAAGTTAAAAAAAATATATTCAAAAAAAAAAAAGAATTATATTATTATATATTTTTTTCTCCTTCTACTACCCCCTCTGCCCTTTCTTTTTTTTTTTTTGGCCGACATTCCTCCGCCAGGACCAATTCCGGGTCTTAGCGATAACACGCGCATCCGCACAAGAAAAGGGATTCTTTTTTTTTTTTCTGTTTCATTTTAGAGTGTTCAAGTTTTTTTTTCTTTTTAACAAGACGATCAACAAACGAGTTCCAGTCGACTAATAATCCGGTACTCGTTTAACAATTGGTGCATTTCAGCGGAAAGTCATAGAAAGATTAAAATGAAAAGAAAAAAAAAATGTCGGAATTGAAATTTGAAAAAAAAAAAAATCCTTCAAACTTCATTTTTCTTCTGCGGATAAGAAGCAAATTAAGGAGGGGCTGAAAAGAATTTTTTTTAAAATTAAAAAGTCGAACGGACCGGTAATGGCGCTATCGTCTGAGAAATCAAACGGCCATCAAATGTTTTTTTTTTGCAAAGGTGAAAATTCACGATGAAGAATACAAACAATTCTAAAACACAAAAAAGAAGAAACACACAACAAATGATGACCTCGACCTCAATTCCCCCCTACTCTTCATAACACAAACGCGTACATCCCGCCGATGAACTATATACCTCCTCCCCCCCTACACCAGATGTAGAAATTCACACGCCATGTCGCTTCGCTTTTGATTTAAACGGATGATCGTCGTAGTTTCCTATTTGCTTATGCACGTATGCAAATTTCACACAAAAAAATACCTGATCATTGGATGGTGGACCAACGTGACGAGGAGCCTGTGGTGCGACGACGCCACCACCGCCACCATCCGCTCCATCCATTCGGAGGAGTGGAGTTATGGCGAGAGAAGATGGATATGCTTTATCGTGTGATATATCCGTGGGAAATGAAAACAAAACAAGCGAAACAACACACTCACGAAATCCTTCCTCTCTCTCTCTATTCGATTTTTCTTTTTCACACACACACACACAGAGAGACGCGTGTAGGAAAATGAAACACTAAACACACAACTACAATCTTCCCATTTTTTGTTTCAAACTTTTGAAGATTTAAAAAAAAAAAAAAAAAAAGAGGTGCCACTTGTTTCACCTGAAACGTCGAGGCCCGAACTGACGGACGAAAGAGAGACCGGAGCAAGAAAAAAAAAATATCAAAAGAGCGCCACCACCTTCGTATATATATATTCTCTTCTCCTGGTGGAGGAAAGTTAAAAGAGAGGAAAAAAAAAAGAAAAAGGAAGGGGGGGGGACGAAGAGAAAGACCAAGCAAAACATACCTGGGTTCTTTGGCTGGTATGCCTTCAAGCCACACTCCTATTCTCTTTTGCCCTTCATGTTACATGAGTCTCTCTCTCTCTTTATCAACAACCCTGCGGGCTCAGGTTGATAAGAGACTGAGGGGTCTCACCTGGTCAGGTATTCCATATCTCTTTTTTTCCCCTGTATTTTTCAGCTGCCCTTGATGAGCCAGTATAAGAGAAAGAGAGAGACAAGTTAGACCTTGAAAACGAATAGAAGACCTTTTTTTGTTGTGTGTGTGTTCCCTCTTTCTTTTCTGTTAGTGGCTGGAGGGTGGCGGACCTTGCACGAAAGGGGCAAACCAGAGGCCACGTCTGCGCACTCTATCGGTCACTGATCGAAAAAATCACGCGGGACAACCGAGGACGTTAGGCAAATGTGCGAGACGAGTTAAATGTTTTGAAAAAAATAAACAAATGAAAAATAGAAAAGCCAGACGCAGAGATGTGGTCCCGGACCGTACGTGAGTTATTCTTTAAAACATAAACAAAACAAAAACGCCCAGTCACATAAACGCAAGACGCGGAAGAGAGAAAAAATAATTTACCAAACAACGCCCCTTCAATCGAGTGTTAACGTAATACGAGTACCAACGGTTCTATTTCTTAATTACTTTGAATCGATTCGTAACGAGTTTTTTTGCGGTGGATGACGTCACGGATGCGCGATTTCTTGAAATCGTTTTTGAAAATTCGAAACCTGTTTTAAGTGCGGAGTTCCTACTGTGCGGACACACGATCAAAGTCGACGAAAACAAATCACACAAACTGCGTGGGGGAAAGCTAATTATCATTGACCAAATTAAGTCTACCGACTAACTCAGGTGAGCGCAAAAGCGAAACGCGGCGATTCCTGTTTCTTTCCTGTTCACGCGCCAATTCAAACGCACGCTCAACACGTGTGAAAGGCTTTGTTACACAGAGACGTCGCCATTTTTAGAAAACAAAAGAATAACTGGTCTACGTGAAACACAATCAGCCAATCTTTATGAACGCAAAACCGCCCCGCTGAGGCTCCCCCCTCCCCTTGAATTTCACTAAACAAAAAGGTAAGGTGTGTCCATTTCAATTGAACAATTTCAAAATGGCATTCGATATCATCATCAAAAATATATCTATAAATTGTTTCTTTTTTTCCCGAGATATTCGCGGGTGGGATTTCCTTATTTTTATGGACGCACTCACGGTGGGGGTAGGGAAACCAAAGATGGCCGGCACTGCAGCCCACCGATAGCGTTTTTTTTTTTTCAAAATTTCTCTTTCTCTTCTCTCCTCCGGTGCTAAACAGCATGCAGTCCCACCTGACCATCCCTTCCCCCAAGACTTAACTGTCGAAATGGTTTACGGCCCTTTTTCGGGATTGACCGTTTGAACGAAGAAAACAAATCAGCGCGGCAGTTAAACGTCGCCATTTATGTATTCATAAAGTGACTTTACTCCGCAAAAAAAAAAAAAAAACCGACGACAAATAAACTGGGACTTGTGACCCAACGCGCACACCGTTGCAATTACACGCAGACCCGGAAATGAATGTCCTAACTAATGTTTTGACATCATCTTAATTAACGACTAAAACAAAATCAAAACAAATTTACCCAACGGCGTCGGGTTGAATGATCTTTAACGGACGTTCTCCGGTTGGTGCTCGTAGTGGGTGAGCAACTTCGACTTCGTGATTGGCGTTGTTGACGGTTACGTGAAGAACTTTTCCTGGTCGACATGACCGGACTCCCCACCACTCCCCCCCCAAAAAAAATTCAAATCTTTTTTTTGTTTTTGTTCCTTCTCTCAGAAAATAAACAAAAGAACGCAGCCAAACCCAACACACACACACGCACACATAAACAGACGTCCAGGTGATGACTGAGATTTCCCTTGTCACGGAGTTCAAACGTCTATGGTACAGAGAGCCCCCAACCGACTAAACCAATTAAAGGGGGGAAACCTCTGCTAGTAGGATGTTTGTTTGTAATCCACGACGTACACGATAGAGGTGCGTCAAGCAAAAAGGAAAAAAAACGACTTGGTTTTTGATAATTGATCAACTTTGAAGGTTGCTTGCGATTGGAACGCGTGACACACAAGTGCCTTTCACATCAAAGGGACCAAGAAAACAATCAAAGAGTGCGAACGGTCAAGAGAGAAGTCAACAACGTTGTGATGTCGGCTCAGCAAATGCCTACGTCCATATTTCGGACGGGCAATAATGAATACACCCCCCTCTCGCGTCAAAGAGTGTCAAATTCCCCACATACTCCCTACTTTTTTTTCAAAAAAAAAGTTCCAGACGTTCTCCTCCCACACGGTACTGCCCTCGGATTTTCGTTTTTCAAGCGTGGAACAGTCGTTAAAAACGATTTTGGATGCGGGCCGTTAAGTTCTTTTTACAAAGAAGGTTCTGCTTTTCTTCTTTGTACGAAAGACAACACGCCAATAATGTTTTCCAAAAATATGAAGCACAAAGAGGAATAAGCAATAAAGAAAGAAAAAAAGATAGAAACCTATGCAATACATTCAGAAGCCCCATAACGAGGACGCCAGTTATATAATAATTGGATGTGCATCGACAAAAGCCAAACACTAACAAAAACAAACTATCGGCTCATTCTCTTCTACCCCGTTAAAAAACTCGTAGCGCCATACCACCATCTAACCAAAAAACGTGAGATTATTATATTATAAAAGAAAGAAAGAAAAGTGGGGTTTATTGGCCAGCTCAGTTTAGGACCTCCCGTTGATAAACCGTTTCTCTCCTCATCCCCACCGAATGGCGCAAAATCCTAATATGGGTGGCCACACCCTACAAATACTCTCAGAGGATCTCCATTTGAAAAGGAGAAGAAGGGGAAAATTTCCAATTCATTCCCGAAAAAGGAGCGCACCTACACGCCACAATGAATGATGTCCCGCTCGGTCTAATCTGGCCAGCGAATCAGACAGCAAAGAAAAACATACGAGTGTCATTTTTTTTTCGTCCGTCTTTTCTTTTCCCTACACTCAACATGTTTCTCAAACTACGAGAAATTCTAAATGGTGGCACCTGGTGGTTATTGCGCTCATTATGCAAATGAGCAGAAAAAACAGGCAGGTAAACGACCCCCCACAAAATAAAAGAGGAACGACAGGAAGACGGATTGGTTCCAATAGACCGCCAACAAGGTGGAGGGGAATGTCTTGATTCCTCTCTAATGAGTCACGTCATATTCAAAAGTGGGGGGGGGGGGGGCATTGAAATAAAGAAATAAGTTTGATTTTTACCTCTTCTTCGACGGGTTCGTCCAGCACTTCCGTCATCATCATGGGCGGATATCCACCCGAAGATGATAAACGCGACGAAGATGAGTAACTCGGACCGGGTGACGGGCAAGACGGGCACGACGTCGTGGCTGGAACTGTGGCCGACGACGACGAACTGCTGCCACCACCCCCGACGCAACCCCCTCGGACGCCTCCATTGGCTCCGAGTAATTGACTAATGAAAGGTGTCCGGCCGGATGGCGACGGCGTGTTGGAGCTGGACGAGGAGTGGATGCGCGGGAAAGTCGAGTAGACGGAAGCCGGCGTGACCGAGCGTGAAATGACGGCCCCTTGATGTTGCTGCTGCAATCCGGCCGGGAATTCCACCGGAGTGGACATGCGGCTCCCGTGGCCCGTCGATCGGCTGCTGCTCGTTTTCGATGACTTATGTTTGGCCCCCAACCGACGCGTGAGCGAAGCGAACGGTGAAAACAGGCTGGCCGTGCTGCCGGATCGCGACGGAAGTCGTCGCTCTTTGGCCGGCTTCGGCGGAAGCATTTGCTGCTGCCTGTGCTCCTCGCGCAATTGCTCCTGAGTCGCGTAAATGGGCGGCGGTGGCGTGTGCGCCATTGGATGGAACCCAACCGGACACGGCTGGATCTCATCTCCTCGTCCGTCGTTAGGATCCAGCCCCATCGCTGTGGGTGGCGGAGGCGGATCGGACAATGACGGAGGCCTCTGCCCGTAGCTGGCCACGCTACTACACCGGCTACTGCTCCTGCTATTGGCCATCTGTAAATAGAAAAACAAATCATTCATCAAACGTCTCATCCGGATGCAAGTCATCTGATCGTCTTCTATTGACAGTCGAATTATTTCCCCCCCCACCAATTTTTTCCTTTTTTGCCCAACAACAAAACGCGTGGCGGTGGATTGATTCAATCAAGAAACAAGCCGGAAGCAGCTCATAAGAACTCTGTGTGCCCTAGGGTTCCCAGCTCCGGTTTAGAATTATAAAGTAAAAATGTTTGGAAAGTTCAAAAACAAAAACAAAAGGTCACAACACATCTTATTATACACGATAAGAACTTTGGTTTCTCATTGCGAGGGCAACAAACCATAACAAAAAGATGGGAAACAACAGCAGAGCCGTAAAGCTTTTATCACCAGTGTGTGACACACAAGATCGTGGGTGTCTTAAAAGTTTTTCTTTTAATACCGCTTTAACTTAAAGAAAAAGGGGGGAGAGGAAAATGTATGCATCCGGATGCTCCAGAAAAACCCACGTTGGCTTTCAGTTCGCTTAGAAGAGCAGAAAATGACACGCTCGAGCGGAATGGCATCCATGTCTTGCGAGAGAGGGGTGGGATTGGCTGTTGCCAGATGTCTGTGTGCAAGTACTGCTAGTAGAGAATCCTGTGCATGGACCCTATCAGCGTTATCGATCCGGTTCTCTGTTTCCGGCCCAGAAGCTTCTCTCCCCTCAACGTGGGGTGCGTATGTACCCACCGTCCTTCTTTAACACACACCCCGAGTCAATCAAACGGTCCCCATTCAATCTTGTCCAGCAACATTGTAGTTGTTACTTTTTCCAGGTCTGTTTGATCAAACCACGGGGCGAAAGAAGAGAGAGGGGGGAGGAAATGTAAATAAGGGTGGAGTTGATTGAGTTTCCGACGCAGGGAATATAGATTTAAAATACACAAAATTTAGAAAACGTTCCAGGAAAAGACACAAGGGTCACAGACGTGACAAGCTGGAGGTAGTCTCCATGCAACAATGACTGGCCCCGGGCCATCAAGTTCTTCCTCGGGCATATTTCCGTCGTTCTTTCTCTTAATTTTCTTCTTCTCTATACCCATTTACTACACGATTATTTACTCATTTCCCTGGGATGACTTCTTCGGGTGCTCCCCCCCCCCCAAATGTCCTCGTGTCGTGATCCACGAAAGCTTTCATTCACATTTTTTATTATCCCTTTCAAATAGTTTCTTTCTTGTCTAGAAAATACTTGTAAGAAATATAGATTTCCATAACCAGAACGCGAAACCTGATTGGAAAAATACAGACGCATTTTCAATCGATTACGTCCTACAATATTAAGGCCAGGGCGCCCTTTTCTTTCTTCACCAATCATTTCTGTTTTATTTGTCTCTTTAAAAAAACTTAAGTTTTTTACCTCTAGATTTAAGAAAGGGCTTCTCCTTTAATATTCCCCAAAGAGAAATATCAACGTTTGAGAGAAACTGTTTGAGAAAAAAACGTTCAACTCGATGGGCCACGAGCGAAACCGGTCCGGGTGACCTTCTCCATGACAGAATCCCCCACCGCCTCCCCTCCCCCCCACTGGAATGGTTGTTGTTCCTTGTCGTTGCTGTTTGAAGAAAAAAGGGCGAACTCTACACGACACTCGATTGTGTGTTGATATTTAGTGTGTGACAACAAGACACTCAGCAACAAACGTTGATGATTCACTGTAAACTTTGATCCGTGATGGCCGAAACACACACTAAACCCTTGGAAGACGACAACGATTTGCTGATGTTTTTTGGCAGGATCGTTGCAGAGGAAGGCGATGCTCTTTTGCGCAGGTCTAATATCTCGAAATAAAGTTTTGCCTAACAACGGGCTACACGCACTCGAGAGATTTTTTTGTGTTCAGGCACCGATGTTTCTGTCTCAACGATGTCGACACCATCATTCACGCAAGACGACTGACTCGAAAATACAACTACTGGCACTGTCTTCGAGGGGTTGGAGCGTGGTCTTCAGAACCAGTCAACTAATTGTGCGCCTCAGCGTGGCTGCACGGCATCTGGTGGCGAATTGGGGAAGCTTGTCCAGTGTTGCGAGTTTTCCTTTTTTGCCACCAGTAGCGCTTCAATAGCTTTGAACAGACGACGCTTTGAAAACTCGTTGTTGTTTGGCGGATTGTTTCCAAATTCCCACCTTTGGAGAGAAATTTAATTAATTAAAATCGCCATGCCGCCGTATGGAACTAAAACATTTGAAAATTCAGGATCTGAAGGTAGGCTATTTCTTGATGTCTGATGATTTGTGACAGTGTTTCCAACCATGTCATTCTTATATCATTGAAGATGAGAAATCCTCAGAAAGTGATTCTGACAGTAGTGCTGGCAGCGGTTCTGAAAGCAAGTCAGAGGCAGGGTCTGTACGCAGTGGACAATCAGCAGCTTCCAAATCTGGATCAGCAAGCTCGTCCAGATCTGCTGGAAGTCCAGTACAAGGTACTGCATTCTTCTAATCAATGTTATTTACATTCTATTTACTCCATATTTGTAGCCAGGAGCAGAAGTCAAAGTGTTGAAAGTGGATCGGGAAGTGATGACAATGAAGATGGAGATTTGGTTTTAGATGAAAGAAAGAGCAGAAGCCAGAGCAGAAGTCAGAGCAGGAGTAAAAGCAGGAGCAAAAGCAGAAGCAAAAGCAGAAGCAAAAGTAGGAGCAAAAGCAGGAGCAAAAGCAGAAGCAGAAGTAAAAGCAGAAGTCGAAGCTCATCTAGTGCTAGCTCTGCCAGTGGTGCCAGTCACCATTCTGAAGATGAAAAGGGTGGCAAAGACACAGCACCATCATCCCCGGCACAGGAGGATACCAAAAAGTAAATCTATCAGCACCTTCATTCCATTTTCAGTTAAAACTAATATTGCGACACATTGTTTCTAGGAAGACGAAACGTATCGTTGATAGCGATGCCGATTCGTCTTCGGACTCTGATGCCGGAAACAAAGGAAGAACATCGGGAATGGCTAGCCCAACTGCCGAAGCTCTTTTCGGGGAAAATGTAGATATGTCTTCAGAGGATGACGATGATGACGAGGGCGCTAAACCCACTCAGAAGCTCCCTGAGAAAGCTGGCAGTGATGCTGACCAGCACAGCAATGCCGATCGCAGATCTCCTGATGAAATGGATCAAGACGACGCCTTTGGTGGCCGTGATAATGAAAAGGAGAAGGAACCGGAAGAACCGGTACCGGAGACAAGAATCGAGCACGAGTTGCCTTACATCCGTGCAGATGTAGGCAAAGAATTTCACTTTGTCAAATTACCGAATTTCTTGTCGGTTGAACCACGCCCTTACGATCCTGAAACTTACGAAGACGAGTTGGAAGAAGAAGAAACTCTCGATGAGGAAGGTCGAGCCCGTCTCAAATTGAAAGTTGAAAACACGATCAGATGGCGAACTGCTTTTGACAAAGAGGGAAACGCGTTCAAACAAAGCAATGCCCGGATGGTTAAATGGTCTGACGGTTCACTTTCACTTCATCTTGGTTCTGAAATTTTCGATGTTTATCGACAACCTCTTCAGGCAAGTTCTACTTTGCTATTTTTTGTTTGTTACAATGACCAATAGACTAATCGTCATTTTTGTTTGAATTTCAGGGAGATCACAACCATTTATTCATTCGCCAAGGCACCGGTCTTCAAGGACAGGCAGTATTCCGCACAAAACTGACTTTCCGTCCTCATTCCACCGATTCGTTCACCCATCGAAAGATGACCAAGTCGCTTGCCGAACGTTCTACGAAGACATCCGCCATTAAAATCATTGGTGCAGTTGGTGCAGATCCTGAAGCTAATCGTGGAGAAAAGATTAAGGTAAAGAATCAAAGTAAATTACGATGCAACAGGTAAGGAAAGTGTGTTCACGTATTTACCTACTGCGTGCAGAAAGAGGAGGAACGTCTACGAGCTTCAGTAAGACGCGAGTCTAAACAGAAGCGTATCCGTGAACGGACAGCCACTGGCCGTGGGATGAGCGGTGGATACTTGGAGCCCGATCGTGAGGGGTACGAGGATTCAGAAGACGAAGGTGGAATCTCTCTCACAGCTATAAAGAAGCAGTTCAAACGAGGAGGACCTCGAGGTATTCATTTTTTTTTTTTTTTTACCTGGATTAAGCGATCATTGCATCCTGCGTTTGTCCTTTTGCAGACGCTTCGCATCAAAGGCCACCGATCTATTCTTCTGAAGAAGATGCGTCAGATATAGAAGATCGCAAGGCAAAGAAACTTGAGCGTGCCAAAGCGCTGCCGGATGACGATGACAATGAATCCAATGACGAAGCGGGAGGCAGTGGGTCAAAGGTTCGAGTTGTCTCAAGCAGCAGCGAAGAGGATAGTGATTAACCCAACGAGGGGACGCAGTTGGTTTGTTGTGTATTTTTCACTTGCTTTTTTTTAAATTGATCTTTTGTCCAATTTTTGGGCTAGACTTGTGTGCGGAGGGGCGGAATACATTCGTTTTCACATGTTCAAAATAGTAATTCTGGTCGACAATGGGTTCGTTATTTTATGACATATGGCAAAGCTGGGAAAATTGAAACAGAAATGGGAGTAGTCAAAGCTTTGAATTGTATAAGACAATGTCGAATTAATAGGCGTAAAACACTGATAGGCGATACTGTCAAGTAAATGGCTGTACATAGAATTGCACTTAGTATTATTAAATGGAGTATCATTATTTGTAGAGGAAAAAATTATCTGGTCAACGAGTTAGATTAGGGTTAGAAGGCTTTCGTAATGTACAGGAGACGAAGGAATCGAAGACCATACTTTCAGAAAACTTGAGGACATCATCATGTTACAGTCACCGTGGGCGCTTGCCTGGAAGCAGTGTCTTCAAATGGTACAGCTGTATCGTATCCTCCTTTACTTTGCATGTGGTTCTGCAAGGCTACTAGATGCCTCGTACCCATGGCCACGTCGCTTGAGCCTATGTGAGCAGTATGTTGAAAATTTTGCGGCAAACCGATCATGGAACGATCAATCGGTGGTCTTCGTCTCCGCTATTTTGTTTTGTGTACAGTAATCAAAAGAACGATAATGTTAAAATTTAAAATAAAACTGGAAATAATGTATGTCATCCAAAACTTACTGGTGGAGGTTGCTGAGTAACACAACAAGTAAACCACTGGACCCAGATATCTCCACCAGCCATTCTTTCCCTCGTCAAAGGCTGATGATTGAAGGGTAGCACGGTAGAACTGTATCTGTGGCCGTGCAGTGAGTAAGCTCTTTGACTAGACATCAAACACCTTTACACCAATCCTCATGAGATCAAGACGACAACTGTCATTTAGAATGTGATGTGTGTGCCCTAGAAACAAAATAAAAACAGAAAGATACATTAAAGCATGTGCAGTCAATCAAAGTTTTTACAGAATTCTATAATACATCTCTTTTGCTATTCATTTGAGACTTTATGTGCTTACAAAACATTAACTTTCAAAGGAAATGTCAACAGCTGCTATGGTCTTAAATGAAAAAGAAGCTTAAAAGAACCTCAATCACTGAGTGTTATCACTTGGGCATAATGGTTACTTCACGAATCTTTCACATAAAATATAAATAACAGTAATTAAAAACTAATCTATGACACTACCAAGAATATGCTCACTAGACTGAGAAGGTTATGCAGACAACAAACGTACATAATAAGTCGTACTTTTCGCGTTTAGAATGGTCTTGTATGGCCGATTAAAACGGTACGCCCAAGCTCGACGATACACAAGTAGAGCGCAATAGCCCCAAGACAATCCAAGTTCGAGTATTACAGCTAATAAAAATTTCTGGCCGAAGTAGGAATTGGAATACCGAAATGTGTCACAGTCGGCGATGCAGACGAGTGTTGTATTTTAATGGCTCTTTCTCGGCAACGAAAGCGTCGATAAAATCAACTGAAAAAAACTGAATATCGCATTCGTTGAACACAAGTGTAACACTTCGTTGACAGCACAAGATGTTACTTCATTACTGGGAGATAAAACTTCACGTTTTTCATCGATAAGATGGTTACGAAGAAATGAAATGGAAAAAGTTTTTCATGCTATTTGATTTTAGTAGGCGTATCCCTTTTTCATCTGCCCCAAGCGACCGACTGGGCAATGTTGTAAAGGTGTCAACAGACAATATGGCGAGCAAGTTGTGGAAACTCTTCAAGTAAGTATAAAAATTTAATTGTCATATTATTAACTTGTGAAATCGCCACGTATAAATTTTCTTATTTTCTTTATATAGGTTTTCCGTTCGTGTCGGTATTCCTGCTACGGCCGTGTATGTCACAACTCAAGAAGGACTCTGGGGTACACAGGAGGAAACATTCTTGTTTTACAAGAATGTCGAGGAAATTCTTCCCGGAAAAGAAACTGTCATCTCAAAAGATCAGGAAGATAAACTGGCAGCAGTTTTAGAGAAGGTATACATTATCTGAACATAGAAGTAACACGAACACTTACTGATTTTCTTGTTACAGGTGAGAGTCTGGTCAGATCCAAATCATGTCCCGCTTGCCGTCAGATGGAATAATGGGGTTATCAAAGCAGTGGCATTTCTTGACTCGTTACCAGAGGAAGCCAAGAAGTTCCTAAATTGAACATTGTTTCATATAAAGCTGTATTTTGTAAATTATGGTTTGTCAACTAGGAATAAAGCTATAGAAAAAACTTAAGATATTGTCTTTGTAGATCTGAAACATAATATTTGCCATTGTGAAAATCAGGCATACTTGGTTGGGAGCCAAAGGTATTGAATAAGAACCTCAAAGGGGTTTTCTGCTGGGGGCAACGTCTATTAGTTTTGAACATAATTTAAATCTTAACTAATTCCTTTCTGATTAAAATATAAACTTCTTGGAGAAACTAGACTAGATGCTTCCCCTTCTCCAACTTCTTACATCAATTTTAATGGTTGCGGTTACGTAAATCAGGTTAGAAATCCTCGGAAACGGAATGGTCTATGCCCCATAGCCTTGTATCACCTAATTAAGCCTCCCGATAATTATTGCTTTTGAAATGGCTTTGTAGCCCATGAGTAGTCACACACAGCACACAAACAATGGTCCCATATGGGTAACTTACAAACCAAGAATAACCAAAATAACAAGCAACGAAAGAAATCGAGTGAACGATACTTTGAAAATGGTGTGGCATTAGAGACATCTGGCTTTTCCACGTATAGGATAACACTGAATTTTTCTTTTTCCCATCGTGGTAGCAAGGACAGTAGAGCACAATTAACATACCCACTGATAAACGTGGTGTATGTAGATACATTTAATTCCGGCTTTTGTGAAGACGACTGTTTGAAGTTTCCTTTGTCGCAATTTAAATTACGGAGACTCAGGATAATTTTAAGGTATACGAATAGTTGAATTAGAACGGCCGCCAAACTACCTAACATCGCGTTACTGCAATAGAGGCTTTTTTAAACTTTAATTATCTGGTTATTGATTGGCTAGGCGTGTCCCGCCGTTCATAAAGGTATACACAGACTATAGCATCACGAAAAGCAGAAAAAAGAAAACCTTAATAAACGTCTTGAAATCTCCTACAGAACAGAAATCTAAATTGATACATCAAACATTTAGCCTCCCTCCAGCGAATCAGTACAGCAAATCAAACATTCTTCTTTTGTAAGCACGTCATCAGGTGACGCAAACTATAGAAGCCTATCCAGCTTCATACTGACACTTGACCGACAGCAACAGATTTAGCTTCGATTTCTTGTCTTATCAAAAAGTAAAACAGAAGCAAGCAAGACAAACACATCAACAAAAAGACGATAGCTGAAAAGGACTTGACGGCAATGCCAGCTATAAAAGAAGTGAACTTCAAAGAGAGAGATGGTAATCGCAATGTTAAATTCGGTGGCAATGTTCGTCCGAATCATAGCTCTAGATCTCCTTTTATTAAAAATAGTGTTAAGCAACCCATATACTTCCGCAAGTTTGTTGCTCAAGGCAGAGAGACGAGGTCTACATGGCCAACCGATACGGGCAGCGTCGTTCCACGTATTTCGATTAATAGTTTAATTTCACGTTTAGAAAAGCAGTTACTTCTACACAATATTCACAAATATGTATGTTGCCATTTAGTTCCCCCCGTGTCTTTCTGCCATAGAAACAACGCCAGGAAACTACTCCTATTACGGAATTTGCAACGATATTATTAGTTGGGTATCCGAACAGTTCCGTATGAAGTGAGTTTCGTTTTTATTATTTCAAGAATTACAAAACTTTCTAACAAATGATAATTTCCCGAAAACCGAAGATTGGTCTACGTGCCTGTAAATGACTCGGATGTAGTCAAATTAGGAATAGTTCCTGTGCTTGTCCAACAACTAATGAAGCAGGTTGGTGTTTTTATTTAGCCATTAAACCGGCAAAACAAATCTTTTAGTTCTTTAAACAAAATTTGCTTTCTTTTGAAGGAAATTGACGTTGCGCCGTTCCCGTTTGTCGTCACACCGTTACTTTTGCAGCTAATAGATTTTTCTATTCCTCTTACAGTAGAGGATTACCACCTGCTACAACCGTGGCCCGAGGAGGAGAGTCGCCTTAGTGCCTGCATAAGACCGTTTTCAACGACCGTATGCATTTATTTTTGAAATTGAAATATTCTGTTGGCAAACTAATTTTTTGAAAATCAGGTTTGGCTTTTCTTCCTCATCTCGACCGGTGTAGTAATTGTGTTTATGTCTGTATTCACACATTTCCGTCATCAGCAAATTTCTAAAACGACTAGTTTCATGAACGCAGTTAGCGATCATGCAATTTTCGTGATGACAATCGTTGCGGCGCAAGGTAAATATGAGGCGAACAATTATTGCATCAGTTCTGATGACATTTGTTTGCTTCTCTAAAGGTAACTACGCTTCCCCCAAAACAGGATTTCCCTTCCGTTTGATGTTAGGTTTGTGGTGTTTGACAATGGTGGTCCTGGTAAATGCTTACACTGGAACACTGATGTCCTACCTGACGGTGCCCAAATTGAAACCCATTGTGAACACCCTTGCTGAATTAGCAGCCAGACGTGATACACAAATGACGGTGAATTTTGAACTGGGCAAGGCTCGTATGTTTCTGGTAATGTTAAGCAATCATATTCAATAGAACGTTGGTTACGGTATAAATTCTCTGTCGCATCGCAATTCTTATTCAGGAGGCCACTTCTGGACCAAACAAAATCATTGGCGATTCCCTTCGTAAAAATCCACAATTCCTTACCAAGGGAAACGCCCTGGCTGCACTGAAGAATATTTTAGAACGACGAGCTACTTATTTTACGGTAGGTTATCGAAAAGAAACAAAAGAAAGGCGAGACAAGAAAGAGCAATCGACGAATAGTAAAGAAAACAACATGCTTGTCCGTTCCGTTTCTTTTTTAAAGAATCGCTCACAAGTAAAATATTTCATGGCCATGGACATGAAAATCCACGGCAAATGTCGTATGACTTCGTCGGATCCGGTTCCTTTTATCGAATACTACTCTAGTGGTTTCCCCAAAAAAGGAAGGAAAAACTGGATCATCAATCACGAGTATTGCTCATTGATTGTTCTACTAATATTGTGCAAAAAACTAAACTTTCACGTAACTGTTTGGCGTATCTTCTTCACAGTATGCAATATTTGAAGGAAAGCGGTCTGCTTATCAACTGGTTAAAGAAGTATACGCCCAACGTCGATAAATGTATGCTGGGCAAAACAAAACCCAGAAGTCGGGTGACCTCCCTGACACCTCTAGACCTCTCAAGTGCATTTGCACTTCTCGCCATTGGAGTTGGATTATCTCTCTTAACCTTTCTGCTTGAAATTTTTGCATCCTACAGACGAACACAAAAGATCCGCAACGAAGATGAAGTGGGAAAAAACATTAATGCAAAACAATCGATTGAGTCGCCAGTTCTTTAGTCTAAATGAACTTTACAAGTATTCTTCAAAGAAGAAGTCATAAACTGTCCTAGGTCATTTAAGTATAGCTTAGATTCTTAAACTATTTGAAAAGCACATGGAGGCTTTTGGATGCAAATGACACTATATGGCCCCCACATGCTGCTGCAAACCTTGTTCTGTCAAGTGTTCTACTGTTGGACTTGGACCTTGCTTATTTTGATACATTTTACATTCTAGTAACAAATATAGTCTTTAACATGAGAGAGATTTGGATTTAAACTGATTGAACACCAAACCTTATTCAAGTTAAGTAAGACTTAACAACATACAAATTAAGGCTGACTGTTTTCATAGGCAAAAGTGCTTACCTTTGGGGAGATAAGTGGAGGGCCCTCTTCAGCTTTCCGTTGGGGCGTAGCAATCAACCCAAAGTGAATTAAACACACGCTCGTGTCACCGTTGTTTGCTCAGATAACACACTGTGAGAGTCAACTTCCAATGAGTCAACCTGGTAAGGTCAGTTTGGATGCTAAAATAAGCTCAAGAATATGAAAAGATGTGCACTTCGTCAACCGAAGGTCGCGCAAGAGCATACTGTCACGAAACAACAAAACGGGTATAAATGCTGGACGATTTCCTTCTACTTTAACCAGACATCCGTCAAAAAGTAGAAGACATTGTACGTCTTTCACACTGTCTCACAACGTTGCCAATAAACAAATTCAAGCTATTTTCATCAACTTGTGTCAAAATTACATAGTTTTAATTATGGCCGCTTTATGGACCCTTTGCTTAATCGCGTTTTCCATTTTGGAAATGACAATGCCATCGGCGGCAAAACCATGTTTCATTACAAATTGCCCACCAGGAGGTAAACGCTCAGGTCATGTTTCAGAAGATCCTTCCAGTTTTCAAGTTGTGGCTGAAGAACGACCATTGTTGTCACATCAGGTAAGCAAAGTTCTTCCATCTAATAAAACCACAGTTTTTGTTTTGACTCTTATTTCGTTTGCAAAGTGTGCTTCCTGTGGCCCGGGAGGAAAGGGGACTTGCTTTGGAGCAAATTTGTGCTGCGGATCGGAGTTTGGATGTTTCTTTAAAACTAATGAGACTAACATTTGCTTGTTAAACAATCTAAAGTCACCTCGATCATGTGATGAACGTTTTTGGCAAATCTATTTCAAGTCTGCTCCATGCAGCTTAAATGGTGATAAGCTTGATGGTATCTGCGTAGCGGATCGACTCTGTTGTTCACTTGGTAATCCAAATTCGTTTTCCGCTTCTTCTTTTCCTTTTTTCACGTTGTAAATTGGAACGTTTAACAGGACAATGTAAACCAAACTTCGCTTGCTGAGTGGTATCCAGTATCCTATCAAGGCGACGTGACTCCATCGATCTCCGACATTAACTGTATCGTAAATCATATGATAAAATTATGAAACTTCTACAGTAAATAAATGTGCAATCATCTAGAAAATTAGGGCCTACATCAGTTGGTCCTTGTCCGTGATGAAAACGAATACAATTTTGGCCTAAACCTATGAATTATATTTACCTTTATGATTGAACTTACACCGATACTGCTACTATACAGATAAAAAATGAGTAAAAAAGAACAACCGAAGTAAAACGTTCAGCACTGCTGATTTACTACGTCTTTTTGCACGTGGTGTTTTGCTTCAAAGACTAGCTTCTTGGGTAGTAGTTACCACTTCATGGATGCACTTCGCCACATAATCGATATTGCCGGAATTCAAGCCGCACATATTGATTCGACCACCTTTGAGTAAATATATATGGTGATCGGCAATCAACTTATCCACCGCCAGGGCTATTGATAAGTGAAAAAAAATTATAAGGAGTACAATAGAAAAAATTAGGTAACCGATGGCTTACGGCCAAGTCCTGTGAAAGAGAACATTCCAATTTGATCCGTGATATGGTTCCAAGTTCCAGGCGTTTCCAGTTTCTCTAAGCGCTCCCGCAGGCCATGACGCATTGAAATAATACGATCGGCCATTGTTTTAATGTGACTTTTCCACTGCTCAATCAAAACTGGGTCGTTCAGCACTGTTCCCACGATACGGGCGCCGTGATTAGGGGGATTGGAGTAATTCGCTCGAACAAGAAGAGTGATTTGTGAACGAACGGGTTCAATAACAGATCGATCTTTGGCAACGAAAGTCAGATTGCCAACTCGCTCATCTGCAATTTTAAACAAAATTGTTAGACCATGTGACGTGAATTTTATCATAGTAAAGAATTTACTGTAGAGTCCGAAGTTTTTGGCAAATGACTGGGCGCAGACCATTTCAAATCCACGCGAATCAAAATATCGAACGGCCCAGGCATCGCGATCCAAATCTCCTGATGCAAATCCTTGATACGCAGAATCGAAGAAAGGAAACAATCGACGCTCCTTTTAGCGTACAAAATACAAGTTATTATTAGTTGAAACATTTTGTTTTTTAAGTATGCCAAAATTTAACCTACCTCAATTAAATCGGCAATTTGTTTCCATTGATCCTGAGTAGGATCAACGCCTGTCGGGTTATGGGCGCAGGCATGCAAGATGATAACGGAATTTTCTGGAGCATTGCGTAGATCTTCCATCAAACCATCGAAATCTAATGCTTTTTTTGCGGCGTCCCAATAGCGATAAGAACGATAACTGGTAAATCCAGCGTTCAAAAATACCAAGCTGTGATTTCCTTTAAAAAAAAAGAAAGACAACAAAAAACACCAAATGTTAGTTTGGCTTCTTCTAAGTATTATCAAATAAATAGCAGTACCCCATGTGGGATTAGATGAATATACAACTGAATGGTTTCCAATACGAGCAAGGAACTCAGCTCCAACACGTAGTGCTCCTGTTCCACTCAAGCACTGGATGCCTGTAGCCCTGCCTTCTTTTAGTGACACAGAGTCTGAACCGAGCAACATGCAAGTTGCGGCACTGGCTAGAGGTTCATATCCCAAGACGGGAAGGTACTCTTTGTTCAAAGTTTCATCGGCAGCCAGCTTCTGCTCCATATGGCGGACAACTGGGAGTACCCAAGGCTTACCTTCATCTGTTCTGTATGCTGAAAGAAAAAATATCACATTACATGATGCAATGCAATGACCATAAAATTTATGGTAAACTGTTACCTCCAACTCCAAGGTTTACTTTTTGGGGAAATGTGTCCTCAACATAGGCTTTGTTCAGGGCAAACACTTCAATTGGAGGAGCACTTTCAACAGTGGCGAATTTCGAAGGAGCCATGATTATCTGCGTGGAAACAAAGGTGGTACAAAGAAGGGACATTTCAATATTTGCAGAAGATAAGAAGTTTAGCACATCTATATACGTATCTAATTATGCAACTGAACTTCACTGCAACATTGATTGATATTACGTATAATTTCGAAAATCGGAAAATGCAAGGTGATTCAATATACTTAATACCAATAGATAATTATAGCCAAAGTATTATAGTATGCCAAATTGTTAACAATTTATTTAGAATTTTTGCATATCTTACCGCGTCAGAGAACAGGGGCTGCACGGTACCGTCTCAGTGATGGCTGACGGAAAGGCTAATTTTGCGTATCAGCTGTCTGCTATTTTGGTGGAAACCCTGGTGGAAACTGCGGAAAAGAAACACAGCCCCTAGCGAGTAGCCATGATGAACCGACTAGCGAGTAGCAAATAAATCATCAAATAAATTTGTTTCCTCTTTTATAGAAATGAAAAAAAGAGATTTTTCCTACGTTTTGGCTTCTTAACTTCTTCTTCAAGTTATTTAAATAAAACTTCAACGTCTTCAAGTTTAAGTTTTGTTAGATGCATTTATTTATTTAGTAGTTCAGCCGCATAAAAAAAAACACTATCAGCTAACACGTTAGCAGACTAAACTATATTACAACCACAAGTTGTAAACACGTGCAGGATTGCAAGTTGAACTTCCAATTTAAATGTTGGCCAGTGTCTTTTAGTTTCAGTTGACAATATTTTCTTTCGCTTCAAAGACATTAAGCTTAAAAATGGGAAAATTTAATGCAAAATTCGGGGATGGTAAAGGTGGCATGAAAAAGAAACCTTATGTCAAAAGAAATCAACTTAAACCAACAGACGGAGCTGTCAAAAAGGGAGAAGAAAAAACATCTACCAAATCCCTGCCGCAGAAAGTGAACCCATTTGAAGTAAAAGTTAACAAACAAAAATTTCAAGTTCTTGGTCGACCTACAAAACATGAAAAAGGTTTGCCCGGAGTCTCAAGAGCCAGAGCTTTAGAAAAAAGAAAAAACACATTATTGCTTGAATACAAAAACAAATTCAAATCAAATAAGATGATTGACAAACGTCTAGGAGAAAAAAATCCCAACTTATCTGTTGAAGGAAAAATGGAAATGAGATTTCTTGCTGAGAAAATTAAGGGTCAAAACAAGGTAAGCTGCCCATTTAATTTGTTTATGCCCATTAATAAAAATTTTAAAATTTTTTATTGCTTTAGAAATCAAAATTCTTATTGGGAGATGACGAAGTTTTGACTCATAGAGGTCAAACCTTGGCTGATATTGAAAAGTTTGATGACCCTAGGAGTGATGATGATGAAGATGATGAGGAACGACTGGGGAAATCTTTTGTGTCTGATGCTCACTTTGGAGGCGGAGTTTTGAAAATGGGAGACGAATCAGAAGAAACGCGCCAAAATCGAGAAACTTTAATTGACAATCTTATTGCCGAGTCTAAAAAACGCAAAGAAGAACGGCAGAAGGAGAAGGAAGAAACTGATGATTTGACTGACAAACTGGACCTGGAGTTCAAAGATGTCATGGACGCGATTTCCGCTATTAAAACTCCAAAGAAAAGTGAAGAACCACCTCCCAAGCTACCGGACTCAGCCTACGATATTCTTGTCAGAGAGTTGCGGTTTGATCCACGCGTAAAACCAGGTGATAAACTTAAAAGTGCCGATGAAATTGCGAGAGCAGAGAAAGAGAAGTTGGAAAAGCTGGAAGCTGATCGCCTGAAGCGGATGAAAGGAGACGTTGACACTAAAGTAGTCCCTCACCGTAGTGCCGATGATCTAGATGACGGGTAAAACGTCGTATTCAGATTTTCATTTTCGTCGAATTAATGTATTTTCTGCCGACAGCTTTTCATTTGTTCCATTTGAGCCTGAAACTAAGACTTTGTCATTTGGAATGGACGACAAGGAGGAATCCGCAGAGCCTGCAAACGAAGAAGAAAATGCTGAAGAAGACGAAGACGATGAAGAGGACGAAGAGGAAAGTGACTCAGACGGAGAAGACAGTTTCTCGGACTTGGCCTCTAGTCATGGCGATGAAGACGATGAAGAACAAGAGCAGACAGAAACGAAGGTGAAGTCGGTGGAAGAGAAAGGAGATGGACAAACCAAGAAAAAAAAGGCAGGGGAAATACCGTTTGTTTTCAAAGGTAATTTGGTGTAAATTAACTTGCAGCTTCATTTTTTTACGGTAAACTTTTGTTTTTCTAGTTCCGGAAGAATATGAAGAATTTCACCAACTTCTGCAGTCGTTTAGCGACGCAGATCAGCGAATTGTTCTTGAACGAATGATCAAATCAAACCACCCAGCTCTCACGGGTACCAACAAGGCCAAGATGGAAAAAGTGTTTGCTTTCTTGATGCAGTACATCCATGACATAGCATCTAGCGAAAGTTTGTCACTGTTGAATAACGTCGTTCCTGTTGTGTTCGAGTTAACACAGTTGGTTCCCTCCAGCAATATTGCGACAACTTTGTTGGACGTCCTTCAAGAAAAGCGAGAAGAATTGTCTTCTCTTGGTAAAAAGCGACCTGTATCAATTGCTACGGTACTTCTGCCATAATTCATTTTCAGCAGTATCGATATTTCTAATTCATTCTTTTTAAACCAGCTGGTGTTTCTCAAACTGACCGCCCTCATCTTCCCGGCTTCTGATTTCCGGCATCCAATCACCACTCCAGCCTTTCATGTACTGATGGAGGCACTCTCCAGTCCAGTCACGAACCTTCAAATTGCTCATATGGGGCTCGGTTTGTGCACAATAGCGTACGAGGTGATGCAAATCTAAACCGTATCTTAGGGTCTTGTCACACATTAACTGTTAACTTTCAAATGTAGTACGTGGGTCTCAGCAAACGTTATATCCCAGATGTTCTTCACTACCTTCACGGTCTTGTCGAGCTGGCTATTCCCAGGCCGTCTCATGTACCTGCCCATAGCTTGGTTCACCCGTTTCGTCCGGTAGGACCTGAATCGCAGCTGCTTGTTTTAACGACTGATGACGCCAAGTAAGTGAATCATCGGTCGGTTTAGCGATGCAATTTAATTTTACTATATATTTCTATGTCAGGTCAGTAACTGCAGACCGATTAAAACTGATAGAAAGCGATTTCAACGATGGATTCCGCGCTACTGCTCTATGGGTTACTGTCCGGTTGCTGGCTGATTTCCTAACGTTGTGGAATGAACTCCCGTCCGCCAGAGATATTTTCGATCCTGTTCTGGATAGCTTACGTCGGCTTCCTATGGATCGATACAATAGCCAATTACAAGAATCTGTTAAAAACCTTACGACTAATCTGGAGAAGTTGGCCACTAAACAGAGGAAAAGATTGACTCACGAAGCTAAAAAACCTAAGCCATTGCGGCTGTATGAACCAGTCATCGAAGATCAGTAAGGACGCTGCTTGTCTTCTAGTTAATGAGATTGTTTTCATAACGTTATCTTTTTTAAAGCTTTGAAGGACGCAAGAAAAGAGTTGGATCCAAGGAAAAGCTGGAACGTGAGAAACTACAGCACAAGATAAAGCGCGAAATGAAGGGTGCCATTCGAGAAATCCGTAAAGACAATGCATTTATCGCTAGGGAGAAGCTCAAAGAGCAAATTGAAAGGTATGTAGCAATGAAATTGTTTGTTTTAAAGCAACGCAGTTACCAATTGCTTAAATTTACAGGGACAATCAACGTAAGCGCAAAGTCAAGGAGTTGTTAGGATCTCTGGCTAATCAGGAAGGAGATATCCGGAAGTTAAAAAAACCTAAGAAGAAATGATCCCGACCGCTTAAACCATTTTCGATTTGACTACATGTATTTTTTCACTTAAAGAATCCATAAAACTTTCTTTTTGTGGTTGAATTTTGAAATTACTCGGTATCTTAATTACGAAATGTCCAAACGGCAGTGTTTGCCCAAGAATACAACCGTTTAATAGTGGAGGATTCGTAATTTCGCACTGATGGAAGATAACAGGTAGCTTTGATTACCCTTGATTACGACTTATCAGTTAGTTGAGGAAATAAGCTCACATGTAGGCGACTTATTTTATCAGACTAAAATACAGAGTTTGACCCGAGAACAGCCATATAAAAACAGATGACTGTATTCAAATACGAATCCAGAAGTTAAATGTTTTGTACGTTTTCGACCAAACTAACATCAAGAACGCAAAACGGGCTGCGACATGTTGGGCATGGGCAGCGAGAAGAAAGCCACGTTTCAGGATGCTCGGCATCTTGTCTGGCAGAAAACCTGTCATACTCAACAAACGTGATGTGGATAAATCAAATTGCTCTTAGATAGTTAATAGAATTACCACTTGCTAAGGCAATGTATACACCACATTGGACGGCAGAAACACGGAGTGCAACCATTGGTAGCTTCAGTTGGCAGGCACCTTCTCACTAATCGAACATTAGCATTGTTAACTCCGCAGCCTAAACACGAATCCATCTCCTAGAATCATTTAAAATAAATATGGAATAAAGAAGCACAGAAAAATGCATCAGTGGCTTAATTATCCTTAACCGGATGCTTATTATCAACGTACCTCCTGGGTTTGAAAGACTGGATTCAAACTAACTTCTTCGATAAACACTTTCGAAAAACGCGCATGAATATCCTACGAAAAAACAGAATTATTTTCAGCGGTGTTAAACTAGTGCTCAGTAAAGCTCGATAATTCATTAGCATTCTGTCTAACCTGATTAATTAATAATCCACGAACATTGCTGATACTCCTTTGAAGTCTGTTTTGCATGTCTGCATAATCCATCGCGTTAAGGCGAATAGAAAACAATTTCTGTTTCGTTTGAAGATGCTCCACTTTAACCCATAAATATTGCGTTGTTTGACTATCAGGGGTATAGTCGTGCTCTTCCGCATTTTCTAGCTCTAAGATGACGTGGTTCTGATGTGCCACTCTGACAGCATATGGTTCAACTTTGATGATCCAAGAACTGGTTATAACAGTTTTCGAAATTGGGTTTGTTCTAACAGTGACCTTGTCTATTCTAAGGTGTCAATTCGATTGTTAATGTTAAACTACAACAATAGTAGCAATAAAGCTTGATTTTCCTTACCTTCTGAATTCAGCATTGATTTCTGAGGCTACATCATTCCAATGTCTTCCGTTAGTTGCATATGCAGTCAATGAAACTACGAGTGGATGAGAACTCCAGTTGTTTGTCCACCAGGAAAAAACTTTTGCCACAGCAATTACTGGAAGAAGGGCAGATAAGCAAAGAAATCCTAGACCAAGTGGAGTTTGTACTAATAATAACAGTTGATCCAGGCCTTCAACAAGCAGGACTCCACCAAAAAATCCAAGTGGTAAAAGACTGTGGATCACTACGGTAGTCACTGTTCGAACAAGATGGTACTGCACAAACTGAAGGTCTTCACTTCCCAACCACGAATCAAATAAATTCGATATTGTTACACCTGCACTAACAAACGCACTAGGAGGGAAGATGAAGCAAAACACAAAAATCAAATAAAACACAGTGAATTCAATCATTGCTTATTCTCAATCAGTCGTAGGGTTTCTCATGAATAAGTATCGCGTATGTCAATTCCACTTGAAACTAAAAAACCTATGTACAACTACAAGTCTACAATGATACACCAAATTTTGTAAATAAATTCACCGATAATACTGGAGAAACCACGAAGTTTCGAGATTTTTATCGTACGGTATTCAAAATGTCACGACTTGTTTGCTTTGCTATCGAAATGGCTAGCAGACGCCCATTCCCGAAATTTCTGTATTTTGATTCCGTAGCTAGCTAGCTAGATGCAAGCTAAATTCTAGCTAGCTAAACTCAAGCTAAATTCTAGCTGCTAATTTTAATTCTAGCTATAGATAATTTTTTCTTACGGTATTTACCACGTTAAAAGGATGGAAAGTCCAACTTTTCTTTTCACGAAAAAATCGTGCTTTAAAAAATAAGCCCGACAGAATTAGTTGACACGACAGAGGGCAGACCCATTGCTCCACAGTTTTTTTCATTCCCAATATTTTTTCGTTTTAATTTCAAATAAGAGTAATGGGGCTAACATGGCGCAATTTAGAGCATACATTTTTAAAAAATCGGTTAATTAAAAAAAATTCGGTTCGGATAACGGTTGGAAAAACAATAACAAAAAAGCGAAACCGAACACTGTTGTTTCCAAGGATTTTCAGGACCCCGGAAAGTGGGAAAAGCACGAGTCATGGTTTCCCTTTGATTCAGTCACGATCGACAGTCCTGCGCATCAAAGAACTTCGTGGGAGTTACAAATGTTTAGTTTTTTTAAATATTCGATTTCTTTATTCATGTTGTTCACGTGAATGCGGTGCGCCAGAGCTGTTGCGGTTTCTATTTTAAAAGAAACAAATGGCTAAATGTCCGTTAATATTATCTTTCCAACTGCTTAGGCTGTGCAGATGCACGTAGTATAGTCTTATCATATCCTTATTCCAAATTCCATATAGATTGAGAAAATATTTTTGTATCCTCCATTTGAGATCAAGAGGATGATGCACTCAGAGTGTCCCTCATTTGATTTGTTGGAGAATGCAGTATAGAGAATATGAACAGCACGCATCGGAAGGCATGCGGCTCATTAACTGGAAACACTGTGATTCGCATCGAAATGAGAGGCAAGAATGTAGTTGAACGCGCGCTGAAATCGAGGAGATATGTTGAAACTTATTGCGTCGACTTGATCATACCCATTCTTATCTGAGAGTAATGTCATTGGATATAGACAGCACAAGCGAAGCGTTTTTACACACAAAAAATATGGTGTGTCTTAGGGTACGCTGTGACGAACTATTAGAGAACAGAAGTTGGGTGGGTTATGGGTCACGTGTCTCCTCCCCCCAGACTGTCAGTTGGGCGACTTGCGCACTAACATATGAGTAGCACTGCTGATATGCACAGGCGTATCAAACCCTGGACCCCTAGCTAGATACACACTAGCGAACGGGATGTACCGTCGAAAAATGATCTATACGGCAAGGTGGGTACACATGGGTTTAACGCACAGTCATTTCCAAACAAGCAGCAAGGCAGCGTGCCAGTCCCGGCCGATCACGTACGCCATTCACTTTCTGTCCGAGTGTGTTTTGTGCCTTTCCAAGCGAAGAACGGACACAGAAGCTGGCGCCTGGACATCCTGGTAAGGCAAATCAATCCATCTCCTTTCATTTGCATTGTTAAACACGCCGCATCACGCGTATTTTATTCCCCACACTTAGCTACTTCATTGATTTTTGCCCACTTTTTGCAATGGAAAGCGGAAATGATGGAGCTATTCACCCCTATTCGTGTTTGCTTAACTGCATAGTGTTGTTAAGTATGGCTTCGTGTGTATCACCACAGGCATCGGCCCGTTCCCCATAATCGAAATCGTATAACAAGACCGAGCAAAAGAACACTAACAGTTCGATATAATGTCAAAAAACTATAGCAGTGTTGTTTCGTGTGGACTTTGTCCTTTACGATAAATCTCGTTGCCATGTCACAGGGTGAACGCCTATCTCGTCGAGCCATCGTATGCTACACTCCTTCAGACGTCAAATTTGATATGTCTTAACCAATCGAATAAGAAACAACCAGCATGGGCAACTAGTGGGGAGGGCAGGCCACCTGTACCCTTCGGTATAGATGTGGAAACAAACAGCGGTTTTTTAACTATACACCCGATACCGTTCAAAAAGGATATACACAATTTTAGCTGATAAGACATTTTTGTTGTAATCGTCGACTTGCAAGAAAGAAAAAAAATTGTCGAATCACTAATCTTTGTTTATTTGTTTTCATTTTTCTCGCCATTCGAAATTGGTTAGAAGGAGAGACAGGATTTGTGTTTGTTTCGTCCGTTAGCGAAGACAAGATTCTAACTTGAAGTGAAGATGAATTTGACTAAATCGTCCGCGGTCAGTAGCCGAGATGATGCTGGTCATGCAACAATCCCGAAAACGTCGAAAATCTGTGGCGTGTGCGGTGACGTCGCCCGCTGCTATCATTTTGGTGGCCTGTGCTGCGCCAGCTGCAAAGCTTTCTTCCGGCGTGCCGTAGTCAACGACCGCTACAAGCAAGTATGTCTATTTTTTGTTTGTTTAAAATTAAATCCATATTCACTTTTACGTATTCTTAATTTCAAATGAAGTACCGATGCGTGTACGGAGGATCTTGCCGGATAGATGTCATATCACGAAAACATTGCTCTCACTGTCGTTTAAAGCAATGTCTGGCCATCGGCATGGATAAGAAATGGTAAGTGATTTAAATAAGAAAATTCAATATTTTATAAAAATACATACTTTTAAATTTAATCAAGGTTCATGTCGGATGAAATGCGAGCAGAATTAAAGATGAAATCGATGAAGAAATTGAGAAACAATCAAGAACAATTGATGATCCTAACGCAGAAAATCTGCCGTCAACTGGCGCCCGCTGACAGATCCATCGAGCGGACGTCCACTCTCGTTCTAAGTCCCGACCACGCCAAGGAAATCCACCTGTTGGTGCACCTCTGCAGGAGAGCGTACCAGGTCACCGAGTACCCGAAACATTGCCAGAGTTCCGATTGCCAATCGGCCCTGCCCGGCCACACAGCGGCCATTTTCGCCAGCGTCATCCGCCGTGTTTTCTTCTTTCTGCAAAGCGTTCCGCAACTGCAGCAACTGGACGAGTCTAGTCAAATGTCCTTGCTGAAAGAGCGGGGCATGGAGTCACTCATTATCATGTCGGCGTTGACGTTCGACCCGATCGGCCGCAAATGGACGAGCAAGGAGGGAACGAGTTACACCACTCTGATCAACGAGCCATTCCCGATCCACGTTTGCGAGAAGGATTTCGAACGACTGCACGGGACGGCCGTGATGCGCAAACACTTCGATACCATCACATCTATGTTGCTGAGTTTGAACGTCGACGAGCAAATCGTCGTGCTGCTGGCCCTGGTGGCGTTCTTCGCCGTCGACGATAACCAACAAGCCAACCCGGCCGAAGCTGCTCAGATCCTGGTGATCCAGGAGCATTTTATCGAATTGCTCAAACGTTACGTCCACTGGAAAATGGGCCCGGAAATCAGCGAGAAAGTCTTTGCCCGTTACATTCTCAAATTGTCAGACGTACGCGAGGTCCACAATCTCCATAAGGTAGTTACAGCACATCCGACGAGACCCGCCCCATTTGATTATTACTCTTCGACGATCAATCCAGCTAATTATGTTTTTTCGAAATCAATCAATTTCTTTGTACTCTCTATCGCCAGGTTGCCCAGCTACGTTTGTCCAGCGAAGAGATCCATCAGCTGGAGCATCAGTTGGGAGGACTAGCTCTGTTGAAAGGCGGTTCCCAGCATTAGCCATCCGTGCGTGCCTGATGTCAACTTGGCGGACGTGCTCTTGATTTCTTATTTTTTATTCTGCATATCCCTGTTATGTCTTCCCCCTCCCCTTCTTCCGCCCCCCCCCTCCACTCCTTTCCCATCGCCACATGATTTCTCAGAAAGTACATGTGTACACAAGGAATGACGTAGTAGCTACTCAAGCAAGTTTTGCACCATCAGGTTTTCTTTATGTCCCCAATGAGTCTGGCTCCTCCCCCCCTCCCCCACATCATCCCGTATATAGTGAATTCTTACTGATATGCGCGTTGATACGTGGTCCACAGAGTTGTGCGTCTGCTCAACCGATTACGTGGTCGATGTGCCTACGTGATGTTTTTCAAAAACGTTATATATACGTCAATCAATACAAGAATGTCGTACCGCCATGGTGATCGGTGTACAGAATTTGTGGGATTATTACCCGGTTTTTCATATCTCATCAAACAGTTTAAAAACCATTTCATCTAATCAGCAAGTCAGTGAACGAAACCGAAAAGCGCTGAGTCAGCGTTCGACATATTTTTCGTATCGATCGACCCCTCGTCTTACTTATCTTTTTATGTGTTGGGTGTAGTCGAGTACATCGAAGCCGATAATCTCTGCCTCCCCTCGCCGTGGCCCGCTATTTTGTCTATGAAGTTCGTCGCCATCCAAGAGTCCATCGAGAACGGATTGAATACTGAATGCGTAACCTTTCCGCCCCGACTTTGTTTTGTTTTTTTACAACGATGCGCAGCACGGACGCGTACCCGCAATCCAACATGTACCCGGCGACCTCCCCCTTCCCAAAAAACTTCTTTGGGTTCGAACTTTATTGGGTACATGCAAAAAGCCGGATGCTATGTATCTACGATGCGCATGCCACGTCTCTTTTGAATATAACGTCAATGCGCTTTGATTTTGTGGAAAACAAAAAAAGGACAATGGCGCGTGTGTGTCCCCATTCTCCAGTTAATCCCATTTCTTCCGGCATTTAGGCACATGATTAACCTTCCGCAGTCAAGAGACATTCATTAGTTATGCTGGTGTATATACTTTGCGAACTCCTTGTCTTTACACGATAGTCGTGAGAGTGACGCAAACGCAGACGTCACACGCTGCACGATTGCAGCGCAACAGCGGCAACCTGTGAAATAGATGTATTGCCGCATAAATGCTGTACAGGAAAAGGGATATAATAGAATGAATTCAAATGTTGGGTTTCCCATATTGGAACTCGGAAGTTTAATTACCTGGCGGATGGTACTCTGTGCTCTCCTAAACGTTATTGAATATCTCGTCGAATCTTTAATCGACCGTGCATATGAGCATTTTGACGTCTATAGTACAAATTACGCATTCATTTCGTTATAGTACATCACTGTTCTCCCATGTGACATACAGTAGTTCCGGTCTTTAAAAGAAATCAAGTTAAACACGGAGAGAAGAGGGTCGTTCGTGATGTAGATGTGAAAGTCGATTGGGGGATGCAGTAACTGAAGTACATGATTTAAAGGATCGCATATCCATGGCAACGGTTACATTATGTATATGTGTGTTATACCCCCCGCGTATAGAAAAGCTATATGTCTGATGCAGCACTCGATACTTGCTGTGGATATAGTAGACTTCCTTTTTTGTTTTTTCAGCGAAATGTTTTGCTTTTCTGGAGAAGGACGACGTGCACAGCAGAGAAAGCTGTCAGCTGTCATTGATGTTACACTGAAGTCTAACAAAAAATATAATAATTTTTTACAAACAGGACAAACGCGATATCCTATAAAGCACATCCGGTTGTGTATAGCTGCTGCTACTTCCAGTTAAATAACTTTAATGTGCTCAAGGGGTATAGAGTTGAAAACAGATGTGCGTGTTCCATAAACTTTTGCGCGACAGACCGATGCCGCGATTACGGCGATCCCACACGTGTCATGGACTACGTAACCTACTAACGTACATGTCGACCCAGTTTTCGTTTCGATCCCTATCTTTCACTATTTTATAATCTTAAAAAAAATGTTTTGAAGTTTAAAAGAGAATTTCAAGGTTTTTTTCGTTTATGATTTTTGATATTATTTTAAACGCGGCAAAAAAATAGTTCACAAAACAATTTTGCATTTCATGACAAATCAGATATGCACCTATATAATGTGACCTGCAAAACATATAGAATATGTAGTTGAACGGCCTTCGATGTTGTCGAAGGTTTTTCGAGGCGTTAACTTTCAGAGAGCGGCAGCTGTGACGAAATAGCGTTTCAAATTGATTGGGTGTGGCAACACACGGCTACAAGGTCGCTTAATGAAACACGAACTTTGTTGGACGTCTTTTTAAGGATTCCACCGTGATAAACAGTATGGCCCCGTAAAAAAAACAAAACAAGCACGATGGAACATTCACTGAAATCGTGTGAGCCACAGACACGCACAAAATCGAAAAGGTGATGGTTCAAATTGGTTTAATTAAATTCTTTACGTAACCTATATGCTTTGTGTGGCAATTACTTTGCCATCGAGAATTTGCGTACAGGTTTCTAACCTTCTGTCGCGTTAAGAAGGCCACTGAGTACGACGGGATTCTATTCGTCCCATTTTTTTTTACTCATCGAACTGTGTGTGGGTAGTTGAGCCGAGGGTTAAGGGCGTCAAATTCGATAGACTGTGTTGACACAGTTCCGAAATTCCAAAAGAAGCTTTGTTTGAACGTGTATTGCTCAGATGAAAGTGGCGATTTGCTTAACGGGTCGTAAACTAACTGTGAAATAGAAAGGCTTGATTTTGATTTTGAAAAAACGAAAACGGTAAAAATCTAATTATTCTCAAGGAAAATAGAGATGGAAACTTGCTAATATGCTTTCTCCTCTCTTTTCTATACACTGAGCTTTCTTTTTTTATGCTGTCCGTTCCCCTCCGTTTTCTTATATACCATCAGTTCCACACTATTTCCCAAATCTTTTTAGAAGAAAACGAGACGCAACAAAGAGTTCGTTTGCGATAGAGAATCAACACACCGCCACAATTTATTGCAAAAATAATGCCGCATCAAAAAAAAAAAGTAGAAAAAACATAATAAGGCATGACATGTATAAGGCTATATAGAAAAGAAAAGTATTTCCAAAAATATAATAATTCAGGCCATTCCGATTTTGCGTTATATAACGTGCCCTAATTGATAACCATGCGCCATACACGGGTTTTTATGACACAATTCAGCGTAAATGGTCTAATCCCTTTGTAAATTACAGCAAGCAAAAATGAAATGCATTATGTCGTCATTTTCGTTCACGTCAATTGTTGCGTTTAAGTCGGCGGGAATGGGGCGGGACATAGGCGTGTAATACGGTTTCAATTGTTCGTTTGTAGTTTTCGCTGTATAATCATATAATTTAGGAAGGAAAAAAAAGGATATAGCTAACACAACACTGAGATTCAGAAACGTGATGGACGCTGTTCGATGGAATGATTGACATTCTCACTGCCCTCTGATTCTTTGCCATCGCCGAAAAGGGCCTGAATTTGTTCGGGCGTTTTGCCTTTGGTCTCGGGCAAGATGAAGATGCCGAACAGGATGCCGATAAAGCACAAGATGCCAAAGACCCAAAACGTTCCGGCATTGGTGAGGCTTCTTTGCATGTCAATGAAGACTTTAGTGACAATGAACGAAGTGATCCAGTTAGTAAAAGCAACGATCGAGCTGCCAGGTCCTTTAAATTTGGCCGGCATCAGTTCTCCGGACACGAGCCAAGGCAAAGGGCCCACCCCGGCTGCGAAGACAGCGATGAAGAAGATTAACAGGGTCAATGGGACCCATCCGAATCGTTGGGCCGTCTCGCGATCGTTCTCCAGCACGTAGAAATAACCGCCCAGCGCGAAAACGGACAAGCAAGTCAAGGTCTCCGACAGCAAAAACAAAACTTTGCGTCCTAAACGCTCCACTAAGATGGAAGATGACAACGCAGCCACCAACTATACATGAATGATTCAATTAATCAAGCGAGTGGGATCATTTTTCTTAAGGAAGACATTATGTTAGGATATACCAGAACGAAATTGAGAATGACAGCGCTGACGAGCCCGTCCAAACTGGAGCCGGACAAGCGGAAAATTTCCACCGAATTGAAGAGGGCCGCGTTAATGCCGGAGAGCTGTTGAAGAACCATCAGGCCAATTCCGATGAGGACGGGCTTGTAAACTGCAGGTCGTGTGATGTCAGAGAATCGCGACTCTTGAGCCGCATCCTCCGCAATGAGAGCCTCGATGCGGCTCAGCTCGGCTTTCACGTAATTGTAATCATTGCCGCGCAACCAGAGTAACGAGGATTCGGCATCTCCGTGACGACCTGTTTGCGTGTGCAATCATCAACAGTTCGCCGTCAGATATGATCTCTCTATTTACACGAAGTTGTTCAATCATTTTTGGACTCAAAATCGCAGGTGCTGTTTATAACCCGCCAGAAGGTGCACATCACGTTCACTTACGGTTGAAGTGGCCGTGACCGACAAGTTTTGAATAGAGAGATTGTGTAAATATATGCCAGTTTAACACGACCATTTCACTCGACGCGAGTCAAATATTTGTAGAAAACTAAAATAGAATTCGAAGCTAAGGTAAAAAAGGTGGGAGAACTGGAAAGACCTAAATGCGGTTTTTTTTTAAAGAATAAAGAAAGACCTTAATTGGCGTGAGCCGACGGGCCGTGTTGGGGCCACCAACCTGCTGCTTTTAGTGTGACTTTTTCTTCTTTCTAATTTCGCACCCGAACATATCTAGCCCAAGGATACATACTTACGTAATTGTCTTTTTTTCTTTCTCGAAAAAAAAGACCAGTTTTTGTGGTGAACAAAACAACTGTATACAATTAAATGACGCGATTGATAAATAATCGCCTGGCGTGATTCTCTTGTTTACGGGAGTGCGTATGACGAAGCAGATAGGCGGTCATTGACTGCCACTGCGCGCGATTTAAGAATTATTTTTAAAAGAGAATTATGTATACCTTGTTTGATTAAAAAGTATGGCGAGTCCGGCACGAAGATGATTCCGACGAGAACCACCACAGGGAAAATGGTGCAGATGGCCGAAATCCAGCGCCAATCCTATTTCATTACGGCCAGTGTGGGTGAAAACGCGGGCAAAAAGAAAAGAAAAATACGAGCGTGAGTTCAAAGACCCACATAATAATTCAAGGTGCTATTTTTTTCATCATGTTGTTGTTGTTGACCAGATTTCTACTACATCAATCTGGTCAAACCGCAATATAGCAAATAACTAGCAATTTTCAACCAAATCAAGCCAATAATGAATCGGTTGTTTTACCAGCCATCCCAATAGACTCGTTGCCAAAATTCCGGCGGACATCATGGCGGAGAAGAGCATGCCCAGCGCTCCTCGCATCGACATGGTGGACGTCTCACCTGATGGTGTCATTATTTTGTTTTTTTGTGTTAACGACATAAAAAGAAAAAGCCGGAAAAGGTGGGACGGTTAGGCGTGTGTGTCCCAAAATGAAAAGAAACAAAAAACGTGACACGAACCAACTTTTTCCGCAGTTATCTGTTTGAAAACATCTGCGTGAAAACATACCAATGTAACTTGGAGCTACGACGCAGCAAACGCCTCCAGCTAATCCGCCAACAATCCGACCGACATACAACATACCTGTGCGTGAATGTAAAAACGTCAACGTTACATAACCGAAACGCAGTCAACGTCTTTTACATAAACTTTAGACGTACATATAAGAAACATCCATTTTTCTATACCAAGGGCATTTGACGGTCAATGATTTGTTTCATTTTTCGTGTAAAATTACTGGTGTTATCGTACTTACTAGCGTGAACGCCCAACGTGATCAAGAGCCAGCCGGCCGTGTAGAATAAAAAGACGGCGGCCAGGATGACCTTTCGACCGAATCTGTCCATGAGGAAGCCTCCGCAAAGGCATCCCACTACGGCTCCGACATTAATCAGCGACCCTACCCACGACATTTGATCTTCGTCCAACAACAAGTGCCACACGCTCTCCTGGTCATCGGCCGTGATGTCATCGCTGGCCGTGATTGTACCGTTGGCCGATTTCAATTGCGGTTGCACCGGGCTGCACCAGCCGAGGTACGTTCCCAAAACAAACGCACCGAATAACGCTGGAAAATATAGCCGAAGAGAAAAATGGGTACAATCATTTAAATCAATCAGGTGTGTACCCCAAAATGCGGTACGCCATACAGCGATTATGGTGTATTTCCAGGTATAAAGAGGGAATCGTACGTTACCTGGCAGTGTTGCTAGAATCTGGGGTAACTTGGGCGCTTTCGAGTCATCGATCCTCTCGATGTCTACGTGACAGACGGTGCCCTTATCCGACGAGGTAGGACGATCCTGACGACTAGTTTCTTTGAAATCATCTTCAGGGACGAAAGCCTTATTGATCGCCGCCATGTCTGCGTCAACAAGCGGCACACGCGGGAAAAAAAAACGCACGCACACAAACACGAACAAAACGAGGAAATCCGAACGATGTATATATACTTTTGTTTTTGTACTTTGAAAAGAAAAAAAAAATGGGGGGGGGGACTGTGTATAGCACGTCTCCAACGAACTTTGCGCCGTGTAACAGTTGCTAATAAACTCGCGATAAGTAATTGTTTGGCATACACGTGAGGTTTATTACTTTTTATTAACAACTTATTTTCGTGAAACGCGGGGAGCTGTATACGAAACAAACTTGTCGCAGGATTTCTTTAACGGGGAGGTGTAATGGAAATTGGGAACTTTTCGACACTAAATAAATGAAAAATTCGCGAGAAACAAAAAATTGTGGTTGTTGATTAAATTATAAAATGAAACTGAGGGGGGGATGTAAGTTGAGGATCAACAACAAGTGGGAACTGTCTCGGCTACGACAGAAACAGAGAGACTTAAGGCGAACATTGCGCTCCTTTTATATCGAGTCAGCAAGGAGATTGCTGCTATACGTCCAAAAAAAAGTGAACTCACGACAACACTCGCCGGCAACTCTGGCGTGAGAAAATGGGGGAGAGAATAAAGGTAAAAAAAGAGAGAGAGACTAAGGAGGAAAAAAGAAAGAGACGGATGAAAGGTGGAGGAGAAAAAAAAAGAAAACAACCAGTTGCTGCAAACTGACACGCAGACACACAAACGCCGAATGTTTTTATTCAAACATGTATTATATGGCCATTGAAGAGAATGTTCAAAGCTTATTATACACAACGCGTGCAATATCTTTTGAATGATTCTTGCCTCTGTTTTCTGATGTCTTTC
This sequence comes from Daphnia sinensis, assembly GCA_013167095.2. Taxonomy (NCBI): domain Eukaryota; kingdom Metazoa; phylum Arthropoda; class Branchiopoda; order Diplostraca; family Daphniidae; genus Daphnia; species Daphnia sinensis. The sequence goes on along the minus strand of CM023195.1, from coordinate 2,143,476 downwards.
CAATGGTTGCATAACAACTCTAGCTCCACATAAAAATGACAAAGAGCCAAAAGAGCCCATAGTTTGAAGGCCGCAGCTAGAAGAAAAAGAGGCCAAACAATGCAGGTATTAGATTACCTTTGTATATAGTTTGTGGAAGATCTTTCGATTGAGCCAAGGTTATATTCAATTCTTCTTTTCTTGCCGAACGGAGACGGCAACGATCCTCAGCAACAAAGATACAGAGGGTTTCATCGGGGGCCTCTTGTTGGATATTACATGATAGATGAGATGGGTAACCTCTCGATGCAGTCGAGCAACAAGAGCCGATGAACTGTTTTTCAATCTCGTGATTTTTTTTTCGATGATTCTCTCAGACGGTGCGTCTAAATCATTCCAGACATGGAGCTCTCCGATCGATAGTTTTTAGGGAATAAAAATTGGGCTATAAATATTGCAGGATACGTTGCTATGCAAATAAAGGTACGATACGCTGTACCCGACATAAAAGTAATGAGAAAATTCAATTGTTCCAAAAGAAAAAAAAAAAAAAGACGATCGTGACTGGCAATAATGCGAAAAGAGGGTAATAGAAAATAGCCTTAAGACAAAACCTGCGAAGTTTGTAGTATACCGTTTTAATTTATTTCATTTTTTTTTTATGAACGAGAGGGTTCATTCAACAGACATGAGCCAGACAAGTCGACGCTGGAGAATGGTTACGTCACACACACACAAAGCTTTATTTTCTTTATTACTGTCCGGTATATATAGAAATGTAATAGAAACACATACCGCTATTATAGACAGTATATACGCCGTCATCGTAAGAATGAAATTGGGGTCACCCCGCTGGGCTTGAAGAGTAAATAAAAGAATGGCAAAAGGAGAGAGAAAAGAACTGGAACTATGGGTTTAGGTGTTTCATGTCATGGTGACGCGCATTTCACCTTTCTATTATTCATAGCGTTCTAAGATCTCCCAGTTCTTACACATGTACATGTATACCATAAAGAAAACAAGGCTTTCCTGTCTCTTCGTTTCACCGGTTATCTCTGCTGGCTGTGCAATAAATAAAAATGAATGCATTCCATTCAAAAAAACAAAAAACAAATCAATAAAATTAGATCCCCGTGTTCTAGCTCTAGGGCGCAGTTGTTGTACGTGTAACCGATTTTCTTTGGCCGAACGAATATGATTTGCGAATCACGTTGAACGTGCAACAGTGTAAACAGCAGAGTGCGTAGAGAACAAGGGTAACTACTGTAATAACCGTTTTACTGTGTGGCCCCGTGTGTTGTAGACTCGCATGACGGGACAGCAGAAACATATTTTCATGCTGGGCCGTCTGACGTCAGTGAACGGGCGGCTTCGAGAAAATGCCAGGATTCCCCTTCCTTTAGATCTCCCTTGGCCGGACCTAACGGACACTTGTGTTTACAAAGCCAACTCAGTAGTCCGTGAAAAAAAAAAAACGACACATGTTTAATTGTTTGTATATTGACCCACACGTGCGCACTTGTTTAATGTCACAAGAGTATTTTCTAAAAACATTTTCAAAATCGTTTAAGGCACCATAGCATTATAAAAAAGGATATCGCAAGACTTTCTTAAGAATTATTCAAATCACTTTCTGACATTGACGTGTATAATGTATAATTTAAAAAAATACAAAAAAAGCAACGGATTCAATTACATTACCCATTAGACGGACAAGTGATAAAAACAGTTTCTCCAGCAGCAAATTTCCAAAAATGGAAAAAAAATCTTACAAAAGAAAAAAAACAAACAAAAGACTAATAAAAATAAAAAATTGGGAAGGATGGAGAATAATAATTAGGCTGCGAAAACAATCTGTTAAACGCAGAGAATGTCACAACGTAGTTTTTTAAAAATTTATTTTATCAAAAATAGAGAGAGAGAGAGAGAGGAGGACGTAAAAAAGAAGGAAGTGGAAACATGATTGTGACGTTGTCATGCGACTTTTTCTCCTGCTCTGTCGTGAGAGGAGAAAGTGGAAATTAAAAATTAGCGCAAACATAAACCAAGTTTTCTCTCTTTCTCTCCCGCCCGTGTCGTCGCCCCCTCTTTACCAAGAGGAAAATATAAAAAAAAAACCAAAACATTTTACGTAAGAAATTTTGTTTTTTGTTTTCTCAGTCACTAGAAGACGCAGGTGGGTGGATGCCGAAGAAAGCTTGGATTTGCTCAGGTGTTTTGCCTTTCGTCTCCGGAAGCAGGAAAATGGTGAAGAAAATGCCGAGCACGCAAAATCCGCCAAACATCCAAAACGCTCCCGAACTTCCGATGGCCTCTTGAATGTCGACGAACGTCAACGTGACGATGAAGGCCAAAAACCAGTTGGTGAACGAAGCGGCAGAGCTGCCCGGTCCCTTGACTTTGGCCGGCAGGATCTCGCTGAACATGAGCCACGGCATGGGGCCGGCGCCCACGGCGAACGTGGCGATGAAAAGGATGAGCGACGTCAGCGGCAGCCAACCCAAGGCGGTCACCTGTTGCTGGCAATCGGATGTGGCCACCAATTCCTTCTCGCATTGCTCTTTAATGAAGAAGAACGCGCCCAGCGCAAACATGGAAATGCACATGCCAACCTCAGAGATGAGGAAAAGGGTTCGGCGACCAAGGCGTTCCACCAAAAGGGACGATATGAAGCAAAACACGACCTGAAAACGTTTGTTTAGTAAACAAACAATGACATCTTCAATTGTGATGATTCGTCTAATCTAAAAGATAACGGCCGTCAACACCGACCTGATCGACATTGAGGAGAACGGCCGCGACCAACGTGTCCAGTTCAGAGCCGGCCGATTCGAAAATGGCGACGGCGTTGAATAGGGCCGCATTGATACCCGAGAGTTGCTGGAACACCATCAAACCGATGGCCACCATGACGGGCTTCCATGCCCAGCTGCTCCACAGATCGGAGAATCGGCTCTTCTGAGACAATTCGATGCGGACGCGAGCTTCCATTTCGGCCAGTTCTTGTTCCATGTCGTACTCAGGTCCTCGTAGCCATTTCAAAGAATTGCGCGCTTCAGACGATTTTCCTGTAAATATTTTTTGGAATTTTGAATAAAAGTGCTCGTGTCAATAAATATTTGTAAAAAAAATATGAAGCCATGTTGTTCAATACGATGCTCGTATCGTTCCATGCGCCGAGCGCGGCGAAAGCTAACAACAGGGCTTTTTTTCGTCTGGATTTATTTGTGATTAGATTACGAGGTCGTAATTCATTGGATTCCGATCGTCTGGCCTTTTGTGATCACATGATTGCCACATGTCTGTTTAGAAAGCTTTCAAAAATATATACAAACTAATCGAAAGCTCTTGGCCGAGGAAAAAAAAAAAAGAAATCCAGACTTCGTAATTATTCAAATCGATTTTTAAAGAAAACCGTCAGTGCAAAAAATTTTTCCTTTTCCGGTTCGTAAATTTTATATCAACCCTCGGCTGAGATTTCGAAATAGTTTTGCCGTAAACAGGAGAAAGAGTACGAACCTTTCTTCACAGAGTAATAAGGCGATTCGGGAATGTACAGCACGGACACGAGAAAGATGAAGGGGAAGACGGCCTCGATGGCTGAGATCAATCGCCAATCGAGTCCTAGACCGAACAAGCTGACGACCAAAATGCCCAAGACTACCATCAACTGGAACGAGAATCCAAGGAGGCCTCTCACGCTGGGTATCGAGATCTCGCCTGAAAATTGCGGGAAAAATCAATGTTATTCGAAATCAATGTTTAAAAACAAAAACTGGTTGGTAAATAAAGGAGGCTTTTACCGACATAGCTGGGCGCTACGACGGACACTATGCCACCGGCCGCCCCACCCATGATTCGGCCAATGTACAGCATACCTGTCAAAAGTCAAACGCACGTGATTACTTTGACAAACAAGATAAACTATTCGGCGTTAACTGGGATCAACGGCGACAACTACGAGGAGCCAGGCGATGACGAACGGCAAGGATAAAGAAATGAGGACCAATTTCCGTCCGAAACGATCCATCAAAAAGCCTCCGGAGAGGGCTCCCAATAAGGCGCCAAGATTGACGAATGAACCGACCATGGCCATTTGAGTGTTATCTAATTTCACGTACCAGATGCTCTCCTCGTTCGTGATGTGAGGAGGCACCGTGGCATTCGGAATCTGCTGCAATTGTGGTTGAACCGGTGACGACCATCCCAGGAAACTTCCAAGGATGAACGCGCCCCACGAGGCTATCAATAAAAAAAGGGGAAAACAAAATTGCTGCTAATCGACGGATGAAGTTTCAACAAAACACTCAACTACTAATTACCGGCAATCGTCGCTATGAACAATGGCGCCTTGCGAGCCGCAGAGTAATCGATGTCGCCGCCAAGGATTTCACGAGCTTTCGCTGGCGGGGACGAATTCTTAGACTCCAAATCTTGGCTCTTTTCGTGAATTCCGTCCTCGTCCGCAACGAATCCTTCATTGACAGATGCCATGGCTAAATACGTCGATACAAGAAATGAGCAAAGCTTTGAACGTTTAATTGGAATACAGTAATTTCAGCAGTACTTTTGGGCCAAGGAAAAACCAAGAAACAACCACCACACAATGAGCAACGGATCCTAATGAAATATCAGAGAAGCTTGTTCAAGGCTAAATACCAAAGGGCAGGGATGAGAGTGATTGAAAGCAAGAGGTGCCCTTCACATGCAGGGGTAACAACTTTCTTTTTGAAAAAGAAACAAATAGATGGGCCAAAGTGTCAAAATTCTGCCTCGCTTGACAGACAGCTTTATCATTTTTGACAGGTAGGATCCGTTATGAATAGCAAACACAACAGTGGACAGCATCATAACCTTGGCTGACATGCATGCAGGTCATGGGTTCCTTAATGGTTTTTACTAGATAATTTTAAGGTACCAATAGGAATAGGCTTCTATAACTCAAAAGGCAAACATTAAAGATTGTCCAGAAAAATCACCTTTCTAGCTTAATGACATGGTTGTTGGGGCAGTACCTCTCACCATTAAATTAGGCTCGCCCGCTACCTCATTGAAACATCCCCTTTTTTGGACACAGTTGTTATTGTTGACCCTAGTCTAGGTCTATAAAATTTTATGGTACTACGATAAAAAAATTACCTGGGTAAATGCGCCGTCAACTAAGCGCCAGCAACTTCGGGTAAAAATACGTATATGAAATTTTCACGGACAGCAATTAAATGCGTCATTGAAGTCAATCAACTTTCTCCGTAATAGCTTAAGAAACGATATCACATGGGGACATTCACCCAAAATTTGGGGGGAGTTACTGCAGACGCAGGGAATACTGTCAAATTATGTAAACAAAGAAACATTGCCAGTTTCTGTAAACTATTACATTTTAATTTTCATATGAAAAATTTTAACCAAAAAAGCCGATCATCACTCATTTTATTCAACTCGGCTCAAATCAATGACAAATGCATGATAAGGAGCTTAAAAAACAATTATTTTATATTACAATTGATAAGATAACGTTTTACATTAGTTAGCCATGGTGGTTTGGCCAGTTTTAGCGACATCAACAGATTTATTTTATTTTAGTGGCCGCTAGATGGCACACTATCATTCACGTGCAAACATGGAGAGAAGGAAGGGTGTCATATTTTGAGTGCCCTGCCTCATGGCGAGTGATTCTATCTGCGCATTAATCGAGTTTCAAGTGCATTGGGTACGTCGTCGAATAGCAGGAAATTACGGTAAGATTGAAAACCAAAACCTCTTTCATCTTCAGATAAGTGGCGAAATTCAATAACTTCTCAAATCCTATCATCTACATTTCATCTTAACCCCACTTCCTCCTACCACATTCTTATGCAAGGGTAACACTGGACTATGTCTCATTTTGTATTCGCCAGTAACAACTTTGTTGTAATAAGCCGATTGAAATACGATGACACGATTGACACTATAGATTCTTTTTTGCAAGCTTTGCTCAGCAACAGCTTACATTTCATTCATGGGGAAATTTGGCTATTTCAAAATGGAGAAAATCAATTGAAAATCAGGAGTAGTATGCCAAATGTTTGAGCATTGCCAGTAACAGAGTTAGTATGCAATCACCAGTTGTTGAAATTCTTTTGAAACTGGTTTTTAGTATTATCAAATAAATATTTTCTTTTAGTCATTGCCAAAGAAATTGCACGTTATTTCTCAGAAATCTAACTAGGTACAATTAGCGTGCAACGTTAACAAATTTGCAGTAGCAGTCCTTTCTGGTTTGTGTGATAAAGGCAATAGTGCTAATCAGTAACTGAGTTATTATACGCAAATGATTATAAACCTATTAATAATCAACTGTCTGTTAATGCTTAGCTTTACGTTCACACGGTGTCAGTCGCTTTGGATTATATGAGTTCTTTCGAGTTCTAGAATAAAAACTACCGAGATATCTAAGCGCCATTCAATGCCAGATTTGTTTGTGAATTTTTCAGCCCTTCTGCCCTGGGTTTCAGAGTCCAAAACACGTCGAGTCCGCCTACTTGTGGGGGTTTCCAGCTCTTTGGCCACCAACCGGCAGTGCTGGAACGGGCCACAACCAAGCCAATGGAGAACTGCGTCATCCCACTGAACACCCGGATAACTCCGGGGATCCAGCAAAGGACGCTGAAAACGAGTCGCAAGTAGAGATAGTAGAACCACTGTGAGTACGACATGTGGTGAATAAAGTTGGCCGCCGGCAGTCCAACCACGTTGGCGTAGTATGCGAACAGACTTTCGAAGGAAACTCCTGGATAATACAAACTCGCTCCTTTCGCCACTGCCCTGGCCATGTGCTCAAACTCGACTGAAGCGTCCTTAAAAGCTGGCTTAATCATCTATGCAATCGGTAAAAAGCTGTTAACTTTATTTGAATAAATTATTTGCAAATGATTTAATCGACTCACTTTGTCCAGGTAGTGGCGGCACAGGTCTCTAGTGAGGTCCAGATTATCCCCGTCACAAAAATTGAACCGATCCTCGATACCGAGTAAGTAACCTTTTGTTAAAGTAGTTGGATTAAATGAAAATAGAGAATGATTTAATTCTTGCTATTTTTACCTATGCATCGCCAGAAGTGGATGAACCCACTGAGATCGTCGTCAGAGGCGTAGGTAGCACCGAACTTGTGCGGGAAGAGAACGAGGACCCCAACGAAAGCAAATTGTGAATCAGCCATATCGAATTGGTTGAAATAGACGTAAGGCTCTTCTTGATCGTTGCTGGCCGGTTGACGTCTCAATCCCACATACGGGCAGCCAGCCAATTTTTGAGCATCCATTTGAAGACTGGCCAGCATGGAGGGATCGTCGAATGGCTGTCCGCAATCGGCCATTGCCGTGTTGTCAACCTGTCGTCTTCGTTCGGGATGGTTCATCTGAGTCGAGGCGTGATCGTGCATACTCCTCACCATCTGGATGGATCGCCTAGCCGGATGATCCTTTTGCCAGACGTCTCCGAAATACCAGGCCGTGACGTGAACCACCGTCCCAATGTAGCGCTTGAACGACTTCAAGACGGTCTCGGATTTTTGCGTGAAAATAAGCGGCTGGAATTTCAAACCCAATGTAAGATCATCTTTAATAGTTAATTACGATAGAATTGAGTACCTTGAGAATTTGAGGCGAGGTCAGCATTGTGATGAGGGAAACGAAATGAGCCAGAGAAATGCCCGCGAAATGTCGACGGGCAAATTCTTGGCCTCGCTGGAACTTGACTGGGTTGTACCAAGGCGGCGGAACGGTAGGCAAATTTCCCATCTGCACGGGAACTGTCTGCCCTTTGGACCCAATTATCGTTGCATCAAAATAATAAACAAATACAGATGTTAGCCACATTTGTGTGTTTGCTAATGTTATCTAACCCACAGGGGAATTCTACTAGAGCCAAAGTGATTAAAATACCTTCAAGAAGTTGGACCAGTCTCTCCTCGGCAACACTTTTGTTGGCAGTCCCGCCGTGCGTTTTCTCGGAATTCAAGGACGCCAGCTTGCTTAGGTAGGGACAATGATCAGCCATTTTCCTCTTATGCTAACACGTTGTATCCGTTAGACGATGCGAGCAAGGGCCGAGCAACTAGTAACCTCCCGTCTGCAACGACAGTTGTCAAGCCAATGGATCAATAAACCGAGACGTCCTTTATGTCTAATGGAATTTTGATGACATGGAACTTGTAGTTCTCGGTAAGTTTCACTTGCAAAAGTTCTGATAAAATTTATTAAAACGTCCTGTGTTTTTTTTGTCTAGTGATGATTACGTAAGAAATTCAAGACGGATGTTTGTTAAAACAATTAGGGCATTAAGAACGATTGACAAGTCAGCTGAGGAACTTACTCAGCTAGAAACAGCGATTCCGAATTGTTTTGAAAAAAACGATGTAGGGGTCTCGGTGGCTGCGGGAGTGGACCTTGCTCGCAGCTCGTCGCTAGACGAGACGTACGGCGTGAATGCGTTACCAAGGCTGTACCGCCGGGCGCTTTTATATCTCGGATTTTCGTCGTCTGCCACACTCCTCCATTTTGTGTGAAACAGAACAATTTTTGTTCCCGAACCCGGACTTGGACATACACCTCGCTGAGCTCGTTCACCAGCTCCTCGTTCAGACCTTTGAAATTTGGGCGTGTGGCCGTCTGATGAAACAGACGATTTAAACCAAAACAAAAGTCGTTTTCCATTGTTTACAATCAAAACAACAATCTTAGGAAAGCTTGTGCGTAGTTTTTTCGAAGACTTCTGAGGCGCACGTGGGATTTTACGCATCGACGACGTTGCACAAGAACTGTTGTCGTCATTGCCCATTATTACGTCAAGAACCCTTTAGCGCTTCGTGGAATTCTAGTTTTCAGCAGTTAGAGGCAAGGACAGATTGAACGCATTTTGTTGTTTTATTCAACTGAAATTTAATTTGGATTGAATCTTTCTTTATTCGTTTAGTGTTCGCTATAGCGAGACGAAAAAGGGAAAACCTAAAAAACCGGAGGACCGAAAAGCCAGTTTGCAAAGGTGTTTGGAGGTCGCACTATTTGGTATGGGGCAAATGTTATCGTCCCACGATTACCTGGAATCGACGTTGACCTCTACGAATCTCATTGCCCATTAAGGTGTTGCCGGATCTTACCGAACGAGTTCAACAGATAATCGAGGCAAGTATCAACACCATTACCCAGAACCTTGTATAGCAGTAGTAGCTTAGCAACTAAAATGCAAATATTGCACTTGACCGTGTGTTACGTAAGCACCTACAATCGTTTATCGGCGTGTTGATTGGCTGCGTTGTCTAACGCGCTCGTCAGTTTATCTTGAGTTTTTGGTGACAAACATTGGCTCTTCGACATTCTTAGGGATGGTCTAAAAGCTCATTGTTAGTCGTCCTTGAAATCTCGATTCTGGGGGCATTATAGGCCTACTACTGACCTGTGTAAACTCCGCCTTACGTCACGTAGGTCATGTGGAGGCCTGAAACTGCACATGCCCCCGTATCGATGAATAATCAATTGTTTTCTCGTTGAAAAGTTGGCCTAGTTGAATGACATTTTTTCCCCACGCGTTGTACATAACAATTTTTTAAAAAGGATGTTTTCAAACATTAAAAAGGGTTTCTTTTCTTTTTTATATGACTCGTAACAGCTGCACGTGGCTGCATCGTGACCTCATTCGTCATCAGACGCACCGGGACTTTTTCGAGAAAGAGGGACCGACAGAAGAAGAAGAAGAAGAAAAAAAGGAGGATAAAGAAAACAATAAAATCCTCTCCTCGTGGGACATCGAAGCCCGTCTATGTATGGTGGATAGCAGTAGACGAAACAGGTTACCGTAGGATTATCATATAACCATAGTTAAGGCCCCACCACGCTATATAACGCGAACTATTGTTTCCTCTGCACAGGTTACACACGTGGAGAACATTAGACGACAGCCCAAACTGAGCGCGTTCTTAAGTGTGTCTGAAGAGCTTATTCTAAGTGGACAGCAAGAAGTCGGTACGTAATGCAGCTCTTGAATTGTTTATTAGATTTTTATGTTACGTAGTCGAGCGTTTGAATAGCGAGTCATTAAGGTCATTGACATCGTCTTAAGTTGTACGGTTTAACGTATTTTTCTAACGGAGCACAGAGTACGAAACGATCCACGCCCACAATCTCGTAGGAATAAGTTAGTGGCTTTGTTTATCGCGTGTCGACTTATCACTTGTGTAGAGGCGCGGCTGTTCCGGAAGTATGTGCCCTTCTTGATGTGTCAACGAGCTTCTGAGACACTTGCTTCCCACAATATTGAAACACAATTGATGACATTGAGGTCAAAGAACCATTTGTCTCTGAAGCGGCCATTTAAATTTCAAGGCTTCAATGATGATTCATTGAATTATAGTCCAGCATTTAGTCCAAACGAAACCTTCACTTTTTTTTGGAAGCGACGCTTGAGTTGGAAAGCTTTACACGTGTCTTCAAAAGAAAGTGGAAGTCAAGTTCACTGCTGAAAGTCCCGTGTAGTCACGCCTGCGGCTGCGTTTGAACGATATTTTCCCTCAACCCATTTTTCCATATCTTTTCTAACTCTTTCTCTACTTACCTCGTAACCCAGTTACGTGAATCAGAGAAAGCGAGAAGCTGCGGGAGAAACCTATATTTCAATGTTTTCTCCGTTTTGAAACACGAGTTGAATTGCACTCTGAGGCCATGGAATTCAGGTCAGTTTGAATGCGTAGCAATGGCTTAACAGTTGTATGACGTATACTTTCTTCCGGCCAATAGCTTTTTAAGAAAAACCGTTTTGTATTTCGTTTAGCTACACGTGTCGTAATGTGTTTGACCGCTGTGTTTGAACGGTCACGGCCGTTTCCACGATTGCCGCTCGTTTGACGCTGAATGCAGAGATGTATAATGGGTGACTAAAATCAGAAACTGGAGAGCGTGCGTTCAAAACAAGATTTTTGAATGCGTAACCCGCGAATGCAAATAGAAAATTTTGCTTTTTTGTGCAAAAGAGGGCGCTCGTGCCATTTTGTCAGTATTTAGCGCCAACCAGCCATCACTAGTCTTTGTTTTTACGAAGCAGGAATTTCTAAAGCAAGTTCCATGGGAACTTTTAGATTGCTATTCAAAGAATTGTGATATTATTTGGTTCTTTAAATTGTAGATTTAAATATGAAGCCTGTTGAAAAAATGACTTACCTGGAGTTGCTTGAAGCACAGCAAAGACACAAGAAAATTCTATCCAACAAGTATGGCAATTCAACATAGTATTTAAATTAGTTAGAAAATAGAGCAGAAACATTTTTTATTAATTGATTGATGTTTTTATGTTTAGATCTGTGCTACAAAAATTGCCTGATAAGGGAAAAAAGCTTGTTGAAACTAATCTTAAAATCGAAGAAAGATTGCAAGAATATCAAACGGAAACAGAGGAGCTGTCTCACATGTTATCAGGGATGAAAATCACTCCCAGCCCAAGAGTAGATGTTAACCAAATGGAATGGACAGGGAAAATTGAATCTGCCAACTCACAACCTGAGTTGAAAGCCAACAATCAGCAGCCAAGTCCAACTGAGGATAGTACAGATATAGTTGACATTCTTTTGACCACAAACCAAATGAGCAAGATTGTTATTGATGAAAGGTAGCAGAGCAGCTAAAGCAGTTTCATCAAAACAATTCAAATTTATTGGAGGCTTCATTGACAATACAGGGCATCTTCAACCAAGGCAGATAAAAGTGTTGATGTTCAGGATCCCTGCTACAAACGTTTAACAGAGAAAGTAGAAAACCTTAAACCAAACCACCAATTTAAGCCTTACAAAACCTTGAAGCATGAACAGGATCCATCATCAAAACAGCACCATAGTTGGGATGAAAACACTGCTGCCACTCCACCACAGTGGAAACACAATGAGGGTATTAAGCCTATTGCGATTGAAGAATCTTTGCAATTGCAAATTCAAGCTGAAGAGAAGTTAAAGGTACTGATATTTGTTTTGTTGTATTTTTTTATTCGAATAAAACGTGAATTTGTTTGTGTTTCAGGCTTTAGAACTACATCGCTACCTACCCAAATCAAGGTCACTCCATGCTGTTACTATTCGTCCCGAGGAACTGGAAGAAGTTTATGATGAGGAACCCGAAGGAGCGGGAGGTGGTATGGCGGTCATCGTACACCAAGAATCTGCAGACTGATACGGTGAGAAGAATTCGACTAACTTTGCAATAGTATAGTTTTGCGAAAGTAATGGATGGTTCCGCCTGAAGTCACTAGCATCACGCAGCAAAATTATACTTGTAACTCAAAATTTATGAAATAGATTATTGCACTCATAGTGATCAACGGCAATCGTGTTCAATTTCTTATCTTTAATTTTAACGGTACTCGATCCAGGTTTTTCACATTTTGAATAACTGAACCGATGATCTACTATTACATGCAAAATCTAGATCATCACTGGTCTCGTGTTAAGTCGAAGCGTGCATGCCCGAATTTTTCGAAATCCTCGACTGGCCTTGCCAATGCTGCCACCTAGCCTTCGTTTAGAAGTAATCTATTCGTAAATCAATACGTGATGAGCCCAAACAATTTATAGTTTGTTCGATACAGCGACACAATCTTCGCCGTTGTTGATTTCCCTTCTCGGCGTAGGCAAAAAAAAAAAAATCCCGTCTTTCATATAATAATTTATAGCTATTGATTTTCGCGTGTCGTTGGCCATTGCTGCGATTGGAAAGCGAATCCCTAGAGATCCTACGTGATTCATCTTCTCACCAGCCAACGAGATTTCTTTCACAATCCCCCACGTTCCCCCCCGGTTAATTCCTCCACTATTGTGCGTCTTCCTTGTCCATTCGGGCACGACTCATCATCGATATTAAAACTTGAACGGGGGGTAGTGTGGGTGTCTATTGCGTCATCATTTTCGCTCGATCCCCCCTTTTCTTTTTCCTCTTCGCTTTTTGCCCACGCGTCTCTTGTGCAAAGAAAGCGACTTTTAAAGTCACAAGATATTACGGTTTTTGAAGAGGAGCCAATTGGCTGTTGTTGTTTGTTTTTGCGTGTCTACATTTTGAAAATAGCCAGCAAAGACCAACGTCATTCTGGCCGGTCATTTAGTCGTGTCAGCTCTGCACGACGATTTTTTTATTTCCACCTAGCAACTCTTAACGCTTTGTGATTTACCAATCGGTGGGATCCACTTCCCGACCAATTGTTTCGTTTTTTTAAATTCGTCCAGCAACACCTTTGAACGTATTTTTGATGCTTATTTCGACAGCACTTGTCAATCAGAAGTACGACTTTGTAGTCTATCGTGTGTCTTTCGACACACAAGGGCCTTTGAGCGTTATGGATAAGATCGAAAAACAAAAGAATAGAGACATCACGGCTCTCTCGTGTCAATCGATAATAAAACGCCTCCTCAAAGAATGATTGGCTCGTATACATGGGGACGCCGGTCACCGGATATATGCGCACACATTGCTCGGGGGCCGAGTGCACGAAAAACGCCAAGTAGTTCGTATTTCTCCGTCATTTTATTCGGTACACTTACAGGAAATCTAAGCGAATCGAGTGTTTTGAACCCAATCAAACAATTGAAACATTCATATTTGAATTCAAACTTTCTTTTTTTTTTCGATTGGGGGGATCCTTTGTTAATCAAGCTATTTTGCCATCGCTCTTTCGAAAAAAACAACATATTTTGAACAAAAAAGAAATTTGATAAATAATGTTGATATAATATGCTGTCCATCACTTCACCGGCTTGTTGTTGTTATCCACTTTTCGTTCGGTTATAGAATTATTATTTTTTTTTTGTTTTCCAAGGCAGTGCATCTCGCTTACTACATAAGCAAATATTCCGGTTCCAACTGGTGCGGCTCGGATCGATTGTTTGCCGCACACGAGTCGGGAAAGAGAGTCTAGAGAGGGTAGAATGGGATTTTCGGCTTGTTCAACTCATATATATATGTTATTTATATATGTGCAGTTGTTACACAAAGTAGATGAAAGGGTTTGCAAGTTGCTAGGGTACACACGCTAAAGAAATAGGAAATGCAATAATTTTAAAAGAAGTTGTTACAATGGGTTATTCAAATGACAGGGGCTGGAATGGATGGGCCCGACGACTAGTGACGTCATTTCATTTATGTAGTCGTAGTTCCCGACAGGGACAACTGTCCTTTAACGGATCGGGGCGGGAAATTAAAAAACTTGGTCGACTCACTGACGCACACACACTTTGATCTGCGCAAGTCACGGCCTTCGATCGGATTCAACGTGCAGCCAGAGATTCTCGTCTCACAAAATCTCGCATGTTGAATAGAAGTAGGCACACATCAGCTGACTTCCATCTCACTACCCCCCCATCATCGGTTTGATTTCCTTATAAACATCCCATCACGCTCGTACAGTCTGGGCAGGGATAGATACAGATAGGGAAAAGAAAGGACGGGCCAAACTGGGTGTAGGAGAGCGTCGTCGATCAGTGCTGTTCGACGACGTCGATCGGTTCGCACGAGCGGCCAAACAAAGAGCGTTCGTACATTATCAAGTGCGTTTAAAGAAAAGAAAAAAAAAATCTTTTGATTTTTATCAGATTTTTTTTTTCCAATCAAAAGTTTTTTGTTTGTTTCGAGAGTCATGTTTTAAAACCATCAACCGTTGACACTTTATTTCGGACGCCACTCAACTCTTTTAGTATTTCAAAAACCGAAAATCCAGACAGTGAAACAAAAGAACTCGCAACGATGGTAAGTGTTTCAATCATCGTTCAATGGTGCTGCAAACCGGTGTACCGTAGAAAAGCGTGAATTTTTCAATTTGCTTTTTTTAAATAGATAGACGAAGGGGGGGGCGTGAAAGTTTAGTTTGTTAAGCGCTTCGTTATTCAGTCAAATTAGCCTTGAATTTGAATGATCAGCTGATTGGTGGAGATCTTGACAGCTATTTTATTAAATGAAAGACTTTGGATGTAATTGGAACAGCTTTAATTGATGACGATGATTTAAACCGGGCCCGGGAAAAAGAGTCAAGTGGGAACACACGCTAAACAATAAGCGTCTGCTGTCGTCATCAACGAGGGCGGCGTGTCCGACCCACGTGAAATTTTTTTCTCTATATAGCCCACAAACACAGACACGAAAAAAAAAGCAGAACGTAGAATTGCTGACGTCCGTTGGCATTTTTCTTGGCGTCCTTCTCGGTAAAAATAAAACGCGTATACACACACAAACGCATAGCGTGACCCCATAAGGGCGAGCCTCCTACCACATTCTAATTCGGTACTATGTAGGTACGTACGTACCGTTTCTCAAAAAAGTCCGTGCGTTTTTGCTTCTTGCATGGCTTTCTCTTTCTTGTTTGGTTGGTCGTTTGCAACCCACCCTCCCCTGTTGTTAAAGTTAAATCTAGTTCAGTTCACTATGTAATATGCATATCAGAGAGAGAGAGAGAGGGAGAGAGATATACTTGCCCTCTTTTCTTTCCACCGCTAAACTGGGAGTTGTTCCAAAGCGAAGGGACAAAAGCCACTCTCGGAATGATGGAGGATGTTTTTGTTAGTGACAGTATAGCGACTCATTTTTCTTTTTTTTTTGTTTGATTTCATTTTCAATGAGATTAAGAGAGTCCCGAGATTTGTTTTTCTCGCTTCTTTCATTCGACTCTGTCCCGATGTCTAAAGACACACGAGGTTCCAAAGTTTGCGTGACCTATCGGACCGGCCCCAGTCTGCTCCAGACGTAGACCTCCGCCCCGCACACTAAACGCTTTTCTAAACTGTTTTCACACTCGAGATACACAATAAGAAAATGGCTATATCAACAAAGAGAGAGAGAGAGAAAACGTTTTGAAAAACTTGAAAGGCATCTGTTATTGACTCGGGTGGGGTTTTAACCGCAATTTTGTTTGATCGAGTTAAAAAAAAAGAATCAATAAAGTGCGCGTCAATCGTCTCATCAGCACCAACCGCGGTGCCATAGAATCCTTAGAAACGTTTTATATGTACTATAAGAGATATATATATTTTTTTCCGCATCGTAATGCTTCTTTTCTTTTTTAGATGTATAAGGGGGGGGGGGGGGCGAGATCTATATGATTCTGGCACGTTGCCCAATCTTGTCTATATCGCTGCCGGTTCCGGTTGAACTATTTGACATCCACCAGTTTCTCTATTCTTTTGTTTTTCTCGCGTCTTGGGTTCTGTAAATATCGATATATTTTTTTAAGGGAGGGAGGGAAAAAAAAATTAAAAGATAAAAAAAAAAAATTTTTTATTTGAGGTTAAAGAATGTTTTAAGATTTTTCATCTTTGTTGGTTTTGGGGGGGAGGGAGTAGAAAGGCAAAAATTGTGAGTGGACTGCTGGCACGAGGTGAAAACTGTTTAGACGTAATAGCATTTCTTATCTTTGCGATATCTATACACTGTTGAAGCGCTAGCATTTTTTTTTTTTTTTAACCTAAACTCAATTTCAGGATCAAACTTGAACGAAAAAAAAAAAAAATTGAGACGCTTTTTTCTTTTCAATGGCCGGATGTGGGTTAGTAATAACATCCCGTTATTTGATTTTTCCAGCAAACTCATCTAAAAAAAATTATTTTTTTGGAATCGATTATTAAGTCTATTAAAAGGAAAAAAAACATGCTGCGATGAGTTTAAACAACAGTTGATGGACTTTATCCAGGAAACTCAGTATCTCCCTTCCTTAGTCATCCCCCCGATCAGCTTTTCATTTACAATAATTATTCCTTTTTTTTTTTTTTTTTTAATATTTTACACTAAACTAGTACCGAATAGTTCCGCTGTCGTCGCTAGTGACGAGGGGTGTAAGTCCACCAATGGGAAAACGAGCGCCGATTGAGTGTGTAACGGGAGCCGCGGTACGCATGTGTTTCTTAAGTGCGTTGCGTCGGCCTTGTTGACTAGAGAACAAGCTTGCCTTCGTGCACACGCGTTTCCATTTCTTCCCCTCCCCTCTCTTTCCTGCCCCACCATCTTTTTCCCCCACCAATGTTGTAGATATACACAATGCCCGTTTGCCTGGCCCGTCCACGTTCAAGCGTTCAATATAGACGACTGACTGGGAAATGCTACCAAGTTGCATCAGTCGCTTGGCCGCAGCCATGATGTTCCGGTCACTCTTATAGCTCTCCTGCCCGCACGCTCGAATTCCCCCTTCGTTCGGCACGCCGCTTCACACAATTTATTTATTTTTTTTTTATTCCATTTTAGAAATTAATTGTTTATACCTCCCCCAAGTGCATCTGTGTAAATTTTAATTTTCTAACTTGTTCGTGCAAAACTGAAAACCAGTGACTTTTTTTTTTTTTTTGGTCCTAGTGAACACTTTTCCCTAAACACAGAGTGAGACATACGCTTAAATCTCCCTGTAAACTATCGGTTAGGTTATTTTCGATTTGAAAAGACGCAAAAGAGTTGAAAATAATGTCAAGAGAAGATAAAACACAGGTGAGAGATATTGAGACTTTTGTTTATTCTCATCGTATTATTTCGTTATCATTGAGATATTGTTTCGTTAGTTTAACCTTAAGCAATAAGTTAAGTCAGACGGTAGGCTCGTGGAGGCATGTAACGGCCCAGCTCCAGGCTGATCAATCACGATCATAACCGGTTTTTTTTCTGTTGCTTTTTCCTGTATATTTTAATACTAAATGGAATTGTATAATTCATTATTTATTTCTGGGGTTTCCATGCCAACATTTGGGGGGGGGGGGGGGATGTCGGGCTAGTTTTAATGTCCATTCGTCGAATAAGTCATTTTTAATACCGGCTTTATTTGAAAATGTGGTCAGCCTTTCTCTCGTTCTTTTTATTTTCCCTTTTTACGTTTCTTGATTGATTCGTTAAGACTGTTATTCTTGAAAAAAAAAAGGAACGATATAAGAAAGAAAATGCCGCATACATTTTCTCAGCTCATTAAAAAAGCAAGAAAAAAGCACTACAGCGGCTTAATTGCGAGTTTCTTTCATTATATCGTCCTCATCCAGCGTTGCCTTTTTTAAACTTTCAATTGAAATTGATATCCTGTAACAAGTTGGTGCAGACGGTACAGATTGTTTGGTTATTTTCGGCGAAACAAGTCATTGTGAAAGCGATTCACGTTAAGGTTTTTCCTTTTCTTTTAACGACAAGGACGACCCCGAAAAACAACAAACAAGCGTCTAATGTTCATTACAAAACGTGC
The DNA here is from genome assembly GCA_013167095.2 of Daphnia sinensis. NCBI lineage: Eukaryota > Metazoa > Arthropoda > Branchiopoda > Diplostraca > Daphniidae > Daphnia > Daphnia sinensis. The sequence continues at coordinate 2,125,293 of CM023195.1, read as the reverse complement.
CCTTTTTACCTGCCGAACATGCTAACCACGGAAAGTGCACGTGATTGAAGCCAAGTCATCCAACATCCGACGTTACCCATCTACAATTTCCTATGTGTTTTTTTTTTAATATTCGAAGGTGAAAACGTTGTGAAGGAAAAAAACGAACAGGTCAAAGTCATTCAGTACATCTGGTGTTATCACATCAGACACACTTTTCGTCCCCCTCCCTTAAATGTTATACGATAGGTTTTTTAGAGCCAGCGGGCCAAAAAACATTTTACAGAAGCTGAATAAACGAGACATCTAACAAAAAAAAGAGGGGACGAAAAAGAACACGAGAGACATTCTTAATTGTAATTCATACGTATCGAATAACTTTGGCCAGCAAAAAAAAGCCTGGAACAAGGCCACACCGTTTCCCTCCATTTTTCGCCATAGAATTTGATTCTACTAGAAATTAAAACAGTGTAAGATGGAAAAGAGACGAGAATCAGATGCTGATTTGTTACATTTTTTTTTTTTCATTTGAGTTGCTGTAATTTAATGATGGCCAAAATGTCCGGCTGCATTGCTCTCACATACAGCTAAAACATTTGACACCCCGACTGCGCTTATCATTATGAGAACATTGGAATTTGAAGACGTGTGATCAAACGCGTTAGCATTTCTCTGCTAGTGAAATCCTATTTTTTTTTTCGTCTGCTTTGTTTGAACTGATATTTAAGTAGGTTAACTTTAACACCGAACAGGAAATCTCACCAGACTTTTGACAAATCCCCAGTAGCTTCGGAATTGTTCCCACTGTTTTTTTTCCCACTGCCAAATGCAATCCATTCCGTACGGCTTAAACCTTTTAAAGAATTTAAAGAAATATGTCTTGCTCACGTCATCTTATGTAGGACTTAGATATTTGACGTAGAGCAATAATAGTTATTACATGAATTATTCCATCGCATTCATCCGGCGGATTGCGCAGTTTTTTTTTGCAAAGGAAGGCAGTCGATCACAAAGGACAGGGTCACTGGGCTATCCGTACAGCAGATCTTATTACAACTACAGACCGGGGTCCCCCTTTTTTCTTATTGTATTTTTCCCCTTCTGATGGACAGACTTATGTTGCTACAGCCCCCCTTTCTCTTTTTAAGGGTCATCCGGGTCATCCGGCCATAGTTGATGGAAATAGGGACAGTAGGGGGGTTAGAATGTTCCTCTTCTTTACGGTACCCTCCACACAACGATATAACGATGGTTGCCTAGTAACCGCAATGTTAGGGTTTTTTTTCTGTTGTTGTTGTGAAAATAAAAGTTGGGTCTTAATTTTTGACATTCTTTTCAGAAGGGGGAGAGCAAACAAGATGCCAAAGGAGCGGATCCTGAAGCCAACGCGGCGGAATGCGACGGAGATGACATCTGTGAGGTAAAGCCGCACGCAATCCTTTAACAAAAAAAAAAGAGATAAAAATTTTAATCATTTTCAAATTTGGCGGCTAATTTGAATAATCAAAATGCAGGTGCACGATATTCCAATTCCGCCGGACGGTGGATGGGGATGGGTGATCGTCATGTCTTCCTTCCTGTGCAATCTCATCGTCGACGGCATCGCCTACACGTTCGGTGTCTTCCTGCCGAAATTCGTCATCTACTTCAACGAAGGCAAAGGAACAGTGGCCTGGGTCGGCTCACTGCTGGCCGGCGTCTACCTCAGCTGCGGGCCCATCGTCGGCGCCCTCACCAACAAGTTCGGCTGCCGCACCACCTGCATTATGGGCAGCGTGGTGGGCATGGCCGCCTTCGCGCTGTCCACCCTCTCCGAGTCGGTGGCCATGCTGATGGTCACCTACGGCATCATCGGTGGCATCGGTTTTGGATTGATCTACCTGCCGGCCATCGTCTCCGTCGGCTATTACTTTGAAAAGAAACGAGCGCTGGCCACGGGCATCGCCGTCTGCGGCTCCGGCTTCGGTACGTTCGTCTTTGCGCCGCTGGCCGCCATGTTGCTGGAACATTACGACTGGAAAGGAGCCAATCTCATCCTCGCGGGCATCATTTTGAATTGTGCCGTGAGTTTTGATTTTTTCTAGTGAACGGAAAGAAGAATTGGAACAATAATTTTTTGTTTTGGCTGGAAAAAAAAATTGTCCAGGTTTTCGGTTCGCTGATGAGGCCTCTCGAAGCGCCCAAGAAGAAATGCAAGCCCCTTTTGCAGCGGATGGCCGAGGATAAAGCGGCACAGTTGGAGCGTGGCTCTCTCATGGGTTCTCAATATTTCATGGTCCAGTTGGCCGACGGCTCCTACGAAAAGAGGCTCAAAGTGCCTGTCAACGTCGATCCTGGAGTGCACTCTAGTTTCGATCTGGATGAGGTGATTTCTCAGTGACATCTGTTTCGTACACAGACGCACGCACGATTGCGAAGCAATGCTCAGATTTTTACATCAGCATTTAAACTCTTTTTGGATTTTTTTTGGGGGGAATATCCAGCTGGCCGGAGCTCATGCTGCTGCGCGGATGCCGACCATCAGTGAAGCCAAAAGCGATCCAGCCAATGGCGATGCTGCCCAGCAAGAAAAGAAGGAAGATAAACAAATGAAAAATGCCCAATTGAAAGATAACCTGGAAGAAGATCCCAAAGAAAGCGACAAACTCATCGATGAAGGTGATAACATCCATCAATCCGCAATCAAATTTTAATCAATTCCATTAAACAATTGTTCATCTCCCATCTCAGTCAAAGCTGCGGCCGTTTTAAGAGGAAGCCGCAACAGCGTGTCCAACGGTGAGGCGAGCAACTTGAAGCGCCGTTCGGGCGCCTGTGGCAGCAAAGACGATGTCAGCAGCTTATCGGCGTCGAAGAAAGACTTGGCCGCCCGTCCGTTGGCTCGCAAGGACGTCCTCTACACGGGCAGCGTCACCAATCTACGTGAATATCAAAGCCAAAAATCGTTGGCTTCCTACCGGCAGAGCATCGTCTCGATCCCGAAGGCCGTGCAGACGGGCAAAGCTGGCCAGGGCCAAAAATCGGGCGGCGGTTGCTGCACTTGCATACCGGAAGCGACCCGCAAAGAGATTTCCGGCCTGATGGATTTCTCGCTGATGAAAGATCCCGTCTTCCTCTTCCTCGGCGTTTCCAACGTCTTCGGCATGTTGGGATTCTACGTCCCGTTTGTCTACATCATCGACGCGGCCACCACTAAAGTACGTCTATCTATTTGCTGGAACACTATTGAATTAATTTAATTACTTTTTCGGGTTGGGCGTTCCAGGATATTGATGAAGAAACGGCCGCTTTCCTCTTGTCGATTATTGGCATCACCAATACAGTTGGCCGTCTCATTTCCGGCTACATTTCTGACTTCCCGGCCGTCGATTCGCTCTTCGTCACCAATGTGTGTATCGCCGTCAGTGGCGTGGCCGTCTTCTGCGTCCCCTTCTGCAGCGACTACATCGGATTCTGCATCGCCTCGGGCGTTTTCGGCCTCTTTTCCTGTACGTCCGTCAGAGAATTTCGATTCTAAATTAGATCAAATATTATCGTTTTGCTGACGCATTTTTGGTTGGACAGCGGCCTTCATTGCCCTCACTTCAATCGTCCTCGTCGATCTTCTGGGCATCGCACAACTCACCAACGCGTTCGGACTCTTGTGTTTACTGAGAGGTGTGGCCGCTATCGTTGGACCCCCTCTAGCAGGTGATTTTGAACATTTATGAATGAATCGTGGACGTTGTTTTGATTGGTTTCATTTATAGGCTCCGTTTTTGATATGACGCAAAGCTACGACGTTCCGTTCTGGCTGGCCGGCATCTTCCTCTTTATCTCGTCGGCCATTTCGTTCATGGTGCCGTGCGTGAGACGTTGGGCCAAGCGCAAAGAAGACGCCCTTAAGGCCAAAACAGGAGGTATAATCATTTTGCAATTTTTAAGTTTGAACAAACAATAAGCGTCCAGTTGATGGACAAGTATACGTGCGAATCAAAACACCAAAGGATATCCTTTAAGGAAATAGAATCGTCCGTACTTGCGTGGTCTTTCTTCGGCCAAGATCGAATTTCATTGTTTTTAATTTGTTTTTGTATTTTCTTTGATTAGGTGAAATGAAACAACTGAAATCCAGTGAAGATGCAACAAGAGCCGTGCAAACATAGGCGACCGTTGATTATCGCGGTCTAACTATTTGAATTATTTTTTTTTTTCTTTTTTGTTTTGTTTTTCATTTTTAGGTTTATCTTACATCAAATTATAATAGTCAAATTTTAAAAAGCATGAAATTCGAAGATGTGTAGATTTCTTAAAAAAAAAGAAAAAAGACAAAAAAGAAAATTGACGTCTCATCCTCTTGCTGTGCGGGAAGCTCAACAGCTCCATTTACAAAGTTCTTCCTGTTATACGAAAAGGCGCTGCTTTGGTTTCATTTTCATTCAAAAAACTAGTTTTTTTTTTTTTTTCATATGAATCATCTAAACATTTAAAACAAAACAAGATTGAGAACGAATTTTTTTTAAAAAGAAAAGATAATCCATTTCCCAACTAGAAATTTCTCCATCGTGCAATCACGGGGCATTAGAAAATCTTGGGGAAATCACAGGCGCCGCCAAAGTACTTCATTTGCGCCAGCCAGCCCACCACTTCCTATATATCGAACATCCTTAATTAACAAGACGAGACGAGTAAATTAATTTCTTTTCTCTTGTTCTTCCTGACCTTCCTCCATATCCTGTTTGTCTTCTTCAGCTGTTGTTGGTCAATAGTGCATTACGAAAATTGTTCAATATGTAGGATCCATTTATTTTTAAATTTCTTTGGCCTCACAATTAACTATCATCGTCTATATAACGATCATCTGTTTGCAAAAAGAATCATTTTAGCAAAAAAGAAAATGACGTTCAATGTTGTTTCAATGGTTTCTCATCGTTGTCGATTAGTCCAAGTTAAAAAGAAAGATGGCGGATCAGAGACAAGTGGATATGTTTGTTCATGTATCATCCTATATTACAATGGAGATGATTAATGTTATTGTTTCACAAAAAACAATATATATTAACTAATTGTCGACCTGTTTGCTGATTGATGTGATTCTTGCTCGCCCCCCCTTTCTTACGAAAACATTAGATTATGCTCAATGGATGAATGAATGTCTGAATAAAAGAATGAAAGATGAGACAGAAACGAATACAATAGATCAGCAAAAACCTACCCAGAAGCTTGACGAGGAAAACACATCGTGCAGTGTGTGTCCTGAATACAATCAAACTCATCACACAAATTCATGTCAAGAATCGAAAAATAATTTCAATCAAATAACAAAAGGCTCGTGCCTATCAAACAAACAGATTCTGAGCACATGGAAATTTTTCACACTTTTTGAAATGATCGTTAAATTGTAGACGTTGCAACGTGGTGTATCGATCTTTTCGGGAGGCGCTCGTTCTCGACGTATAGAACATCATTGGTTAGGCAACCGCCATTGGCACAGCAGACGCCGGTTGGCCACCCTCCACCCAGTCGTTCAAAAACCTTTTTGTGCGTGTGTCTCGTTGTTCGAGTTAGTCTGGCTGTTGCGTCTGACGAGGCCACTCGTGCCTCTGTGGTTGCATTCTACAATCATTTTTGATTGCGTTTCTTTTCGTGTGTGTGTGTGTGTGTGTTTTTCCTTCTGGAAATTCATTTCCAGTTCACAATCTGATATCGTTTTGTGGCCTCTTTCGATTGGACTGTCTGCAAGGTCGACGTGTAAGTGTGCATCATCCCCTCCTATTTTTCCTTTTCATTATTTGCCAATTAAAAAACCGGTAGTTTCTTTTTGACATTTCATCCTCACTTGTTTATTATGATGCTTTCGACGAGCTTTTGAAATCGCCGATGATAACCTTTTTCGTAGAAATTGTTGGTGACGTCGTTAGTTTTTTGGGGGGGAGCTGCTGGGCTCCAACTCGAATTTCACGTGTTTCCCAAAGCGATGCCGATACGCCATCTGCTTTTTTTTTTATTCAAACCGATAAACCACACGTGTTATAATCGTTGTTTTTTTCCTTCTCTATAGACGTGCACATTCACGTTGTCAATGTAGACAAAAAAAAACAAGATACGGGGCAGACCAGTTTGTCGCATTTGCATGACGAAGTGAAGTCTATTATGCAAAAGTACTTTTTTGGGGTTATCTAATTGATTTCCCCCCATCGTCAAACCGCATTTTTCAAGCAAAGCTATTTTTTTTTGTGGGTTTCTTCCCTCGCCTTTCACGCGTGTTAAGAGTGAAAGGCGACGCCCCAAGCTTCGAAATTTGCGACCGAATTCTCTCCCCCCCCTTTTTTTTTCACAAGCTATAAATGGATATTACGAAAAAGAAAACTGAATAATTATATTTCCATTCATGACAATGTCTGCACACAACATGTCGTGTTAAAAAAAATTGCATTAAAAGCCACACCGTTAACGTTTCTCTTCCCATCCAAGCAGTTTCACGATACTTAACTATCGTCCTAAGTGGTAAGCCTTTCTTCTCCATCCCCCCTTTAATAATTCTGAAGGCATTTTTCTTTAAAAAAAAAGCAACCTTATACAAACTATGAGGTAACGTGACAACACGAAAAAGAAGGATCGAATATCGTTGGAAAAGGATCGAATTCACTACGAGACGCTAGCCAATGTTAGTTTAATCCCCTTTTCTTTTTGAGGGGGGGGATGAGAATGATAAGGTAATAAAAGAACGTCGGGAGAATAGGGTCATACCGTGAAAGCGACATCCACCCTCTTTTGGTTTCCTCTTTCTTAGCGTCGCTTTTATTTTCTGTTTGATAAGAAGAGAAGGGATTCGATTCGTTTGGTACCGCATCCAGCGTGTCGTGACTCATTCTATTGGGGTTTCTCTTTTTGTAATGGCGTTTTGTTTTTAATGGAGGAAATGTTATAGGGGGAAAAAAAACGAAGAATGTTATCACGATTGTACGTGTATAACCTTAGATTCCTTGCGTGTTGTTCACAGAGCTAATATTTTTCCCCGATTGGTAGAGGGGGGAGGATTCACGGTGTTGCCGGTTCGTAAAATGTCTATCCCGAGGGCGAAAAAAAAAATCCCCGCAGTTTAGGGACTTGTTTAAAATTTTTGGCCCGCGTTCTTATTGCTTCACCTGCACACACACACACACAAACAGGAATGCGTCAAATGGACTGGATTTATTTTTCTTTTATAGTTTGTCTTCTAATAATAGAACCGGCATTGCCAAAATGCGCGTGCAACGGGCGTGACTTTCATTAGTGAATTGTTTGTTCGGCATCGGAGAAATTTGTTTTGTTTTAACTCGACATTTTAATTAGATCGATCGATTTTTAAAATGACATTGAAACGTAGGAAAATGTCCTTTTCAAGTGCGGATGCACTGGTTGAAAAACAGCTATAGGGGTTAGGAAAAATAAAAAAGGACTTGGGGGGAGGTTACGTATATATCTAGCGGACACACAAAAACTGGCGGCCTTTACACGTGCGACTCTTGGTACGAAGAAGGGGGGGGGGGACCCTGTGTTAACGCACCAACATTAGTTAGAATAGGCTCTCTCTCTCTACGCAGTTCGAAAAAGCACGGGGTTCTTTTCTCTCTTTCACCCCAGCCGAGCTCCATTTTGTAAAAGTAGGTCAGGCAAACGGCCCTTTGACTCATCCTCTTTTCCCGCTGCGATGTAAACCCTCCTGTTAAAAAAAAAAAAAAAAATTTCAGATGGGATTTTTAAAAAATATAATAAATTATTAAATAAAAGATAATGGAAAACATCCCCCTCCCCCGACAGCAATTCAAACTGATCCTCCCAATTTTTTTTAGAAATTCGAACAATGCCTTACTTTTCCTGTTATGTCTGTTATGTTTGTTTAGATTTTTCGTTTTTCACTGTATAGCTTTAAACCAAAAAATGCTATCAGTAGTTGAACTGACAGTAATGGATGACATCGTCATGGCAACTGTGACGCTGTATGCGGTAATCTTGTTAAAGCAAACACGATTGCCTTTTTGACGCTGAACTCCGCACTTTGCACGACATTCCTTTTTTGTTTTTTGTTTCAAACTTTCAGAATGAAATTTTGGGTTAATATCTGTGCAACTCCACAATTCATTTTTAAATGGATTTCCCCCTTTTTTTCGCATTTTTTAGAAGTGGAATTGATTTGAAATAAAGAAAGATGGCCAATAAATCGGTGGAACTGAAGGAGATGAAGAACGGTGAGATCGTGGAAGACGATGCGGATGATGGACCTCCGCACATCGTGCCCCCGGATGGCGGATGGGGCTGGGTCGTCATGATAGCCTCCTTTTTCTGCAACATCATCGTCGACGGCATCATCTTCTCCTTCGGCCTCGTCGTCACTAATTTGGCCGAGAGTTTCGAAGTGCCCGTCTCTACCGTCTCGTGGGTAGCGTCTCTCCTCGCCGGCTTCTACCTTCTTGCCGGTACGTACTGGCACTCTCTTTTTCTCCCCAATGACCCTCACCTAAATTGGACAAACGCCTTATCTGATCCAGTAGAGCTCGTCATTCAAACTAATGGGCACTTTCAAATGAAATCTTTGCAGGGCCGTTCGTGTCGTCTTTAGCCACTCGCTTCGGATTTCGATTAGTGGCGTGCGCCGGCAGCATCGTTGCCGGATTAAGCTTCGCCGTTGCGTCACTAGCCATGTCGGTCGAGTTCCTCTACGTCTTTATCGGCGTAGTGGGTGGCATCGGCATGGGACTTGTCTACGTTCCAGCCGTCGTGGCCGTCGGTTTCTACTTTGAAAAAAGGCGAGCCCTGGCCACCGGCATCGCCGTTTGCGGCTCTGGTATCGGCACTTTCGTCCTGGCACCTTTCACGACGTGGCTCCTCGGCTATTACGGATGGCGTGGAACGCTTCTCATCCACGTAACAATCTTGCCAATAGCCTCGAGTCCATTTTTGTTTGTACTACCTTAATCGTTTTGTTTGTCCATCATTTTTGGAATGTAAATGACTGTGCAGGGCGGTTTGGTGTTGAACTGTGCCGTTTTCGGCGCCATGTTTCGACCTCTGGAGCCGGCCAAGAAGAAATCTGTTCGTCGCCAATTGGCCGACGAGGAGGTCTCTGCTGGAACTCCGCTGATGGTGAGGATCAAAAAGGAGCGAGACGAGAAAATGCGCAACGAAGAGCGCCAGGAGACGGCCCAGACGGACCACTTTCACTCGTCTACCAACTCCCTGAACAACACGGTCAAGTTGGTCGGCATTAAAAACAAACGCTCGTCGACGCTGACCGACTCGTCGGCGTCGCTCGGCAAAAAGGAGACGCCATTGCTGGCCGGCAGCAAACGATCGCTGGCCAATCAAGACGATGTCCAGCCGTTGAATCGCGACGATGCTTTTTACACGGGCAGTTTGCAACGTTTGCCGCAATACAGGGAGAACCCCGCCAGCTATCACGCATCCGTCACGAGGGTATAATGTTATTCATTTAGACATACTATGCATCATTTTAATTTTAAAATGTTGGTTTTTAGATTCCCGACGCTGTCGAAGAAGCTGACGGAGGCAAAAAATCATCGAGATGCATGCGGGCCGTCTCTTCGTTGATCCAATTCTCGCTCTTCAAATCGGCCACGTTCGATTTGCTCTGCTTTTCGAGTTTCATCACTTTCCTCGGCTTCTTCGTGCCGTTCATGTTCCTGGCCGCCAGGGCCGAGCAGCTGGGCGCCGATAAAGAGTCTGCCTCTTTCTTGCTGTCCATCATCGGTGTGACCAACACGGTGGGTCGTGTCGTCTGCGGCGCCCTCTCCGATCATCCCAAAGTGAACGTTCTCTTCGTCAACAACGCCGCCCTGACGCTCGGCGGCGTTGTCACCATAGCCACGCCCTTTTTCCCCGCTTACGAGATGCTCATCGTCTACGCTTGCCTTTTCGGCTTGTCCATCGGTTTGTTTACATCATCATTCATTTTTAAAAAATATTTTTGAATAATGAAATTTAAATATGCAGCTTGTTTCGCATCGCTGCGTTCCATCCTGATGGTCGAACTGCTCGGCCTGGAGAATTTGACCAACGCCTTTGGTCTCTGTCTGATGTTCACTGGTGTGTCAGCCACGGTGGGCGGTCCGTTAGCCAGTACGTTTTTAAATTTCCCACTTTTTTGAAATGTGATGTTTTCCTGTGAATTATGAATAATGAATTTGTATTTTTGTAATGCCACAGGTATGTTTTTTGATGCAACCAACGATTACGACGCCTCTTTCTACTTGTCTGGCTCCATGATTCTCATTTCTGGCATTCTCTGTTATCCGCTCGGTTACATCAACCGATGGGAAAAGAGGCGCAACAATGCCGCCCAGCATAATAAACAAAAAGTGAAGCCCCTACCCGAACCGGAACCACTGGCCGTGGCGTAACAGGAAATTTCGGATTTGATATTTCTCATTTTTTTTTCCCCAACCCCCGTGCCTCCAACGTACTATTACGTTTATATAGTACTTACGATTGCATTAGACATTTTTTTTTACAAAATGGTAAAAAAACAAACAAAGAAAATCAGTTGTGGATAACGCAAAAATGTGGACGAACCTCAGCCACCCTTCTTGACTATCTTATTCAGATTCCCCAGATGCTATGTTAAATATGCGATAAACTTTCAATTGTAACAATTGTGCAAAAAGGATGACTCGTCCCGGTGAGTGTCTTTAAACGTTTGTCCATTTTTTTTTCTCAAATTAGTTCTACTAAAAACATCTAACACCGAATTTTGGTTAAAAGACGGGAAAGACATTTGAATGCTTTTGCTATCTAGAAACAAATGCTGCTACATATCTTTAAAACAATATTTTTTTTTTGATCGTATGGGCATTCAAAATTGGGAACTGTGTGTGTCTTCGGATGATTGCTGTGTTCTTTATGCATTTAACATTTGAATAATTAGGTGAATAAAGGAAACCTGCTAGGTGAGAATGAAACGCTATACAGGAAATCGCATCTGTACAATAATTCAAACAAGTTATATTCATTTTCTTTTATCCCAATCGAAATTGTTTATCATGTCATTTAGTTTTTTTTGCAGTCTTTATTATTTGGCTGTTCAACCCTTGCCTATTTTCCCAGTGTAACCCGTGATTGCACGCTTCAAATACAATTTACATACGACGGGACGCCGTATTTTTCCCACATCCGTAGGCCGCAGGTGCACCGAACTGTCAACCACCTGCACACACACAAGGGGGCTACAGGTGTGTGTCTAACGTCCGTATGAAAATGAGCCACGCCTGAAGAACTCCGGGAACGAACGCACCAGCCTGAGGGTTTTGAACGAAACATTAATTTTTTTCCAGGACTGGAACGACGCTGCTTTCTAATCGTTACCAGAGAAATGGTAACACCTTAAAAAACAAAAAGTGGGTCACCATCTTGGATGGCTGGGCAACATCTCCAACAAAAACAGTTGCAAACGAACGCAAGTCGAACGTTTCCAAGTGTTGTCCTCTGTCTTCCCGTACAAGGTAAGTGAAATTCTTAAATGGTTAACTCAATGTTCTAACCTCTTTTTGAAAGTAACTTGTTTTTACTCTTTTGTTTTCATTGCTGATTTCAACAGAAATGAGTGGCGATGAAAATCCGTTTGGAGGCAAAAGCAGCCGGCCTTCATCAGTGGGAAACGATCCTTCTGCGTTGGACTCTGAAATCGATTATTCCATAGCAAATAAAAGACCGCAAATTTTGGCTGCTTTGGCGGGTAAATTTCAATTGAAGATGTAAACATCTATCGATCCATCACTCATTCATCGATTGTTATCTAGCTGCGTTCAGCGCGTTTGCCATGGGCGCTACGTTGGGATGGTCTTCGCCCGTCCAGCCCCAACTGCAACAAAATTCCACGTTAAACGCCGTGACAGATGGAAACAGCACCTGGTTTATCGACTTGGATGATGATCAAATCTCGTGGGTAGGGTCGCTAATCAATGTCGGTGCTTCAATCGGAGCGATTTGCGGAGGATATCTGATGGACAGATTCGGACGGGTCTTCGTTTTGATGGCCGTTTGCGTCCCTTATTTAACTGGATGGCTCTTGATAGCCTTAGGTGTCAATCCGGGTAATAACCATATTCTAATTATCCAACATATTTTACCATTTTAAATTTGTTGAAATGATTTACAGTGATGTTGTACATTGGCCGCTTACTGGGCGGACTAGCAGCCGGAATCAGTTGCGCCGTGGCTCCTTGTTACATTGGTATACGTCACCTCTGTTTTCCATTACAATACTAAGTTTTAAAATATGGGCATTGTAGGTGAAATAGCTACACCCAACGTTCGTGGAACGGTCGGCTTCTTTTTCTCCACCAATATCGGACTGGGCATTTTATTCACAAGTCTATTAGGACTCGGATTGGACTGGCGATGGATCTCTGGCATTTGTGCCATCACTCCGCTCGTCCTCTTCACTATTTTATACCCCGTTCCTGAATCTCCCTATTTTCTCGTCAAAAACGGTGAATAATCAATTAACTGTTACGTCATCAGTTATCATCAGCTTTATAATGATATCCGAATCCTCACAAGGTGACGTCGGGAAGGCCAGCAAAAGTCTGCAATGGCTTCGAGGAAGTCGATTCAACGTGGATGCTGAACTGGCTCAGATAACAGCACGTGTTAGCGAGGACAAAACGGAGCAACTGCACTTGACAGACTTCCTACGACCGTGGGCTTACAAGCCCATATTGATTGGAGTGGCCGTCATGATTTTCCAGCAATTCTCCGGTCTCAACGCGGCCTTGTTTTATTCGGTTGAAATCCTTCAAGTGGCCGGCTCTAAACTAGACGCGTTGGTCGCTGCTGTCGTTGTCATCATCACGCTGGTATGCAAACAAATTGTTTTTCTAATAATCATTTAAATGTTTAAAATATTTGTCAATCCATTCCAGCTCTTGGGTAATTTTCTCGGGGCCGTCGTTGTCAGCAGAATCGGCCGCCGGTCTTTGTTTATGATCTCTGAAGCAACGGCATGTCTTTCCATGTGCGCCCTTGGAGCCTATTTTCACATCTTGTCCAAGGATCGGGACGCGGCTGGATCGTTGTCATGGCTACCGCTGACATCACTCATCGTATTCATCTCCGGGATCGGTATGGGACTCGGCCCGCTTCCTTGGTTGATTTCCAGCGAGGTCCTACCGGCCAAAATCAGAGGCCAGGGCAGTTCGATCGCAGCGTTGGCCAATTTCGGATTGTCCTTCATCGTCACCAAGACTTTCATCGACATCCAGCGAGCCGTTACGCCGGCGGGAGCGTTCTGGTTCTACGGTGGATTCTGTTTCCTCGGCATCCTGTTCGCGCTGTTCCTCCTTCCGGAAACGAAAGACAAGACGTCGGAAGAAATTGGGGCTTTCTTTGCGACCGAAGCTGTTGAACGCAATCAACGTGAATAATTCCGTAGGTAACGTTCCTATCTTTTTATTTTAATTATTGTTGATTGTTTTCAATGATTAATGTTTTTATTACTAGGACGAAAGTAACAGCCCATATTTTTCCTAAACAAAATAATTTTAGACATTACTTATGAGATTAGATTTTTTTTTTAGATAACAAATGTTGACGTTTCAAGTTAATAAAAGAATTACGCGTCTGATTAATCCTGTTAATTGTGGCCTTTTATTTTTCTTTGATAGGGGGTTTGACGTATGGTGCGTTTAGTTGGGGCCCAAATTGCAGTGCGGATGCCCTTTAAATATGTAGACATCGATTCAACTGGACGGTCGAACCGTTCTTGTAAGCTGCAGGGTGTTATAGCCAATCAACAACTCACACAGTTAAGTATCGTCTAAATTAGTTGTAGTTGATTAGAGTTTTTGCCTATTAATTAAGACCAGCCAAAAAACGAGACCGGAAGACTTTGCTGAGAATCGGGGGAAATCGTTTTGGTTAAAGTGCGGCACATCCGTCGCATTATTTTATACTCGACTTATCTTTATTGTTTGGGGGGTTTTTCGTAATCACCGTTCCCTTATTCTTTGCTGATTATCCGTGAAAACTTTATTTACAATCACACGAGGGTTTGTGTACCATGGCATCGGGTCAGGTATATCCGCCCACTACCCATTTAGAATTAATTTTTCGTTACGGATTTTTCCCTTTTTCGTTCACGCTGTGTCACGGTCCGTCGACCGTGACACATTTTTAGACTCTTTTACAGCGTTTTAACTTTGTTTTTTTGCGAACGCGAACAAAGTAAATCGGAGATCGAGGGCAATTGACAATCGAAATTTGGCATATCAAATGGCAACGAAACATCAATTTTATGTTTTGATTAAGCTCGTCAGTGTGTGATCTGTCCACGTTTACAAACGTGTCCTTCTTTGATTTTCAAACTAAACATTTTCTAGAAGGCCGCATCTATCACATCGTTCCTTGACTCTCTCCCCAAATTCTTTAGCCACAAACGAAAACATTCTTCCATCCCAACGTTACCCGTTTCATGAAAGAACGTCTAATTTTCAACACGAGACTGATAGATGCACTTGAATTGTTGGTGCTCACGCTGCGATCGTGCAAGGTCTCGGGGAGGCGTCTCCTCCGTGACGGCTTCATTTGGAGCCGCTGCGCACGATTTAGATAGTTGTTTATCACTCAGCTACCTGTTTGCCTTTTTTCGTTTGACTGTATGCCCGCAATCTATTAGTGAAATTTCAACCCTTTTCAAAAACAGCTACTCTATTCAAAGGGTTTGAGACTCTTCCCTTATCATTTCCGTCTTGTCCGACCTCGAAAGCTTTGCTGGACCGTAACTGATTCGCGCATTGTGCTGCTAAGAAGCTGCTCAGAGCAATTTCTTTTTTAGTGCTATCATAGAGATGGAGCTTTGAAACAACCGTCATGTTGCTAATTTGAATATAATGTGAGTGCGCAATTATTTGATCATCAAGGCTTTCAGCGCTCCAAGTTCAAACTGCGCCATTTCAAATTAGAGAGCAAAAAAAATTATTCTGGTTTATTTGGTACGATTTTATGTAAGGTAGACTAAGAATCTTGACTTCCTTTCTAGCATTTCCTTTTTTTTTTATGTAAAAGCCTTCATTATGCAGCGAATGAAGGTTGACGACCAAAAACAGGTTTGAAGTTCATTTTTTGTTTTCCTGTACATACGAATGTTTTTGAATGCTGCAATCGTATTTTTCAATTGTTAATGAAATGCAAATTACTTCCTTTTTCTTTTATCCCTCGAAGAAAACAACCGTCAACTTGGGATATCGAGTTTTGCACAAACATGATAACTCCAAATCATTTTCAGGGGGAAGCACCGTACAGAGGGCTTCCGTATGGACCAAGCTGTGCAGTTGTGCGTGAAGCGCAACAACAAGTTATTGTACCTGTAAGGTGGAGGAGATTCAAGGTTATCAATTGCCCATGTTTTTGTCTCATTGAATCCATGCCTTCAATTGCTAAACAAAATTTTTTTACATGGCAGTGGATTTGAAAAAGCAAAAACGAAGAAAGGAGGAGTTAACGTGTACATCCAAAGACTCTACGTTCAATTCTTCTATAGCGACCGAATGGCCAGCAGCGTGAATGCATTGCGCCGGCCTTTTTTTTTCTAAATATAAAATGTCTGCCCAGTGTCGCAAACGAATTAGATCACAGTGCGAAGTCGGAGCTCGCGGACACACATTTTTTGTGTTCCTCCCGCGGAACGCTAACCAGTTAGCGTGTTATTTCGAGAGGTGGACATTGAGAGCAGGTACGTCAGCCTAGTTTTTATTAGTACGAGCATCACCTTTTTTTCCGTACCGCAATTGTAAACAAATCTGCCATGCGCGCTTGTCATTTATTTGAAGAAGGATTACAAGTGACACACACACACACATTTTGTGTAGTCTCACTCACGTATGTGTGTGAGTCACGCTACTCGTAAATGAATTCCGCACGCTTTTTACGGCCGTCTTTTGTTTGTAACTGATAAATTTTATTGCCTGTCTTAATTTAGTAGCAGTAATTTATTTATTTAGTATATGTGTGGGGCTCAGTGTTTATGATGTTTATGGTAATCAAACATTAATGTGTGCAGGGCAAAATGGAAGCGTTGAATGCAGCCTTTGTTGGAGATGACGGCAAAACGTTGAACATCGAAAGCATCCCGTCTTCTACGGTGCAAGTGACGCCGTTGAAGTCGGAAATTGATTACTCAACAGCGAGAAAAAGACCACAGATTGGAGCTGCTCTGGCCGGTAAAAACGCATTTTCCTACTGCCACATGTGTGTCGGTGCATGTGGTACCGACTCTGTAATGAAACGGCTTTAATTGAATTTCGTGCGTTTAGCTGCTTTTAGTGCGTTCCTGTTGGGTACGACGCTCGGCTGGCCGTCACCTGTCCAACCACAACTGCAACTGCAAATTGCTCACTCAAATGAAACCACTTTGAAAATGATGTGGAACATACGTCTCGATGATGACCAAATGTCGTGGGTCGGGTCGCTGATGAATATCGGGGCACTCTTCGGAGCCCTGTGCGGAGGATTGCTGATGGACACATTCGGACGTCGTTTCATCTTAATGACGATGACCTCACCTTATATCATTGGCTGGCTAATGATTACCCTTGCGATCGATTCAAGTAACATGCCTTTCATTTCGAACAGTTCAAAATGATGAACAATTAGAAATTCTTAGGTATGCTCTATGTCGGTCGAATTATTGTGGGGTTTGCCGGTGGAGTCTGTTCAGCCATTGCACCTTGCTACATTGGTAAGATATCAATTTACATTAGTTGACCTGGATTTTGTTTAATATGAATTCGGTGTAGGTGAGATCTCAACTCCGACGATGCGAGGAATAGTCGGATTCTTCTTTTCGCTCAATCTTGCATCCGGTTTACTCGTTACTAGTCTGATGGGATTGTGGATGGACTGGCGATGGATATCGGTTGTTTGCACGATTGAGCCCATTATTTTCTTGATTGGCTTAATCTTTATTCCGGAATCTCCATACTATTTGGTTAAGAAAGGTCAGTTTAGCTTTTCTAATGAATTT
Source organism: Daphnia sinensis (assembly GCA_013167095.2). Taxonomy (NCBI): domain Eukaryota; kingdom Metazoa; phylum Arthropoda; class Branchiopoda; order Diplostraca; family Daphniidae; genus Daphnia; species Daphnia sinensis. The sequence continues at coordinate 2,108,318 of CM023195.1, read as the reverse complement.
ACCTACGCATTGTTAAAGAACACAGAATTTTTCAAACAGGACGACATAGTGATGCGTGCGGAGCTCTTTGTTGGCTACGAGGTTCCAATTACAACATCAAGCCAGAATTGTATCAGATAGAATGCCGCGTTCAAGAGGACTCCAATAAAGCTTACCAGCTCTCTGATATCTATCAACCGTGGTTGCTTAAACCTATTCTGATTGGCGTAGTTTTAATGGCACTGCAGCAATTCTCTGGCCTCAACGCGTTGTCATTCAACGCGGCCGAGATCTTCAGGATGGCAGATATCAATTTCAACCGTCTCATTTGCGTAGTCATCATCAACGCCGTACAGGTAACAAACGCACAATATCTTTAATGAATTATCCTGATGAATTTTTTGTTTTCCAGGTTACATCTGTTGTCTTTTCTTCGACCGTACTTGTCAAAAAATTCAAACGCAGGGCGTTGTTCATCACGGCAGAAGGATTCGCTTGCCTTTCCATGCTTTGCATGGGTCTTTTCTTTTTCTATTTGGACCCGTCAAATACTCAGATGATGGCACACTTCAAATGGGTTCCCTTGACATCGATGATCGTCTTCTTCGCCGCCATCGGCTTAGGTTTAGGAGCGCTGCCGTGGCTGATATCCAGCGAAGTTCTACCGCCAAGGTTTCGAGGACCCGGCAGTTCGATCATCGCCTTCACCAATTTTGCAATGTCGTTCACAGTCACCAAGACATTTGTGGACATGCAGCGAGTGATGACGCACGCCGGTGTGTTTTGGTTTTACGCAGGTGTGTGTTTGATTGGCATTCTGTTCGGATTGTTTCTACTGCCCGAAACGAAAGATCGAACATCGAATCAAATCCAAGATGGATTTAGATCCAAGAGTACTTCGTAAATCTTGACGATGATTGGTGCGCACACTCAACATGGTTCCTATCCAAATTCAAAAGTAATTATTTGTAAATTGAATACAGTTGTCATAATGCAAACATACACACGAGTTGATGTGTCTCGTTCACAATATCGAGATAATTAAACTCACGTGTCACATTTTTAAAAATCCGATCCATTTTCGACTGGATCACAAACCTAATGTGTGAATAATCCAGTGCTGAACTTGACACGGTATGTAGGGCTGGGCTTTCAATCCAACTTTCTACTGATATTGACGGCCCACGAGAATATTCAATGGCTTTAGCTCGGCAAGTGCGGCAAAAATGTGGGCAAAGCTGTTTACTACGTTGACCAGATCCAGGGAATCGCATTAAGACGCACAATGTTTTTACAGGCACGTTCTCTTTGTCCTAAAATATATCGAAACCAACAAACAAAAAAAAAAGGGTTCGCAAACTGTGTGTAGCTGGGCATTTTTGGCACGGGCATTCAACCCAAACGTAAAAAACGCAAATAGAAAGGAAAAAAAAGAAAGCAATCGTGATTTCACGTTACAAATCTTTCTGTACTACTATGCATTGGTCTACGCAAGATCAGATCAGTTGTGCGACGACAGTGAACAAACGAACATCGGCTACAGCCACTTGAAAATTCGAAGTTAGTTTTCGATTCGAAAAATGGCTTGTCAAAAGACAATCAACTCTGACAGACGTCAAGTGGTTGCTGAACAGAAAGGAGACGGGAGAAATCCAAGTGACGTCGCACCGGATGGAGGATATGGCTGGATCGTAACGGCAGCCAGTTTTCTCTGCATCCTCATTTCAGATGGAATCCTCTACTGTTTTGGATTGATGCTGTCGGAAGCTGAACGTCTTTTTGATGAGCCTGTCGCTAAAGTCGCGTGGGTCTTCTCAATTATTAACGGCATTTCATATTTCTCAGGAATGGAAAACCCCCTTCATTAATTTATGTTAATCTAGAACGCAAAATGTAATCAATGTCATTTTACAGGTCCGATTGCTTCGGCTTTAAGCAATCGGTTCGGCTTTCGTGCCGTCATCTTAACTGGCAGTGTCTTTGGTTTCCTCGGCTTGGCCACTTCGAGTTTGGCACAGTCGATCGACAGTTTGTTTCTGACACTCGGAGTGTTTTATGGAATTGCAGTGTGCCTAGTTTTCACACCCATCGTCGTTGGTGTGGGCCTGTATTTCGACAAAAGACGAGCGTTAGCCACCGGAATCGCAGTCTGCGGCTCCGGAGCTGGTACTTTTATTTTTGCTCCGGTTGTTAACTGGCTGTTGGAAACGTACGCACTCAGAGGGACATTTCTTATTTTGGTATGTAAACAATTCGAGTTCTAAATCCAATTAAAAGAAACATGAATATTTTCTTGTGAAGAGTGGGATTTACTTAAACTGTGCGATCCTTGGTTCGTTGATGATACCACTGAAGTCTCTAAAACGAATCCAACAGCACTCTGAAAATATAGTTACAACACCTCTGATTGTAGAGGAAGTCCATAATCAAATCAAAAGAAGCTACTCTATAAAACAGGTGTATATAAAATTGAACGAGTTATAGTAGCAAATTTATTTAGTAACTCATTGAACTGCAGTACACAGAGAGAAGAAACGGATTGAAATTGGATGAGGATTCTCCTTTAAATTTCGTCAGATTATTCAAATTTTCCTTGTTCCGGTCACCCACTTTTGTCGTCATTTGCTTCTCCAGTTTCTTCCAGTCATTCGGATGGCTGGTTCCCTTCATGTATCTAGCAGGTAATCTTATAGCACGTAACTCATATAGACTTCTAAGATTTGCGTCATACAATCCATCCAGCTCATGCGGTCTCTATGGGAATATCGAAAGAGGAGGCTTCGTTCCTTCTTTCCGTTGTTGGAATATGTAGCATGATAGGCCGCATCATCAACGGATGGCTTTCTGACCATCCCAAGGTAATACTATAATTTAATAAATAAGAAGATACCCTCGTTTCATTTTTGAAAGGGCACACATTTCATGAGTAGGTTAGCGTACTTCTGCTCAATAATATCGGATTGTCCATCTCCGGTTTGCTGATTATACTTTGTCCATTCTTCGTCTCCTATCATTTGCTTGTCATGTTTTCCATCATCCTTGGGTTAGCTACGTGTAAGTAAATACAAGTTTAAAACATCACGAGATTACATAACTTGATATGAACTAACAGCGTGCACAGCTGTTACACGACCCATTTTACTTGGCGAACTGTTGGGTTTGGAGAATGTTAACAACGCCTATGGATTTATGCTCGTGTTTTATGGAATAGCTACTCTGTTTGGAACTCCGGTAGCAGGTATCGACACTAGTTATTTCTTTATTCTCCTTGTCTAAATTAAACATCCATTGATACGATCGCTTTCCAGGTTTTCTTTACGACAGTTTAGGTGATTATCATAGTGCTTTCTATCTTGCCGGATCATCTGTCCTTCTCTCCGCATTAATATGCTATCCACTTGGAACAATCAACCGCTGGGAGAAGAGGCTCAATTCCAGCAACTGAGAGATTCATTTTAGTCAATTTCTTTTATCCACTAACTTTAACCCTTACCCTTCATCAGCGATGTACACCACTGGTCTAAATTCAAATCCGATCACCTTCCATTTATTACAGACCTTACTGATCAAATATATTTACGATTACACAACTGTTTCATCACAATCATTGAAGGGGCCTATAAAGGGATTGAAATTGATGTGCGAAATCCTTGAATCCTACTTCGAGACATCCGATACCCAACGGTGTACAATTCCTAAAGGTTGAGTTGAAAAATCTTTAGCGATTTAAACTAACGTTCATTTTTATCGGAACACAGTAAGAGAACATTCCACAGTCGTGTTCGTACTTGTTTGAAGTCAAGGTAGTTAATAACTGACCCTACCCCCAATTTTCGAGATGTTTCGTTGTTTTTCGCAGTTTGTCTACCCCACCCTCCGACCCACCTTTCAAAAGGTAGGTCACCTATCCTCCACGCTTACCTGTCCTTGCCCATGGTCTGCACGTGTGGAATATTAGAGTGCGGGGAAGGAAAATTTGAATAGAAAGGTTTGTCCTTGTCGTTTCTCCTGCACGCAAACCATCATTTTCTGCCACCTTCCTTTTCCTCGATATCTCAAACTCAATTCAACCCTCAGTAAGTTTTCTGTTCTGCTTCGAAGCAGTCACTAATTTCAATCGTGCAAGGACGGTACTCTAGATTCGTGCACGTGTGAGCCTAGAGTGCAATGAAAATCGAGTTCAAACTAATTATTAGCGCTCAACAAAGTTCTCTGTGGTTTGATAGTGGATAGATCGGACTATTCCAGGTAAGCAGAAACGCCTCCTTATTAACTCAAAATCGAGGGTATTTATTGTTTGCAGATAGAAACATGTGCTGTGTTAAGATATTTTAAAACTGCATTTTCATGCGTTTCATTCTGCTTGTCAAATGTCAAAACAAACTGATAGCTGAAAATAGCGGCTAGCTAACGGGTAAAGGACGAAGCCAACTAACAACAAAGCAAGTAGAGTATTGAGCTGAACATTGCACACCTGTGCAATCGACACCTGAAAACGAGAGAAGCAAACATATCGCAATGAAAGTACGATTAACCGTTATCTCGTGTGTCTGCCCAATCAAATCGTCCATGGCCACAAAAAGCCAGTGTTTGACCAGTTGGAACACCAGCTACAGGTTGTTAGTTTAGTCTAGTTGAAATACCCTACACTCGTTTCAGTCTGGTATGGCGTGTGCAGCCCCAATCAGTTCACGTAACACAAATTCCAGTGATGTAATCCCAACAACGAATGAGGAAGACGAATCCAGCTACGAATACGTCACAGTTCCGCCCGACGGAGGATATGGCTGGATCGTTACAGTTGCCAGTTTATTGTGTTTACTTATTTCAGATGGAATCCTCTTCAGTTTCGGAATCATACTTTCAGATTTGAAACAAGTGTTTGACGTGCCCGTTGCTCAAGTGGCGTGGATCTTCTCCATCGTCAATGGCAGTTCATTAATTTCAGGTTATCGATACTCTTTTTCTAGCCTTTCATTCCAAGTTTAACGTGTTATTTTATTTTTAGGTCCCATTGCTTCTGCATTGAGTAATCGATTTGGTTTTCGTACTGTCGTCATAACGGGCAGCTTAATTGGGTCTGTTGGGCTATTGACCTCTTCATTCGCTCAGTCTATCGATAGCCTGTTTTTCACGCTCGGCGTGCTTTTCGGAGTTGCAGACGGACTGGTCTTTACACCCATCGTCGTCGGAGTGGGCTTCTATTTCGACAAAAGGCGAGCTTTAGCTACTGGAATTGCTCTCTGTGGATCTGGAGCAGGTACTTTTGTGTTTGCTCCAGTCATCTATTTGCTGCTGGAGACGTACACCATCAGTGGAGCATTCCTAATTCTGGTAAGTCAGCGAGATTAATGTTGAAGTGAAAATGTGTGTTTGATTTGTTTTAGAACTTAAACGAGTCGTATTTTGTCTTTCAAGAGTGGGATTTATTTGAACTGCGCGGTACTTGGATCGTTACTCGTTCCATTGAAACCTCAACGGCGGAAAAGACTGCAGGAAGGTGTAAAATTGCTTGTTGATGAAGCGGTAACGCAATCAGTAGAGACACCGCATGCCGTAAATGAAGCTGAAGGTATCCATCAGAATAACGAAACAGTTCAAGAACAACTCGTTGAGAAAACACTCAATTCCGTTAAACTGGAACAACAGGTAGGAACACTTTTGATTATTTTGCTCTGCAGCTAGTCTTACCTTTGTAATGGCGATTTAGTTAAAGAGCGCTAGCGATCCAATTGATCGAAACTCGATTCGAAAACGTTTAGCAAACGTGTTGAAGTTGTTCAAATTTTCGCTGTTTCGATCGCCAACTTTTGTTGTCGTTTGTGTCTCTAGTTTCTTTCAATCAATCGGATGGTTTGTGCCATCCGTGTATCTAACAGGTAATCCATCGCTTGTCGAATGTACGCACCATTACACCATTTTAAACCCGTGTATTATTTTACATAGCTCACGCCACTAAAATTGGAATACCAAAAATTGAGGCCTCGTTTTTGTTGTCCGTTATTGGAATATCTAACATGATCGGTCGCATTGTTAATGGATGGCTTGCTGACCAACCTTGGGTATGTTTATTATGCTGCTTTTGCTCAGATATTTACATTAAAAGTACTAATTATTGTTGTTTGAAGGTTAACGTATTATTCATGAATAATGTTGGCTTGTCAGTGGCAGGCGTACTGATAACTGTGTGTCCGTTATTCTTCTCCTATGAGTTGCTTGTCGTATTTGCAGCCATTTTTGGACTGGCTTCGTGTAAGTTATTATTTTTTGTAAACTTGAAACTAGAATGATTTTGTTTTATTTTAAAATAGCCTGCACCACTGTCGTTCGTCCAATTTTACTGGGAGAGCTGCTCGGATTGGAGAACGTCAGCAACGGTTACAGCTTTATGCTCGTGTTTTACGGAGCGGCCACCCTCTCCGGAATTCCTCTCGCTGGTATGGCATAAGCTGATTTGCTTTTCGAACTTCTTTATAAGGTAACTTTATTTTATCTATCTGTAATTTGAAACGAACTCGTCAGGTTTGCTTCATGACATTTTCGGTGATTATCACGTTGCCTTCTATCTTGCCGGTTCTTCCATTCTTCTCTCTGCGGTCATTTGTTATCCACTGGGAGCGGTCAATCGCTGGGAAAAGAGGATTAATTCCAGATAACTAAGAGGTCTTTTGAATTGTTGAAACGCACTCTCTTTTGGAGAACTCCCTTAATGCTCGTTTACATTGCTGGCTCGGTCAAGTGGGAAAGAACTCTCTGAGAGAAAATTGTCCCTGTTTTTTCTCCTGGATGCAAGACAAAATTTTCTGCACAATCCTTACCTTAGCGTCGCAGAAATAGTCGTTTACAGATTTCTATTCTGTTCGAATGCAGTCAGAATCCCAATAGCGTAAAGACGGTTCAATAGAGTTTTTCATTGCGCAATTCATCACACGTACTTCTATACTTTTATTCTATTTATCTTTTCTAATGAATCAGCAGGGAACAGTAAAAATCCAAGCACTGTGATTGCGGTGTTCGTAGTTTGTTAACAATCCTGCATTTTTATTTTCATATTCTAGCTACATAAATTTGTATTTGTTTATCGACACCCACAGTAATTTGATTTGATAAAACGGATGGAAACAGGAAGCCTGAACATACGTAAGATAAGAATTGCACAATGTAAAACCGCTTTAAAGAAAAACACGGTCGTTTAAAATTCAGCTTTTACAATCGGTTTACCCCTGCTCTTTTATATGCCAATTCAAGAACAGCAGGAAAAGTGAAGATATCTTATCTGAATGTTACTTCTTGTGTAGAAGCGGACGCGTGCTAACTCGCAAATAGTAAGTAAATGTTTGACCGGCAAAGGCAACAGTAAAAAGTTGTCGGTCTGTTTGAAACGTAGTAATAATTGTTATGGCGAGTCCAGGTTCAATTAATTCAGGTAACACAGACTCCACTAACAAAGCCATAACAGCTAGCAAGAAAAAAGAATCTAGCAACGAAAACTTCATAGTTTTTCCGCATGGGAGATGTGGCTGGTTCGCTTTGGCTGCCAGTTTGCTGTGTTTACTCATTTCTGATGGCATTCTGTTTAGCTTCGGAGTAATGGTTTTGGATAGGAATGAAGTTTTTTACAAGACAATTTCTATTAGGAAAGTGATGTTCTTGAGTTGCGCTAATGGCAGTTCGTTTTGCTCAGGTATATCTACGTTATACTTTCATGCTTTCCAAGTTTATTGTTTTCTATTACTTGTTCAATTACTCGTTAACTAGGTTATGTTGTTTCCAAATTGAGCAAACGATTTGGTTTTTATATCGTCATGATAGCCAAAACTACATTTAGTTTTATGGGGCTACTGATATATTACATCTCACAGACGCTCGATAGTCTGTTCATTCTGCAAGTGCTGGGAATGGTTTTCGGAGTTGTTGACGTTTTAGTCACTACACCAATCGTCGTCGAAGGGGGCTCAGCCGAAAGGCGGACACTAGTCACCGGGATCGCTCTCTGCTATTCTGGAGCAGGAGCTTTGCTCTTTGGCCCTGTTATCTACTTCTTGAATGAAAAGTTCCCTACCGCAGAATCATTTTATTATCTGGTGAGTAAGAAATTAAACGGACTGTCTTCTAACGAGGATACGTTTGCAAATGCTATCAGTTTTAGTCTAATCGAGGAAACCTACTTTTGTTCCGAGACTTGTTTTTATTTGGTTTGTGCGCTATTTGGATGGCTATATGGACTATGCTGTAACCTACAGCATAAGAAACTGCAAGAAGGTATGGCATTGCACCGTGATTTATGTATGTTTTGATATACTATATGATACTAATAACAGACAGACCGTCTAAGAAAGTCAAATGGGCAAGCCGACGGACGGATCAAGAACAACCTGGTAACGGGAACCAAACCCTGGAAGATGAGTACGTCGCAATACCAATGGCAGACAGACCACCTGACTCGAATGGCATCGAAGAGGCTCTTCAAAACCAAGTGCAAACTGAAGAACAACCTGCGACCAACGATAAATCCAACTCTGAAAACATGGAACGTGAGGTACAAACAATTTCTGTCAGTTGTGTTACATACTTTACTCTTACATTTTGATTGTGGTGGTTTGTCGAAGAACGGAATCGAGTCCATCGTTAAAAAATCCATGCTGAAACGTTTCACAAACTACTTGAGGGGCATATTCTTGCGATTCAAATCCGCGACGTTCGTTGCGATTTCTATCGCGAGTTTCTTGCAGGCGTTCGGTTTGTTTGTGCCGATCGTGCATCTACCAGGTGATTTAACGCTCTTCAAACGGATACATTATTACAGTATTCAAAATCGAATTGTTTTCTTTTACACAGCACATGCCATCAGTGTGGGAATATCAAAGGTGGAAGCAGTTTTCTTGGTATCTGCAATTGGATTATCTAGCACGATCGGCCGTATTTTTAACGGATGGCTGTCCGACCAACCTAAGGTACCATGTTATAGCTGTAGATTTGTGTGTAGATTGCCAGTTTCAGTATACTATAATGCATATGTATTTATTTATTTTTCAAGGTTGCAGTGCTTTTTTGGAATAATGTCGGCCTGTCGATAACAGGGATAGTGATAACATTTTTACCGTTATTCACATCCTGTCGGTGGCTCGTCGTATTTTCAGTCATTTTCGGACTAGCTTCTTGTAAGTAATTTTTTTTTTCGTTTTTAAAAATAAAAAAAACAACAAAAATTAGAATTTGCAAGATGTTTATCACAAATAGCTTGCACCATCGTTTCTCATCCCATTGTACTCGGGAAGCCACTGAAATCGAAAGATGTTACTAATAGTTACGGCTTTATACACATGTGCTATAGAGCAGGAGTTTTTACTGGAGTTTTTGTTGCTGGTATGTATCTTTCTAATTAGTTCTTGTATAACCTTTTTCTTCTGATATGCCTGACTTTTTCTTCATTCCATGGTTTTTTCCTAATATTTATTCATCAGGTTTGCTTTTCGATTTTTTCGACCATTACCGTTTTTCTTTCTACGTTGTCGGTTTTTTCGTTCGTCTCTCTGCCATTCTTTGCTGGTATCTTCCCAGGATTAACGGGTGGGAGCGGCGGCGTAGCGATTAGAGTTCAAGCCACTATGCTACAGTTTTGCAAGTAATTGAAAATTACGGACCATTTTCCCCTCTCCATTTATCAATAGCAAGAAAAGCCGTTCTAACTCAGTTTCCTCTTCAATAGACGTGAGGGCTTTCATCGTTTTCGGACGGTACTGTGGGCCTGAAGGGACGTTTACTGATCACACTATGGTTTTCTCGTTTCATTTAATCAATTTAGTGCAAACGCTTCGTCCCAACGATTCTAGTGGGACACATTCGCTTTCTTAGGTTCCTTAAAAAAAAATGCAGTTGAATTCCGGTGCGCTGTTAGTGAAATCGTTATACGATATTCTTTGGACAATCATGACAGTGGACAAAGTTGGTGCAATATTTCCCCTTCATATTTAGCGGCTTAAATAAATTTATTGCTTGTGATCTCTTCACCTATTTTCCCAACGTGATTTTACGCATGCCCTGAGCTCTTGTATCAATGTAATCTTTTTATCTAGGATCAGAATTGCCCGATAATTGGCAAATAGTAAAATGGAAGGATTACTTTCCTATAGTATGTCAGAGTAGCAGGGAAGGCTAAAAGAGGATTGTCCTGATTAGATATGCTATACATAACTTCCAGCGAGAACAGAAGGTAAAATATTGCGCTAATATCAATTAATGTGTGTCGTTATTATGCAAAAAAATGTTCGATATTCTGACACTAAAAATGATTTTGTGATTATCTTCGTTCCAGACAAAAATAATCGATAATGAGAGCCGTCTAGCTGCCATCCCAGTCGACGGGCAAACGATCACGCTCACGGAGTTGCAATCGAAAGCGACCCCTTTTTTCCTGTCTTTACAGAGTCGTCTGCATTTGTTCACGACCTCAGTGCTCTCCCTAACTTTTAAGAACGAATACTCAATGAATCCGGCTGGAAAAGGAGTTGGGCAGAACGCTGAACAAGGTGAGTTAACGACTAGAACTTTTTCTTCTAACTGTGTATACGCCAAGAGACGCAACTTTTGCAATTCTGGGCACTAGTTTACATCAATTAAGACAGACCTATCTATCTGTGCATGTATGATCGCAAGTTGTACACGACAGTTAAGCCTTTAGCATTGCTAACTTTGGACTAATGAGCAGCCCAGCACTATGCTCATTATAATGCTTCCGTTATGTAAGTGTGATTCAACTTTTTTGAATAGAATCATTTGTGTTACACAAAGGTATCAAATTCCAATGGTAAAACATATCAATCTTCAAACCCTAGTGAAGTGGATATTAGGCCTGTAAGGGCTTATAAAGGCACGGAGCGGAGTTTGTAATGCTAAAGGTTAAACGATAACGATCTTACACAAATTTCACATTTGCTTGCTTTTAGCTTATAGTATATAGACTCGAGCCTGTAATATTGATGAAATGTTATTGCTTTTCAGGTGTGGATTACTGCCGGATATGGACAAAAAAGGTATCCAGTCTTTTGATAACTGAACGATAAGAAACGATAGCAAAACTATGTGTAAAGGTGAAACTAGTAGCGGATCAAGCTCACGGACATTGTCCATAGACACCTTGACTCTTTTTGTCTTGACGCAATAATGAAAAGCCCACTGAAAAAAATGTGAGACGTGAAAATAAGAAAAAGAAATTCTTTTATTGCGAGATACGCTGAGCTATTGATTCCGTTGTGCAAGGACGAGACAGACCAGTGTTTGGCCAGCAGCGAAGACACCATCAACGAAAAGGCTCCGCAATCCAGTTTGAGCGCAGTGAATTGCCTAGAGCATCTGGCAGGGGATGGCTAGTCAAGATCAAATCAATTCAGGCAACAAGGATTTCGGGGAATCGGTGGCACAACAGAAAGAAGAAGAAGAAAAAGATGCCAAAGATGAGTATGTGATTATTCCGCCGGATGGAGGATACGGATGGATCGTGACGGCGGCCAGCTTTCTGTGCGTGCTCATCTCGGACGGAATACTCTTCAGCTTCGGATTGATCCTCTCTGAATTGGAACGCGTTTTCGACGAACCTGTTGCCAAAGTGGCGTGGATCTTTTCTATCGTTAACGGCATTTCTCTCATATCAGGTTTGGCAACTCAAGCACGTTTCTCAAATCACACAATAATTTCTGTATAATTAATCATCGAATTTTTCTACACCAGGTCCCATAGCTTCTGCGTTAAGTAACCGGTTTAGCTTCCGGACCGTCGTTTTAACCGGTAGCATGTTCGGTTTCATTGGGTTATCGACCTCTGCTTTAGCGCAGTCTGTCGACAGTTTGTTTTTCACTCTCGGTGTCCTGTTCGGCCTTTCCATCGGCTTGATTTTCACGCCGATCGTCGTAGGTGTGGGATTTTATTTCGACAAAAGACGGGCGCTGGCCACCGGCATCACCGTCTGCGGTTCTGGAGCTGGCACTTTTGTTTTTGCTCCCATCATTTATTTGCTGTTAGAAACGTACGCAGTCAGAGGGACGTTTCTCATTCTGGTATGATATCTTTGACACTAACTTAATAATTAGAATCCAACTAATACGCTACTTATTTTACGATGAAAAAAGAGTGGCATTTACTTGAACTGTGCAGTTCTCGGATCGCTGCTCGTTCCGCTGAAGCCTCAACGACGAAAGAAGCTGCAGGAAGGTGTAAAACTTCTCGACATTGATGCTGTGCCAATTACGATGGAAAAATCGCCTACTTTTAACAAGAGGAAGTTTGATCCGAAGGCTCTGGAACAAGGACTATCAAACAGCGTGAAATCCGTCAAAGAGACTCAGGTGGGACGCAGTAAATTATGTATTAGACTAGCGCATTTCACTAAACTTAATACGTGATTAATTTTTAGACTGTTAGCGTGGTAAAAGAACAGAAGTTATCAAAGCGGGCGTATTGGTCAAACATCTTCAAATTCTCGCTGTTTCGATCACCGACTTTTGTCCTCATTTGCGTGTCGAGTTTCTTTCAATCTATCGGATGGTTTGTACCTTTCGTCTACCTGGCAGGTAACCCAGCCTTTCGTTAAACACAATCAGCCAGATTTGTGAAAAATCTTACGTTTTAATTCTATCTGTAGCTCACGCGGTTGAAACGGGAGTCCCGAAGGAGGAAGCTTCGTTTCTCCTTTCAATTGTTGGAATATGCAGCATGATGGGCCGTCTTATCAACGGATGGCTTTCCGACCATCCCAAGGTGAGTGTTGAGGCTATTGTTAATCCCGTTACGATACTAAATTTCGCAATTCAAATCAATTAAAAGGTCAGCGTCCTTCTTCTCAACAATGTCGGTCTCACCGCATCCGGTTTGCTGATTATCCTTTGCCCGTTTTTCATCTCCTACGAGCTTCTTGTCTTTTATTCCGTTATTCTCGGATTAGCCTTATGTAAGTACTTATATTTAAACAAAAATTATACAATGAGAAATTGGGTAAGCAATCGAGTGCTGTTTCTGTATTTTTTAAAAGCATGCACCGCCGTTACGCGACCCATTTTACTTGGGGAATTGCTCGGCTTGGAAAATGTCAACAACGCTTACGGCTTCATGCTTGTGTTCTACGGAGTTGCGACGCTGTTTGGAACCCCCATGGCTGGTATATGCATTCAATTTTGCTAATTAATAACTGTTTTTTAATGTTGTGCGAATGTGTTGGCTAAAGCAGTTCGTGTGGTACATTTGCAGGTTTACTTTACGACACTCTGGGTGATTATCATGGAGCCTTTTACCTTGCCGGATCTTCCGTCCTTTTGTCCGCTTTTATGTGCTATCCGCTTGGCAGGATAAATCGGTGGGAAAAGAGACGCAACGCCAGGAGCTGAAGTGGCCTCACCCTTCGTCAGAGTAACACAATTACTGCCAAGTAAGGATTGTTAATTAAGCTATCGTCAAATGAATTTGCCTTTTTTAATTCGATGATTCTTCATGCACGGCTAAGACAAAACGTACAATTGAAAATCATTCCGAACACTCTAGGATTCAAATTAAAATTAATGATGCACACAAAAAAAATTATTCGCTTTTGATAAGTTTAATACATTTTTAGAATAATTTTAAATATTTTCCCCGCCATTTCGCAATGATTTTACATCTGTCTGAATCGTTCTCTTCTCTTGCGCTGACAGTTTGAATCTATTTCGAAAATCTTGTCCAGTTTGAGTCACTGAATAAGCGATGACGAAAGACAAGTCACTTCTCCCAGTTTCTAATCTCCGAATAGCATCAGCACTGTGTAAGATCAATGTTTAACACATGTTATGTTAATCCTCAGCTTGATAGAGATAAGCTATTTCACGCGGACGCTTATTACGCAATCTACTTTGCCATCCAGGAAAACCCTAAACTATTTAGTTCCGTGATTTTCGTTTTTTTGCAAAATGTTAGTCGTCTGGAGCTTTTAAAATCCTTTGGAATGGCTTCGAGCTGAATGCAATTTTAATTTAGCATCAGACACATCAAGCCAACTAAGTGTTTGTGCTAAACAGATTTGCATCGGAGACTGCACCTTGTTGTAGTTTACGAGATGCGCCAACAACTGACGTTAAGTGATGTTGAACTATTGCGATCCACCTGACTTCTCAATTTGCATCTACGTCCGATATAGAAATGTATATTTGAAAAATTGGAGATTCGTACAACACGCATCACCTACTCCGCGGGGCGTTTCGTTTCATGTCAAGGCCAGCTGTCTAACCAGTATGGGCACACAACAGTCAAAACCTGAGACCTTATCTTTTCTCTGTCGCTTTGCATTCCAGTGAATTCGTCTACTATGTGTTTCCCAACATGGTATGACTTGTGAAAAAAAAAATAATATTGTAGAAAAAAAAAATCAATAACAGCGCATGGCATTCCATTGCGTTGGGTAGTTGAGTTCCGCCCGTAGAGTGAAAACGCAAGTTCGTAAGTCCGTACGAAACAGTTGGGGATTGATAACCGTGGACGTATAAGACATAGTGTTTCGCGCTGAGAGCCCATCATTGAGTCTCCGCACGGATTAAACACATTTGCTCAACAGTCTATGGCTGAGAAGTGTCGCGCCATTGAACGAAGACACATTGCCAACAAACTCTTATTTCCAAATGATGTCGGAAGAGAAGAGCTACGAGCGCATCGCCAATCAGCTGGACGGTACGCGCGGATGGGTCGTCACGGCCGCCTGTTTTATGGCAGCCTTCCTAACAGATGGAATTACGTTCTGTTTTGGATTGATCCTTTTTGAATTAATTCAAGTGTTCGACGAACCTGTGGAGAAAGTCGCTTGGATCCCTTCTTTCCTATTGGGCATTCAGTTACTCTCAGGTATTTACTCAGCATCCAATGAGTTGTCTAATAATAATCAGGTGTTTTTGGCGTTAAAATATTGTCTCATGTTTTTTTTTGTTTGATTGTTTTTGCCCCCACCTCGTAAAAACAGGTCCACTGGCATCAGCGCTGAGCAATCGATTTGGATTTCGCGCCGTCATCGTATCCGGGAGTGTGCTTGGTTTCGCAGGGCTTACCTGCTCGTCCTTTGCTCCTTCGGTTGACGTGTTATTTGTCACCGTCGGCTTAATGTGTGGCGTAGCTTTTGGACTCGTGTGGACTCCGGCCGTTGTTGCCGTTAGCTACTTTGAAAACAGACGATCCCTAGCGACAGGTGTTGTCATGTGTGGATCCGGAATGGGCACGTTCGTATTCGCACCATTCATCTATTGGTTATTAGAAAACTACGCCCTACGAGGAACATTTCTTATTTTGGTATTGGATTTTTCATCTTCCTCATTGTTTTAAATCGGCTGCGGTTTTTGTTTGATCCAGCGGAAATGTTTGGTTCATACAGGGGGCTTTGTATTTGAATTGCGCGGCAGTTGGGGCCTTCTTCCGGCCGATGAAAAGAGCTGCAAGAAAACCGCACGGAACTGTAATCAAGTTAAACGTGAAGAGACGGCCATGCAAAACGACGCGCGAGTTGCTGGAGAACACGGACGTTTCAATGTTGGCACTTGAACGCGGACAATCCGACATGTCGACGGAAGAATGCGCAATTGAAGAAGAACTACGACCAGCAGATTTCGTAGAAGACGGTACTAAGCAGGTGTGTCACTTGGTTATTTTCGCATGTTGCATCCTCGGAAATGACTTTGACAGGGTATTCCCCACACGAAGACGCGGACGGTTAAAACAAAATGTATTCACTGCGACAGTTTAATGTATTCGATGCGGCACGGCAATGCAGGTGGATGTGCTCTGTGGTACAGATCAAATGGAATCTTCCAGGAATCGATCCATTTTCAAATTTTCTCTTTTCCGCTCTCCTTCGTTCGTCCTAGTGTGCACTTCCAGCTTCGTCCAGTTGCTCGGAAGCTTTGTTCCGTACGTCTATCTGACAGGTAATTGAATCTGTTGAGATCACTTGGTTCACTTGATTTATGGCTGAATGGTTTGCCGTAAAAAATGTTGTAATGTTACGATGGACATCTTTAGCTTACGCTATTGATATGGGCATCTCCAAAGAAGCGGCGTCGTTCTTGCTGTCGATTGTGGGCGTCACTAACACGGTTGGACAACACACTTTGTGTTCGTGTACCGAAGTGTCATTTTCAAATTTTTTCTTTATTCTAGGTTGGAAATATCGCCGTCGGAGCATTGACGAGCCATCCAAAGGTACCGATGATTATTCTCAATATAGAGCTGCAATCGTTTAACAGAATTACTGTCTCAATTTGAAGGTGAGCGTCCTGCTGACTAACAATATCGCCTTATCACTGGAAGGCTTGTTATTAATCGCCTGTCCACTCTTTACCACATACGGCGCTCTGGTCTTCTTCGCGGTTATGTACGGGCTCTGTTCGTGTAAGTTGATAAATCTATTCTTTTAATTTAAACATTCTTTCCTCTTCAATTCGAAGAACATTGCCATTTTGAGTAATTTCTGCTTGAATGGGTGTTTCTTTTTTTATACCGAGGGTTACCAATAGATTGATGCTCTTTTGTTTGTTTTGCTTTATCCAGCTTGCATTTCGGTGTGTCGACCCATATTGATGGGCGAAATGCTGGGCTTTGACAACGTGAACAATGCCTTTGGCTTTGTCCTTATGTTTTATGGATTGGCCAGCTTCATTGGTATTCCACTGGCTGGTACGTTGCCTGCAGTCAACCGAAGATTTGACGTTCAAATTGTACAGTACATGACTTGTCTATTGATTGAGATGTGCAGGTCATTTGTATGGAACGTATGGTGACTACAATGGCACATTCTATTTTGCTGGATCTGTTGTTTTCCTCGCCGGTGCTATTTGCTACCCGTTGGCATGTATCAAAAACAAAGAAAACGAAGGTATGAAAATCTTATGCTTACCACTTAATTTCTTTTTTATGAGAGACAGCATTGGGTGTTAATGTTTTGTTTCCTTTTTGTTTTTACTAGCATGAAACGTTTGGAACAGCGATCAAACGTTATATTGTAAAATCTGTGCAGTTGTCGCGAAAAAAACAAACAAAACATACAATCTGCCATTTTAATCGTATTTCAAGTATTTAATAATGATCTTTGTTGTCATCACTTTTAATAAACAATCACGTAATTTGCACTCGGACCTAATATTTCATTTCGCGTGTGTATAAATATGTAAGAAAATATCTTTAGAAAGAATATTCATTTGATTATTTGAACAACAAAAAAAGACTAAGTTATTGTTTTTCTTATGTTCTTCTCTGCGTTTGCTTTCCAACACCTATGAGGCACTCCAATAGGCTTATGTAGAATCAAATCTAGGCTTAACCAGGCAATGGCTGCCTTCAAAATACCATTTCTGAAGACCTTTGGCTACTCTTTTCTCTACTGGAGTTTCGTGAAGGGCAGCACACAAATTGCAAAACGATTCCTTGTTCGTCTGGTGTAGGTTGACCACACGATAATACGGTTTCCACCAAAAAAATTCCGCGTAGAGCGAATCGTCTTGGTCTATTTCTTTTAAGTACTCGGCCAGCTGGCGAGGACTGTAATCCAGTGCGTTTATGTATGAATGCTTCGGAGCTATCATTGAATAGTTAGCGCCACCAAGTACAATTGGGACCAAGTTTCTTCCTATAGAATCGAAGAACTTTTCCGTGACGTAATCCCGGCAGATGGAATTCTCAAAAGCCAAATAGAATTTGTACGTATTCTCTATTACATCGTAGCAGGTAGCGCCTTTCCGCTTTTTGGGGCATAAATCTTGTCCGCCACATTTTCCTTCGCTGCTGATTATGTCCACATCTACATATTTCTGTAGGTTGCGGACGTACTGCATACGATTACTTCTAGCGTGACAGTTTGACACCATCCAGATGACTAGCTTGGTTTTGCCTTTTGCTGGGTTGACACTTGACAAGCGGACTTGTTCCTGTATGCCAAGTCTTTCGATCTCCGTATTTGGTGCTCCTGGTAGTGGTTCTATCCGACCATAAGGCAAGGGAATGTCAGATTCGGGTAGATAAGTCATTGTCCAGTTGAAATAATCTTCAAATGCGTCCAATCGAGGCATGTGATCTAAGGAACACGAGTAAGGCATTATTAAAAATAACCCATCAAAACATTAAAAAAGAATACAGGTCATTAGTTCAGGTTCAGGTTGTTCTGCGGCTCTGCGCTCTAGCCAGCAGCCAGCTGCAGCTCTTGGTAAGAAATTTACCCATGATGCCGTGCGGTACATACACAGCTTAAATACCGATTGACTCTTATTATGTTAGGCTTTTTTGTTATTTGTTTCCTTCAGCGTATAGTTGGAGTATCCTCCCGTAATCTACCAGTTAATTAAGTGTTTTGAAGCGGAATAAACTGCGCATAATGCGACGGACGCTGTGCTTCAATTGTTTGTGTTTCTAGCAGACGACACGACGTGGAAATTTTTCATTTTGCAAGTTTAAACCGTTTAAACAGTTTAAACTTTCATTTCATCTCCAGTAGTTTCATTCTTAACCTCTAAGCACAGACTAGTCTAAGGAAAGCATTAAGCAATAGACGAATCGATCGTTTTCATTAAGGATATTTTGTTGCCTTATGAATGTCATAAAGGTTTTCTCAGAAAATCTGTTAAGTTGACAAAGTTGAAAGAATACTCCTTGAGAAAGCTCCAGCAAAGTTGGAAAATCTACAATGAAGGAAATAGTGGCTGCAATCATGGTGGTGTTCTTGTTTGTACTAAAGTCTGTTCTGGCATCCACTGGAGATCGATCTCAAATGTTTTATAGCTGTCTTCAAGATTGTTTAGCCCAAAACTGCTCTGGTAGTGTAACACACAGCAATCATGAGTCATATTTAAAGTTTTTTTCATTAAAAAAACACTAGGTTCATCTCAAGATTCTCAATCGTTTCTCGTATTACGGGCTCTCCACTGGACCTGCTCTGATGAATGCAAATATTTTTGCATGTGGCCAACTGTAAATTGGTTTGTTGAAGCTGAGATTGGGGTTCAGCAATTTTATGGCAAGGTACAATAGTTTTAATGTTTGAAAATTGATGTTGACTTGGACGGGGGTTAAACATTTGTATTTGGAATTTTTTTTTCAGTGGCCATTCATAAGAGTTTGGGGCATTCAAGAACCTGCAGCAACCTTATTTTCTATCCTCAATTTAGTTGGTCATGTAGTCATGATCAGAAGATTTCGAAAAGAAGTTAAACCTAGTGCTCCCTTTTACCTGATGACACATTATTTTTGCATTGTAAGTTTAGTGTTTAAAAAATTTTTAGAGCTCAAATAATGTTAAACAACCACAATTGTAGATTTGCTGTCATGCTTGGCTATGGTCCACAATTTTCCATATACGAGATGTCCGATTTACGGAAATAATGGATTATTTGGGTGCATTCAGCATGGTGTTATTCTCAGTGTACCATTTTCTTGTCAGGTAAACTATTGCATCATTTATTTCTAACTGTTTACTACTTACAAATCTTTTTATTTACAACAGAATGTTGGCATTTCAACCACGCAGCTCTCAGTATTCATTGTTTTTTGGAATGGCCATAGGATTTTACTTTGTTTATCATAGTTACACCACTTTCTTTGTCAAAATGGATTATGGATATAACATGCTGATCAACATAGCCTTTGGTAAGGACTAAACTCGTTTTTAACGCTTGTCGTGTGGCTGGTTTGTAACAGTTAAGTTTACGATATTAGATTTACTGTATGCATTTAGCTTTGTTTCTTTATATACGTCGGATTTCTAGGAGCTGTCAATATCTTGGGATGGTCAATTTGGTGCTTAAAATTTTACAAGCGAAGACCGTATGTTAAACAGTGCGCAGCCTTCGTTGCCCTGGTTGCTTTCACGACATTGTTCGAAGTACTGGATTTTCCGCCTTTGTTTTGGGTGCTTGATGCTCATGCTCTGTGGCACTTGTCAACCGCACCGCTTGCCATTTTATGGTATAAGTAAGTAACGAAATCCGTTGTTCTCACCGGACGACATTTCACGCTTTACCTTTTCCGTAGGTTTTTGATTGACGATTGTCATTATATGGAAGGACAGAAGCTTAATCTCGAAAAACTGGCTTAGTTTGATTGTAAAGAAGCTGTCTGACATACTTTATTTTAGTGCAAATGGCTTTCTTCTACTGCAGCATAGCCACATTCTCAAGGTGACCTGCTATAGTATATCAAGGATGTTTAATAAAACATGCCATCACCTGACAGTGAAACAAATCGGTATTTATATGGTTGCAAAATTCATTTTTCGTCAACAATTTTTCTAATGCATGGCAGTCGTTCTTGGCTTATATTGGCTAAAGTGATTATTTATGCTAGGTTACCTGGAGGCTCGGTAGAGAACATGATGAAAATTTGATCTGGTCGCCTATTTGGTAGGATCCATGGTCCTTTTCTCTGAGTCGGGGTATGTACCAAGAAAGCATCGAAATTGTAGTCCTTCACGTAAGAATGATTGGTGGTTAGGAGGCAATTAGTCACTTCACAACCGGCGTTGATAAATCCTACACGGCCCATAGTGAATCGAAAACCCCATAATTGAGGGTATGTTAAAAGCACAATTTTGGTTTTGTTGAGAATTGATAATTGGATTTTCGTCGACGCAGGTCGAACAGGAATGTCCGAAATTTGCGACACATACTGAGACTGTGGAGGCATATATGTGGTAAAAATGATGACCGTGGCTATCATAGCCAGCAGTAATAACTTGATAACTGTATTACTGTTTTTCATCATTTTAACATGATTTTACCGAAGCCAATAGTCTACAAGAAAAAAACCACACAGGAAAAAAAGTAACTGCACAAATACTTCTATTAATTTCCTACAACACAATTAATGGTTTAAATGTTAAATTTTTTGCTAGCAAGTGGTGACGTACAAAAACGTAACCGGTACCGTGGTGCTGATGTGTGATGGTGACTACGTCGCGCTCGCTACTGCTCAACTTTTTTTTTCTTTATCCCACCCAAACATACTCCATATCTTCGCCGAACATTGTTAGCCGAGGTAACTGAGCACTTGCGGTCTCATGGGCGATTAACTCTGTTATTCTGAATTGTGTTTTGAGGTCTGCGGCTTAGGAAGATTTTTTATGGTTAGTTAGATAACGGATTGTTTCTTTTAAAAAAAGGCGAGCAACCGTTTAAAAGTAGGTGTTGAACATTAACTCAACATTTTTGCAAAGCGGGTGATGGCAAACCAATTTCTGTGATAGTTTCTGCTTCTGTTCTGAGTTCAAATTGTGCCTACAACGTTTTACAGTCAGTCGTACCAATTGGTGCATTGTGAAGCATTGAAAAAAAAAAGAATAACATCACTACAAGTTGATGGACCCATGAGATCACGGATAAGTGATACTGATCACAAAGATCCCTAGTTTACGATTCCAGTTAACATTTGCTCGTACAAGCCCCGGTCCCGATCATGTGAAAGAGAACTTCTAAAGAACAATAAGATTGTTCGTCATGCGTGACCTTTAAAAATGGGACGCCATCGAAGTGTTACTGCTACCAGAAGAAAGCTAAACGGTCAAGCTTATCGCTAAGATGCCGGGGGATTGTGGGGGTTTTGTGTCATCAGTTATATTTTTTTGGGAAGTAAAAATGGGAAATAACTACGATAAATAATGCGTGAAAGTTATTTTGAAAAAGTTTAGGGGGGAGGGTCTTATAAGCAGGCGAGAAGAGGAAAACCTTTTTTTTTTTCAAATTAGTTAATTCAACCACGCACTGTATTTGGGGCATGACGAGCACACTGAAACACGCATCAAGAATTGCACAATTGAATCACTACAGCTGCTCTTCTTTGTCCCGTTATAGGCGTTATCACGGGATCGTTAATCATCAATTTTGACTTTTTCTCACTAGATGGCTATGGGGAGGGGGAGGGAGGATAAAAAAAAGCCCCCCCGGCTACCGGTGGGAAATAAATTTTACCATTGGCAGCCATTGGTTTTTGTTTAAGGTTTATTCTACATTGCATATCAGTTTAATGTGCATACTGGTAAACTGGTCATTGTTCTGGCATGGTGGTTCTGGATTCACGTGTGAAATATTTAACAAGTTGAATGAATACTTCTTGGCAAGCAGGTTGGTGGCATGCTGTACACTGTCTGCATGCTTTCTGTAATCCACCTTCTAGCTTCTACATGCTGAAGGTGCTAATTTACTTTATTTTAATTAATTTTTAATTTGTGACTTTATTTTAGAAACATGATGGTTTAGGATTATGTAAAAATTGATACAAGATCATGATTTTAACCTTAAATCACAAACTGTTCTGAGGATCAAGTTCTCCAAACATATTGTTTTTAAGGTTTTTTTTTTTTTTTTTTTTGTGTTTCAGGTTGGTGGAAGCCTGAAGGAAGGATACTGTGGCTCCTGTGTTTTCCTGGACTGTTTGTGATAAATTTTTTAATGTAAGATGGTAAAGCAAGATGTGTTAGTTTCTGAGAAACTGATTATAATGTCTTTTTGGTCTTTTGATTAGGTGTGATGTGGGAGCAATTGATGCAGCAATTAAAGTTCATGCACACAGAGTCACAGACTGCTGCTTCAGAGTTTACTTCCACTGTTCTAGGGCTGTGTATGTTAAGTTACTGTAAAGTTTCTCGTAGGGTATGTTGGGTGATCTTTATTTAATCCTTCATGTGTAGGTGAATTATAATTCAACAATTTAATTGTAGGGTTATTGTTCACTTCACTTGTCACCAGCAGAGGTGGAGAAAATTAGTTTAGTTGGTAGAAATTAATATTGAATATTTTATCTCCATTTTAGGTGTTCTTGTATCAACAGATGATGGACCTACTGGAAGGCATTTGGCATGATATTTCCAACGCAATTTACGGTGGGATATACAGTAAAAAGCTATAACATTTCATAAGTGTTAGTTGGCATCCCCTCTGTGGTCAGCATCAACAGCGATGGCGAGATTGGTATTCTGGATATTTGGGTGCTGAGCAGGTGAATTTTTGAAGACACTTGAGTAACCTGCATTGCTGTTATTGAGCTTCGTATATCAGGCTTTTATAATGCTGATTGCAACATTAACCAAAGCCCCTTATGCCTTTCTCACTTTGTCTTGTCAAAGTGAGAACAATTGGGCAACCGGACATTTTCGGTGATTTTTAACTTTGGTGTTTTCATCCGCAGGTGGTCGTTGAATCAGGCATCGTCCATCCTTTTGCTCAGGTATGACCACGATCTTCATTTGATAAAGTTATTATTGTAGCCCATCAGTTTTTTAAACTGAATGTAATAGGGAAGTATTTATTTGTATCTCAGGCTGACTAGTTTATTGTGGAGCTCGTTATTTTGTAGAGGTATTCCAAGTTACATAATTAGAACACTTAATTAAATGCCACCTTTTTTAAGTTTTGTTGTTATTAGGATATTATCAGACATTATTAAGATACAAAAAATTTTTCAATATACATTGTTTAAATATGAACTAAAATTGACAACAGGATAGCCATGTCATTGGCAAGTCTCTAGCTTACGAAACAAAGGTGTGTACCAACCTTGTCTCATTTACCTTAGGTTATTTGCTATGTTTTGAACTTGGCTGCTTCTTTATATCCAGATACTCAATGGAGGCAAGAACTGCTAATCTTTTTACACTTTTAAACTGCCACGCACTACATGAGTCACAGGTACATACAGATGTTTTCCATTTATATTAGATTATTTACTGTGTGTTCAACTGTCTAACAACTAAGAAACTAACATTGACATGGATGGATTTGCTTGTATGACCTTAAATGAACCTTAACTAAAATGTAAATTACCAATTTTCTTTATTGCACCGCTTGTTGCAGAACAGGAAAATTTACCCTTCAGAGCTTGGAATTTGTCCAGATGTAATCATGAATTCTTACGGATTTTCATCTCGCATGACAGTCGGTAAAATGCTTTGGCTGCAAAAGCCGGGCTTATGGAAGAAAAATTTCACTGCGGCATCGCATTTGGCGGATGAGGTGTGGATTTTAATATTGATGCAGAATATTTTCTATCACAGTTTTAGCGGAAGAACCGGGCCATTGAAATTTCGCCAAGTATATTGAATATCTTATAAAAAAAACATGTGCACAAACGTCTAAATAGCTTAACAGGTTAGCTTTCTATGTTAACTTTATTAATTTAGATATGGATTTCTAAAGAGAAAATTTTCCACCTTAGTAGATTGCATATGAATTATGGATGGATTTTCAATCTTTCGTCTAACGAATTTTATTAACAGTAATTTTTGTAATCAGAAATGTTTAAATTTTCTTTTCTATCAACATAATAACGTAATAATATAATAACATGTAACAGTTATTGCAGATAAATCAAGATGCTAGATAAATCGTGCACATTTCACGCTGATGGCCGCCTATTTCCATCTGCATTGGCTTCTGTGACTTAGATTAGCCAAGTTTCCATGTCGAAAGGTATTTCCAGGTGGAAAACATCAAGTCCCGTTACCAACGGGAAGAACAATTTTGTCACTAATTATGGACCCAAAGTACGTTAACCAAAGATATGGAAACCAAGTAAGAAAGGACCTAGTAACTAGTAGGTAAAGAAAACATACTACCATGACAGTTACATTTCTACTGGTAAATAACTTAACTAACTAACGTACTTAACTAACTTAACAGATTGTGACCATCCAATTGGCGTAGTCTCAGATACGTTCTTGCGGAATGGTGTGATGTTTGCGAAGCAGGAACATACAGCAGACAGGGCGTCTAGAATCCGCAGCATGGCTCAGTGGACTCACATTTACAGGTATGTAATTAGATTACCTCGGGTCAGGAATTCATGATTAAAGACCACCTGTAGAGGTTAACGAGCAAATAATTAGCAAGGTATACTTAAGTTAAAACAGAATGGCAAGTTAGGACATGCATTTGCTTACATAGGTTTCAAACAATTTTTTAATTTAGAGCTTTAAATGTGGTAATTTCAACTAACATTTAATAAACAGTGGAAGTGAACATTGACTTACCTGACAATTTAAGTGTCCGTTGGTAGATGTGAATTAGCTGGTCAGTTGCAGGGTAAGATCCTTGATTGACTGAATTAAAGAATTGTATATCGCCTTATATACACACAGAGACGCGTGCCACGTCCACTGCCTTTCCAGGAATCGAAGTTATTGGGGTAGAGGTACCTAATTTTGAAGGTCAACAGCTGTTGAAAGAAAAATTTTGTATTTCTTCCATGTGCGCTCGAGGATATGGCCATTCCCCCTCGTTTTGCCTAATTTCTTCCATGTGCGCTCGAGAATATGGCCATTCCCCCTCTTTGCCTAATTTCTTCCAATACGCTAGAATATCCTTGGGCAATTCAAGAATGAAAAAACAAAACCCCATTTTGCAATTTTCTACCTCATTAGTTCATTCACTGGCACGACATGCACTAGTGTAGTTGTCTCGTTTTTTTATGACGGTGTAGTGATTCACACAACTTTCGCACATGGACGTAGTTTTCGTTCCCAAGCTGGACATGTTTCGCAATTTGCCTGTACACTTGTCATTCACTTAAAAGAGCACTGCATCAGCACTGGTGGTTTTGCATTTGCACTAGCATTGTTTAGTTGCCAACCGTATTTTATTAAGTAGTAAGATAAGTCTAAATAGAATAGAAAACGTTGATTAAATTAAAAATAAGTAAGTCTAAGTTTAATTTAAAAATAAGGCTACTTTTTAAGTAAGACATAGCATAAGCGTTAGCCACCTCAATCCTTTGCACAACTTTAGCTCCACCATTTCCCTTCACTGTTTTATGCATTCTTTACACGTGGTCGTCGCTCGCAGACTATTAACGCAATGAATTCTGTGTTACAACCTCTTCGTACAATTTTCAAATGCCCTGTCAATCTGAATGACATCAGAATCGCTAAGACACTAACTAATGAACTATTGTTAATCAAATTTTTTTTCAGAAATTTTTTTATTGTAATGTGATTGCGATTTGTGTACCTGATGTATGATTGAGTTAGCTGAAAGTTGTCGTTACATCATAATTTAAAATCCATTTTTTTTTTCTTCTCGTTTCTGTGCAATTAGGAGGGCTATCTCTGCGGACCTAAGGGGAAGTTGGACATCGAGAATCATGGCCGGAGCCGTTTTAACGTTCTTTTGGGTAAGTTTTATATAATTTTTTAAATTCGTTAATGCTAATTTTTGTGTGTGTATGTAGGAGGAAAGCAACGAGAATATCGCCCAGCATTTTAAGGTGTATTTTTTTAAATAATGGTTTAATCCTATTTTTATGTATCTAGGGGATCCGGTAGCCCTAACGTCATCCAAATGGCTACGGTACAGCGAAGATCACCGCTGGAGCACCGTAATCATCGCACAGGGTTTGTCGGGTTTGTGTTGTAAAATATATTTTTCTTATTGTGAATTTCAATTCTTTCATTATCTTTTTTTTTTTTTTTTTTTTGGTGTAGCTAGTAGAGGCCCACCACCGCCAAAAAGAGGAGCTGGACATCGAGGATCGCCGCCGGTACAACGAGATCATCGACAAGAATTTTAGGGTATATGTTGTAAAAATTAATTGTAAAATCATTTTTTTTTGTTAGTAGGAGAGTTCTATCATCACTGAAAAGGACGAAGGACATTGAGGGTTATCGCCAGTGATCTTCGCTCAAGAATTAAAGGTATAAAATTTAATGTTTTTAAAAAGATTTGTCTAATCAAGCTTGTTGCCTTGTGGAACTAGGAGCCCATCACCAGTGAAAAGGACGTTGAATATTGATAATCGCCGCTGGAGCAATGAGGTCGTTGACTAGGTTTTGTCGGGTATGTGTTTTAAAATCTTATTTCCCTAACACAAATGTTTAGTTCTTTTATTATTTTTTTTTTGTGTTACTAGGAGGGGTTCACCACCACCGAAGAGGAGCTGGACATCGAGGACACCGCCCGAACAACTAGATCATCGACCAGAATTTTAGGGTATATGTTAAAAAAATTATCATTTAATCTTTTTTTTGTGTTAGTAGGAGAATTCTATCATCACTGAAAAGGACGAGGATCATCGCCAGAAAACCGTGATGTTCGCTTAAGATTTTAAGGTATAAAATAGAGTTTTTAAAGATGATTTGTCTAATCATTCTTGTTGCCTTGTGGAACTAGGAGGGTCTCGACACTACTAAAAGAGGACGCTCAACAATGAAGATTGTCGCTGGAGCAACGAGATGTTGTTGCCACGGATCTGTCAGGTTTATTTTTTTTTTTAATATTTATCTATATATTTATCTATATCTTCTATATTTATATATATATAATTTATCTAACTATGTTATTTGTGTTGTTTTTTATATATCTGGAAAATTCGACCACCACCAATAGTGGATCAATATGCGTCTAGGAGCGTTGTTGAATCAACGAGGTTTGCCGGCTCGCCGCCCATCCCTGAGATACGACGTCGGAAAAAAAGGTGGAGTATTGCCAAATTGGCATTCGCTTACTTTATTTCATTTTGTGCTTTGTATGTTGTTCAAATGTGAGTTGAAATCCTCTTTCCCCACCGTATTTTGGGCTTCAAGCACTAATGGTTATGGGTTTACCTTGAACTGAGCACACAGGTGCACTGCACCTTTACCCCACGGTTACTTTGATGTATGTGTTAGTTTTTATGAATTGGTTTAGTTGGGATGCTTGTTTTTAGGTAATTCACCCCTGCTTGCATCAGTCAACAAGCTTAGTATTTGATTGGTATAGTTCTATACTGACTCACATAAGCTTTTTTAACAATTGGAACAACAAGAATTACTGACCTTAATAATAGCAACAATATTGTAAATAATTCATCGCCTGTGATTGGGTTACGTAATAAATATTTGATGGGGGATAGAAAACAGCCCGTAAACCGTGTCCGACCTGTCCCCTAAACAATAATGGATAAACCCGTTCAACAGGGGGACGTGCCGGGCCAGGCTATACCAGCTCCTCCGCTGTTGTGGGTTCGTGGTTCGTGGGGTTTTCCACATGGTCTTCCCATGGTTTTCCATAGCCAATTAGATGCTTTGCAACGCTGTTCCACAAATATGTCCGCCATGATGTTTTCCTAAGCTTCTGTCCTTTTCTTGTATGTGACAGTCAAAAGGTTGTTAAGGTAAATAAAATTACCGTCATATATTTGACAAATTCATGTTAACAAAGCCTTTTTTACTTTTAATTCAGCCGTGACCATTCGTTCCCTGTTAACATGCAAATGCGCTTTGAAATTGTAATGAATGAAAAATTGCTACTCGGACTTACATGGAACGTTTCCTCAATCGTGATTTCTTCATGAAGATCAAACAAACGGTTAATGTTGAAGTGCAGCTCACCGATGATGTTACTGAACATGGCGATGTGAGTGATTCTCAAGTCTTTGGACTAAAATGTTGCCAAGAAGGAAGAAAATTCCATGTCTCTGGCCCAAAAATTTATTTTCAATCATTCATCTAACGAATTTTATTAACGGTAAATTTGGAAATTTTTAACTTTTTTTTTCATCAATATATTAATGTAAACAGTTATTGCAGATAAACCGTGCACATTTTACGCTGATGGTTGTATATCTCCGTCTGCATTGGCTTCTGTGACTTAGATTGGCTGAGTTCCCATGTCAAAAGATTATATTGTCTGCCATGATGTTTACTTCCTAAGCTTCTGTCCTTCTCTTGTATGTGACAGACAGTTTGTTAAGGTAAATCAGATTACTGACATATATTTGACAATTTCACATTATTATATCAAGATGGAATCAGGATTTTCCATAGGTGTTAGAGATGTTACACATGGTAATGATTTTTCTCAAAGTTATATTAGTTTTCAATTATTAATCAAACATTTGTGGTATAGGCAGAGCTCTGCTGGAAATAATTTTTGGAATCTTGGTGATGGAATGGCGGAATTTTGGTCTGATAATGCAAGTATTTTTTTCCTACCCAATGATCAGAATATTAAAAAATGGTAACAATAATTAAAGGATGGAAATCTGCAGTAACTTTTCATTTATTTTATTCAATAGGTGTTAAGTGGCAAAAATCACATAGTGTTGGTAGCTTATTTGAGTCACAAATGCTAATAAGCTTATAAAGGAGTGAAATAATGATGGATCATTCTAGAAGGAATGAATTTGGTTGGAGCTATTACGTTGGAATTTGTCATGTCATCAGCATCTTAATATCTCACCAGTATTTGTTTAGTGTTTTCAACAATAGTAAGTGTAAATTAATTTACATCTTTCTGTTTGGCTTTAGAGTGTTTATATGGCTGTCGTAATCAGTGCTGTCTGATAACATTTGTTGTTATAGGATTTGTCAATTCCGCTAGTGTTTTGCTTGTTGACGATGCTTAAGGGGATTCACTAAACGATCATCTTAACAAAAGTTTATTGAGCACCACAGGTAAGTATACTATCCTAGCGAGTATTGAAGTTGACGTTTTAGATTTACAAGGAAACATTGACTGTCAAAGATATTAATGGGTGAAATGGGGATGATTTCTTGTACTCTAATGAAGGTAATTAAGCTGGGTCGGAATAAAACCTTGATAAGAAGGAAGGAGATATTCATGTCTCTGACACGAGAAAAACGTGCAAACAATAAACTATTATCGTAAGTATCTAACAATTGCGGAATGGTGTGACGTTTGCGAAGCAGGAACATACAGCAGACAGAGCGTCTACAATTCGCAGCACGTTGATTACACGTCATCTCCACAACACACGCAAGAAATGAGACTGAAGAGACTTTTGCCACATTTCTGCGTTAATCTAGTGTAAAGGTATCTTTATGTTATAACAGATTGATAGATCAAAAGATGCAAAATGTTTCTTCATGTGGAAAAATTCAATACAATTATTATGTTTACATTATATTTGAAAAGCTTATTTTTTTTTTGTTCTATTTCACAACTAACGTCATCTGATATTTGCATATCTTTTCTCTATTTACGATTGCCATCCATAGTACTTAAATTCACTTACAGTTTATTTTTCTGGCATGCAATTTTTGTATATTGGCCTATTACCTTATCAGATTTATAGTGCATAGTTCATATATTTTTATCATTATTTAACTCTTTGGGGGATCGATCTCCAATCGTTCGGCACGCATTGCCGACGCTCAACCATTGAGCCATGTGAGATATCAACATTATTAACTATTACTAGAAGATTCGAAAAGATAATGTTGCAAAAACAATTTTGGTGGACTCGTAAAGCTATATGCTTACCTTGTTATATGGATAAGGATAACAGCTCTGTGGTAGAGCGTTGATGTTCGGATGTAAAGGTCTCGGGTTCAAATCCCGATTGAGGATAAAACTGGTAAAGGGAAACAAAAGATTTAAATTCATTCTCTTGTTGTGGGCAAGTGTGTGGCTGTGTGCGAATAAGAATTTATCTTGAATCATGCTGCTAAAATTATTCTAAGTCCAGATTTGTTGAACTCAATTGACACGAAAAAGTAGACAATGTTAAAACATGAAAGATGGCTCAATGGTAGAGCATCGGCTTAACACGCTGAAGGTTCAGGGTTCAAATCCCGAAAAGGTCATTCAAATTACAATAAATATCAGGGGTTGAACGAAAATATGCATATTCTTATGAATAGGAATATAACTGTCAAAATACATACTAATCCAGAAGAATGAGAATGATATCTTTATTAGAATTTATAATTGGATATTATAATTTGTAGTATCAAAATATCCGTCCCGTTACTTCGTAACGGGGAAGCTTCTCGACTCGAGCAGACGTGGAAGGTTGGAAGCCTAACTGGGAATCGAACCCCACACTTCGAAGTTGCTAGGCGAGTGCGATACCTTCCTGGCAACCCCCCCTATTATCCCCCCCATGAGAACTGGTAGTCTATTGACTGCTCTGCACTGTTACCTATATTGTGTAGAAGACTTAGAATTTATATATGTAATTCTCATAACTCAATGGATAGAGCGTGAGGCTGGAATGCTATTCAACTTGGGTCCATGGTTTCGAACCCCATCTGGGCTAAGGCAAAAATATATAAATAATAACATAAAATTTTTTTAAATAAAATGAATTGTATTGTCCCACCATCCACCCACAATTCCACCACTGTTTTACATACAAGACATACATACATACACAATAATACTTAACCCGTTGGCTGCCACGCCATGCAACCCGTAGGTTGCGTTTCTACATTTGCTACGCGCCACCAGAGGGATGGCGCCAAGGGGGACTTGTCCGAAGACAAGTCCGGGCCGACAAGTTCAAGGAAACCATTACGGGAATGCACACCCCTGGTCTCTATGAACTTGCCAACAAAGAGAGTCCCTGTTGGGTGCATTGCCTAAATGGCCCGAAGGCCGGCCCGAAGGCCAATCTTGGGCAGTTGCGACTGTCCCACCCCATAGCAAATACGCCATGGAGCAGAACAGCGCGGCCCGTCCCTACACGCTAAAAAAAAAAAGGGGAGCGCAAAGGGCGTGGCAGCCAACGGGTTAAATAGCACACACATAACAAAATACAACAATACCACGACGATGACAGCGACGACGGGACGACCACGAGACGAAGACGGGGACGGGCGAGGCGATGACGGGGCGACCACGAGGCGAAGACGGGGTGACGGGCAAGGCGGAGACGGGCGAGGCGAAGACGGGCAAGGCGGAGACAGGCGAGGCGAAGACGGACAAGGCGGAGACGGGCGAGGCGAAGACGGACAAGGCGGAGACGGGCGAGGCGAAGACGGACAAGGCGGAGACGGGCGAGGCGATGACGGACAAGGCGGAAACGGGCGAGGCGGAAACGGGCGAGGCGGAGACGGGCGAGGCGAAGACGGACAAGGCGGAGACGGACAAGGCGGAGACGGGCGAGGCGAAGACGGGGCCAAATAACAAAAATACCATAGCACGACGATCCACGATGATCTCCTACAGGCTGCTGTTTGTTTACTGTTTGGCCTTCTAAATGGAAGAAATAGAGCAAAGTGTTATTCAAGGGGATATTATGTTGTTGAATGAAACTACAACAGGGATGGCTATTCAACTTACAGCTGTTGCACGAAGACTGAAAAGATTGTGGGACAACCATATAGAAGATGCACTGTTTACATCTTTGTTGAAACGTTATGGCCTCCGGTGTCATAAAGTAGAATGTAAACACTACTAGGCAATGATAACTTCAGGTATTCTTCCCACACATAAAAACTTTTTCAAAACAGAATGTCACCAGCACTTAGACTGTTTGGCCTTCTAAATGGAAGAAATAAAGTAAAGTTTTATTTAATGGGGAGTATTATGTTGTTTATGAAACTACAACAGGGATGGCTATTCGACTTACAGCTGTTGCACGAAGACTGAATAGGTTGTGGGGCCAGCAATAAAGAGGATGCACTGTTTACATCGTTGTTGAATCGTTATGGCCTCCGGTGTCATAAAGTAGAATGTAAACATTACTAGGCAATGATAACTTCAGGTATTGTTCCCACACATGAACACTTTTTCAAAACAGAATATGTCACCAGCACACCAGCACTTAGACTGTTTGGCCTTCTAAATGGAAGAAATAAAGCAAAGTGTCATTTAATGGGGAGTATTATGTTGTTTATGAAACTACAACAGGGATGGCTATTCGACTTACAGCTGTTGCACGAAGACTGAATAGGTTGTGGGGCCAGCAATAAAGAGGATGCACTGTCTACATGTTTGTTGAAATAAATAATCTGTTTGATTTTCTCCACTTGAATAACACATTTTAGATTGAAAACACTAAAAGTAGGTAACACATAATCTGTTTATGTCGAATTTTCCATTGAATTGTACAGTCAACAAATATTCACACACATATTTCACAGTGACACGTACTATACAGCTATCTAAGTACAGACTGACAGCAGCGCCATCTCGTGGTGAAATCTATAACCAAAAATGGGATGAAAATGATTTTGCTGAATTACAAAAACAACAATGAGCTTTCAGTTCCAGCCAGCTATTGTTACGGAAACTCTTTCCAGTAACCATTCCGCTAATCCGCTCCAACATTTACCAAGCTGATTTCTTCCCATGCTTAGCTACCTCTTCAAATTCAAATGCATGAAATGCCAACATTGACTTTTCTATTGTTACATCCGTATAACAAACAAACTGGTGCTGACTGCTGAGCAAGAAAAATAAAAAAAAAATATCCCTAAGGGAAAAACTGGTGTGAAAAGTAAAATTAATATGACTTACAGAAAAAACGGCAATCACCAGTCCAACAAAGCCAAATACAGAATAATTTTCCGATTTCAGAATAATAATCTGCCGAAAAATTCGGCAGACAGATTACGGATATTCAGAGTCATAGTCATTTTATATTCGTTTTCCAGCGTAACCGTCACCGTGAAACGAGAATCTGTTGAATAAAGGGGCCCCAAAAATGGATCATTTAATCACACTCGTCCACAATAATAGACTATAAAATCCTAGTAAAATCTTTCGTACTATCTATGATGATTTCTCCGTTTTCCGTGGTCCAGTAAACGATCGGTATTGGGAAGGCTTCCATTTGGCAGACAAGTGAGACTTGCTGCCCAACAACAGTTCCTTCCAGTTGATTGGGAATCCACAAAACTGGGGCAACTGTTAACGCAAAAACAAAATAAAAGATGACAGCGGCGAACAATTTCAACTTAAAGCATAACTCAAATTAAAAGGCTCGTATTTACATTGAACATTGAGGACTAAGCGCTTTGAAACGGATGATGGTACACCATTGGAAGCGATGCACAGATAAACTCCAATGTGAAGCCAGGAAACGCGTGGCAAAACAAGGACCTCGCCATCAAACAAGTTGGCAACACATTCCTATACAAACCAAAAAAAAATTAATTTTCAATCAGCATTTTATAAGAATAAAATGTGTAAAATTTAGTTACACTTTAGTTTGCCTCTGGTATTGGAAGCGCCATCCTCACGCCTCCACAAAATGTGAGGCTGCGGATGGCCACTTGCTGCGCACGTCAGCGATACGTTAGATCCTTCACGGAGTATCGTATAAGTACTGGATTCTCTATCGATGATATCCGGAGGCATCAAACATAGTAAAAAAATTCAACATCGTACATAGAATTAACACAACCGAAAAACAAATAAGGGAAAACGTAAAAGTTACCTACGACTTCGATGTAGGCTTCCTGGTAGCGCATAGGATCTGTATTGATCTAAATTTAGAAATCTTAAAAAGAATGACAACCTCTTTGAAATTCAATCACAATATTACCTGGCACACGTAGAATCCTTAATCAGATTCGGCGACGTTGCTGATCTTCAAGTCCCAATTGCGACCAATTGCTTGCGCCAGTCCAATCCTGTAATTCCTTGTGATGACTTTGTTGTGGATGGTCAGGATAGAGTGAGTGTCCACTCGCACCCATGCCACCTACACCCCGTAAAAGATAAACAAGACGACATCGAGTTATCCACGTAAATAAAAAAACCGGTCAAAAAGAGAACACGATGGATATAATCCGTAAATGCACTTCTCGCTCCGGTAGACCTGAAGCATTCCCCAATGGATACATCATTACATTCTCCTCTATTATTACAAGATCTCGGTTCGCTTGAGCACAGGTCCAAAATAAATGTAAGTCGTAAGCTGCTCCCCCGTTGTTCCAGAACACTCTTTGCCTTGATAATTGTGCCCATGCTTGATCAATTCTTCACTGACATCTTGGACCTGTAATAAAACTTTGACAAAACAAAACCCCAAACGAAATATTAAATCCACACCTTTGATTCGCTAAATGCGGTGCCGAAGCGGAATTTTCCATTCGTATTAGTTTTCCGACTGTCATGCGAGATGGAAAACCGTGGGGATTCATGGTTACATCAGGACAAATTCCAAGCTCTGTGAAGGGTAAATCTTCCTGTTCTGCAACAAGTGCTAAAGTAAAGAAAATCGAGGGTTAAAAAAAAGGTTTACGGCAATCACACAACGAAAAACATTAACCAGTTACTCCTTTTTGACCATGTTGACTGCTGAACTTGTCGCCGATTTTAGGTCGCTGGATCTGCCGTCATTGGATTTTAATAATGTTTGCCTCTTCGGCATTAGAAGAAAACATAACTTTCTCAACATAAGAAGGAATCGGTCCTTTATTAAGTCCTAAATTAGAATTAAACAATAAATACTAAAAAGCTAAGTCTGTAAAATTGTACGAGCTTACGTGATGTGCACGTCGCGATATTCTGGCATTGGAGCCGCAGCTGGTGCTCCCGATGCTCCTGGTGCAACAGTAACCACGCGAACGGTTGGCATAATTTTATTGATTAGTACCTTTCAACAAATAAATGGAGAACTGATGGCAAATGCCAATTTTTATCGATTTAAATATTTGTTTAGGTTGAACAGGTTAGACGATAACGACACAAAAGAAAGGATAACTTCTAAATTTCTTCATCGGGTCAACACAATCAAACGATTTGGAACAAAGTAAGGTACAAAAAGACGCTATATTGGACAAGAAAAGTGTCAAATAGATCGAATGTTATGAGACGAAAGAACACGTAAAATATTACCTACTTCTATGAAAGGGATGACGTATTTCGGAAAAGCGGAAGACACAAAACAAGGAGAGTGGTAAGTGAATCAAACGTCTTTCAGCGACTTACATTGATCTCTGTGAACAGAAAATTAAGCAATTTTCAGGTCGATTCCTTCGATAGGAACGGAACAAAATTAATATGGCTGAAAAACTGTACTAGTAGAAAACCTAAGAAATTTTCTGAAATTTACTTGGGAAATCCACGTCCAGCCCAAAACAAAAGCCGTACCAAACGGTGTAGAAGGATTTGCATGATATCTCGTTGAAAACCCATTTAAAAAAGCTAAAGGGATGACCAGAAGAATACGCGTGATATTACGGCTAATCTCAAAGCTATTTTTGAAAACCTGAAACCTAAACAGGACTAAAGCTCGATTTTTCCAACAGCAAAATGTTATGAATATAACCCGTGATTAAATGTCGTAAGACAGAGCGTGGGAATTTTGAAGATCTTAAGAGTGTTCTCCATCGGATATCTAGCAGTTACTGTAAAAACCCTATATGTAGATGACAAACGATTTCAGCAGGCATTATTCTATCATTCCATGACAAAATTTGCAGCTTTCAGCTATGGTCAGTCGGTAGCGCTTTCTCCTTCTAACTTCACTGAAGCAGTATGTAGAAAATCAAATAAAACTTACCGGTATCCTAGAGCTGTGACGCGCTGTTTGTTGCTATCCTCTACAGGTGCCGTTTTTTTTTTTTTTCTATGGCGTTTTAATTGGTTGCAGCGTTGTTTTCTGATGGCGCGTCACGTTATTCTGGGGACTTTAGCTGCACCAATTAACAGTTCGCTTAGCCATAGCAAATAGAATTTGTCGTAAGTTTACGAATAACTCGTTAATGGATAAGTTTCGATTACTGGAGTTCTCTTTCCATAGCAATTACTACTCACTAAAGTTTCCCCTAAATGCTTTTTCGTAGTTGGGACATCCTTTTTTTTTTTTTAAATAAGAACAGTTTCTCCAAAGCCTTCTTATACTGAAGGACACTGCATATCAGTGTAATTGCCTAAATAGACAACAATTTTTTTCATTTTGTAACTCAAGGTCAAATTACAAAACTTAAAGATTCTAAAACTCAGATATGAAAGAATAAGGAAAGTGTTTGTTCAACACCGAATACTTGCAGTTTCCATTGTTTTGTTTGGCGCTTCTCTACCTCATTCTTCATTCTTTCAGCTGTGCAAGGTGTAAAGCCCCATTCTTGAAGGTGTTGTGCAAAGTCTAGACCACACTTGTGTAAAAATATTTCCAAAATCTTAGTAATCAGATGAGTTTACATGGTATTATACAAACTGGTGTTGTCGCCAATTTAAACACTCCTGGTCACTGAGGGTAAGTTAACTAGTTTAAGGCATCTTAAAATAATATATCTGAATCTTTCAACGATTCACTAATCATTAGTCAAATATTGCTGTAAACAGCTAGAAATTGAAGGATAATATACGATACCTACAAAAAAGAATCGTACGGTGTGCAATCCCGGTAATATTTCTGAGCCATGTGCTATTACGAACTTGATAGTTTCCTAAGAAATATAAAATTGTGTCAAAAATGTCAAGTGATTTCTATCATATTATATAATTTATTCCCTACTTAGAATACCTTGAAAAGTGAGTAAGTCAAACGCCAAAAAAGTCAAAACCACGAGGTCAAACAGTAAAAGATAGGGAAGAATGCAGACGGCAAGCTGCTGCAACCGATGAGCGAATCAAACATGGCTGTATCCTATGATGACTGGTCAGTCACTCTCACTCCTCTCACTGGTCAAGGCCTACTTAATGGTTAAGGCCTGTAAACTTGTATATTCCCCATGAAGGCGACAGAATTCCCATCCCTGCACCCTGCCCCTGTGAGAGCCAATAAGACGAAAAAGGGAGGCGAAGACTTCGCCATCTGGCGCTTATGTTATGAATATGTATAATATGTTATGAATATGCTTATATTATGAATATGCTTATATTATGAATATGTAATATGTAATGATTATTATTCATCAAATATTGATACACGAACATCAAGGACATATCACTGGCCACTAAGATGGGAAAGCTGTACCCTTCCCACTTTTTTATTTTTGGCCAAATTTTTTTAAATTTTGCGTAAAATACACGATTTCGATTCAAAATTGAATTTGTTTGTTACTAGCGCCTCGTACCTGTGTGCTGGTCCCGATAAGTCGTCTAGACAGAATTCCTGTATGGAAATTTTAACCGTTTTGGATTATTGGCGAGGAATTTTATTTTATGAAAGAACAGTACTGTCGAACCGTTAAAGTAAAGGAATAATAAACTGGGAAATAGGACAAAGGAATTGGGAAAAACAACAAAATAACATGGACTCAACGGAAACCAATTGCCAATTTACTCACCAAAAGCGGATGTTTTTATAACACGAAATCCCTTCCTGATACACCGAAGAGTTAGCCCGAATATCTTTGCAAAGCAAAAAGAGATAGCAAAAAGAATTTCACCATGACCGCGCTGCATCCCTCGAAATAACAGAGTCACTGGTCATTCAGCAACACACAGAGGAGGAAAGAAGAAGAAAAAATATATATATCTAAACACAATGGCTAAAACAGGTGCCGTTCTTGATGGGTTGCATCTGCTGTACAATTTTTCTGAAATAGAAACACCCTTCGTCTGGAGTGATGACGATACTGAAACACTGTAGAGCCTCCATTGAGGCAAATGACGGCAGTGATAAAACATCTGCACAACAATGGATGAATCACAGTCACATTAACTCAACACACATACGCACAAACA